>CM060976.1:218704404-219954404 GCA_030765065.1 Deroplatys truncata
GTAAGTAGGGGAAGTATTGCATTCCACCCAAAAATTCGATACCGAGATTTCACCGGAAATACATGTTTTGAGAATCACTGAATCCAAAAAAAGCATTTTTGGAAACATGTCCGTGTGTGTGTCTGTGTGTGTGTCTGTGTGTGTGTGTGTGTCTGTGTGTGTGTCTGTGTGTGTGTCTGTGTGTCTGTGAACAGCATAACTCAAAAACGAACAGTCGGATAAACACCAAACTTGGTATTTAGGTTCAGTATCTTCCAGAGATGCGACACGAAGGTTTTCAAGAAAATCCCCCCACCCCAGACTACCCTTTACATGGAACACTTTTCGAAAATTTTAATTTTCTCAAAAACGGCTCTAACGATTTTGATTAAAATATCATATGTTTAAGATATTGTCATGACAAATAAAATGTATATCTCGAATTTTCTGGGAATGTCTCCAAAAATATTCTTCATTGTGAACGACTTTTGCATAACTGGTAAACCATAAGAGATAGACAAAATTTTACTACACAAAAAATGTAGATCGCGTTAAAATACACAACTTATGTCATATACGTTTCTTTTGTTGAGTGAACCGTTTTCGAGATATTGCTTGTTATTTCCTTAAATTTTCCAATACTTATACTTTTTCTCAAATTCGTTATTCATTTTTTTATGTCCTGAACATGCAAAGAGAATGGAATTCGCCACATAGCAACCAGCGTTAAAATATTTGACTATCGCTTAAAAGCTACCATATTCCCCTTGCATCTACAAGAAAATTACCAATAAGATTGACATCTCGATATCTCGATTAACATGAAGCATATGGAGAATAGGCGTTTGTAAAATTAGATTGTACAAGAGTAGAGAAAGTTATGTGAGTGTAACACATCAGATTTTTTTATGTCCTGGACATGCAAAGAGAATGGAATGCGCCACATAGCAACCAGCGTTAAAATATTTGACTATCGCTTAAAACCTACCATATTCCCCTTGCAACTACAAGAAACTTATCAATAAGATTGACATCTCGATATCTCCATTAACATGAAGCATATGGAGAATAAGCGTTTGTAAAAATAGTTTGTACAAGAGTAGAGAAAGTCATGTGAGTGTAACACATCAGATTTTTTTTTTTATGTCCTGGACATGCTAAGAGAATGGAATGCGTCATATAGCAACCAGCGTTAAAATATTTGACTATCGCTTAAAAGCTACCATATTTTCCTTGCATCTACAAGAAAATTACCAATAAGATTAACATCTCGATATCTCGATTAACATGAAGCATATGGAGAATAGGCGTTTGTAAAATTAGGTTGTACAAGAGTAGAGAAAGTCATGTGAGTGTAACACATCAGATTTTTTTATGTCCTGCACTTGCAAAGAGAATGGAATGCGCCGCATAGCAACCAGCGTTAAAATATTTGACCATCGCTTAAAATCTACCATATTCCCCTTGCATCTACAAGAAAATTAGCAATAAGATTGACATCTCGATATCTCGATTAACATAAAGCATATGGAGAATAGGCGGTTGTAAAAATAGATTGTACAAGAGTGGAGAAAGTCATGTGAGTGTAACATATCAGATTTTTTTACTTTCTCTACTACGTATAGTAAGTAGGGGAAGTATTGCATTCCACCCAAAAATTCGATACCGAGATTTCACCGGAAATACATGTTTTGAGACCTCCTGAATCCAAAAAAAGCATTTTTGGAAACATGTCCGTGTGTGTGTCTGTGTGTGTGTGTGTGTCTGTGAACAGCATAACTCAAAAACTAACAGTCGGATAAACACCAAACTTGGTATTTACGTTCAGTATCTTCCAGAGTTGCGACACGAAGATTTTCAAGAAAATCCCCCCACCCCAGACTACCCTTTACATGGAACGTTTTTCGAAAATTTTAATTTTCTCAAAAATGGCTCTAACGATTTTGATGAAAATATCATATGTTTAAGATAATGTCATGAGAAATGAAATGTATATCTCGAAATTTCTGGGAATGTCTCCAAAAGTATTCTTTATTATGAACGACTTTTGCATAACTGGTAAACCATAAGAGATAGACAAAATTTTACTACACAAAAAATGTAGATCGCGTTAAAATACACAACTTATATGATATACATTTTTTTTGTTGAGTGAACCGTTTTCGAGATATTGCTTGTTATTTCCTTAAATTTTCCAATACTTATACTTTTTCTCAATTTCGTTATTCATTTTTTTATGTCCTGGACATGCAAAGAGAATGGAATGCGCCACATGGCAACCAGCGTTAAAATATTTGACTATCGCTTAAAAGCTACCATATTCCCCTTGCATCTACAAGAAAATTACAAATAAGATTGACATCTCGATATCTCGATTAATATGAAGCATATGGAGAATAGGCGTTTGTAAAAATAAATTGTACAAGAGTAGAGAAAGTCATGTGAGTGTAACACATCCGATTTTTTTTTATGTCCTGGACATGCAAAGAGAATGGAATGCGCCACATAGCAACCAGCGTTAAAATATTTGACTATCGCTTAAAAGCTACCATTTTCCCCTTGCATCTACATGAATATTACCAATAAGATTGACATCTCGATATCTCGATTAACATGAAGCATATGGAGAATAAGCGTTTGTAAAATCAGATTGTACAAGAGTAGAGAAAGTCATGTGAGTGTAACACATCAGATTTTTTGAATTAAGGGGGTCTCAAAACATATATTTCCGGTGAAATCTCGTATCGAATTTTTGGGTGGAATACAATACTTCCCCTACTTACTATACGTAGTAGAGAAGGTAATAAATGTTCTTAATGAAGTTTTTAATTTTCATTTCGTTAATGTAAGATTTTATATTCAATTTTAATGTTAGATAATTTGATTTTAGGCGTTGGAACGCTATTGCTTCTGAAGCCCTCAAAAAGGAAACTATTGTGCTATACTCACATGACTTCTACCCTTTTCCTACAAAATAGTGTCACACTAGAATCCTATTCTTCTATCTACTTAATGTTAATCGAGATAAATTATTGTACAAATACTTATATTACCTACACATTTCGCTGTACGTACAAGAGGGATACCAATAGTCAAGTGTTTAAAAAGCAGCTCGATACGTGATGGCTTTGAAATTTCACTCTTTGCATAACTAGGTGGGGGATAGCAACTTAGAAGTGAAAAAAATAACAAACGAACATCTCGGAAACGCAAATGCTACAAAAAACATTGCAAATAAATTGCGAGTTTTAAATAGATGTTGGTTTTTTTAAAGCAGTAAGTTTTTGTCTCTTACGGTACACCAATTTTACAAAATTAAACAAAATTCTTACCGAACGAAAAGGACTTCATAGGCCACCTCCAGAAGATTCAAAAAATGCATTTTGCTTTTCATGTAAATGTTTTAAACACATGGTAGCTCATATTTTAATCAAAACCATTTGAGCCATTTTTTGAGAAAATCAAAATTCAGGAAAATGTTTCCATATTACGGTAGTTTGGGGTGGGAGATTTTCATGAAAATCTTTGTGTCGCACCTTTCGAAGATACAGAGCTTAAATACGAAGTTTGATATTTAACCGACATTTACATTTTTAGTTATATCCTTCACCGAGCGGGATGGCTCAGGCCCGCGTTCGGGAGGTCCCGGGTTCAAACCCTCCGGGGACGACCATCTGACGGAAGATTTTTTCGCGGTTTTCACTGATCGCTAAGTGAATGCTGGGTTGGATAATTTGATCCAGAATTTTCCTATCATCCCTTTCATCGATACATTTCATTTCCTTCTTCACCGCCATTCCAGGCATCGGACTGATACCCATCCTGCTATGATCCAAAGTTTACTTGCTCCTCCACAGCCTACTGACCCAAGGCAATGGCTTGTAAGTCCTTGGGGGTGTAAGCCCTACAAAGAGAAGGGTAATCCGTTAAAAAAAGAAGTTATATCGTTCATAGACAGACGCGCGCGAAGCTTGAAGAAGGTTTGTTGCTGCTACGTATGGAAAGCCAGTTTGAAGAAGATGTATTATATTTCGACTGTTGGGGAGCCGAACTGGAAGTAGTTGCAACCGCACGTATGGTAAAAAGTTTCCGGTAGCCTTTGCCCCAAATGTTTAAAAAAATATTAACTTTGTAATTTTGACTGTTTGTTTAAATATTATATACTTATGTTTGCCTCGGCTGCGTCAGTATTTATTTTTTAGAGACATGGATTTCTTAGCAGGGAGTGGTGCGACTGAAGAATGTACGCTTACAGATTATAATTTTACTTCACTCCTTTTATTAATGCTTGACACAATGTAAATAACACTTCACTGATATAGAGAGAGCGGTGAGATTTTTTTTATTAATTACTTGCACTTTTTAACACGTAAACTATTTTTTTGTCTCTCACAAAATACGTATTAAATTTCTCGAGGACGTATCTCGCGTCTGGTTAGGAACACTGTCTACAAGCAACTAAACTCTGAATTTGTAAATTATGCTACATTTCAGTTTCTGATTGGCTAATCCTACTCCAATAGAATACCTTCATTTAACTAAAGTTTTTGCTGGTTGTTGATTGGCTATTTATTAAACTGTCTCAAAAATTACATTATTGTTGCTCCAAGAATTGCCAGTAGCATTTAAACTTTCTAATTCATTATTGCCTCAAGGTTACCTGATTGTTAGCAACTTTTAACCTATTTTTCTCACAGCTCCTACTTTATTAAATTACGTAATACATTCACATAACATTATTACACATGTATACAATAATATAAACATATATAATGACTGTAATCTACACTTTTTATAAATTGTTTTATACACATATTGCTTTAAGGCGGTCTGTTATTATATTTTATATTATATAATTTGACTGAAATCATTTAAGTGTTAAAAATACTGCCTCAAGCTTTTCTAAAATAGCTTTTCTTTTTTCCAGTTCACCTCAAAACGTGTATTTGCAGTGAAATCTCGGTATGGAACGTTTTAGTGAATTGCAATACTTCCTCTACATACTATAGAGTGCTAGAGAAAGTAAAACATTCGTGAAGTTATATTATTAAATTGTAAATTTTTTTTGAAACTTCATTATACCGAATTTTAAGATAAGTCAAATGTCGCGTATAATATAAACATACAATTCTAAAGATATCGTGACGGGTTTTAAAATCCTTATACAAAAACTGGCCTCTATTTAATAAGTCAGAAACTACACGTTTTAAAACCCAGAAGAACTGGCTCTTAGAAAGAAGATATACCTATATTCGTTTGCCTTAAGCACTTGAGTGGCATTGAAAAACTCGAGACTGAACTGTTCACGTTTTCCACATAACCGTAATGTTAACGGCCGGTCGTTACGATAGCTTGAGGTTATGCCGGTTATTTGCGAACCGCAGTTGTTTCTGAGAACTCCGCGGACCGTCTTATTGCTCAGTTTGCAGGAAGTGATGAACCAATGACGTACAACTTGACGGATGTCATCCATCGACTGCGTGATACAACACGGGAAGGGCAGAATCAACATACTTTCAAACGCAATCGATCTTACGGTTCTATTTGGTTACTATTATATATGTGCTGGATACCATACATTAATCATTAATAGCTTGTAATTTTAGAATATTAAAATAAATTTCAGTGCAGTTAATTCAGTTTAAGGGGACAAGGTAGTCTGAACACATGGAAATTACACCTTAAGTGTGTTAAATTACCACTACTCTTAAAGTTCTCAATGGTTTTTTCTGAACTTTTTATGGATTATTCTATAAATCATGGCAATTATTTTAAGTGGTTGTGTGCATTGATGCTTATGTAGTCGAGCCCGTAAAAATTATTTCACTTAGCAGAAAAATAATACAATTTATTCTTAAAACATGTGAATTCATGTACCTTTTTCTCTGATACTACTTGCAATCAGTGGCATAACGTTAGGGCCTGCAATGCGGGCGGGCCCGGTATTTTAGGGGCCCGCAGAAAAAATTATTATTAAAATTATTAACGAATATAAAAATTAAAATATATATACAAATATAAATAAATAAATATGTATAAGATAAATACTAAAGTCTAATGTCAGTCTACATAGAAAATTAATGCTCAGATCATTCAAAACGCTTTCCTAGAATCGGTCAACGTTTAGTTGAGTTTAGCATAGCTGCGTGTGTTAACAATGCTTGTCCTAACAACGACTTCTCTTGTAACACTGGTTTACATTATGTTTCTCTGTCGTCACAAAAGAGCGGCGCAAAATTACAACAATGAAAATTAATACCAAAATATCACATTAGCCAGAAAATCATTCTTTATTGAAATGTAGTGTTCCTGAAATTGTAATATGCACATTTTTTCTAAACATTTAACTTTTGTCACACTTTTCATTCGACAACAATGAAAATTGTCAATTACCCATTAAGATGTGGTGAATAACGGCCAATCAACAGCCAACTCGGTTTCAGACGAGCTTCTTTCGCGAGAAGTTAGGTGTATCGAAAAAAGTGGTGTGATATTTTTGAAACTTTACTAGTTTAACTGTTTCTATTTAACTGTGTACTTTTTCAGAAAAATGAAAGCTTTTAAAGTTAAGTACGAACATCTAAGTGGTGCAAATAAAGAAAGAAGAAGCGTGAATTAGAAACAGAAACAAATTAGTGCAAATAAGTGATTTTTTTTCTCTTCCTAGTAGTAGTACTAGCTCAGCGGTTACAGAAGTTTGCAGTATCACAAGTGAACACTAATAATAATTGTGAAAATGAAAACGATTATAATAAACTCGCCATAAATATAATTAGGCCTATTAATATCACAGACTATTCAAATGATCGTGCAGATTATCAATTAGATGTAGATAATGAAACTAAAATGTTCTTTGTTAGACAAAGTCCTTATCAGCCTACGGGTCCAATCCCTAAAGATGCTAAGCAGGAAAATAGGTCCTTCTCAACTAAATATTATGAAAAGTTCACATTGGCAGAACAAAGAATTTGGAGAGAATGGTTGTGTTATTTGAGGCAGTATTTTTAACACTTGAATTATATATGTAATTTCAATAACCGCCCGGCTTGAAGCAATATGTATGTAATAATTTGTAAAAATGTATATAACAGTCATTGCAAATGCTTATATTATTGTAAACATGTTTAATAATTATATGTGAATGCATTAGGTAATTTAATAATGCAAAAGCTGTGAGAATAATAAATTTAAAGTTGCTAAGAATGAGGTAATCTTGAGGCAATAATGAGTTTGAGAGTTTGAATGCTACTAGTCATGATTAGAGCAACGATAATGTAAATTTTGTGACAGTTTAAAAATAGCCAATCAACAGTCAGAAAAAGCTTTAATTAAATGCAGGTATTCTATTGGACTAGGATTAGCCAATCAGAGACTTGAAATACAGAAGCTTACGGGTTTTGACGGTTGAAAATGTTCAGTTGCCTGTAGACCTTGGTAGTGACCGGATGGAAGATGTGTTCTCTAAAGAAATATTACGTATTCCTGTGAATCGTAAAATTAAATATACGCGTTAACAAAGTACAAGCTTTAAATTAAAGAATCTCACAGCTCTTAATATTGTGGCATGTGCACAGATTATATTAATGGTAATACGCCCTCTGGTTACCGGGTCGAAGGGTGGCAGTTTATCTGAGAGTAGGGGCGATTCAGGGGAAGCAGTGTGTCATTGGTGGGGATATGGCGTTACTGACGCTAAGCCTTAGCGTGGGCTTCTTGGCATTCTGTGACTAGGCTCCGCGTGAGTTGGACGGATAACTGCCTGAGATATGGCGTCCTCGCCCGGCAGACACATGGGGTAAGAAATTGTTATAATAAATCTACTAGTTATCCTTTCTTCTGATGCTTTTAATTATGGTAAAATAGAGTTCCTTGCCTCTCCCTTAAACCAGAAATTATGTTGGTGTAATTATTTTGTGAATCTAACCTTGGCTGCGTCCCTTGTCGATGCCTCGAGTTTAAAGTTCTTTGTCTGTTCAACGATCCCTCTCATAAGCGAGTTGCTCTCCTCTGAAGTTAAATAATAAATATGTGAGGTATACGACAATATCACTGTAGTGCTATTTAATTTGTGCCAAGGATTAATAAAAAGAAGTGAATTTAAACTTAAAATCTGTGTAAGCCTACATTCTTGTCGTACCACGCCCTGCCTAAGAGATACGTGACTCTAAAACAATACTGACGCAGCCGAGGCAAACATAAACATAAATATTATCTATAGAAGCAGTTTAATAACAAAGTTAAAATAGTAAATTTTTTTAAAACTTGGAGCGTAACAACAAAACTACATCTAAAAGTCAGCTTCTCATACGTAGCAGCATATTACGTAACAAACAATCCACTTAAAAATTGACGTTCATACATGGAGCTGATTAAATAAATAAACTCCAAGATAATAACTTCAAGTTGGCTCCCATACGTGCGGCAGTTAAATTAAAGCAACTATTCTACTACTTCAAGTTGACTTCCAAAGCGTGTGGCTAACAACAACAGTAAAACTTCAACAACAATAACCTACAACAGTTGAAGAAAAATACTACTTCATATTCTAAAAATGACTCTGTTTACTGTAAACCGTGTTAGCTGTTTGGAAGACAGAAATCGTCGTCAGCTTGGAGGGAAGGGGTTCGAGATTGGAGGTGCCTAACCAAAACTATAGTGCGACATGAAACTAATTATGCACATTTGAACGCATGCGTCGTTTTCAATTCGTGGCGTAAGGAAAACAGTTGACGCGAGTATGGATTCAGAACTAAAGAAACGTGAGTACATATGGAAACAGGTACTTGAGCGTATTGTGAATGTGACTTTAACACTGGCATCCAATAATATAGCTTTTCGGGGACATGGGGAGGAAATTGGAAAATCAAACATTGGAAACTTTTTGGCAATTATTGAACTTCTCGCAAAGTACGATCCGGTATTACGCGATTTAATAAATAAACCAAAATACACACAAAAATACCTTTGCCCTTCAATTCAAAATGAGCTAATAAACGTCTTATCCCGTGCAGTTGAAAAAGAAATGGGTAAATTGCCTTCTTGCACCGTAATTAGCGACCGAAGTGGTCTTAGATGTCAAACATATGTCCCTGGGTGTCCTACAGATGGCACTGTATCTCATTCTCTGACTTTAACGCAATGCTGGCAACATATGAATAAAGCCACCTAAGACGGTAAGATACTCAGCCTCAAGGCGTAGCCGAAAGATTCAGGGCCCTCAGCCTCAAAGCGTAGCCAAGGGATGTTTTTAGAAGGAGAGGAGTGTAGCAAGTTGCGGCCGATTTCACTTTTCATTTAGGTTGGCAGTACCCACTTTGCATGTGATTTATCGGAAAAATGGGTACGTTTCTTGTGTTTTTGACGCGATTTGCCTATATAAGTAAAGCACCTCAAACGGGCGGACAGGTGGGCACCAGATATAGAAGAGACCACATCATGTTTTAAACTCACTCCTAAGGTAATTTATTCACTTATACCTAATATAGGTCGGTGCAAGTATGGCAATTTATCCAAAGAAATTATTAATGACATTAAAGCTGTTCCATTCTTTTCTACTATCACAGATACAACACAGGACATTACAAAAAGAGATCAATTAACTCAGATATTTAGATATGTTACAGTTTCGCATGTCACTGGAAAGCCTTGTGACGTGAAGATAAATGAAAGCTTTTTAGGTTTTCGTGAAATAAAAGATCAAAGCGCCTTAGGAGTAGAAAAAGAAATATTAAGTGCAATAGACGAAATGAGACTCTCCTTAACTAAATGCCGTGGTTAGGGTTATAACGGTTGTGCCTTATGTCAGACATATACAAAGGTGTTCGAACAAGAATTCAACAAAGACAAAGAATCGCAAAATATGTGCATTGTGCAGCGCATAATTTAAATCTAGTACTTAACGATGCTGCACGTGGAATTCAAGAAGTCAGGTCCTTTTATGACACAGTAGAAACGTTGTATCTTTTCTTCAGTAATAGTATTAAAAGATGGGAACGTTTGGTATCTTCTTGTACCTTAAAAAAGCTTTACCCAACTCGTTGGTCTTCGAGATACCAGTTTGTTTAAAGCCCTTCGGTATGCGTATGTCGATGTACTTAAGGCTCTGTCAAAAAATAATATTGATATTTAAAAAAAAAGAAGCCGATGTTTTGAAAAACCAATTAGAGAAATTTGAATTCATTTTTACTTTCTCTACTACGCATTTTTGGACACATGTCCGTGTGTGTGTGTCTGTGAACAGCATAACTCAGAAACGAACAGTCGGATAAACACCAAACTTGGTATTTAGGTTCAGTATCTTCCAGAGATGCGACACGAAGGTTTTCAAGAAAATCCCCCCACGCCAGATTACCCTTTACATGGAACATTTTTCGAAAATTTTAATTTTCCCAAAAATGGCTCTTAACGATTTTGATTAAAATATCATATGCTTAAGATATTTTCTTGACAAATGAAATGTATATCTCGAATTTTCTGGGAATGTCTCCAAAAGTATTCTTCATTGTGAAAGATTTTTGCATAACTGGTAAACCATAAGAGATAGACAAAATTTTACTACACAAAAAATGTAGATCGCGTTAAAATACACAATTTATGTCATATACATTTTTGTTGTTGAGTGAACCATTTTCGAGATATTGCTTGTTATTCCCTTAAATTTTTCAATACTTATAGGTACTTTGTCTCAAATTCGTTATTCAATTTTTTTTTTTTTTTGCCCTGGTAATGCAAAGAAAATGGAATATTTCACATAGCAACCAACTCTTAAAATATTTGACTATAGTTTAAAGCCTACCATTTCCCCTTGCTTCTACAATAAAATTAGCAATAAGATTAACATATCGATATCTCGATTAACATGAAGTAGATGGAGAATAAGCGTTTGTAAAAATAGTTTGTACAAGAGTAGAGAAAGTCATGTGAGTGTAACACATCAGGTTTTTCAGATAGTGCTGCAATCAAAGATTCTAGAATGTACTAACTTAGCATCTCAAATTATGCAATCGAAAAATGTAGATCTTGATAAAGCGTGTTCTCTTGTTAAGAATGCAGTTGATAATTTATCTTGTTATCGAAAAATTTTGAAGAAGCAATGCCATCATCTATATCTCTGGCAAAGAAATGGGGCATTTCACCACAATTTGAAAATAAAAGAATTTGAAAAGTGAAAAAAACATTTTGATGAATTGTGTCAAGACGACCGGCAAGTGGATCAAAGTATATATTTCAGAACCACTGTATTTAATGGTTGTTTGGACATTATTGTAGCCCAGTTAAAAGGCAGATTTGAGGGTATAAACAATGTTAACCATTTCTTCAAAATTATTTCCGCAAAATTTCTAAATTCTGCCTCCGATGAAGAGATTCACAATGCAGCAGTAATTCTTAAAAATGAATATGGGGAGGATTTATCCAGTGGATTCCCAGACCAGGTAATAGGTTTCAAAAACGCTCTGAAAAAAGAAATATCTTAATTAACCTCTGTACTTGACTCAAAAAAACTATCAGTAATACAGAATTCAATGGTAGCTGCTAGCGTTCCAGATTTATGCACAGCGTTCACCTGTTTTTAACTATTCCTGTTACTGTTTCTTCGGCTGAACGCTCATTTTCGAACCTCAAACTTATAAAGAACTATCTGTGGAATTCTATGACACAAGATAGACTAAGTGAACTCAGCCTCCTCGGTATCGAAAGTGAAAAAGCTATATCCATTGTGAGGCAGTATTTTTAACACAAATGATTTCAATTAAATTATATAATATGTAAATTCAATAACAGCCCGCCTTGAAGCAATATATGTATGTAATAAATTGTAAAATGTAAATAACAGTCATTGCATATGCTTATATTATTGTAAACATGTTCAATAATGTTATGTGAATGCATTACGTAATTTAATAATGTAGGAGCTGTGAGAATAATAAGTTTAAAGTTGCTAACAATGAGGTAACCTTGAGGCCATAAAGAGTAAGAAAGTTTAACAGTGCTACTAGTCATTATTAGAGCAGCAATCATGTAATTTTGAGACAGTTTAAAAATAGCCAATCAACAACCAGAAAAACCTTTAGTTAAATGCAGGTATTCTATTGGAGTAGGATTAGCCAATCAGAGACTTGAAGTACAGAAATTTACAAGTTTAGACGGTTGAAATCAATTAAGTTGCCTCCAAACAGTGCTCATAACCAGACGCGAGATGTGTCCTCGAGAAATTAATTACGTATTCATGTGAGACGAAAATAGTACTTGTTAAAAAAAAGTGCAAGTATTGAATAAAAGAATCTCACAGCTCTCGATATCATTGAAGTGCTATTTAATTTGCGTCAAGGATTAAGAAAAAGGAGTGAATTAAAACTAAAAATCTGTGTAAGCCTACATTCTTGTCACATCACAACCCTGCCTAAGAGAAACGTGTCTCTAACAATAATACTGACGCAGCCGAGGCAAACATAAATATAATATCTAAAGATACAGTCAAATTACAAAGTTAATTTTTTTTTAAACTTGGGGCAAAGGCCACCTGAAAGTACATTTGGGGCGAAGGCTACCGGAAACTGTTTACTATACGTGCGGTTGCAACTACTACAAGTTCGGCTCCCCAACAGTTGAACTACAATACAAACTTCTTCAAATTGACGCCCAAAGCGTGTTGCAAATAACGTAACAAACCATCATCTTCTTTAATTGATGTCAGTGAAATCGCCCATACCTTCGCATCACAGAAAGCACGCCGCATGATCCAATTTCACTAGAGATCAAGGTGAGTACAGTGAGGTTTTATAAGTACAAGTACATCAAACAACAGATAGAAGTATAGATTTATCCCTATTGATATAGAATGTCAATCACTATAATGTATTTAATTTTAGCGGTATTAATTTTGTTTAATACTTTGAAAATAGTGAAAAAATAATAGCTTTGTTTATATTACGTAGAATTATACAATGCATTGTATTAAATTTATACTTCTACCTGCTGTAATTGAAGTTATGTTAGTTACTAATCGGTTATATATTTTATTTTAGAGGGCCCGGATTTTTATTTTTGCAGGCGGCCCGTATTGCGTACGTTACGCCTCTGCTTGCAGTACAGAATCACACTTTTGCATGCTTGTACCTAGTACAGAGTGAGCCAAAAGACTCCGAACCGCCTGAGTGGTGTTTTTCCTGTCCGCGTTCTCGGCGCTCGTTGCCGTCTGCCGCTATCATAGAAAGGCGAGGATGAAACCATACAACATTTTTAAAACTACTTTTAAAGGATTTGCTTACCAACTTTATGAAAGGAGATGCTGAAACTGGCCAACCGTCGTTTACCATACATTTTTGCTACCTCTTTAGGAGACTATCCATCACTCGCCGTAGTTCACGCTGAGAAATTTCCTGGCGGATATTTTGTTTTAATTCTTCCAGGGTGTGTGGGTTTGTCTTGTACACTTTGTTTTATGTTATCCCGGAGGGGTATTTTATGAACAATATTGCCGGCTGCGCGGTGTTTTTCCACTGGGCGTGTGGAAATACGACAAAAACATTATAACGTACTGCTGCTATAAACAAAGTCACGCTGTGGTTTAGCTTTGCAGCGTGAAGTGCAGTATTGAATTGACGGTGATGTGATGTAGTTCAGGTATTACGAGTTATTTATTATTTTGTCCATAATTGTATATTATGGCTCAGCACATATTTTCTACTGCACCGCGCGTATTTATTTTTAATTCGTATGTGTTAACTCGGTCAGCTCGCCAAGTGAAAGTACGATTTGCAGAAAGATTTCCAGGTGTAAAAGTTCCAGGCCGTTCAACAATCCATTAACTTAACAGTAAATTTCAAGCCACAGGAAGTGTTCAGGCTAAGAAATCTAAAAGACAGCGTTCGGTTCTTACCGAAGAAACATTAGACGACATCGGTCATCGTTTGGAAAATTCCCCCCCCCCCAAAAAAATTCCATGATAAATATTTTCCTAAAGAGGTGCCAAAAATGTATGGACAACGACGGTGGCCAGTTTCAGCATTTCCTTTCATAAAGTTCGTAAGTAAAGCCTTTAAAAGTAGTTTTAAAATGTTGTATGGTTTCATCCGCGCCTTTCTGTGATAGCGGCAGACGGCAACGAGCGCCCAGGACGCTGACGGGAAAAACACCGCGCAGGCGGTTCGGAGTCTTTTGGTTCACTCTGTATAATCAGCTATCTTCTGAACCTCAGTTATTTAGTTATGTAGATCAGTTCACTAGAAATTGAAGAAAAAAAATTAATTGCAAAGTGGAAATGTGGAAAATTTGCAATGTTGTTGCTTTCTTAATATCACTAATACACGTTATAAAATTATGATTGTGGTTCAGAAAGTTTAACTATGTGTTGTATACATGTACTGAAAAATACTTTCATACTTTCTGAGAAAAAGGTACATAAGCATAAAAAAATGTTGTTTTGAGTAAACTGAATTTAAAGTTTGAACGTTAACATTCTGACACACTTCAGTACATTCCAGGGTCATGAACTTCTGCATCTTTCTTCCTGGATTGCTTCAGCTTTTCTGCTTGCCTCTTTTGTTATTTGCTGAACTGCTCGCTGGGCATGATATAGTCGTTCATTCTTGAAAAATACAAAAATGTTCTAAACAGGGGCGTTGCATGACAGCTTTAAAGGAATGCAGACTAGCATTTAAATGGTACATAAATGTCTTAAAAACTTGGTAAGCGAATGCTGGGTTGGATTATACATCACGAATTTTCCTGTCCCTAATTTCTTTACCTTTAAAGTTGCAGGGCTTGACAGGATAGTCGGCGATGAGTGGCATGCGCTTTAAGAAGAGAACGTTTCTTTCATGGCATGGAACGTTCTATTCCTGTCTGTGCGGAAAGGAGGAATTCCATCTGGAAACGTTATGGACCCCGCTGCGCTGCACCTACCGACCTTCGTGCTCTCTTGCTTCATGTTTTCCTCTCGGAGGTTTGATAGGCGTAATAAACCTAGCTTTAGCTGCAGCGCTGATACCTCCTCAATTTCTAAACCATATCCGGATGCTTGTTGGGCGGACTTGGACAAATTATTCGAACTATTTTTGGTAAAATTTTTGTTGCGAAATTCACGAACTTCGCTTGTGCATTCCATTAAAACGCCCGATAATCATCGCAGAGAAAACCTACATTGGTGGTATAATTTATGTACGTACGGATGGGTGGGTTGGTGGGTGGATGGATGGTTGGATGTAAGTGCGTGAGTACAGTAATCTCAAAAGCCACTCAAGCTATTTTGATAATTCTTTCACCAATGGAAAGCCTTATTCTTTCTGTCGGGGCATGGGCTATAAAGCAGGTTTAAATTTCAATTCATAAATTAAGTACCTGCGAGGGCGACACAATTTTTTTTAGAAAACCAAACAAGGATTAATTTAAAAAAATGATTTTATTCTTTTTCAAAATATTCCCCTTTAACTTCGATACATTTTTGCATTCGATGAAACCAGTCGTTAAAGCAGTGATGTCACTGTTCCTGAGGCACTTCAGAAATTATGTTTTTATAATGTTCCACTGCTTCATCTGATGACCAAAAAGTGATTCCACGCATTTTATTCTTAATTTTTGGAAACAAAAATAAATCACTAGGTGCTAGGTCAGGTTGTATGGTGGAGGTCCATGGTGCTGTTCTTTAAGGCATCCAAATACTCAGTTGTTAGTTTTGCTGTATGCGACAATGCGCTGTCATGATGTAACTTTATTTTTCCTTTTGGGAGTTTTTCACGAACTTTTTCAAACATTTGCGGTAAACAGATATTTGTCTACCAATCGACAGTACCACTACGTCTATCTTCTAATGTTATAGTGGCAAAATGGCCCATTTTAGAGAAAAGAAATTAGCAACTATCTTCTTACCAGCACTGCGAATTCGTCGGACTTTTGTAGGCTTAGGTTCTGTTCGAAACATCCATTAAGCCAATTAACTTTTCTATTCAGGATAATAACAATAAATCCAAGATTCATCACCAGTAACGATATTCCAAACCAAATTTTAAGTGCCGCCTTGGAATTTTTCCAAAGCTTTTCTGCACCAAACAATGCGTTGTTTATGATCGGATGTCAGGTACCCTCGACAACAAAGTTTTCTCACCGAACTGTCGATGTAAAATAGTTTGACTTTGACTTATATCAATGTCCAATGTCACCCGAATAAATTCATATGTCCGTCGATCTTCTTCATGTATTGTTCGAACAGCGGCAATATTGTCATTAGTAACAGCAGTTCTTGGGCGTCGTTCATGAAATTCATCTCTAAGAGAAAAACCCATTTCTTTTGAATTCACTGTACCAATTATAAATTGATGTCTTAGATTGGGCTTGTTCGCCAAATGCATTTCTAAGCCGATCTTCACGTTGTTTAGACGTTAATGGCGGTTTAAAATCATAAAAAAATCATAGCCCGAAAATGTTCTCTTGTCAAAATTCACTTTGGGGTGAAGACAGAATCTTTAAATGATGTTAATTAATACACTATTAGAGCAAATCGAAGAAACTACATGGCAATCAACTCGCAAAATATTAGAAAGTAGCTGTCAAATATAAAGCAAATTTAATTTGTTTTGAGAAACATGACATTCTAAAAATTTTCAGTGTCGCCTTCGTACTAAAGCGTCTAGAGACTTCTAATTTCAATTGTAAGTTTCTAAAAAAAGATAAAAAAGGACTTACAAAGCCTTCGCTGAGAATGTCATGGAAGAGAAAATAAGTATAGTTACTGTACTCCATAGAGAATGCGTGTAAAAACAAATGCCGGATACATTTCATTTAAGCAATATACATAGATGGCCATGATGTAACACTTAAGTAGCTACAAGAGAGAGCTTAAAAAGCGACAATCGATCCTGTTTATAACGGTATGAATCGTACGTTAAATGTACCTATTTCTTTTATTGCCGTTTATCAAATACTGCAGATGTGTGTGTGTGTGTGTGTGTGTGTGTGTGTGTGTGTGTGTGTGTGTGTGTGTGTGTGTGTAACAAAAGTGTCAAAACCCCTGAATAATCTTTATTCCAATTCTATAGGTGTATGCACTGAAGTTTCTGGATGACAAACATTCTAATAACTCTAATGTTAGAAATGTTTCCTTTGTACTTATATTGTAACCAAGTTCGTTAGCAGGTCAGGCTAAATAATTGCATAAAGAGAGAAAATTGCTAACAGAAATCAGTGAACAGATATTTTATAATTAACAATCGAAAATAATATTTTTCTCAGTGGCCGCAGACTATGCGTCTTTTCCAAAGAGCTTAACTTGGTGATCTTGGCGTGGGGAAGATTAAGGGTCCTGTATTATGTGAAATTTATATAGTTTTTATGTTATTAAGTAACTCCAGGACCAAAGAGGAGGTAGGCACATAGGTTTAAAATGTCATCTACTGTGGTTTTCGAAAAAACTACTCGACCGTTCCCACCGATGATTGTTCCAACGCCAAAGGATGTTTGTAGGCTATGTAGAATTTCCAGAATTTGGAAGAGTGTTCGGGGGGGGTGTAGTTAAGGAAGTCAGACAGTCCGTCAATCTTTCACATTCTTGTCGTCCTCCGTGGACTAATGATACCGTGCTAGCTTCTAGTTCCCGAGGTCGCGGGTTCAAACCCGGCGGAGGGCGATGGATTTTTTCAGGCGTAAAAATTCTTAGCATGGCTTCCTTCGGAAGGGAAGTAAAGCCGGTGATCCCGTGTCGTAGATTTACGGCACGTAAAAGAACCTCAAGCCTGATAGAGGCCTCTGAGCAAAATTTCCGGTCTTTCACGCCCAATATAGGATGGGACGCAAAGGATCATAGTAGTTAAAGAGCGTCCATAAATAACGCTCAATTTTTTTCACATTCTTTTGAGGGAGTATCAGAGGATTTTTCATCCGTTATTAGGAATAGTCGGGGCTATACGAAATTTCAATTATAAGGGGAAAAGGGGGGGGACTATAAAAGTCTTCTAGAACACTATACAATAGTTTTATAAAGAACGGGGGGAGGTTAAGCAAGGTAATAAAAGTACACTGGGACAGACTGAATGAAATAGGCCTAGCCTAAGTGAGGTCTCGCTCACGTTCATTCAGGGGTGTGTAAAAAAGGTACCAGTGAGACAGGTTATGAAACACTGCATTGCGTTGTCTTTATGTTATGACCTGGCTACGTTGGGGCAAAACGCCCACGTTTTATCGAACGATTTTTTTTAATGTGTTTACGCTCAGTGGAGGCATCCAAAGTAAACTTCCTCCACTTTTTTACTCTCATCAGGGACCCAAAACTAATAATAATTCAATGAATGGGGCATTCTCGTTCAGTCCTGGATGGGTGGCGACCCCAAATCATCTGCTGTCAACGTAGCGACATCATTCAAGACGCCATACAGCCTAAAAGGCTATAATTAAAATTACATCCAGGTAGAAAAGACAATTAGCTGGAACGCTTGTGTCCTCAGTACCAAGACATTCCTTCCAGGATGGTTTTGTTTATTCTGAGAAACGAGTTAACGTGGACATGTCACTTTAACTGCAGCCATGGAGCGCCGAGACGCCTTAAGAGACGCCATTCTGGCGGCATTACCGACCATTACAATTGGCTAGACGCCATGCGAATTGCTTTCGCTGCAGTGTTGCCACTTCTTTTTAATGTCAACAATGGGAGCTGAAGTAAACACTTCATTTCAAAACGCAACGCTTCTACAAGAGTTATTGTTAGAGGACTGCTACAAACTGGTGGATTAAATCGATCCAAATATTACTATTCCTATTAGTTTTGTCACTTTCTCACCCAGTCATAATATAACAGTGATCAAAACTCTTTATGTAGGTAGTGAGAAAAAAAATACTGAAAACGAAGTGGAAGACAAAGTGTGTCCTCTTTCTATCATATTGTTTAACAAATATATCAACGATGTCATTAGTAACTAGCAAAAATGTGTGAAGTTTTAGTTTTAAAATAGATAGGAAGATCGTATATGTACGCACAGCTTCAAGGGTACCTATCGATAACAAAATTTCCACAACATCTCGAAATATATGTATTTATAATTGTAATGGAACACAATCCAAAAATATCGTAAAATCAGGATCCAACTACGGCTTTGCCTTTCTGGACATGAAAGTATCTTAAGCATATGATATTTTAATCAAAATCGTTAGCCATTTTCGAGAAAATCCAAATTTTCGTAAAACGTTTCATGTAAAGGGTAGTCTGAGGTGGTAGGTTTTCTTCAAAATCTTCGTGTCGCATCTTTGAAATATACTGAAACTAAATAACATGTTTGGTATTTATCAGACTTTTCGTTTTTCAGTTAGGCTGTTCACGGACCTTTTTCTAAAAATGCTTTTTTTTTATTTATTCAGGGGGCCTAATAACGTGTATTTCTGGTGAAATCTCGGTATAGAATTTTTGGGTGGAATGCAATACTTCCCTACTTACTATACGTAGTAGTATAGCTAATAGTATATACAGTATTACACCTACAATAATAAACTATATATCCAATTAAAAAGCAAACTCCAATTAATACGACTGTCTAAAAACTAAAAAGGTAATTTTTGGGCAATATTCGCCATTTCGTCTCCCCTTTAACAGAACACAATCCTAAGTTGACAACCATTGAAAAAATCTGATGTGTTACACTCACATGACTTTCTCTACTCTTGTACAAACTATTTTTACAAACGCTTATGCTCCATATGCTTCATGTTAATCGAGATGTTAATCTTATTGCTAATTTTCTTGTAGATGCAAGGGGAATATGGTAGGCTTTAAGCTATAGCCAAATATTTTAAGCGCTGGTTGCTATGTGGCGAATTCCATTCTCTTTGCATGTCCAGGACATAAAAAAATCTGATGTGTTACACTCACATGACTTTCTCTACTCCTGTAAAACTATTTTTACAAACGCTTATTCTCCATCTACTTCATGTTAATCGAGATAAACATTTGCAGATCTATCTTATTGCTAATTTTCTTGTAGATGTAAGGGGAATATATATTTACAAGGGCAATATAGAAATACAGTAGCCTTTAAGCACATACATATCTCTTAATAGCTGGTTGCTAGGTGCAGCACCATTCCCTTTCCCACAGATTAATACTCTTTGCATATCCAAGACAAAAAAAATGAATAACGAATTCCCATTTGAGAAAATTATTGAAAAGTTTAAGGGAATAACAAGTAATATCTCGAAAATGGTTCACTCAACAAAAAAAATAAATGTATATGACATAAATTGTGTATTTTAACGCGATCTACATTTTTTGTGTAGTAAAATTTTGTGTCTCATGGTTTACCAGTTATGCAAAAGTCGTTCACAATAAAGAATACTTTTGGAGACATTCCCAGGAAATTCAAGATATACATTTTATTTGTCATAAAAATATCTTAAACATATGATATTTTAATCAAAATCGTCACAGCCATTTTTGAGAAAATTAAAATTTTCGAAAATTCTTCCATGTAAAGGGTACTCTGGGGTGGGGGGATTTTCTTGAAAACCTTCGTGTCGCATCCTTTGAAGATACTGAACCTAAATACCAAGTTTGGTGTTTATCCGACAGTTCGTTTCTGAGTTATGCTGTTCACAGACACACAGATATGTTTCTAAAAATGCTTTTTTTTGGGATTCAGGGGTCTCCAAACATGTATTTCGGTGAAATCTCAGTATTGAATTTTTGGGTGGAATGCAATACTTCCCCTATACTAGTAGAGAAAGTAAAAATTTGCTGCCAATTGGAGAGTGTAAAAACAGGAAGAATTTCGGATTTGGCATTCAATACAAATTTGGTTATATGCGTTTATACACAGAAAACTACTAATAAGAACAATTCAATGAACAAACTGTCGCCTTTATAGTTTTTCCATCAAGTAGGTATCTACTATAGGTGATCAAAAAGCAGTATCGGTATCTAGTATTGAGTATGAAAAATAGTGGTATCGTCCGATCACTAAAATGTATACATACGCCGATTACATGATAATTGTGCCACCATCACAGAAAAATCTCCAGAGGGTACATGACCGCCTTGTAGAATGGGATGAAAGCAATAAACTGAATGTGAATGAAAACAAAACTGTCTCCATATCATTCCGACGAGGTGGAAAACAAGCTGTCTTTTATCACAAACAAAGAATATAAACAACTGCAACACATTTTAAGTATATTAGTGTGATGTACCATACCTCTGGAAATGTATTTACGTTACATGTCAGAGAAAGGATGACTACAGCAGGGAAAGCAATGCATGAAGTAAAGCAGCTCAGAAAAATATTGCTTAACACAACCATGAAAATGTTCCACCTCAAGTTTCCACGATTACTATATATAGGAGCGGTCCCAGGAGTACCAGACCTGACGTATGTATAACGGTTGTTTCAAACAAATGACTATGGTAGAAAGTATCAACCTTATAAAGCTTAAGTCTGAAGTTTGACGATGCTACGTTGTTCAATAACTGTTTGGCAACCATTAATAGTGAACTCTCTCAGCAAATTTGTAAACATGGATAAACCTGGCCAACGTTATGTGATACAATACTTTTATTTTAATATTAGTCCAACTAATAATAAAACTGAGTTAGATTCTACTCTGGGGGGAGCCTGCTCCTTGGTTTACAACAGTAAAATATTGGGTGGCAGAGTTAAGCGAGGCCATACGAGTTGCCAAGACATCGCAGGTGACCACACCAGAAATTGTGAGGAAAATCCACAAGATGGTATTGGATGACGGTCGACTGAAAGTGCGCGAGCTAGCAGACATGGTAGGCATTTCAAAAAGTGCTATACATCGCATATTGACTGAGAATTTAGACATGAGAAAACTATGCGCAAGATGGGTACCGCGTTTACTCATAATGGAACGAAAGCAGCACCGTGATGATGTTTTAGTCGGGTGCTTGGAGATATTTTCCTGCAATAAAGTCGAGTTTTGTGTCGATTCATAACCATGGATGAAACCTGGGTCCATCGCTTCACACCTGAGACGAAGGAACAGTCAAAACAGTGGATTGAAAGGGGGGAATCGGCTCCAAAGAAGATGAGACACTTCCATTAGCAGACAATGTCATGGCGTCAATTTTTTGGAATGTAAGTGGAATAATTTTCATTCATTATCTTCAAAAAGAAAAAGCAATCAATGGCGAGTACTATGCAAACTTATTGCAGCATTTGAATGATGAAATCAAGCAAAAACGGCCGCATTTAGTGGAAAAGAAACTTTTGTTTCATCAAGACAATGCATCAGTTCATATCCATTATCGCCATGGCCAAAATCAATAAGTTAAAGTTCGAATAGCTTCCTCATACACCCTATTCGCCAGATTTAGCTCCCTCTGATTATTTTCTATTTCCAAAGTTGAAGAAATAGCTTGGTGCTAAAAGATTTGCCAAGAGTGAAGAGCTGGAGTCTGAAGTTGATAGCTATTTTGCAGAACTCGATGGTTCTCACTATATATAGGGTATCGAAGCTATTGAACGCTGCTGGGAAAAGTGTATTGAGCTGAAAGGGGACTATGTAGAGAAATAAAGATGTATTTTTTTACAAAATTTTTGCGTTTTCTTTGTTAGGTCCGGTACTTCTGGGACAGCCCTCGTGTGTGTGTGTGTGTGTGTGTGTGTGTGTGTGTGTGTGTGTGTGTGTGTGTGTGTGTGTGTGTGTACCTGGAATACATGGATCCACATGATAAAGCAACAATTGAATTGCAAGAACTGTAAAAAGTCAAAGCAACGTATCTCAAGAAACAGCTAAGCCTCTTGAAATTCACGCCAAACCGTCTTGCCGTAAAGAAGTTCTACATAGATTTGATAGACTTCGCCCAAACACAAGAGCATACGAAGAGCTGGCACCAGAGTTGCTACAAAAGAGCCGAGATATGGATTGATTTGTATGATAAGGATAACATTGCCACCCAGGAGTGAATGCAGAATAACTATGAGCTGAGACACGCAATGACGAGATACGCTACACATGGCTTTCACCACTTGATTTGCTTTAACGCCAGTTAACACCAACCTGGACCAAGCATATGCAAAAGATGTAGGAAAGATATGTGATGACGCGTGAAAGGAGACAAGAATCTTTGGCATCATATTGTACAAAGTGAACAATATATTGTGACGCAGCGGCTATGCGCCAAGGTTATCGGGAGGTCAGCGCCAGGCAGTCGGAGATAAACAACGATTAGTAGCGCTCGCCAGCGTAAACACCGGGAATGCTATCGGCAGATATCCAGAACCATCTGGAAGTTTCTTTCCTCCTCCTCCAGAACGTGTGTTGAGATAGTATAGTGTTCTGTGGAAGATTCTGTTACCTATATAAGGGAGCGCTCTCGGGAGAGTCAGTGTGCGAGCGAGTTGGCGAGTAAATTCCCCAAGGTCGCGGGTTCAAGCCCGGCACAGACCGATGGTTTTTAAGTATGTTTAAAAGCGACAGCCCCATGTCAGTAGATTTGTTGCTTACTAGCATGTAAAAGCACTCCTGCAGGATGAAATTCTGGCACATCGGCGGCGCTGATATGATCCTGGTAATTAACAGCATCGTTAACAAACAAATTGTTTGGAAAGGTAGAATGAGACGACTGAAAAATTCAATGGCATAGCCGGGATTTGAACAACGGATCTCCCGGTCCCCGTCCGGTTGCTCTAACCACTGAGCTACCATGGCGACTTGCCGGTACGACATTAAATTCCCCAAATGATTCGCCTTTTTCCAGTAAACTACAAGGAGATCTCAAATTGCATTGAAATGACACACCCCAATGGCGACCTACAATGTTGTAAATACTTTAAGTCCCGGGCTTCCTAGTTTCAACCACTATTAGGTCAATTAATGAAATTAAATGTTCTTCCACACAAGCCGTGTGTTGGAAAGGTAGAATCAGACGACTAAAAATGCAAATCACTTTGGGAATTTAAGGTCGTACCATACATGGTAGTTCAGTGGTCAGAGCAACCGAACGGAGACCGGGAGATCCGTGGTTCAAATCCGGATATGGCATTGAATTTTTCAGTCGTCTGATTCTACCTTTCCAACCCTGTCCAACACACGGCTTGTGTGGAAGAACAATTAATTTCAAACAAATTGTTTATTTATTTGAGCGAGTTTCCGTGCGACGAAGGGTAACGTTCTCCGAGCGAGTTTGTAGGAACTGCTGTGGCATGCTGCGGGTGCTGCTGAGGAGCGAGAGATTATGGAGGTCTTGTGTTCGAAACCCCCCCCCCCCCGCAGCGAGCGAACCACCCAGCAGGGGCTACGCCACGAAGGAAGTGACTTGAAGGAAACTGAACTAGTTCACCTTAGTGAAGTGACAGTGCGAACAAGTGGAGCGAGTCAGTGGAAGTTGAACCAGATCAAAAGAGTGATAGTGAGAATTGAGAGAAGTGACAGTAAAACAACTGGACAAAGTCAACATATGCCATTGTGCGATCTTATTTCAGTCCTAACAGGTTCAATAATAATTACAAACCAGTGTGGGAGTGTAAAATGTAAAAGAGAAATTACTCAAAAACTTATAATAGGGTTTACTATAAAAAAATCTGATGTGTTACACTCACATGACTTTCTCTACTCTTGTACAATCTAATTTTACAAACGCCTATTCTCCATATGCTTCATGTTAATCGAGATATCGAGATGTCAATCTTATTGGTAATTTTCTTGTAGATGCAAGGGAAATATGGTAGCTTTTAAGCGATAGTCAAATATTTTAACGCTGGTTGCTATGTGGCGCATTCCATTCTCTTTGCATGTCCAGGACATAAAAAAAATGAATAACGAATTTGAGAAAAAGTATAAGTATTGGAAAATTTAAGGAAATAACAAGCAATATCTCGAAAACGGTTCACTCAACAAAAGAAATGTATATGACATAAGTTGTGTATTTTAACGCGATCTACATTTTTTGTGTAGTAAAATTTTGTCTATCTCTTATGGTTTACCAGTTATGCAAAAGTCGTTCACAATGAAGAATACTTTTGGAGACATTCCCAGAAAATTCGAGATATACATTTCATTTCTCATGACATTATCTTAAACATATGATATTTTCATCAAAATCGTTACAGCCATTTTTGAGAAAATTAAAATTTTCGAAAAATGTTCCGTGTAAAGGGTAGTCTGGGGTGGGGGGATTTTCTTGAAAACCTTCGTGTCGCATCTCTGAACCTAAATACCAAGTTTGGTTCTTATCCGACTGTTCGTTTTTGAGTTATGCTGTTCACAGACACACAGACACATACACACACACACACACACACACACACACACACACACATACACGGACATGTTTCCAAAAATGCTTTTTTTGGATTCAAGAGGTCTCAAAACATGTATTTCCGGTGAAATCTCGGTATCGAATTTTTGGGTGGAATGCAATACTTCCCCTACTTACTATACGTAGTAGAGAAAGTAAAAAACACATAAGAAATAATGTTCACAGTTCACTCCATTAAGGAAATAGTGAAATTTAGTACATTTATTTCTGATACTTGATATCGATACTCACTTTATAAAAAACTGGAAAGGTGACACCTTGTTCGCTGAATTATGTTCTTATTAGTAGTTTTCTGTGTATAAACGCACGTAACCAATATTGGGTTGTAAGCTAATTCCGAAATTGTTCCTGTTCGGCATTCTCTAATTGACAATTTTTTTTGTGTTGATAATACACAGGTTATATATTTCCTATTGTTACTCAAGGATGATGATAATAATAATAATAATAATAATAATAATAATAATAGTTTATAATTATAATAATGCATTTGTTTCCCTTTTTATGTAACTATATTTTGTTGTGAAAATCTTTTTTAAAGGATTTTCTATCCATATTATGGAAATTAGTCGTATAATATACCTGTAAGCTACGCTCGTGACCAGAGTTGGACATGCATAAACACAAGCAAACAGATATAAGGAAAGAACAAATATTTCCATTCGCTGTATTATCTCAAGACTTTAAGTTCTGAGTTGTTTCTGCTGGATTCAAAGAATTTTGATCACCGGAGTAGGTAAATGTAATGGCTGAAAGGGAGTCATCAAGCCAGGCTATTGCAGAAACGTAACTTAGTGTTCAGCTATATCAGTTCCATTCACAACTCAGTTAACGCTGCATGTTACATGGGTACCTCTGCTCCTTTCCCCATTGTTTTGCATGTTTTCATTTATACACAAGAATCTATGGAATCTTGCACTGATTTACTCACAGAAAATGCAGTCAAGTCCTATCAAGAGCTATAATCCAGCAACTCTTTGGGAGACACGCGCGAGGCAATTAAGGTGAAGTCTCGACTCGTTTCATTTCTTGTCTAGCATAAAGTTAACAAATTTCAATAATTCAAAACTTAAAAATTTAAAAGTATCTATGGTTTATTTCAAAGTATTAGACATACAGTGTCTCCATAAAAATAGTCATACTTAGAACTGGTATTGCGTCGCTTTGGATAGTCGTATTTGGGTGAAGTTGGTGACATTCGAAAGTAAAACTCAAATATTTTTACCATTCCTCATAGGCATAGAATGTGGCCACCACAAGCGCTGCAGACATCAAGGCGATATTCCCATTCACGCCACATGCACTCCAACATATCTGATGAAATGGACAGGCTGGCAGCAGTGATACAAAGTTGCACTTCTTTCAGGTTTTGAGGAAATGGGGGTACATAGACACAATCATTTATGTAACCCCAGAAAAAAAAAGACACCGTCAAGTCAGGCGACCTCTGCTGTCACTTGTAGAAGATTCATTTCAGGCACATCCAATTAATCTTCCTGGAAGCCAATCATTTAGATATTCCCGAACATGTAAATGCCAGTGAGAAGGTGCTCCATCTTGTTGGAAAATAAATTCTTTGCCTGCTTCTTCTTCTTCTTCTTCTTCTTCTTCTTCCTCCAATTGTGAAAATAACCATTCAAGCATGTCATAATAAGTTGGAACCTTGACAGTGGCCTCTCGAAAGAAAATTGGGCCAGAGATTTGACGTTTCGATACGGCACAAAAGACATTCACTTTAGGGGAATCTCTTTCAACTTCCAAAATGGCACGGATTGTGAATTCTGGCTCCCCCAAATCCTTACATTATACCTGTTCACATTTCCACTGACGTGGAATGTTGCCTCATCACTGAAAATTATTTTTCCTGGCAGATTTTAATTATCCTCCATTAGTTCAGAGAAATCTAATTGTTTTGCAGGGTCACCAGGTTTCAACGTATGCAGTAATCGTATTTTGTAGGGGTGGAACTTCAGTCGCGTACGCAGGATCTTAGATACGGTGTATTTAGGGATGTTTAACTGCTGACTAGCTCTACAGACAGACTTCTTAAGACTACGTACAAATGCCTCCCACACTTGTTCCACAATTCCCGCATTGACAGATGGTCTCCCTGAATGGTCTTTCCTTTGATGACATATGCAGCCACCATCCACGAAATCATGGTACCACTTCAAAATCGACGTGTAAGACCTTGATGTTGAAACCTTCGCCTAACAGCACGCTGAACCTGCGCTAGACTGTGTGCTATGATATTCCAAAACACACCTGCTACGTTCTTGTGGGTTCGCTATAACTCCTTAAAACTTCTTTAGTAACACCACAATTTTAAAAGCAAACATTCACATGTAACCTGCCCGCTAAATATTCAACAATGAACCCATACCGACTAATCACAAATGTGAGTGAATTTAGTTTCTGTGTTTAATTCCCGTGATCCCGTCCATTGTTGTAAATTATTGACATGCACAAAAATATTTGAGTTTTTCTTTTGAATGTCAACAATTTCATTTAAATACGATTATCCAAGTGCTAGTTTGTAGTATGACGGTATTTTTATGGACACACTGTACTACAATAGCTCCGAGTATCGAGAGCATCGAGGTATCGATGGTATCAAGGTCCTATTCCTAATATACGCCTATTTGATATTTCTATACTGTTCTGTTATGTTAAATGTGTCTTTAAGCGGTAGATGAATAAATGATTGTACCTACTTTAACGGTTATATTAGTACCAATTTTGAACTTGTAGTGCCTGTTTGCCTGCCTAGTATAAGTTTTGCTAGCGCCTACTGCGCTGAGCTCTAATGATAAGGTACAACGGTTTAATATTTCATCTGTTGTAATTATCTAAAAGCACTACTCGAACTTTGTGATGGTATTTCGCAGCAAACGTACTTATACATTTCCTGATATTTAGTACGGAGTTTAAGGAAATCGAAAATACACTGGCCGATATCTCATATCAATTTCGGTGAACGTCTCTAAAGGAATATCATACGGCTTTACGAAATCACAATTGAATCAGTTATTTGGAAAAGGCTACTTCTTCATAAACAAATGTTTACAAGAAATAAAAAAGTCTTACGTCATATTTACATGACTTTCTCTATCCAGTCACTTATTTTATACAGTTTCTACAAAACCTTATTTTGCATTCTAGGTACTTCATATTAAATGAGATAAACATTTGCAGAAATAATTACGTATCGCATTTCGTTGTAGGTACAAAGGGGATGGAGGAAACCGAATCGATAGTCAGATGTTTAAAAGCCGCTCTATGCTGACCCAGAAATTACATTCTACTTCTCCCACGACATTGCGAGAAAGAACTGAATAGCGACAGTACTTTAAAACATGACAGAGTATTGAAAAATACAAATCCATAATAACGGATACGGCTGGTGCCACGGAAAAAGTTTTGAGAAATTGAGTGTATTAAAGAGATCTACATTTTTTTGTGTAACTTTTCTCTACTTCTTATGGTTTATAAGTTCCGGGCTATTTACAGAGAATCAAGATATACATTTTGTCATATAAATATCGAGGAGCAGACACTCATGGATCAGACAGAGCATCCAGGATGGGTGATCAGCCCGATGCCTGGTATGGGATGAAGGAAGTAGATGAAACGAAATGTTGGTAAAATGGATGAAAGGAAAGGTGATGGAGCAGTTGGTGGAATGAATGGCGGGGGAAACCGGAGAACCCGGAGAAAACCCACCACAAATCCCACATGCAGGTCCCTGGGATTGAACCCGGGCCGCCTCGGTGGGAGACGAGCGGTCTAACCACTCGACCACGGTGGCCATGGTACTTAAATCAAAATTCTTAAAGCCATTTCTGAGAAAATAAAAAAAATAAGAATTTTTTTTTCCATGTAGAGTAAGTAGTTCGGGATGGGAGGGATTTTCCTGAAAATTTCGTGTTGCATCCGTGGAAGGTACTAAGCTTTAATACTAATATCGGACATTTCGCTTCTGAGTTATAGATGTGCGCGCGCAAGCACACAAACACACATCCGCACACAAGGCTTGTTTGTATTCACGGAGCTTGAAAGCATATATTGCCATTCTTCATCGAAAGTTTGGGCGAAATGCAATACATTCTCTGCCTACTAGGTGGTAGAGAAAGTAAAAAAGCTATATATCTGAGATACACAACACAAATGGGTCGTTTTATGATGCTAGAATTGCCATTATCGCAAAATGAAATGGCGGCCTCTACTCAATCCATTGGTGGCAATAGGTCAGTTTTTAAAAACAAATGTAGAGATGTGGCCTTTTCCAAATAACCGATTCAGTTATAGGGGATCAAGCGGAGGATTCCCATTAAATTCTTTTAAGTCATTGCACAAATTTCATAAAGAATACGGGGAAAAATAAATGAGAAATTTAGTTGTCACTTGAGGCTTAAAAATCCGCGTGTAACTCGGGCAAGACCTAATAAAATTGCAACCAAAAAGTTTGTCTATTTTGGATGAATAATTAATACCAAAGCGCATAGTGGGCTACTTAAGCAAACGAATCGTATTTTGTGTGTGTTGCCTTTCGCAAGAATGGCCAAGTCGATTGTTACAAAACTTTGTAATACAGCGCTGCTTAGGACCCACTTAAATTAGTCTCTATGTGATCTTAATTACTGCACAAAAGGGGATGTATCTAATAGGTCGCAAAATAAAAAAAAATATTTTTTTATTTATCACAGAATAAATGTTTATAGTCATTATATTCATTATAAGCTTGCTCTTTACAAAATTTGGATTCAATTAACATTGTGGCGAGTGGCTTTGGTTGCCTGCCGCGCTTTTGGCAGGGCGTGGTATAGCCGCCGGCTGTCCCGAACTTCCAAAATTCCCTCTCCGAACCCTCTGAAAGGCGATGATCCCTGGCATTGTTCTAGTGGTAGTGGTAGTGACATTAGTAGTAATAGTAGTAGTTACTCTTAGAATTTCTCGGGCTTCCAGCCAGGTGTAGAATTGATTATAAGCGACATTTCGGAACGTCGTTCCTAGGTGCTGATTGATGCAAAATTAGGATTTCAGTGCAATATTTCAATAATAATAGTTGTTCAATTCACTTCTGTTGTAATGTTCCCTCGGCGAGTAGCAGTCGACTACGTGAAGAAAGTCCTGAGTTCGACAAGTTTGAGAGAGATCGGAGGAGATAAGAGACTGTTGCACGCCTGCGAATTGAAGTGCAGGAAAGACCAAATAGTGACTAGAGAAAGAGTGGATTAAGTCACAGTATTTAAGCAGTTATAACAATTTCTCTTACTGTTAAGCAAACCGCTACCTCGAGAAGCAGTGTAGCCCCAATTGCTTTGTAAGCATAAGGATGAGGCACAATTGCGCTCAGTTTAAGCCGCTTACTTATGTTTTACTGTTTATTAACAAACCAGAAAATGCAATTGTATTACCAGTTTTCAAAACGTCACATTACATGTATGTTGCATAGAGGAGCGAGAGTGATGAAAAGGGGGCATGAAGGTGGGAGAGGAATTTGAAAGAGGAGAAAGAGAGAGGGAGAGAAACGGAGAATCTCAGCATTTTACGCAATTACTGTGGAATGCTGCTACTTTCATAAAATATGTATTCCGCTTAATGAACTGTATAATTACCAGGATTCATGTCTGGGTAAACATAAGAAATGAAGCTAGAACCACAGCGACCACTTTATTGTGCTGCAGGGGCACATAAACCATTATAGTATAGGTAACACAAAATACAGATGCGCCTTCAAACATAATTAATGATACATACCATGTCGACCAGAGAAAATGAGTATAAAACACCTGATTTGTCTTGGTTATAGATTAAGCTATACCAAGATTATACTTTTGTAATAATAATAATAATAGTCTCTAGCTGAGAAAGCAAACACACAAACATAAACACCCTGTAGTGAAATATTCGAATATTCCAAATGTTCAAGGCGCTGTTATGCTTTTTGATTTCTGTGGTGATGACTAATGATGTCTATGCGTAAGAATTTTTCAACTCCACTCCTTAAAACTCTCCCAAGCAGTAGTGCTTTATTTTAGGCACTGACGAAATGACCTAATCACGTCCCCAAAATACCCTACATAAGTCTGTAGGTACCTGTCCCTGGAAAAACCCGCAGCAAAATAAACACGCATAGTTATTGCATAACAATTTCCTGAACACTTCAACACACCCACGAACAAACCGTACCCACAACAAACAATGATTCATTCCTTGCTGAATAGCGACTTACCACTAGAAAAAATCGGATGAGTTACACTCACATGACTTTCTCTAATCTTTTACAAACGTTTATTCTCCATATGCTTCATGTTAATCGAGATATCGAGATGGCAATCTTATTGCTAATTTTCATGTAGATGCAAGGGGAATTGATAGGCTTTAAGCGATAGTCAAATATTTTAAGAGCTGGTTGCTATGTGGAGTATTCCATTCTCTTTGCATTACCAGGACAAAAAAAAATGAATAACGAATTTGAGAAAAAGTATAAGTATTGAAAATTTAAGGGAATAACAAGCAATATCTCGAAAATGGTTCACTCAACAACAAAAAATGTATATGACATAAATTGTGTATTTTAATGCGATGTACATTTTTTTGTGTAGTAACATTTTGTGTAATCCCTTATGATTTACCAGTTATGCAAAAGTCATTCAGAATGAAGAATACTTTTGGAGACATTCCCAGAAAATTCGAGATATACATTTTATTTGTCATGAAAATATCTTAAACATGATATTTTAATCAAAATCGTTAGAGCCATTTTTGAGAAAATTAAAATTTTCGAAAAATGTTCCATGTAAAGGGTAATCTGGGGTGGGGGGATTTTCTGGGAAACCTTCGTGTCGCATCTCTGGAAGATACTGAACCTAAATACCAAGTTTGGTGTTTATCCGACTGTTCGTTTCTGAGTTATGCTGTTCACAGACACACACACACACACACACACACACACACACACACACGGACATGTTTCCAAAAATACTTTTTTTGGATTCAGGAGGCCTCAAAACATGTATTTCCAGTGAAATCTCGGTATCGAATTTTGAGTGGAATGCAATACTTCCCCTGCTTACTATATGTAGTAGAGAAAGTAAAAATTGTACCTTTAAGTATTTAAACATTCAAAGCAATAAAGAGTGTCTCGTAAATGGTTATCACAGGAATTTTTATTTAACGTTGTGTGCATTAACGATATCTACATTTTTGACTGTAAAATTTTGTCTATCTAAAGATTAACCAATTATATAAATCATTCAGAATGAGGGATTCACATGCTACTGCCAGAAAATTCAAGATATGCTTTTCATTTTCATACAAATATTTTAAACGGAATTGTTAGAGCCAATTTTGAGAAAATAAAAAATAATAAAACATTTTCCATGCAAAGGGTAGTTGGGGAGGGGGGATATACTTGAAAATTCTGATGCCACATGCTTTGAAGACGCTGAAATTAAATACCAAGTTTAGCATTAATCCGATTTGTAGTTTATGAGTTATTCTGTTCAAAGTACATAGGCGCACACACACAAGGATCTTTATTTACAAATCTGATGTGTTACATTCACGTCACTTTCCCTACCTTCTATCGTGTATAAGCGGGTACAACTATTCTTACTAAAGCTAGTTACTTTCTCTACCACGTGTAGTAAGTAGGGCAAATATTGCAATCCACCTAAAATTCGATATCGAGATTTCACCGTAAATACACGTTTTGAGGTGCCCTGAATCCAAATAAAACATTTTTGAAAACATGTCCGCGCGCGCACGTCTGTGTTTATCTGTTGGTGAACAGCATAACTCAAATAAAGTTGGATAAATACCAAACTTGGTATTTGAGTTTACTATCTTCCAAGGACGCGACACGAGGATTTTCAAGAAAATCCCCCACCCCAGAATACACTTTACATGGGAAAGTTTTCGAAAATTTCGATTTTCTCAAAAGTGGCTAGCGATTTTGATTACAATATCATATGTTTAAGATATTTTCATGACAAATGAAATGCATATCTTGAATTTTCTGGGAATGTACCCAAAAGCCTTGTTTATCCTGAATGATTTTCGCATAACTGGTAAACCGTAACAGATAGACAAAAGTTTACTACACAAAAAATGTAGATCTCGTTAAAACACACAATTTATGTTATATACAATTTTTTTATGGAGTGAACCATTTCAGAGTTATTCCTTGTTATTTGTTTGAATTTTCCAATACTTATACTTTTTCTCAAATGGGAATTCGTTATTCTATTTTTTATGTCCTGGACATGCAAAGAGAATGGAATGCTCCACATAGCAACCAGCTCTTAAAATATTTGACTATCACTTAAATACTACCATATTCCCCTTGCACCTACAAGAAAATTAACAATAAGATTTGCATCTCGATAAACATGAAGTAGATGGAGAGTAAGCGTTTGTAAAAACAGTTGGTAGAAGAGTAGAGGAAGTCATGTGAGCGCAATATATCAGAATGTTTTTTTCTATCTACTACATTTTAATCCAAATAAATCTTATAGCTATATAACACATTTCGATATAGATACAAAGGGAACAGGAATGTTTAAGAACTGGACGCTATACGCTGGCCTTAAAATCCCATACTGTTTTCATGCAATCGCGAGAAATTACTGAAGAACAGAGGACTTCAAGAGAATGACCAAGAAATGAATATTTCGAACCTTTAATAACGAATATCTAAGAAATGGCTTATGCACAAAAAAGTTATTTTAAATAAATTGTGTGTTTTAAAGAGATTTTTGTGTGTAGTACGGCGTCTATCGCTTTTATCAGTTAAACAAAATTACACAAAATTCCTTCCGAATGAAGGGGACTTTACAGACTATTCCCAGAAAATCCAAAATATACATTTCATTTATCATGTATTTATCTTTAATATGTGATATTTTAATCAAACCGTTAGAGCCATTTATAGAAAGCCAAAAATTTCGAAAAACGTTCCATGTAAAGGGTAGTTTGGGGTGGGGGAATTTTCTTAAAAATCTTCGTGTCGCATCTTTTTAAACTAGTAAGCCTAAATACCACGTCTCGTATTCGTCCGACTTTTCGTTTTTTAGTTATGCTGTTCACAAACAAACACACACACACACACACACACACACACACACACACACACAAACCTTTTCCTAAAAATGCCTTTTGTTGGATTCAGGGGTTCCCAAAACATGTATTTCCAATTAAATCTCGGTATCGAATTTTTTGGGTAAAATGCAATACCTTCTCTAGAGAAAGTAAAAATGATTTTTTTTTAAACCAGGGAAACTCAAAACGTGTATTTCAGGTGAAATCTTTGTACCTAATTTTTGGGTGGAATGCAATGCTTCATTCACTTACTATATGTAAGTAGTGTACAAAGTAAAAAACTAATTTTCATAGTGTGTTTATGTAAAAACACAACTTTGTAAGCTCTTTGATAGATTACTACTTGAAGTGACATGAATACGTAATGGAAACTCTACAGAAGGTCGACATGGGTTAGCGAAATTGGAGCAGACGGCCTGTTATTGACAACATGCAAAACAGCTGCTGTAAGTTATTTCCGTTGCTTCTGTATGCAGATTTGATGACGCAACGTCACACAGAATCTGGAGTTCATGCTTTTAATACTCTCTGAGAGCTTGTTCGTTAAGAAAGCGGCCGACAATATTATAATAAGGCTGATGTAAATCACCTGCATCTGGATATACAGGTGCTTCAAGCTGGAGTTGACCCAAGGTCAGCCTGGTTCTCATTTGCTGTCTTAGCTGACGTTGCAACTGTTGGATTTTTATATCAAATTACAATCTGACTCTTTCTTTAAATAACCGCCCTCTGGGCTCTGAAATTGCAGTCATCTTTAGAAATATAGCATCGTAAGCTAGCAGAAACATACAAAGAAAACAGGCTTATTGCTTCCGTTATTGCCTGAGCATCCGGACATCTTAGGAACAGAATATGCACGGATGCAGGGGAGCGACTACGCCATCCCCAATGTTTAAATAATCAAAATAATTATATGATGCTTCACTTAGTGTATGAGGGGTGTCCAATAAGTAAGTTTCCTTACGTTATAACAACATTACACACAATTTATCATAGTCGTCCTCCGGGGTGTAGTGGCTACCATGCTAGCCTCTAGTTCCCGAGGTCGCGGGTTCAAATCATCCGGCGGAGGGCGATGGGTTTTTTCGTGCGTAAAATATCCCTAGCATGGCTTCCTTCGGAAGGGAAGTAAAGCCGGTGGTCCCGTGTCGTATATTTACGGGACGTAAAGAACCTCAAGCCTGATGAGGCCTCTGAGCAAAATTACCGGTCTTTCACGCTCAATATAGAATGGGACGCTAAGGACCATAGCAGTTAAAGAGCGTCCATAAATAAAACTCAATTTAATTTTAATTTTTTAATTTATCATGTTGAAATAATTTTTTAACATCGCACAATCCTTCTGCTTCTTTTCTACATAGTCGCTAGGTTTTTTCAAGCATTTTTGGTAACGTGACACAAAACTATCCAAACGACTGTTGTACCAAGACGGATCCTGTGCTCGTAACCAACTGTTCACTTCTGATTTGACTTCGTCATCGGTGTTTAAGTGCTTACCTCCAAGATGACCTTTGATTTGGGGGAATGTGTAAAAAGCACTTGGGGTAAGAGCCTGGTGAATATGGAAGATGCGAGAAAACATCCCAGTTGAATCTTCCGAGCTCCGACTGGATCATTCGAGCTGTGTGAGGACGAACAATGTTATGAAAGAAGAGAACTTTGCGAGACAAAAGTCCAGGACATTTTCTTTTGATGGCATATGTAGCATTACAACGAAGATGAAGTCCAATCAGAAGTGAACAGCTGGTTACGAGCACAGGACCTTACCTGGTACAACACTGGTTTGGAAAAAATTATGTCAACTGACCAAAAGTTCTTGGAAAAACACGGTAACTATGTAGAAAAGTAACAGAAGGATTGTACAATGTTAAAAAAGTTATCTCAACATGATAAATTGGTCTAATGTATTTTACAAAATAGGGAAACTTGCTTATTGGACGCCCATCGTAGGTACGATAAAATGTTCTTAAGTCCTGCTAAATGTGATGGTCCCTTTTTACTTTCTCTGCTACCTACCTACCGTCGCTAAAAGGAAGTAATGTTTTCCACCAAATTAGAAAAATGTATCTGTGTGTTTAGGAACAACATAACCCTAAAATTAAATGTTCGATAAATACCAAACTTGGTGTTTAGGACCAGCATCTTCAACATATGTCCTGCACCATGGCGCTGTAGGCTAGAGGGTAGAGTTCTGATTCCCGGTCATGAAATGCGCGATCCCACCTATGAGGGTGCGGATTTTATGTCCCTGGTATAGGAACGGTGCCTAATCAGCATCGTAAGGAACTGTGTAGGCAGCGATCCCGGCCACACAGGCCAACATTGCGGCTGGGGATGTGTGATGCGTGTCACGTCACCTCCCCGTATCGGTTGAATAACCATCCACCTCTGCCGTGCGCACATAGGCGTGAGGAGGGCAGTCGGGTTGGCAGGTCTAGACCACGGGGGAAACTACCCTTTATATGGTATAAAAGTTTACGTATTACGCAAAAAGCATGCAGTTATTTCAATTTAAACTTAATTTTGTACGTAGGTCACTATTTATTCCTCCCAACGGTGTCCAACACTAGTCCCAAAATGTTCTCCCAATTTCACTTGTCCTCCTATATATGATAAACCTAGCCAGGAAGCTATTGTCATCAGCCATTGCAAAGATATCCGTTATTATTAGTTTAAGCTTTTTACAGTCTTTTAATGAAATTACAGCAATCTGATTAAAGTGAATTTTAATGACAACATTTTGAAAAATAAGAGCCATCCAGGATGTACAAGAAAGTCAGAAATATGACTTATATGCTAAATCATACAACAATTAAACTTAATTTTGTACGTAGGTCACTATTTATTCCTCCCAACGGTGTCCAACACTATTCCCAAAATGTTCTCCCAATTTCACTTGTCCTATATATGGTAAACCTAGCCAGGAAACTATTGTCATCAACCTATTCGTGAGGTTCCCGTGGCCCATAACACACATTTAACTGTCAGAACCAATTAAGAGAGACTAATGCAAATGAATGCTGATGAATTAATGACCCGACCCTGACTTCTATTACCTTTCTAATAGAGGATGCCTGATCAACCCTTGGAGTGCATATTCTGTACAATCAAATTGTTCAGAAGGAGGCACAAAAATACATTTTCTTGTAACAGACCGCGCGTGTCTCTATTACTTAACAACAATGGTACAGATCATGACCTCTCTGGAGATTGAGACAAGTGGATGATGATAGAGTAGTACAAACTGTGATTCACTCCCTCTCTCTCCATGTTTCCTGGAGAATCAGCTGACAGGAAAGCATTTATTGAAGGGCTGTATAGTGCAGCTAATTAAAACCAGTATTTAACTCTCTTGTACACTTTCTGAAAACTGACTACATCACAAACTTTACAAATAACATTTAGCATATACATAAACTTCACAATCGCAAACAATATCTAGCATTGCATTAAGCAGTATAGTTGCCCATGACTTCCACACGTTTGAGGTAGACTTTAGAGCACAGAAAGGTAATATATAAGACTGTGAACCCGCAGCTCGGCTCGTATTACTGAGTTAACTGCGGAGACTTTTCTATTTTTTATTCTTTCTCTCATTCGCTTTCACTATACCTCTATTTCCGTCTCCCTCTGCATGCGTCTGTGAACATTAGTAAAGCAAACCTGGTATGTTGCATCCGCATGTCTTTCTCTACTCACTCTTCTACAAACTACTCTTACAAAAGTTTATTCTTCTGTCTACTTCTTAAGCGGGGGGGGGATGGGTGAACATGTGACCAAAAATAACAAAATTTCAGATTTTATGTTTTTTTGTACAAAAATACACTCGATGGTTTCAAATGCATATATGCAACGTTTTAAAGCAGTACAGTGCCTGGAAGTGCTCTAATTACATCATATTTAAAGGTCTGCGCTCCTTAAATGTCCGGATTTCACCGGAAATACATGTTAATTCAAAAAAAGCATTTTTGGAAACATGTCCGTGTGTGTCTCTGTGAACAGCTAACTCAGAAACCAACAGTCGGATAAACACCAAACTTTGTATTTAGGTTCAGTATCTTCCAGAGATGCGACACAAGGTTTTCAAGAAAATCCCCCACCCCAGATTATCCTTCACATGGAAGATTTTTCGAGAATTTTAATTTTCTCAAAAATGGCTAACGATTTGGATTAAAATATCACATGTTTCAGATATTTTCATGACAAATGAAATTTATATCTCGAATTTTCTGGGAATGTCTCCAAAAGTATTCTTCATTGTGATTTGCATAACTGGTAAACCATAACAGATTGACAAAATTTTACTACACAAAAAATGTAGATCGCGCTAAAATACACAATTTATGTCATATACATTTTTTTTGTTGAGTGAACCATTTTCGAGATATTGCTTGTTTTTAATGTGGATGCCTCTAAAACTGAATTATATTTTTGGGGTTTTATCTTCATTTAATAGAAAACCATTTGCATTGAACCACTTTGAGGCCTGATGCAAGGCGTTCTCAGTAACATGTTTAAGCAAATTAAAATCTACGCTAGAGCTAAAGAAAGTAGTATCATCCGTAAATAGAATGGAGTGAGCCGTTTTGTGGCCAATCGACTAACAAATAACCAGATTTATTTTTGCCATACCATACCTTAAGATGATGTTGGGACAGAAGTTAGTGGATTTCCTAAGTCCAATTGACAAGATAAACAAGCGAGGTCGTTATGCTAGCAACACCCTGTTATTACGCTAATGCTGCAGGAAGTTTTGGGGTTACGTAAGTTAATGATCTCTCATCAAGTTCATTCACACCCATATGGTTAAAGCGTTCAACTGTCTACCGATAATACCACCAGCCGAGCGAGGTGATTTATGATCTGGCAGCTTCACACATGGCCGGCATAATGATCAACTGGCCTGCAAAAACACCAGGCCACAAGAGTGCTTTGAGTGGCCGATATGTGCCGAAAAAGGACAGGTGTGTACCTCATTCAAAAAATAAAATTATGTCTGTAATGAGAAACAAAACAATGTTAAGGAATTATTCAGTCACATTCTGCTCCAAGATGATTGCAAAGGACGTGTTTATGGAAAAGAAAATGCCTAGAGTTAGGAACAAACACATGAAAACGCAAATATGCATGGATGCAACTGTATGTCACAATATGTTATTTGACAGGAAACTGCATAATAGCATGAGACAATATTTACACCTCTCCTATGATTTCATTATCTTTGTATGTTTATTGTCTGATTTGTGTTATCATTTTATTATACGTACAGCAGGGTTCAATCACACTTGCAATGTAAACAAATATGTTTGTACCTATATTTTACTTTTAGTAACTTTAGACTTCCGCACCAGCAGAAATGTAACAAGCGTTGAAAAGAACAAGAGTAAAGGTTATTGCACTGTGTGTTCCATGTTCGTAAAAGTCTTTGTTAGTTGCCGTGCAAATAGGATACAAGTAACTAACACTAGGGAAATAGTTCACAAACAGGGAACTTTTCATGTATTCTACCATGTGATCCCGAGTTGGACAATCGGGTTAACAAAAATTTGTTAGTGTTTAAAAGTAAAGTAAATTCGCGCCAGCCCGAGGACCAATAGAATTAGTTTGTAAGCTTCACATTCGCGCCTCTCAGAATTGCAGATAGATATACGAGATGCTTGTCAAAATTTAACGTAGTCATTGGGCTTCGAAAGCAGTAGGAACCTGTGCTCCTCGCAACAAAATTTTCGCGCCGGAATTACTTTAAGAATGTAGCGCTGTTTTTTTGAGCATAGCCGCGCGAGTAACATGTAAAATTGATGAGATTCGCGGAGAGAGTAACTAAACATGCAGAAGTCTTGCTATACACTGTTAGACAAGTGATTAAGTTATGCGCTGGTGGAAGTCTAGTGTAACCATATACTTTATTTAACACACAACTTGAAAGATTGGTTGTTGGCTTCTTGTTACAACTCAGAACAATAAAAAGAAAATGTCTGTTGAATTTCATATGTTGTGTCGTCTACAGCTATTTTGTTAGCCAGTTGAGCCTTTCCGTGCCATGTCCTGGATATCAACGAAAAGATGTTTCTACCATAAAAATAATGACAACAGATATTCGAACCCAGGAACCCAGACAAGATCTCCAGGGAGCAGCCGAGGTGATGAAGCAAACGTAATGAAGAGGTGGGTAGGCAAGACCTAAGTATACTGCGATACAAGTGTGGAGAACGAGGAAGAGTTTGAAAATACGAGACGAAGTCGAGATTTTAGAACGCACTTAACGTATGTGTATTACAAGGTGGTTCAAATATGAACGGGACTGATTTTTCTTTTTTAATTTAACGAGTGTAACACCTCACCTTGCACGTTACTGATCTTGGAAAGGGGAAGTTGCTTCCCTCCCCTCCCGCTCAGGCAGTTTTGTCCAACTGTACAAGAGAGATGAGTAAACAGAAAGTGTCGGTTAGCGTGGAACAACGCATTATTATTATCATCAACTTTCTTACTGTAAAAGGAGCCCAACCATCGGAAACTCTTCAGAGGCTCGAAAAATGGTTTGGAGAAGCATGTCCCTCGAGAACTCGAGTGTTCGAATGGTGTAAAGCTTTCAGAGAGCGAAGAACACGCCGCATCATTCTTTTGACATTAGAAGGGAGTTATCCAGCTTGATTTCCTTCAGGAACGCAGGACCATCAATGCAGAAAACTATTCCGACATTTTGTTGGGAGAAATAAAGAATAAGCTCCGGTCCAAGAGGAAATCGGAGTTCCTTCCTTCAAGACAATGCGAGGCGTCACACTGCCAAAAAAACATGAAAACCAACAGGAAGCTAAAGTGAGACCTCTTCCCCAACCACCCTACAGTCCAGATATAGCCCCAAGTGGCCTTTTTTTTATTTGGGAGAGTTAAAAGTGACTTGGAAGGAGTGCGGTTTGAGGATAACAACGCAGTGATCGCATTTGTTCAGGAATGGGTGCGCACTCAACCATAAAATTTTTGGGAAAAGGGAATAAAACAGTTGCCAAAACGCTGGAAAAAATGTACAGATGCCAATGGGAACTACTTTGAAGGATAACATGTAAAACTGATCAGTTTTCATTGCAGTATCTTCTAAAACAACCAGTCGCAGCGTTTAGTAATACTTAGGTGAAAATAAAATTAATTACTAATAATAGCTGTTGCTATGGTGCTTCCATGACGAACAACGATCGATTATCCAAGTCTGGTTATTGACCTTAAAAAAATCAACTGCAAGTTAGCTGCTGCATGAATTAAATCGTAAGTATAGGTAAACATTAAACGAAGTAAAGACCCAGGTAAGATTTAAATGGTGAAACTCAACTAGCAATACGATTATATTCCATATCTACAATAAATGTCCTCCGTGGTCTAGGGGTATTATGTTTCGGTTCCCAAGGTCAAACCCGGCGGCGGGCGATGGATTTTTTCGGGCGTAAACATCCTTAGCATGGCTTCCTTCGGAAGGAAAATGAAGCCAGTGGTCCCGTGTCGTCGATTTACGGCACGTAAAAGAACCTCAAGCTTGAGAAAGAGGCCTCTGAGCAAAATTTCCGGTCTTTCACGCCCAACATAGAATGGGACGCTAAGGGGACAATAGCAGTTAAAGAGCGTCCATAAACAAAACATAATTTAATTCTTTTGCAATAAGAAATATATGAAAAGTTAAGAGGATGTAATGTAGTTCATAAACATATGTGTATTAAAATAGGCAAAACACGCTGGCAGATTAGGCTAACAGCATTGAATGGAGAAAATTCAACTTTCCACCAAACAGCACGAACGAGAGGTGCATAAAAAAAACACCATCTTCGAAAAAATAAAAAAATCACTTTCGGAGAAGCGTAATGCAGTGAAGAAGACGTAACCTTCGGAATTAAGATTATGTAGAAAGTGGCGCTTCAGAATGCCTTTTTTAAATGGCGTAAATAATTTGTTTTTTTTCTCACAAAAGTTTTATTTTAACACAAAAGTCGATTTCCTAAGAAATTATACAGTATATGTAAGAGTCACAAGGAGCCTACTTAAAGTAATTATTATTATTATTATTATTATTATTATTATTATTATTATTATTATTATTAGTGTTAAACGCCCATTCTTAGTAAATACAGCACCAGAGAAGGTAGACACTGACGATACATGAAATGAAAACTGGGAAAGAAGATTTGGGAAGGAAACGTTTTAGGACGAAAGGATATAAAGTTGAACTGTTACTGGACTTTAGAGGGACATTGCAGATAAGAAACCACACCACCTCTCGTACAGTCTGTTGGCATTTTCCTACCAGCACTCACCAGACCGTGTTTAGTTGTAAAAACCTACCTACTAACTGGTGAATACGGAAATTGTAGGTATATTTTCAAGTAGTACAGTAACTATGCTAGAAATTAATATAAACAATGAAAAACTTACAATTTGAAATGAACAACTACCTTTTTCTCATAAGAATCGTAATCAATGAACTTAGAAAACGCTTCTATCTCTATTTTGGAAAAAAATAAACCTGTTTTTAATACTGTTTTTTCTGTTTCTTTCCGAAAATATTCTGACGTGCTGCATTCACATGACTTTCATTACACACTATTGTTATATGTTGGGGTGAGGGCCAAAAGATTTCCAGCAAATGATTACATTTTGATCACCCCAACACGCACATGGGGAAGCGTAACGGCAAGAGGACCGGGACCTTGGTGTTTAGATTTAGATGAAGGCGTGAGGTTTTACATTATACAAAAACATTACATAACACACATTACCTGGGTTTATTGACAAATGTTTGGCGACTCTAGATTACGCACTTAGGAAAACAGGATGGGGGAGATGCCCCGAAGCCGAGGACTAACCACACGCATGTCTTGCAATACCGACTGCACTTACTAAAGTAACGCTAACTATATCCCCCCTCCAACCGTGTCTAGCCAGGCCAGCCAGGGTTGGCGCCATACCAGACGGAATTCAAACAAAGCCCTCTCTTTGGCGTGTTCCGCGCCAAAGGAGGGGTCGTTAAGCCGAAAAATCAAAGAAACCCAATAATGCTATCGAAAATGCAACACAATAATGTATTTGTATGTTTTAAAGATATCTACATTTTTTTGTGTAGCAAGATTTATTCAAAATTCCTTTCAAATGGAGACGACTTCACAGCCTATTCCCAGAAACTTCCAGATATAAATGTATTTATCATGTAAATATATTAAACATGACTTTTAATTAAAAGCTATTTTTCAGAAAATCCAAAACATCGTACATTTTTCCATGTTAAGGATAGTTCACGGTTGGGGGATTTTCATGTCCCATCTTTGGAATATATTGAACTTGAATACCAAGTTTGGTATTTATAAAACTTTTCGTTTTTGAGCTAACGCTGTTCACGTATCGAATTTTGGGTGGAATGCAGCATTTCTTTTATCTACTAGGTACGTGGAACAGAAAATAAAAACTTTATGCAAATGAGTTCTTACAAACCAGCTATTTTGATCTTTTTCCTCGAGGTTTTTTAAATATCACTTAATACTTCTACGTCTTTACGTAGAATATGAGTCGCAAAGTCGGGCATTTTAATACGCACAGCACATGTCCCTTCATTCTTACACACTACATTCAATAAACAACAGCGTAGAATTCTGTGGTACAACCCCCCTTCCTTTCTGTTCCACTTCTGAAGCATCTTATACCTCTTACATCCTGTAGCTAAGACCTTGGTTTCTCAGCACCACTAACTAACTCAATTATACCAATCTACATAACCAAGTTGCCCCTGTGCAACAGGTGAGACTAGTATCAGAGGTCATCTACAGAAAAACGGCTGTTATTGTGTAGGGAATATGTACACTGTGTACTGGGACCTAGTAAAAAGCCTTTGAATGCCCATATCAACTGTATACATATTACAATTCATACATTTATTTTAGCTGCATAATCAAAGCGACGGATTCTTGAATGTAGTTTATGCATAGGTTACTCTGTTTTTCGGAAATTTTTTAATCCATCAGGGCTTCCAACAGCTTGCTGGTTTGTACTTGTGCAGCTTTCTATAACCCGATTCACGGCTTATCTTTAACAAGATGGACGGGGGGGGGGAGGGGTCAGATAACTTGGATTAACCATTTTCTTCCCTGCCTGCATGTCATCAGTGTTGCCAGATTCAAGAAATTGGAATAATCATCTCTGTATAAATACGAGGGCTGTCCCAGAAGTACCCGACCTAACAAAGAAAACACAAACATTTTGGGAAAATACATCTTTATTTCTCTACATAGTCTCCTTTCAGCTCAATACACTTTTCCCAGCGTTGTCCAATAGCTTCGATATCCTGTTTATAGTGAGAACCGTCGATTTCTGCAAAATAGCCATCAACTGCAAACTCCCTCTTCATTGTTGGCAAATCTTTTATCACCAAGCCATTTCTTCAACTTTGGAAACAGAAAAACAATCAGAGGGGGTTAGTCTGGCGAATAGGGTGCATGAGGAAGCAATTCAAACTTTAACTCATTGATTTTGGCCATGGCGATAATGGATGTGTGAACTGGTGCATTGTCCCGTTTTTGCTTGATTTCATCATTCAAACGCTGCAATAAGTTTGCATAATACTTGCATTGATTGCTTTTCCTTTTAAGATAATCAATGAAAATTATCCACGGGCATCCCAAAAAAACTGACGCCATGACCTTCCTGCAGATGGAATTGTCTTCGCCTTCTTTGGAGCCGATTCTCCCCTTTCAATACACTGTTTTTACTGTTCCTTCGTCTCTGGTGTAAAATGATGGACTCAAGTTTCATCCATGGTTATGAATCGACGCAAAAACTCAGCTTTATTGCAGCGAAACATCGCCAAACACTCGACTGAAACATTCTCACGACGCTGCTTTTGTTCCATTGTGAGTAAACGCGGCAGCCATCTTGCGCACAGCTTTCTAATGTCTAAATTTTCAGTTAGTGTGCGATGTACATCACTTTTTGAAATGCCTACGATGTCTGCTAGCTCGCGCACTTTCAGTCGACGGTCATCCAATACCATTTTTGTGGGTTTTCCTCACAATTTCTGGCGTAATCACCTCATTTGGTCGACCACTGCGATGTTCGTCTTGGCAGCTCGCACGGCCTTGCTTAAACTCTGCCACCCAATATTTTACTGTTGTAAAGGAAGGAGCAGACTCCCCCAGAGTAGAATCTAGCTTAGCTTTAATATTAGTTGGACTATGAGCTTTCAAATGAAAGTATTGCATCACATAACGATGGCCAGTTTTATCTATGTTTACAAATTTGCTGAGAGAGTTCACTATTAATGGCTGCCAAACAATTGCTAAACAACGTAGCATCGTCAAACTTCAAACTTAAGCTTTATAAGGGTGACACTTTCTATAGCCATTTGTTTTAAACAACAACCGTTTTATATATACGTCAGATCCGGTACTTCTGGGACTGCCCTCGTAAAAGTACTTGAAAGAGCGCTACTCAACTGTTTTCAGCTGTTCGTTCTGCGTTGGATGTGCCAATGTTTCAGAAAGCTTTTTATTATCTAATACACCTTTAACTCAAGACTAAGACAAACATAAGATAAAGCTCAAATCGATAACATCGACATCTTGGAAAGGGCTAATGCCACAAAAATCTTATCTGAAAACAAAATAAGTGATTTTATTATTAGCCTTCTAGGTCTCATCCCTGTACCATATCATCCTATTCGTCACATATCCACGTCATCCTCCGAAGTGTAGTGGTTACCATGGTAACCTCCAGTTCCCGAGGTCGCAGGTTCAAACCGGCGGAGGGCGATGGATTTTTTTCGGGCGTAAAAATCCTTAGCATTGTTTCCTTCGGAAGGGAAGTAAAGCTGGTGGTCCCGTGTCGTAGATTTATGGCACTAAAAGAACCTCAACCCTGATAAAGGGGCTTCTGAGCAAAATCACTGGTCTTTCACGCCCAATATAGAATGGGACGCTAAGGACCACAGCAGTTAAAGAGCGTCCATAAATAAAACTCAAATTTTTTTTGTCACATATTCACAGAGGCATGTATACAGCAACTCTACCTCTGCTTTGTGACAGACATATGGCAGCTTTGACACGTGTCTATAGAGGCATGTGTACTGCAACTGTACCTCTGCTTCCACACGTGCCGGGCAGACGACATTAGGGTGCCGTCCAGTGTACCTGCGTTCATTATCTGTAGATAGATGGCGGAGCATTCGTTTTTGCCATCTATTTTTCATGATTTACTATTGTTTTAGACTTAAGGTGAAACTTTTGGATCATGGTATTAAATATCCAATCCGGTATTTACCTTGGCGACTGAGGGAAAGTACCTAAATACCCCAGTCAGATTGGTCGGCCCACGGGTTTGGACCCGAATGCGGGCCAAATACGTTACCGCCTGAGCCAAACCCCTTGGTAGGTCTAATTTTTTGTAGATTAAGTTTTATCTCTTATAGTTACCAATTATAAAAAAAATTATACAAAATTCATTCCAAACCAAGATAACTAGACAGGCTATTCCCAAAAAAACTCAAGATGTACACTTTATTTTCCATGTAAATATTTTAAATGAAGGCATGTAAAGGGTAGTTTGGATTGGGAAGGATCTTGAAAATCTTTGTATCGCATATTTAGAAGTACTTGAATTTCAAGTTTGGTATTTATCCGACTCTTTGTTTTTGAGTTATACTGCTCTCTCTCTCACATACACACACGGACCTTTGACTAAAAATGCTTTTTTTTGGATTCAAGCTCCTCAAAACGTATTACCGGTGAAATCTCAGTATCGAATTTTTGGGTGGAATGCAATACCTTCTCTTCCTATTATGTACATGGTAGAGAAAGTAAAGAAGATCGCTGAATTTAGATTTGGGTGTATTACTCTAGATGTGTGATAATACGAGGGGCACTATTTATATTTTGAGCCTTGGCAACCCTGAATGTTATAGGTACCATCTGACGTTTCCAATGGAAAGTTTGACATTTTTGACCATAATCTACTTCAAACATTTTGTCAATAGAGCGTGATTTGTTTTGTTTACACTAACTTGAAAATTGTGTGTCAACAAAAACATGGAATTAACTCGTGAAAATGTTTTCATGCAATGATTTATTACGACTTTCGACGTGGATTATCAAGACAAGCATGCAACGATCAACTAACTTCCACATTTAGCGACGAAGCTCCATCCTTTGCCACTATGAAACGCTGGTATAACAAATTTAATCGTGGCCGCCGTTCGCTCAATGATGAAGTTCGTGAAGGTCGTCCAAAATCAGTTGTGCCAGAAAACATTGATGCTGTGTAAAAACTAATAATGAAAGATCGTCATGCGACATATTGTGAGATTGAGGCAACCCTAGGCATTAGTTCCACCAGCATATATAAAATAGTGCATGATTATTTAGCCGTAAAAAGGTTTGCTCTCGTTGGATCCCACATAATTTGACGCAATCTCAAAAAGATGTTCGTGTAGATTGGTGTACAAAAATGCTCAAGAAATACAATGGCGGTGCCTCAAAAGACCTATATAAGATTGTAACAGGTGACAAATCATGGATCTATGCGTATGAGTCGTAACGTAAACAGCAGTCGACTGAATGGGTGTTTCTAGATGAAGCAAATCCAACAAAAGTTGTTCGCACTCGAAGCACTTCGAAGCAAATGGTCGCCTGCTTTTTCAGCAAAACTGACCATGTGGCAACAGTGTCTTTAGAGGAACGAAAACGGTCAATGCCGATTGGTACAAAACCATTTGTTTTCCGGAAGTCTTCGGTGAAGTAAGGAAAACCAACAAGAACCGTAGGATCGTTCTTCATCAAGACAATGCGAGCGCACACACATCTCGTCTAACAACAGAGTATTTGAAGGCTCAAAAAATCCAATTGATGGGTCATCCGCCATACAGTCCTGATTTAGCACCCGATGACTTCTTTTTGTTCCCGAACATCAAGAATAAATTGCGTGGACAACGATTTTCGTTGGCAGAAGAAGCCGTGGATGCCTTCAAAAACCATGTTTTGGAGGTGTCTCAAGAAGACTGGAATAAATGCTTTGACAAATGGTTCAAACGGATGCAAGAGTGTATTGATCATAAAGGAGAATATTTTGAAAAAGAATAAAGCAGTTTTCAATCAGAAATTACTTTGTTTTAATTATTAGGCTCAAAATATAAATAGTGCCCCTCGTAATATGTTGACATAATAAGAGATACAGTGTTTTTCCGTGAAGTATCTAGAAATGAAGTGGGTGCTTCTAACGATGCGTTTAACGTATTCATGTTACACGATTTTACATCCTCTTCCCCATTACACTATTTCTCTCAAAATTCATCATACTTTGCTCATACTCCAGACGATATGGTACATTCCCTCGCAAAAGTGTTTTGTGTGATAAAATGTCGCGTAACTTTACTCTCTTTGATGCATCACACTAGTAATGACACATTTACTCATATTATTTTCCTGGTTGGTGACTCGAGTGAAGGTTGGGTGGGATAGGCAGGATCGCTTCTCTCTGAGAAGACATAACACACTGTATTTGTTTTATTGCACTTTTACCTAATCTCCCGGCGGAGGGCGATGGATTTTTTTCGGGCGTAAAAATCCTTAGCATGGCTTCCTTCGGAAGGGAAGTAGAGCCGGTGGTCCCGTATCGTAGATTTACGGCACGTAAAAGAAACTCAAGCCTGATAGAGAGGCCTCTGAGCAAAATTACCGGTCTTCACGCCCAATATAGAATGGGACGCTAAGAACCACAGCAGTTTAAGAGCGTCCATAAATAAAACTCAGTTTCAGTTTTTTCCCCCCTAGGTAAGTAACTGTAAAACCAAAGTATTTACTACTCCATTTTCATTGTGGAGAAGTAGGCTGTGAAGTTTGTGTTATAACGCATAACGCCAATTTAACGGCGAAAAAGCAGTACTTCCTACATCGAAAACAAGATTTGCGAGGAACTGTACATCTTAGTTGAATCATTTTTTAAGATCTTCACTTCATTTACTTGCTAAAACTCCGTATATTGTTACGGCATTTAAAACAATTGCATCATTATTGAAGTTGACCTCCGCTTCATTAGATGCGTGAAAGGGCAGAGGTGTGTCAACACTGTACGAAAGTAAAGTTTTTCTCCCACGATGCTGGAAATTGTGGCAGGGAGATGACCCCCAGCCGGTGCACCCCTCTTCTTCCTTCATCTCCTCTTTAATTTGCTCACCGTCTCCCTTTCACAAGCTCCCCTAACAAGCCTGCTTTGCCGAGCACCGTTTCCCCAAGGGGACCGGATTGCAGGGGGAAATTCTATCACTGTATTCTTCTACAATATCTCAGTAATGTACAAGCTAGGCTTTCTTTCCTTTAACCAATCCCTGAAGTTTCTTTTCTGGCGTTTCGTGATGAGTTTTCTCCAAGCAAACGTTACGTTCGACGACACATACTGCAGCCTGGCGCGTATACATTTGGAGGGGGAGGGGTAAAAGTGATTAGTCTGCATAAAATTAAAAATTTGTAACACTTTAAAATGAGACACAGTCATAATACCTTTATTGCGTATTTCAAACAAGTATATTTTTTTCGGTTCTGCGGAGAAATCTCCACTTCCTGTGTAGTGGGTACATATACATAGATTGATTCCTACAAAGTGAATTTTACAACAATTTTCATAAACGTTAACACAGTCTCAATTTAAAACTTTAGAAACAAATTTAAAAGCAAAAACATCTTCATAATCAAGTTCGCTACGACTTATTTTTGAGAAAACAAACAATAACATCTTTAAATGTAAAGTATTGGTTTGGTATTTATTCAACTTTTCGTTGCTGTTCACAGACACACACACACTGGCATTTTTCTAAAAATACTTGGGGAGGCGGGATGATATAACAAATGTCGATATAGACTTTTTGAGTAAAACGCAGTACTTCCAAATGTAAATGGCACAGAATGAATAGTACTGGCACAGAAACCAAATCCAATTATGCATTTTTACTTTCTCTACTAAGTATCCACAGTGAATAGAGGAAGTATTGCATTCCATCCGAAAATTCTATATCAAGATTCCAATTGAAATACAAGTTTTGATACTCCCTGAATCCAAAAAAGAAGCTTTTGAAGAAAAAAAGTCACTGAATGGGTAGGTATGTGTTGTGTGAATTAAAATGAAATTGCTTTTTATTCATCGGCGCTCTATAACCAATGGTCCTGAGCGTTCCATTCTATATTGTGCGTGAAGGACCGGAAATTTTGGTCAGAAGCCACTTTATCAGGCTTGAGGTTCTTTTATGTGCCGTAAATCTAGGACGCGGGACCACCAGCTTTACTTCCCTCGAAGGAAGCCATGCTAAGGATTTTTACGCCCGAAAAAAATCCATCGTCCTCCGCCGGGTTTGAACCCGCGACCTCGGGAACCAGAGGTGGTGTGTGTGTCTGTGCGTGCGCGCGTGAGAGAGATAGATTCGGTGTCTGTGTGAGCAGGTGCAACTCAAAATCGAAAAGTCAGATAAATACCAAACACGGCATTTAAATTCAGCGTCTTCCAAGAGTGCGGCATGGAGATTTTCAAGAAAATCCCGCCATCCGAAACTACCCTTTACAAGGAAACTTATTCGTTAGTAGATGTCGTTAAACCACACAATTTATGTCAAATATATGTGTACATATATATTTATTTATTTAACGGAGTTAAGTATTTCTGAGAAATTCCTTGTTATTGGCTTGAATGTGCAAATACTTTCATTTTCTCAACCGGGAAGTCGCTATTCTTTTTTTTTCCCTCTTAGTCATGCAAAGAACATGCGAGTTTCAAAGGTATCACATAGCGAGAGGCTCTTTAAAAATCGCACTATCCCTTTAGACTACTGTATCCTGCAATAAAATGTGTATATATGAATTGAAAGTTTAGCTGGATTAACAAGAAGTGGATAGAATTAGTTTGTGGAAGAATACAGAAAGTAATGTGAATGTAACACATCAGAATTATCTAAAGGCTGCGGGATAAGTATCCCGGAGGTGGTTCATGGTCCTCAAAACACATTTCCACTGACATGTCGACCAATTTTTTTGATGGAATACAGTATTTCCGCTACCTAGCAGAGATAAATGCCATAGAAAACTGCTGCATTTGTATTCTGAAGCGGAAACGAAAACATTCACACTAATTGTAGTCCTCCGTGGTGTCGTGGTTACCATGCTAGCCTCTAGTTCCCGAGATCGCGGGTTCAAACCCAGCAGAGGGCGATGGATTTTTTCGGAAGGGAAGTAAAGCCGGTGGTCCTGTGTCGTAGATTTACGGCACGTAAAAGATCCTCAAGCTGATAAAGAGGCCTCTGAGCAAAATTATCTGTCTTTCTCGCCCAATATAGAATGGGACGCTAAGGATCACAGCAGTTAAAGAGCGTCCATAAATAAAACTCAATTTAATTGTGCGATTCCATCACTACTGTCTCATTTGTACTGAAAGTAGGCTTGCAAATAGAAGAGATTTCTTTGGAGAGAGCGCGGTGGTCGAGTGAAGTGCAGGAGAAGAAGAATGGTGCAGATGATGCTTTTATCCCAACACTACGTGCCCATTTGTACACCGTTGTAGCGGTGTTGTCAGGTTTAAATATCTTTCTTATTACCTCATAGCAATAAAGCAAACAATGACATAGCACTTCAGAGTGTAAGCACGTGCGATAGCCAATCCTAGTCTGGGTTCACAAGAAGCCTGTAACGATGGGGTAATGCATTTGAGCTAATGCATTGAGCAAAACTTTCGCAGGCTTGCCTTTAAATAGCTGAATTTTAATGAAACATGAAACAATGTAGCTGATTTTCAATATTCATTAGCTTATTGTGTTAAAAGGCATAATGAATTTTGGCAGGTAACCACATTTCAAGTTGGTCTTCGTTAGTCTTGAGGACAGTGTTTACTCGTACTTGTGGGAACATGTAATTTAATACAAGATCTCAATAAGGTTGTTTCATTAACAGTGAAAGAACGCACGTAAGTAAACCCGACGAGCAAAAAAGGAACTTTATTGTAAAACAAAGGGTTGGGGGAACTCTCTCCCCTTAAGTCTGAAAAATACAGAAGTGCAACACTGAAGTTTTCTTGTGTATGCTTCCGCGCTCCGTTTCCTTCCCCTTTTACCCCGATTGGCGAAGTACAATCTCTGTGCAATGCAAGGTTAAGCGTTAAAAGCGATATGAACGCTTTGCATGATAGATGCAAGTGGTCTCGTCTTCCCAGAGGCAGGTCTAAAACACATCTTTCTATCTATTTGTTGATAAGAATTTACATGCATTTCAGATGCATAAACTCTGTATATAATATATTTGATTCATAGTTTATGAAAATGTAAAGTTGACAATTCTCTTCGAATACACTACTATGATGATGCTAAATAAGGAACTATTTTGTATCGCACAACAACCTGTTCCACGTTAGTGGCCAATGAGAGGTGACTAATGTACGTAACAGTTAAGAGATCGGGGCAAAGTTATATGGTACAGATCTTTGGTCAATGTTACTAGGTGTGTATGATGTGAAACCTGTTGTGGCATAATAACTTCATTGTCATTACTAGACGCACTGTTGCTACCAGACGTACGGGCTCCTTAGATATACACTATGTGATCAAAAGTATCCGGACACCCACACAAACATAGTTTTTCATCTTAGGCGATTTTGTGCTGCCACTACTGCCTAGTACTCATTATCCGCGACCTCAGTAGTCATTAGACATCGTGAAACAGCAGAATGCGACGATCCGTGGAACTCACGGACTTCGAACGTGGTCAGGTGATTGGGTGTCATTTGTGTCAGGAGTCTGTACGTGAGATTTCCACACTCCTAAACACCCCTAGGTCCACTGTTGCTGATGTGATAGTGAAGTGGAAACGTGAAGGGACATGTACAGCACAAAAGCGTACAGGCTGACCTCGTCTGTTGACTGACAGAGACCGCCGACATTTGAAGAGGGTCGTAAAGAGTAATAGGCAGACATCTATCCAGACCATCACACAGGAATTCTACTATGACAGATAGGCGTGAGGTGAGAAACCTTGGATTCCATGGTCGAGCGGCTGCTCATAAGCGACACATCACGCAGGAAAATGCCAAACGACGCCTCGCTTGGCGTAAGGAGCGTCAATATTACACGATTGAACAGTGGCAAAACGTTGTGTGGAGTGACGAATCACGGTACACAATGTGGAGATCCGATGGCAGGGTGTGGGTATGGCGAATGCCCGATGAACGTTATCTGCCAGCGTGTGTAGTGCCAACAGTGAAATTCGGAGATGGTGGTTTTATGGTGTGGTCGTGTTTTTCCTGGAGGGGGCTTGCGCCCCTTGTTGTTTTGCGTGGCACGATCACAGCGCAGACCTACATTGATATTTTAAGCACCTTCTTGCTTCCCACTGTTGAAGAGCGATTCGGGGATGGCGATTGCATCTTTCAACACGATCGAGCACCTGTTCATGCTGCACGGGCTGTGGCGGAGTGGTTACACGACAATAACATCCCTATAATGGACTGACCTGCACAGAGTCCTGTCTTGAATCCTATAGAACACCTTTGGGATGTTTTGGAAGGCCGACTTCGTGCCAGGCCTCACCGACCTACATCGATACCTCTCCTCAGTTCCGCACTCCGTGAAGAATGGGCTGCCATTCCTCAAGAAACCTTCCAGCACCTGATTGAAAGTACGCCTGCGAGAGTGAACGATGTCATCAAGGCTAAGGGTGGGCCAACACCATATTGACTTCCAGCATTACCGATGGAGGCCGCCAGGTGTCCGAATACTTTTGATCACGTAATGTATTTCGGCTTAACGGTCTCTCCTTTCGGTGCGGATCACTCCAAAGGGAAAGATCTGTTTGAAACTATCTGGTGCAACCTCAGCCCTGTCTGAGTTTGGCTAGACACGGTTGGTGAGGGGAAAAGTTAGCGTCACTGGAGTGGAAGTGGTCGCTGGAGCCAAAAGTGTGTGTGGCCGGTCTACGGTCTGTGGCATCTCCCTCCATCCTGTTTTCTTGGTTAATTATATAGAGAAGGCAAACGTTTTTGTGAATAAATCCCAGGTAATGTGTGTTATGTAATTTTAATGTAATATAAAACCCACGCCTTCCTCTTAATTCTACACACCAAGATCCCGGAATTTTACTGCCAGCGAGTTGCGTCCCCCCCTTGTGCGTGTTGGGGCGACTTAAATTAATCATTTTCTGGTAACCTTTTGGGCCTTCACCGCAACATGTAACATTATTAGATCGTACGGCAATAGCGTCTTGTTCAGTACAGTACACGCGCATGCCGTGGTTGGTTTCTCATTGTGTGCCAATGCTCATTAGTTGAGACAGACACTGTCGTGTGACTGGCAAGTGAGGAAGTTTCTTAAAATCAGATTGCATTTTATGTTCATACAGCGCTCCTGTTATTATACTTCATCTGCGATCTCTTGTTTTCAACATCAAAATTCTGTTCGGTACTGTCTTTCTATTCTACAATTTTCTGCACATTGTTTTTCCACACCCCATGTGTGTGTTTAGGTATATTGAAAAATTATCTGTGTTCCATATATGAATGGATATGCAGTTATAGTGTATCGTGTTTTTTAAATTTAATTCGAAGGGATTTATACATTGGGAATGTCAAAAAACTTATATCAAGTGGTGGTGGTGGTAGTAGTAGTAGTAGTAGTAGTAGTAGTAGTAGTAGTAGTAGTAGTAGTAGTAGTAGTAGTAGTAGTAGTAGTAGTAGTAGTAAACAATAACAACAATAAAGAGAGCAACAAAATTAATCGTTATTATCAGATCACACATTTCTTCTAAGTTGTCTGTGCCCTCTAAACATTCCTCAATCTTCTCGGGGGGAGGACGCCCCCCTCGCCCCAATTTGGAAAGCATGGGATATATGGAGACTTGTGGTAAGTACATTTAACTTCGGGGAAAAAAGCATAATGACAAAAGAAGCTCGTGGCTAAAGCTGGAGATCTTCAAGGAGCGTATGCTGTAACGTATGTTGCTACGCAAATGGACGGCGAACTTCAAAGCAATCATGTTACGTCACAGAGGATAGACAGGAAGATTAATGATGTTAGTGCACGCACATGACGATACATCCCGAATGTAATACAGATTCAACGGCTGTGGGGTATCTAATTCATTATACGAATACTGAGTGAGTTATCATTGCGTTAAGTGCACAAAAGTTAACCACGGGCCTTTTACGTACATTCATACATTATTGGTTCACGTGTGTATGTAAAAGTTTGTTCGTTTTAAATGTTCGTATTAAATGGTACAAATTCTCCGATGTCGAGAATCTGATACACATGATGCCGTTCACTTGTTATATATATTTCTACTATTGCGACTGTCATCGTAAAGGTATTGACTGTATCTCAGCAAGGGGAACTAAATACGTTATTTTTATTCTCATTTGTTTATACTTTGTTAGCTGACCGGTGTTCCTCGGTGGTGTGGAGGTTAGCCATTGGGTCATTAGCCATGGACTGTGGGGGCCGGGGATCGATTCACTATTCTTTACCCACCCTAAATATGTGGAACATATTCTTAAGCGACTAAAGCACTGGGGAAGTGCGAAAATTAACTCCGCGGTAGGGCAAAAATCCAATACAATATATCACGAGTGGTGTCATTTTAGCTGCAACCTGATTAAGGGATCAATATGTGAAATTTGGAAATGTTGTATTTCTTAAACAATCAATTTGACTTTTTTTAAAATAATATTTGTGATATATTCTTGCACAAATTTCCAAATTTTTCTCAGGATTTTTTTCTTCTTCAGATCTACAAGAAAATTTCTTTGCGATGCATTTTTCAAAACTTTGGAACCAAATTTCAATTTTGTTTGCCAAACATGTGTCTCACGAAGAGTCACATGATTGTAAATAAAACATGAATTACTTTAGCAGACAAATTCAAATACACTTCTTACTTTTACGCTTATAAAAATGATCTTTGAAATCACGTACTTCGTCATTTTTATTTTCCTGGCAATTTCCAGCTATAACCTTTATAATTATCATCTAAAGACTTCTTGCTGAAATTTTCGAAGTAATTAGCAAACGTTTTCAGCGCAAGGAGCAATCTGAGTGACGAGAACCGAAGAAAACAATGAACAAGAGAAACTACTTTTATGGTTAGGGAAACAATATTTAGACTTCAAACATGCGGTCCTATGTTGACTGGCATTTTAATTCTTTTAGTGTCCGCACCATTATACTCATTCCTCTCAAAATCGCTAACATTTATTACTGCACAAAATCTGCATTTTCCAGAATTTTCGAAAATGTTTCACAGGTTGGTTACCTTACTGTTACATTCACATGACTTTCTCTAACCCTCATCCTTTATTACTTTCTCTACTACGTATAGTAAGTAGGGGAAGTATTGTATTCCACCCAAAAATTCGATCCCGAGATTTCACCGGAAATATATATTTTGAGACCCCCTGTATAAAAAAAAAAAGCATTTTGGGAAACATGTCTGTGTGTGTGTGTGTGTGTGTGTGTGTGTGTGTGTGTGTGTGTGTGTGTGTGTGTGTGTGAACAACATAACTCAGAAACGAACAGTCGGATAAACACCAAACTTGGTATTTTGGTTCAGTATCTTCCAGAGATGCGACACGAAGGTTTTCAAGAAAATCCCCCCATCCCAGATTACCCTTTACATGGAACATTTTCGAAAATTTTAATTTTATCAAAAATGCCTCTAACGATTTTGATTAAAATATCATACGTTTAAGATATTTTCATGACAAATGAAATGTATATCTCGAATTTTCTGGGAATGTGTCCAAAAGTATTCTTCATTGTAAACAACTTTTGCATAACTGGTAAACCATAAGAGATAGACAAAATTTTACTACACAAAAAAATGTAGATCGCGCTAAAATACACAATTTATGTCATACATTTTTTTATTGAGTGAACCATTTTCGAGATATTGCTTGTTATTCCCTTAAATTTTCCAATACTTATACTTTTTCTCAAATGGGAATTCGTTATTCATTTTTTTATGTCCTGGACATGCAAAGAGAATGGAATACTCTACATGGCAACCAGCTCTTAAAATATTTGACTGTCGCTTAAAGTCTACCAATTCCCCTTGCAGCTTCAAGAAAATTAGCAATAAGATTGACATCTCGATTAACATGAAGCATATGGAGAATAAGCGGTTATACAAATAGTTTGTACAAGAGTAGAGAAAGTCATGTGAGCGTAACACATCAGATTTTTTCTACTAGAATCATTGCCTGTCCTCCGCAAAGTCTGGAAGTATGAATGTGTTTCGGTGAACGAGTTGCTGAATTCAAAGAAGTAGAACTGGTAGTGGTAACTGTGGTAGTAGTATTACGTCTACCAATTTGTTGCTATAAAATAGCAACGTAGGCGTAATAATAATAATAATTATAATAATAACAATAATAATCCAGTAAGCGCAGTTCCATTCTCCAAACGACGATGGCCATACGTAAACCGCAGAGCAACACAATAAACGTGGCCTGCACGCGGAAGGAAAGCTTGCGCTGTATGTTGGCAACACTGCCCTGATTACCCGCCTCCCACTATTGTATACGGTTCCCCTCTCAACCCGCCGGGCCCCTAGTCACTGGGTTCCCGTTTGGTGTATGATATCACCGCATCGCAGTGTATTTGCTCCCGTAATGTACAAGTGCAGGGGTGAACAAACTCCTTCTGCCGCAAGTCTAATACACGCACTGTTAGACCGTGTTTATATATTCTTTAAGTCAGCAAAAAGTATAGCGTGCATTCACACGATTTTCTCTACCAATGATAAACTCACATACATTTATTACATGTCATATATCATAGCATAATCGGATAAAAAGTTATTTTTCTACCCTCATACGCTATTCGCATTATATTTTTAACTAGGAATTGTTTCACATTAAGTAAGAAAGTTTCAACATGAGGAAGCAACATTCGAACGTTTATTACTGGTAGTAGACTCTTAACGACGGAAAGAAAATAAACGGTTGGGGGGTTGGGGGGGGGAGCCACCTACAAACTTCATACAAGCATGTCCGTTAACTGACGTTTAGTAAAGATCTAAACTTGCAACATGGAATACTTCGATAAAGTTAACGCTACGAAGAAATGTATTTGACACAAATTATGCACTTTAATGAGCTCTACATTTTCTATAAGTTTTCTACTACACTTTTCCTTAGTGTAAGAAAGGATGCAAAAAAGCAATCAAATAAAGGGAAGTTCAAAGAATATGAACGGAAAATTCAATATATGCGTTTTATTTATGTCAATATATTAAACATGTAACATTTTAATCAAAATCGTTAAAGCCGTGTTCGAGACAATAAAAAAAAACCCGTATTTTCATTTTGAATTAATTCTGTTCACACACACCCCCAACATGGATAGCCCAGGTCGCTAAGGCACGTACTCGTGGACCGGAGGTCTGCAGTTCAAATCCCCGAGTCTTTTCTCCAGGTTTTCCTCAGTCCTCATAGCTGCCAAATGCCGGGGAGGTACACTAAACTTAGGCCTGGGACGCTTCCTTCCCAAAATTCCTTTCCCAGCTATTTCATTTCATGTAATAGGAATCACCAGAGTTCATCGCCTGTGTATGTAGTAAGAACGGTTATTAAGCACATTAATCACAAAATAAATAAATAAATAAAAACACATAGACACACCGTGGACGTTATTATAAAATTGTTTGCAATATACAACACTTACACACATTATTCTTTAAAAATACACTGCAGTTCTGTCATATTCTGCTGACGTTTTCACTCCCTCGAATACAAATACTGTGTTCCTGCTAACCACCACTGGCCACTGAACACACCTTTATTCAGTCATTCAGCGCATTGCTTTTTCCCTCTTCAGATAAATACGAAGGCTGTCCCAGCAGTACCCGACCTAACAAAGAAAACACAAAAATGTTGGGAAAAAAACATCTTTATTTCTCTACATAGTCTCCTTTCAGCTCGATACACTTTTCCCAGCGATGTTCAATAACCTCGATTCCCTGTTTATACTGGGAACCATCGAGTTCTGCAAAATAGCCATCAACTGCAGACTCCAGCTCTTCACTGTTGGCAAATCTTTTAGCACCAAGCTATTTCTTCAACTTTGGAAATAGAAAATAATCAGAGGGGGCCAAATCTGGCGAATAGGGTGTATGGGGAAGCAATTCGAACTTTTACTCATCAATTTTGGCCATGGCGATAATGGATGTGTGAACTGGTGCATTCTCTTGACGAAACAAGTTTTTTTTTGGTTTTTTCCCCCACTAAATGCGGGCGTTTTTGCTTGATTTCATCAATCAAATGCTGCAGTAAATTTGCATAATACACGCCATTGATTGCTTTTCTTTTTGAAGATAATTGATGAAAATTATTCCACACACATTCCAAAAAACTGACGTCATGACCTTGCCTGCAAATGGAACTTCTCACCTTCTTTGGAGCCGATTCTCCCCTTTCAATCCACCGTTTTGACTGTTCCTTCGTCTAAGGTGTGAAGTGATGGACCCAGGTTTCATCCATGGTTATTAATCGGCACAAATACAATGCTTTATTGCAGCGAAACATCGCCAAACACTCGACGAAACATGCTGCTTTTGTTCCATTGTGAGTATACGCGGCACCCATCTTGCGCACAGCTTTCTCATGTCTAAATTTTCAGTTAGTATGCGATGCACAACACTTTTTGAAATGCCTACGATGTCTGATAGCTCGTGCACTCAATCGATGGTCATCCAATACCATTTTGTGGATTTTCCTCACAATTTCTGGCGTGGTCACCTCATTTGGTCGACCACTGCGATGTTTGTTTTGGCAGCTCCTACGGCCTCGCTCTGCCACCCAATATTTTACTGTTGTAAACGAAGGAGCAGACTCCCCCAGAGTAGAATCCAGCTCAGCTTTAATATTAGTTGGACTAAGACCTTTCAAATGAAAGTATTGTATCACATAACGATGGCCAGTTTTATCCATGTTCACAAATTTGCTGAGAGGTTCACTATTGATGGCTGCCAAACAATTACTAAACGACTTCTGATTTAAGCTTTATAAGGTTGGTACTTTCTACCACAGTCATTTATTTGAAACAACAACCACTATCTATACATCAGGTCGGGTATTTCTGGGACTCCCTTCGTAGCAATTAGCAGATATTTAAAATATCACTTTCTGAATTAAACATTTCAGCATGCATTGCATTCCAATTTTACTTACTCTGCTATTTACTTGTAGTAGGGAGAGGAAGTGTTGTATTCTACCAAAAAATTCGATATGAAATCTCACTCAAATATATATTTTGAGGTCCTATGAATAAAAAAAAAGTATTTTTAGGAAAGTCCGTGCGTGCGCGCGCGTGTGTCACATAAATAATAAACTTGGATTTAAGTTCTGAATCTTCCAAGAATTTCAAAAAAAAAAAAAAAAAAAAAAAAATCCCCCCTTCCCCAAACAGCCCTTTACTTGGAAAATTTTTCATTATCTCTCAATAATGGTTCTGACTAAAATAGCACATGTTTAAGATATGTGTATAACAAATAAAATGTATATCTTGAATTTTCTGGAAATAGCTGTGAAATCCTCTTCATTGGGAATGCATTTTGCATAATTTTGTGTAACTTCTAAACCTAAGAGTTACACTTAACACTTACTGCACAAATGTAGAGCTCGTTAAAATATCTCATACTTCATATCAATTTTTTGTGGCATTAGTAATGGTTTCCGAGATAACCTTTATTATTGGTTTGAATTTTTAAGTACTTGATACTTTTTCAAGTGCTAACGGACCATTCGTATGCTTCTAGCGATGCCATGGAAAGAGTATGGAATTTCAAAGCCATCACGTACCGAAAACGAAATGTGTAATAAATGAATGATATACTGCAAACATTTATCTCGGTTAACATGCGTAGATAAAAAGAAAACAGCTTTTGTATTATGCTTTTTGTAGCAGAGTGGGTAAACAAGGCTTTGTGAATGTAATGCATAGGACATATTTTGTTTGTTTTATTGTTAATGTATTACGTAATATGTTGGTGCTATTGTTTGGCAGCGCGGAAGAGGAGACCTTAAGACCCTTGACGGTTAAAAAAAGAAAAACAAATTAAACAAAAGACGGAAATAAGCATTCCGTTGAAATGCTAGCAGATGGGGGCTGTCCCAGAAGTTCCCGACCTAACAAAGAAAACACAAAAATTTTAGCAAAAAAAACAAACAAACAAAAAAACAACTTTATTTATCTACATAGTCTCCTTTCAGCTCGATACACTTTTCCCAGCGATGTTCAATAGCTTCGATACCCTGTTTATAGTGAGAACCGTAAGTTTGCAGAATACTCGCCATTGAATGCTTTTCCTTTTTGAAGTTAATCAATGAAAATGATCCCACGCGCAGCGCATCCCAAAAAACTGACCCCTGCAGATGGAACTGTCTTCGCCTTCTTTGGAGCGATTCTCCCCTTTCAGTCCATTGTTTTGACTGTTCCTTTGTCTGAGGTGTGAAGTGATGGACCAATGTTTCATCCATGGTTATGAATCGACGCAAAAACTCGGCTTTATTGCAGCGAAACATCACCAAACACTTGACTGAAACATCCTCACGACGCTGCTTTTGTTCCATTGTGAGTAAACGCGGCACCCATCTTGCGCACAGCTTTCTCATGTCTACATTTTCAATTAGATGCGATGTACAGCACTTTTTGAAATGCCTACGATGTCTGCTACCTCGCACACTTTCAGTCGACGGTCATCCAATACCATTTTGTGAATTTTCTTCACAATTTCTGGCCTGGTGACCTCATTTGGTCGACCACTGCGATGTTCGTCTTGGCAGCTCGTACGGCCTCACTTAAACTCTGCCACCCAATATTTTAATGTTGTAAACGATGGAGCAGACTCCCCCAGAGTAGAACCTAGCTCAGCTTTAATATTAGTTGGACTAAGACCTTTCAAATGAAAGTATTGTATCACATAACGATGGCCAGTTTTATCTATGTTTACAAATTTGCTGTGAGCGTTCACTATTAATGGCTGCCAAACAATTACTAAACAACGTAGCATCGTCAAACTTCAAACTTAAGCTTTTTAAGGCTGTTACTTTCTACCATAGTCATTTGTTTGAAACAGCAACTGCTATATATACGCGAGGTCGGGTACTTCTGGTACTGCCCTCGTATAACAATGCTCACATCTGTTAAAATATGCTTTAGTGTAGAAAATACTCGCACGAAGCACAACATTAAAGCCGAAGGCATTGTGGTAACTTCACAGCTTTTACTTTTTCAACATTTCATCTAGAGGTAGTACTTGTATTCGAGTTATAAATTGAGTAACTGGCGATACGCGTTTTGAGGACGCCTAAATAATAATAATAATAATAATAATAATAATACCAATAATAATATACTAGAACAGCATAACTCAAAAATTAAAAATACCAAATGCCTGATAAATACCAAATTTCATACGCAAATCGAACGTATGCTGGGATGCAAGGTACGAAATTTCCTTACTCCAAACATAAGGGCATGACAACATAAATGGAAAAATTTAGACGGGGAAATATTAATTAGAATGATTTCAATTCCAAAAGCAAAGTAAAACAAAAATTGTAGGGAACTATTTGGGGAAAGTTATAGTCAAATGGATAAGAATGACCAAAAGGAAGGTAGACAGTGAGGCACTCTTAGAAGAGCAATAGGTAGATAAGTATAAATAAAAATAGTATAACACAGTAAAAATTATGATGGTCACCAACACAAAAATAACATGGAGTTGCGTGTATTGGGGCTAATAAGTGTATGCAAGCATCTTTAGAGAAGAAACACTTAAAGAGATAAATACGTTTAGCTTAGTTTAGATTATATTTTGTAATACACTGTATACAGTCTATTAGCAAGTTACAGCAATGTTGCAATGAGGAACTAAATATACGAAGGCCATTCAAAACGTTTTGCAAGTGACATTTTAAAATCCAAACTAAGGATGGAAAACAAACACTTATCCTCTCAATCTTTCAAAGTAGTCTGCATCTCTCTCCACACCAGTTGTAGATGGTGCAACCATTTGTCAAAAGCACTCAGACTGAGGTATTGTCAACAGAACGGATTTATAGCCCGAACAAGGTCCTGCACTCGTTTAAAAGGTTTTCCAGCAGTGCAAGATTTCACTCTGGGAAACAGGCAGAAGTTGCACGGTGAGGACTGTAGGGTGGATGGTCAAGAAGCTGGACTTTAGCGGCTTCAGTTTCCTCAAATTTGCCGCTGTTCTGTGAGGAGACGCATTGTCATGCAAAAGCAACAGCCTTGAAGTTCCTGTCTTTGTGCACCGCCGCCTCACCTCTTCAAATAAAGGATTCAAAACGTAAGAGCCATAGCATTCTCCATTCATTGTCATTCCTCCTGGCATGGTCCTTCATAGTTGAAGAACAACCACATTCGCTTCCGAGAACGAAAATCTTGTCGAAGAACGACTGGTCCATCCTCATTTACCCGGACACATCTGAGCCTTATTTCGTATGGTATAATAATAAAACCAAGTTACATTACCAGCGCATACATCTGTCAAACGTTTAGGGCCAATAGGTGGAAACATGCTCAACAGTTTCTCTGCATCTCTTCATTGATTTTAGGATATGGAACCCATTTTCAACACATTTTCCGCAGCTTTAAATGTTCGTGGAGTATTGAAACGGCAACTCTAGGCTGAGCCCGAGCTATGTAATTATTAATAATTTGAGTAATTAATTTTTAGTGAATTTAAATTATGCTATGTACAAATCTTTTTTTTTTTTTACTGCCGGTGTAGCTTAAGAAGGGTGATTTAACGATATGTCTGTATTTAGGTTACTAATATTAGAGGAGTTATAAATTGTTTAATGTAAATAATTTAAGCGCTATGTTAAAATACTGTCCACGACGAGATATGTTAGCTGCAGTAATAATGTCTCCGAAGGCAACAAGTTTAGTTTTACGATGTCTCTGGTAGCAGGGGCATGTTCATACAGCGAGGGTGTCTAGCTATTGTGCTTTTGTACGATAATTCGCCGTGACCGGAGTGAGGGAGACAACAAGCTTAACGGTAAAATTAGGAAAAGCCGCGATTTGTTGTTAAAATTGGACCAATTAGATCCCTGTAAATTTATATGATATAGTGAGACGCGTTGAGTGGCGCTAAAAAATGCACCAATAGGAAATGAAGCAGCCCAAGAAGACTGCGACTGTAAATAGATCTGCTAAGACCAAAATCGGGGGTCATTTCTAAACTACAGGCAGGGAAAGATGCTGCAGGATATTTGAGCGATATCGCGCCAAAAGTGAATTAAGACAGTTTTCGCAACACACATAAGAATCGCTACGTGTAAAGAGAGCTACTAAGTATATAAGCGCCGTGTTTCAACAGCAGTGGACAGTGTTTTAACGGCGACAATATCAGTGTTGTGTACCACCAGAAGTAACTAAATAAAAGAAACAGCAGTGTCGTCTTTTTGTAACTAAAGCACGTCTATTTTCTCTCCTTTACCACACCCGAGATCTACGTTTCCTTTACCAAGGAAAGGTCCATGCTCTGATATATTTCAACAATAACTTCAGCTAGCCGAGGATAAAAAAAAAATGAAGAGAATCAGCATCCTTCGAACATCCAGGGTCTTCGCGGAGGCTGCAGAAAGGTAAGCCGCGAGCTGCGGGCATTACAAATAACCAAAACAACTACGGACTAAGGAATTACTGCGACAGTATACAGTCAATGCTGCCAACACTGATATCGACGTCCGTACTTAGCATTTCATTAGAAATTTGTCGATTTTCCTCCAGCAAGTTCCTCACTCTTTGAATTGTTCTTTCGTTCACAGCTTCCCGGGGCCGGCCAGAATGAGGGTTGTCTTTCAAAGTCTCTCGCCCTTCTTTAAATGATCGAATCCATCTTGCAATGGTATCAAATGAACTCACTTGACCACCATAAACAACTAACAAGTCCTCATGGATTTTCGTTTTGCTCTTTCACCTAGCTTTTAGGTGTAAAAATGTTGAGTCTAATGTTCTCTTTAGAAATATCAATAATTCTTCACTAGCTATTGACACAAGAATGAACTCAACAGACTGTACGACTATGAAGATTAAAGTTTAAACTCGCACTTGTACATATTTTGATAACCTAAGGTCAATTGTTGCCAGCCGTATTAGTTACATTTTTGTAATCATTATTGTCCAACAATGGATAGGCTGGTTGCAAACCTTTTGAATGCCTCTCGTATATGTACTGTTTACTCCATCTCAAAAACGGCTCAAGATTTTGATTAAAGCATCATACTTCGAGATACTGGCATGATGAATACAATTGATATTTTTTAATTTTCTATAAATGCCACAGTGAAACACTATTTATATGCAAATGAACAAACATTCAAAACAGACATTAATCACCATCTATGAACTTTAGAAAATGAGCTATTGTCCTTTTACGCACAAGTTTATAAACAAACAATTTGAAAGTCTTTCTTTACGCCAAACGAAGATCGGATGCGATATAAACAAGTTAAGTATTGTTTCCGCATCCCACATACAAAGTTAGTATTACCTAATTTGAAAACACTCCAAGGCATATATCGATACTAATTTAAAATGATTATGAATTACATAATGGAGTAGAAAAACAGTCACACAACTACTTGAGAATACAAAGAGAAGCCAGTGTCTTATACATCGCTGAAATGTTTTGCTGCATCACTGACCTGCGTAAGCTTCGAACCGATTTGTGCTTTGTATTTGTGTAACTTTATTCTTGCTTATCTTGAAAACGGGTTAGGAGGAGGTCGGGGAGATAATAGCTTACCGTCTTTCTTCTCTTAATGTTCATCTATGTTGCTAGGCCCATGAGATATAAGGGCAGACTAAACGGTCAAAATTACCAAAAATGACATTTTTTAGTTTTTGCACAGTATTATAAATTGGAATGTTCTCCTTAATTTGATATATATTTTATTACTGCAGGCACTATACTTATATTTTAAACATACTTTTAAAATGGTACTGCATCTTGCCATTTTCTACTGTGCCTACTGCAGCACTTCACAGAAAAAAAGAAATTCTGATGTGTTGCACTCACATGACTTTCTCTACTCTTGTACGAACTATTTTTACACACGCTTATTCTCCATCTACTTCGTGTTAATCGAGATAAACATTTGCAGAAACTATCTTATGGCTAATTTTCTCATAGGTGCAAGGGGAATATGCATGTCCAGGTCATAAGAAAAGGAATAACAAATTCCAATTTGGGAAAAAGTATAAGTATTAGAAAATTCAAACAAATAACAAGGAATATCTAGGAAATGGTTCACTCGACATAAATTATGACATAAATTCTGTGTTTTAATGAGATCTACATTTTTTATGTAGTAAAATTTTGTCTATCTCTTACGGTTTACCAGTTATACAAAAGTAATTCAGAATGAAGGACTTTTGTGGACATTCCCAGAAAATTCATGATATACATTTCATTTGCCATGAAACTATCTTAAACATATATATTTTAATCAAAATCGTTAGAGCCATTTTTTGAGAAAATCAACATTTTCGAAGAAGTTCCATGTAAAGGGTAGTCTGAGGTGGGGGAATTTTCTTGAAAATCTTCATTTCGCATCTTTGAAAGATACTGAACCTAAATATCAGTATTTATCCGACTTTTCGTTTTTGAGTTATGCTGTCCACAGACACACACACAAGGACCTTTTTCTAAAAGTGTTTTTGGGGGGGGATTTGGGAGTCCTCAACACATGTATTTCCGGTGAAATCTCGATATCGAATTTTTGGGTGGAATGCAATACTTCCCCTACTTACTATACGCAGTAGAGAGAGGAGGAGGAGAGAGAGAGAACAGAATTCCTACACACTTTGGAGTAGAGAGGTATACTAGTTTATTTTTTAGGGGAAGTTTTGCTCTAGAAATGTACACTACTGTTAAGTATTACAGCTTCTGTGTGCTAAGCCATGTGTTAAATATATGCGAGTTTGTTTTCTCCAGTTTTGCTTTGCAGCTTTCTCTGTGAATGTTTTCCGATAAAAATGACACATTTTCTCAAAAACTATTAAAGATAGCTAAATTAAATTTTAGAGTGATAAAAGTAACCCCTATGTGCCCTTGTGTGTCTACTGTGGTGTTAATACAATGATTAGTTATTTTAAAAAAAATTACCTGCTGATAAATTTTAATCAAAAGATAGTACAATTGAGAAAAAAAATTCTACTTTCCTCAATAAACACATTTATCGGATAAAACAGATCAGTGAACTTAAAAAGACACATTTACATCCTGTAAAAATTTCAGTCATATATCTTTAAATAGTTTCTGAGAACGTTTCATGAATTTAGCACATTTAATATTACAGGGACAGGATTTTTCATTTCCCCTAGAGTCCATTGGTTAGAAAATATCCATAAAATCCCTCTTGTTCTGTTCACCTGATACACAATACTACCTTCGAATCCTTATACAATGTTATGATCAAGTACACCCCTGCGTGTTGTGTGAAACACCGAGTTTTTATCTTTATAGACAAGTTTACAGCTTATGCTATGATGGGAAAACTCTCCCTTCTCTCAGAGAATGTTAAGTGTTAACAGCCGCATCCGTCCTACCCCCCCCCCACCCGCCACAGTTACAAGACAGGCTGGGGTTAACTGTTTTCCTGGATAAAAACACTCACTCGCAACCCCTGACCTCCAGGCGCCGCAGCAAAGTAACCAGATCTTTCATTTCCCACACTCTGGGGGAAACCTCGAACCTACAGACTTGGAAGGATTTCAATTATAGCTATTGTATGGCATTAGCATTTAGTAGAGAGATTATTTATTAAGCTATTCCAACAGCTGTTTAATATTTTTACACTAGCTTAATTATACTTTGGAATCTATTCAGAAGATGTAAACTTTCTTTTAGTTTCTCTTTCCTTTAAGCTAAATAGTGCCACACAGCAGGGCTAATTGCGATGTTAAATATGTTGTTCGGAGCAAGTGCTCAGGTAGCTGTTCAGCGACTGTCCTGATAAGGACTAACTATTAAATACGCAGAACACAATCACATTCAGACTCTGGACATATCCAGCAACCTTCATTGTAGAAAAATGTCTCTAGCCTACCCGGGAATCAAACCTGGGACCCTTGTAGTCGCAGGCAGTTGCTCTATCAATTGAACCACGAGACATACGTTCATAAGACGGTAATATAAAGTTCATTCCAGCATACAATCTGGTCAGTTCATGTAAAAGTTCTTAGTTGCCTAACGCGCATGCGTTGGTTTCGCATTGGTTGCCTGATCAGAAGTTTGTTGGAACAAATCTGTAAACCATCTAATACTAAGAGAGATGTCTCAGGCATCTTGGAGGTCGCTGGTTCAAATCCCGTGTACCGGCCAATAAGTCGTCAGGTAAATGCCGGTTGGAAATTTAATACCACTACCCAAAGTTTCATCCACAGATTAAAAGAAACATAAATAATATGTACGGTACAGGAACTACGCAACTAAGGTTGACTGACATCGCACTAATTACGCTACATTTCACTAAGTCCACCTTCCGAATAAGCAACAACAAACGGACACGCAACTTAGGTTATCTAACCGCGATATAAATTTACAAATAATATTCTGGTGTATTGTTTTCTGGAAATTGGATTTTAGAAGACTTTAAAGCATATTTGTCAAATTTCTGCTGTGTAATGATTTAAAAACGTAAAATACACAAGTGCCAATGCAATGTACTTTCTTCAACAGTTATGTTGTCCTCTTTGGTGTAGTGATTACCATGCTAGCTTCTAGTTCCTGAGGTCACGGGTTCAAACCCGGCGGAGGGCGATGGATTTTTTTCGGGCGTAAACATCCTTACCATGGCTTCTTTTGGAAGGGAAGTAACGCCGGTGGTCCCGTGTCGTAGATTTACGGCACGTAAAAGAACCTCAAGCCTGATAAAGAGGCCTCTGAGCAAAATTACTGATCTTTCACGTCCAATATAGAATGGGACGCTAAGGACCACAGCAGTTAAAGAGTGTCCATAAATAAAACTCAATTTAATTTAATTTTTCAACAGTTACGTAAATATTTATTTCTGTTCCTCTATTTATCTTTTCCTTGTTTTTCTCTCCGTGACATGATACCAGAAAGTTGTTTAACTCTGCAGTTTTGGATTATCAGGTTTGGAGAATAATAATATGGGGCAGGATTTAATAGTGGAATAGAGTTCATGCCAGCAGACCCAAAGTACTTGTATTTCTGTAATATGATGCTTGTTTCGTTTGCATTAACTGATAAGTCTTTAAGCTGTGCTGAATTTTTACAGATTATACTCCATTCACACGCCGCGTATCTGATTGATTAATAACGTTAAGCAATGCCTCGGATATCAATCAACCGCGGTCCTTTGTCTTATTTTATGCTTGCATTGATGCTATTTTATCGAATAAAACGTCAGCTCGCTACTGAACCGTAACAGTATCAGTATGCAGTGATTAATAGGCTGCGTCACGCAATTCTGTTTTTAATCCATGCACATTCAAATAGTGTCAATTTCGAAATAAATTATGTTCTTGTAAAAAAGTGTCTTCATTGTGCGCTGATTTTAACTTATTTTGAGGTTAACTATCTTCCCATTCCCATTGTTGATAGCACTGGTTGGTATTCCGTAACATATTCAATGATTCATTCGTTTACTCTGTATTCACTCTTAGGTTGATCCGTGTCAAAACAAACCCCAGGTGACCAGTGCACCGCTTTAATGTATCCTTCCGCCATTCGCACTAGAAATACTGTCACCACTTTCAGACCATGTGGCCAGTACAAGCGGCACGTACTGCAAAAAAGAACAGAGACCTTATTTCAACAACTGAAACGGGGACTAGCATATTCTGTTTAGGGTTAAAGATGATAAGATTGATAGTTTTTTTTCCGGGTGTAACCACTTCTCTCGTTTCAGATTTTTCTGCACAAGCACTGTTTATACTTGTACTCGAAACACCGGTGAACTCAGAAGTTAATTTCACCATTTCTTTCGCGGAAAGTGTTGGACATTTCTCACATAACTCATAATAAATATTCAACACTATTATTTTTTCACCACTAGTCAATGGTTTGCGCGGCTAATGCTTTACGTAATTTGACGAAAACACAAGAGCAAATTCATCGTCCTGCATGATACTAAACACAACTGCTGGTTTTTGGCTGTAAACAATATTCTGCGCCTACCCGGATGTCAGGTGACTCATACAAATTGCATCATGGGACTTGTAGCTCTGTTTTACGGTATAAATCAGCGTTAAATAAAACCTTAGATATTTGTATAGAATATGATACTATTTAAGGATAAATTCATTCTAAAATTCAGAGTATTAGCATGGGACTACTTTCCTGCGCGCATTGGTACCGTGTTGCACCACGGTGCACTGACCACGTGGGTTTGTTTTGCCGCGGATCAACCTAAGAGTGAATACAGTGTAGAAGACATGCCGTGATCTGACAGCTGACAGAATGGTAATTTGATTTTAAACAGCGTACGTAAGAAAGTAATTATTATTTATATAATGTTACATTTTATTCACATATTAGTGTTCATAAATTCCATTCGAGGTTACGAGTTTCATCAGATGAATTCGTAACCGCTCGTGGGATTACTTATGACAATCGTCGAACACTACACGACCTGTTTGTCCTGTTCAGCACTCAAGAGCCTAATGGAGTAGATTGGAAGAAAGTTAAGAGAATTCTGAAGAAAACTCGTGTAGCTTCGAAAGAGAGGACTCGTAAATAATCTCTATATGCAGAAATGATCTCAGTAAGGACAGAAATATATTAGATGGAAGTGGAATACGAAGAGGCTACGGCAGAGTCTTGTTCAACATTTACCTACTTGGAGAATTGTTGTTTCCAAAATAAGAGAGGATTGGTGGTAGCAGGAAGAAGAGGAAAACGCATGGGATTTTACAATGATATGAAATGCTAGCAGACAAATTCCAAGAAACGTGCTTACGGAAATCAATGGCAGCGTTGAGGAGTACGACGGGATGAAAATAAATGTTGAGGCAGTATTTTTAACGTTTAACTGATTTCATCAAATTATATAATATAAAATATAATAACAGCCCGCTTTAAAGCAATATGTGTATAATATAATATATAACATGTGTAATAATGTTATGTGAATGTATTACGTAATTTAATAATGTAGGAGCTGTGAGAATAATAGGTTAAAAGTTGCTAACAATGAGGTAATCTTGAGGCAATAATGAATTAGAACGTTTAATAATGCTACTGGTAATTCTTGGAGCAGCAATAATGTAATTTTTTAGACAGTTTATAAAATAGCCAATCAACAACCAGAAAAAAGCTTAAATTAAATAAAAGTATTCTATTGGAGTAGGATTAGCCAACCAGAAACTGAAATGGAGCAAAATTTACAAATTTAGAAGTCAGTTGCTAGCAGACAGCGTTCCTAACCGGACGCGAGACGCGTCCTCGAGAAGTTCAATACGTATTCAGTGTGAGAGGAAAATTCATTACGGCGAATATTATAAAGTTTACGTGTTAAAAAGTGCAAGTAATTAATAAATAATCTCACAGCTCTCTATATCAGTGAAGCGTTATTTAAATCGTGTCAAGGATTAATAAATGTAGGGAAGTAAAAATTATAATCTGTGTAAGCCTACATTCTTCAGCCGCACCGCACCTTGTTAAGAAAGTCATGTCTCCTATGATGTGACGAAGTGAGAAAACAGAATTGAAAATATTTCACATCTGATGCGGAGAAGAATGGAGCTTGAAACGACAGGCAAAATAAGTAATTAAGCTGTGTTAGGAAGGGTGTGCGAAGGAGGAACAGCAAAATAAATTAGCTGGGATGGAGGATGATAAAAAGCTGCTTGCTAAGAGAGGCAGTGAAAGGAATGGTGAATTGGAACAAAAGTTACCAAATAGTTTCATAGGTCCATAGTGTAGATGAAGAGGAAACTGGTAAACAGGGAAGAATGGAGAAAGCTGGTTTACTGGTTGGGCCGAAAACTATGATTGTCAGAGAGATCATATAGGACGATGAAGGAATGTGCAAATGAATCTTGATTTGTTAAAAGGGCATCAGTCACGAAATGTAAATTTCCAGGAGGTCAATAAGAATTGTTTTATTTAGCATGTGATAGTTCCAGACTGAAGTTGGCTGTACATGTTTAACTTCCATCTTTAGCACGGCCTTTTAACATGAAATAATGTGCATTTCGATGCTTACAAATTGCTTTTTGAAAAGCGATTACTAATATCCCCTTAACAACATAACCATTCCATCTATAATGTGCCATTTTATGGTTTATTTCACTCATTTACACAAAGACTTTATGCGTTATCTAATGCATGCTATACGAGGGCTGTCCCAGAAGTACCCGACCTGCCGTATAGATAGTGGTTGTTTCAAACAAATGACTCTGGTAGAAAGTACCACCCTTATAAAGCTTAAGTTTGAAGTTTGACGATGCTACGTTGTTTAGTAATTGTTTGGCAGCCATCAATAGTGAACGCTATCAGCAAATTTGTAAACATGGATAAAACTGGCCATCGCTATGTGTTACAATGCTTTCATTTGAAAGGTCTTAGTCCAACTAATATTAAAGCTGAGCTAGGTTCTACTCTGGGGGAGTCAGCTCCTTCGTTTACAACAGTAAAATATTGGGTGGCAGAGTTTAAGCGAGGCCATACGAGCTGCCAAGATGAACATTGCAGTGGTCGACCAAATGAGGTGACCACGCCAAAACTTGTGAAGAAAATCCACAAAATGATATTGGATGACCGTCGACTGAAAGTGCGCGAGCTAGCAGACATCGTAGGCATTTCAAAAAGTGCTGTACATCGCATACTAACTGAAAATTTATACATGAGAAAGCTGTGCGCAAGATGGGTACCGCGTTTACTCACAAGGGAACAAAAGCGGCGTCATGAGGAAGAAGTTTCAGTCGAGTGTTTAGCGATGTTTCGCTGCAATAAAACAGAATTTTTGTGTCGATTCATAACCACAGATGAAACATGGGTCCATCACTTCATATCTGAGACGAAGGAACAAACAAAACGGTGGATTGAAAGGGGAGAATCGGCTCCAAAGGTGAAACAGTTCCATTTGCAGGCAAGGTCATGGCGTCAGTTTTTTGGGATGCGCGTGGGATAATTTTCATTGATCTTCAAAAAGTAAAAGCAATCAATGGCGAATATTATGCAAACTTATTGCAGCGTTTGAATAATGAAATCAAGCAAAAAACGGCCGCATTTAGCGAAAAAGAAAGTTCATCAAGACAATGCACCAGTACACACATACATTATCGCCATGGTCAAAATCAATGAGTTAAAGTTCGAATTGCTTCCTCGTGCACCCTATTCGCCAGACTTAGCCCCCTCTGATTATTTTCTGTTTCCAAAGCTGAAGAAATGGCTTGGTGATAACAGTTTAGCCAACAGTGAAGAGGTGGAGTCTGCAGTTATGGCTATTTTGCAGAACTCGACGGTTCACTATAAACAGGGTATCGAAGCTATTGAACATCGCTGGGAAAAGTGTATCGAGCTGAAAGGGGATTATGTAGAGAAATAAAGATGTTTTTTTCCCAAAGGTTTTGTATTTTGTTTGTTAGGTCTGGTACTTCTGGGACAGCCCTCGTATTTTATGAGAAGCGTAACACAAATCCTTTATAATATCGTTTAAGCTACTCCCAAGCAGATCTAGTAATCTAGATAGAACCTTAATTATCTTCTTGAGTCTCATTACACATCGGCTACTCTAGAATCTTCTCGTAAAGTCCAATGTAATAGCTAGGCAATAAAGCTTTAAGTTTGACATCGTTGTTACTTTTATGAGAAATTGCGAGTCGTATATATTCACCTGTCTGGTGAAGATAGGTCATCTACTCTGCCTCTCACTTTATTTCTTATTAACGCTACCTTAGGAGGAAAATAGAGGGCAGGCAGTTGCTTTACTGTAGCTCTGATGATACTAAACAAATGACTACCTCGCTAGGGCTGCCACTAGTATTTGGTAAGCAAAAATCAGATTCTTAATCTACCTCCATAGGCTAGCGAATAGCGGGTATAATGCGCTTTTAAAACCATATAATAGTCCTACTATTATTGTTTCCAAAACTCACAAAACATGAAAATGGCCAAAATGGCGACTGATGCCCCTTAAGGGGACAAGGTAGTCTGAACACATGGAAATTTTACCTTAAGTGTGTTAAACTACCACTGCTCTTAAAGTTCTCAATGGTTTTTCCTGAAACTTTTATGAATTATTCTGTAAATCATGACAATTATTTCAAGTGGTTGTTTGCATTGATAGCTTTTGTAGTTGAGTCTATAAGAATTATTTCATTCAGCAGAAAAATAATAAAATTTACTCTTAAAACATGTGAATTCATGTACCTTTTTCTCCGATACTACTTGCAATACAGAATCACACTTTTGCATGCTTGTTCTTAATAGTATAATCAGCTATCTTCTGAACCTCAATTGTTTATGTATATCAGTTCACTAGAAATTGAAAAAAAATTATTTGTAAAGATCAAAAAAGTGAAAATGTGAAAAATTTGCAATGTTGTTGCTTTCTTAATATCACTAATGTACATTATAAAATTATGATGGTGGTTCAGAAAGTTTAACTATGTGTCGTATACATGAACTGAAAATTTCAGCTCTCTACCTCTCATGCTTACTGAGAAAAATGTACATAAGTATCAAAAAATGTTTTGAGTAAACTGAATTTAAAGTTTGGACGTTAAAATTCTGACACACTTCAGTACATTCCAGGGTCAGAATCGTCTGCATCTCCATCCTTGGATTGCTTGAGCTTTTCTCTTGGTCCTGGCCTCTTTTGTTAATTGCTGAACTGCTCGCTGGGCATGATATAGTCGTTCGTTATTGAAAGATACAAAAATGTTCTAAAAAGGGGCATTGCATGACAGGTTCAAAGGATTGCAGACTAGCATTTAAATGGTATTTAAATTTCTTAAAAACCTGTTAACCCCCAAAAAGTATATATTTTCTGAAACTGGAAATAATAGAGATTTTATTAGTGCCGCCTGAAACAAAAATGTGATTTTTGACCATTTCAGAGTACCTTGTCCCTTTAAGCAAACCACAATTCAATTATGTGCAAATGAGACTGGGGGTCTTTAGAGCCAAATGTTATTCAAAATTCATCGCTGAGACAGAAAGGTCGTGTAACTGTCGCAGCCTGGTTGCTTGACCCAGTCGTTATTCGGATCCAGTTTTGCAGCGAAGAGCCAAGAATAACCCTATAATTACCACCTAAGAAATAGATATTTTAACTTTGAAAAAGGAATTTATACAAATGGTAAGTACGCAGCCTTTCAATCAAAATACACTAAAAATCTTCTAAACATGACTTATAAAGAGTATTCAAGCTTAAATCTCATACCACAAGAATACCTTAAGTAAAAACGTTATTTTATAATTAGAACTTTAGGTCAAACACAAGTTCTTTTTTTGGAGTTGACAACACAATGCACTTCTTGTCCATAAACCCGTAACACTGACCTAGGACACTGCAGCGTGAAAGTCATTTAATGCAACGAACCGGGTATATAGCACTAGAGACTATAAGGGAAGGGATATTTTCCCCTTGATGTGACATAAACCCGCATTTTTAGAGCAAGCAATTTGTATCCAGTTGCTAAGCGACGAGTTGCCGGCGTTACTGCGCATGACAAGCAAGAAATATCAACACGTGAGGGTCAGTTGTGCTGATGCCGCTGTGCATTCAGGATGTTGACGAGACGCTTTCCCTATGTTTAACCACGTTTTTTTATTCTATGACGGTAAAAAGAATCAGTGCCACATGTGTACAGTGCGTCTGCCCTACCCTTCACCTTCCCGCCAGTAAGTAAACAGGGGGCGTAACGTGAAGATTCCCTGGCCAGAAGGCCTTGGGAACTCGTCCACGGCACCAAAAATGTGAACTACAGTGAAGTGACGAGCAAAGTCTTCAAGTAATAGTTATGGTGTGTTGTTAAACCTTGTGATAAGTGAATGTCAGTGTGTTTACAAAACGTCTCTCTGCAAAAAAAGTTGACAACTGCTTCTGATGAAAGTTTGTTGGTAAACGTATAATTGCTTGAAGCGTAAAAGTGAGTTTGAAACAGTTTTGTTCATATTTACTGGTTGTAAAGGAATTCGTTTTCAAGCTATTTAAGTGCGATATGGAGTTAAGAGTGCGAAGATAATATAGACATTTCATTGTTTCAGCCCGAATAAAAATATATAGTGCATTGAGTTCCAAACCGATTTATGTGAACAAGTTTAAAGTATAATTCTACCGTTTTGGACTTTTATCAACTCTTCTACAGCTTCATGATTTGTGAGAAGATATGCCAGATCTACTTTTGTAGTCCTTTGTTATTTAAAACATTACATTTAGATATAAAATCGTTAAAGAAACTACTGTATAGTCTGAATTTATGATTTAAAAAAATAGTTTTACTCAAAAAATATCAGTAAGTAGTTACCACAAGAGGTTCTGATTAAGCTCAAAACCTTGAGTGATGTTTATTTGAGTAAATTATTCCAAATCATTCTGTAATCATTACATTATCACATTGTGGTCTATGAAATGAATGACGTAAATTCTGAATTATGAGAGATTGCCAAACCTTAAAAAAAAAAAAAAAAAAAATGAAAACTGTCCGTTGACAAGTACAACTCTTATGGGAGAATAATGTTTAAATTTAAGGTGCGAGTTTAATTCCTACAGTAAAGAAGACAGATGAAGTATTAAATCTATACATAAAGCTGCCTTTACGCAATTCAGTAACTTCCTTCTCTCCTTGAAAAATTATCAGCTGATCAAGCCGTCATTGGTTGATATCAACGACAGTGTTAAACGTTATTGGTCATACGAAAAGATGCATTCCAGTGTTCAGACGTACATTTTTGTGCATTATTGCGTAACGTTCTATAATTGTTAATGAATAATATAGATACTTTGTTGCTTCTTGGAAGGTATTAACATGTTATATATCTTCCAGGGTGAACGGTTTGGGAACATGTACACCAGGCGCATCCCTGTAAGTGCAGAAACTGGGTGTGTGTGAGTGTGAGATAAGTGTCACACGCTCGTGGCAGGTGTACGATAAGAGTTAGTGACGTAACCATGTTCCATGAGCAGCAGATGCCTTAGTGTTCATGAGGGATAATGTCGATGATACGGATACTGGCGACGATAGCGGCCATCCTGCAGGGTGTTCACGGCATCCTCACTCCAAAGATGGGCCTGTGTGACTCCGGGGGGCCGTGTTCTTGCGATCTCACCTGGGGCAAGATCTCCTGCAGCTGTGGTTCCGAACACAAGGTAAGCAGGGCTACCAACCTCTCACATCGCATAGTAATTAATAACAACAAACCGGGCACGCCCACGTTGACCTGTCTAATTGCATGACAACCGTAAATCCTGTAACATCCAGGTGGCTCGACCCGAGGGCACTGGGGTTGTTTCCCGACTCTAGTCTCTTGGGTTTGAAATTGCTTGTGTTCAAGGCAATACATCAGCGAAAACTGGCAAAAAGTAATGAAAACTTTCTTACTTTCTCTGTAATGTATAGTAGGTAGAATAACTATTGCACTCAACCCAAAATTTTGATGAGATATCACCGGAAATATACTTTTAAGGTTCTTCCTGATTGCAATAATCCGCGCGAACTTTGTATATATAATGTGTGTGTGTGTGTGTGTGTGTGTGTGTGTCTGTGTGTGTGTGTGTGTCTGTGTGTGTGTGTGTGTGAACAGAATAACTCTAAAATGAAATGTTCGATAAATACCAAACTTGTTATTCAAGTTCAGTATCTTCGAAGGATGCGACACGAAAATCTCCCCAACCCAGATCTACTCTTTACATCGAAAGCTTTTCGACATTTTTGGTTTTCTCAAAATTAGCTCTTAGCAATTTTGATTAAAATGTCATATATTTAAGATATTTACATACAAATAAAATGTATATTTTGAATTTTATAGCCCGTTAAGTCTTCTTCATTCGGAAGGAATTTTGTATAACGCGCAAACCAAAAGAGATATGCGAACACTTACCACAAAAAATTTAGATCTCTATAAAACACCCAATTTATTTCAAATAACATTTTTTGTAGCATCAGTCATTTTCGGAATATGTGATATTGTTCTGAATGTTTCAATATTTTATATTTTTTAAGTGCTGTTGCTATTTATATGTTTCTCGCGATGTAATGGAAAGTTTAGCATATACCGACAAACATATGACTATCGATTCGTGTTTTGCTTTGTTTTCTTTTTTAACCATTGGAAATGCTCTGCATACCGTAGTTTTTAGTTTACATTCTTGAAATCTTCAGACATTAAATTGTGCAACTATTAAAAATATGTAGTGCCTTGTTTGCAATATATTTTCAATAAGTCAATTTCAAAAATACATACTTTGTTCTAGTTAGAATTAGAAATTAAATAATAATAACAACGTAACCTTGAAATTAAACAATTATACAGTTTCAGAATGTCCTCCAACTTTGCGAGTGTTTTATAACCAGTTCTAAAAGTAACCGTCAGATCGTGGTGGGATTCGATACGTTACAACAGTTGCAAAGTATGCTTATTATGATGGAACATCATGGGGCCGACTCTTATGCCGTTTAATTATATATACAACGTACCACATAAAAGGCTGAATGATCAGTACACGGGTTTTTCATTTTATTAAGACATAGATACATTGGAGTTAGAAACTTCGAGATTATTTCTTATTTCTAAAAGAACCCGTTTCAGCAAGCAACAGTAGCCGAAAGAGTACTTCTTCCCTATTACGACTATTTGTAAATCACACACTCGTGGAGGTACCCGACTTATTTTGTCACGGTTACTTGGAACCTAATATTTTTTTTTTGACCAGGAGCGGTTGGATCTACTCGTATTACAGAAATGTAACCTTATCTCCCACTTCTAGTTTTAGTATACCCCTTTACATCGGGGCTTTAAATTCAAAATACAAGATTAGGTCAGTAAACAAAAGGTTTAGTACAAGAAGAATATTGTATTGGCATATAAAAAATCTGATGTGTTACACTCACATGACTTTCTCTACTCTTGTACAAACTATTTTTACAAGCGCTTATTCTCCATATGCTTCATGTTAATCGAGATATCGAGATGTTAATCTTATTGCTAATTTTCTTGTAGATGCAAGGGGAATTGGTAGGCTTTAAGCGATAGTCAAATATTTTAAGAGCTGGTTGCTATGTGGAGTATTCCATTCTCTTAGCATTACCAGGACAAAAAAAGAGCTATAGATTTTAACTGTGCAGTAAACACACCGTATTCATAGCACTGGAAAAATGTTTATAACACACTGCCTAAATCCCTCGGTATGATCCATTGTAATGCAAAATTATTTGTCACTGCATTGCAGATTACTTTTACATCATCAATTACAATATCCTGCAGCCAAACCTCATCAGTGCACAAGTAAGGCGGATATGACATAACACCATCATAATTTGAAATTGATTTTAAGTGCAAATCATTGCCTAAATGCTGAATTTTATCAATTACTTCAGAACTCCAAGCATCAATATTTATTACAGTTGTAAACCATAACGCCATCACCGAGTTGCTTGTGCACTGTGTGTATTTAACCTCATCATATATGTCGTTATTTTGGCTCAAGGTGCCAGCAATCACTTTGGCTACTTTCACGGAAAACAGCTTCTTAACATTAAAATTAAAACTGGTTCGTTTCTTACTAGGCATTATGAAAAGTCTTAAAACGTAAACCAGTAAACAAAGAACAGAAATCAAAACAGAAACATCTGAAAATGGTACTATAACAAATAATATATGAATGAATAAAATGAAACAGCCCTTAAACCGCGAAAACAAAAAATATAAACTAAAATAGGAACATTTAAAATGCTACTATAACGAACAATAAGATATGAATTAATAAAATGAAACGATCTTACGAAATTGGTTCAAATCAGTATTTCTTTGAAGCAAAAGCCGATAGAAGATTCACAAAATCATAGCAAAGCATCGTTTATTTGGCAGCATAAAAATATTTGACTATCGCTCTATGTTCCCCTTGTTTTGTATTTGCAAGGGCTATATAGAAATACAGTAGCCTTTAAGCATATACATATCTCTTAATGGTTGCTATGTGCAGCACCATTCTCTTTGCCACAGATTAATACTCTTTGCATATCCAAGACAAAAAATGAATAACGAATTCCTTTTGAGAAAAAGTATAAATATTGGAAAATTTAAGGGAATAACAAGCAATACCTTGAAAATGGTTCACTCAACAAAAAAAAATGTATATGACATAAATTGTGTAATTTAACGCGATCTACATTTTTGTGTAGTAAAATTTTGTCTATCTCTTATGGTTTACCAGTTATGCAAAAGTCGTTCACAATGAAGAATAGTTTTGGAGACATTCCCAGAAAATTCGAAATATATATTTCATTTGTCATGAAAATATCTTAAACATATGATATTTTAATCAAAATCGTTAGAGGCATTTTTGAGAAAATTAAAATCTGGGTGGGGGGATTTCTTTGAAAACCTTCGTGTCGCATCTCTGGAAGATACTGAACCTAAATACCAAGTTTGGTGTTTATCCGACTGTTCGTTTCTGAGTTATGCTGTTCACACCCACACACACGGACATGTTTCCAAAAATGCTTTTTTTGGATTCAGGGGTTCTCAAAAACATATATTTCCGGTGAAATCTCGGTATAGAATTTTTGGGTGGAATACAATACTTCCCCTCTTACTATACGTAGTAGAGAAAGTAAAAATGTTAAGAACAAACAAAAAGATTATCTCAAAAACTTTTTGGCATAAGCTCATTAAAATTGTATATGTTTAATTTGTTTGTTGTTCTGCATTTTCAGGTTATTCAAAAGATAATTTAGTGTTCTCCGATGCATTGCCTTTAGTTATAGGAATACGGCAGGGCATGTATTTCATTACATATTGTACTATATTACTAATTAGTGCATGAAAGCCTACAGATATAGGAAACCTTTGCATGAATAAACGCATTATTAGTGATTTAATATTATAAACGTTAATGCGTCATTTTTAGGATATGGTGAGGTTAAGAGACACTAAAGTTATTAAAACCACAAGTTCATAAGAATAAATTTGAAAAGGTGTATCATAGCATGTTTTTTCTGCAACACCACGAAATTTACATGAAATGAATATTTCAAGATAAAGTACGAGAATTCCATGGTCGCCTATACTATGGTTAAGGACTACTTATAGCAAAAGTCTTTCATTTTTCGCACACAAACCACCACAAACTCCATGCTTGCTAAGTAGTAAGTATTGGTGTCATATTGTCCAATAGATTGCAACGCATAAGAAATCCGAGATATTGATAACTACTAATCTGCAACTTATAATTGATCAGCTGGTTCACTATTGCGTTGCTCATTTTTACTTTCTCTACTACGTATAGTAAGTAGCGGAAGTATTGTATTCCACCCAAAAATTCGATACGAGGTTTCACCGGAAATACATGTTTTGAGACCCCCTGAATAAAAAAAGGCTGATGTGTTACACTCACATGACTTTCTCTACTCTTGTACAAACTATTTTTACAAACGCCTATTCTCCATGTGCTTCATGTTAATCGAGATATCAATCTTATTAGTAATTTTCTTGTAGATGCAAGGGAAATATGGTAGCTTTTAAGCGATAGTCAAATATTTTAACGCTGGTTGCTATGTGGCGCATTCCATTCTCTTTGCATGTCCAGGACATAAAAAAAATGAATAACGAATTTGAGAAAACGTATAAGTATTGGAAAATTTAAGGAAATAGCAAGCAATATCTCGAAAACGGTTCACTCAACAAAAGAAATGTATATGACATAAGTTGTGTATTTTAACGCGATCTACATTTTTTGTGTAGTAAAATTTTGTCTATCTCTTATGGTTTACCAGTTATGCAAAAGTCGTTCACAATGAAGAATACTTTTGGAGACATTCCCAGAAAATTCGAGATATACATTTCATTTCTCATGACATTATCTTAAACATATGATATTTTCATCAAAATCGTTAGAGCCATTTTTGAGAAAATTAAAATTTTGAAAAAATCTTCCATGTAAAGGGTAGTTTGGGGTGGAGGGATTTTCTTGAAAACCTTCGTGTCGCATCTCTGGAAGATACTGAACCTAAATACCAAGTTTGGTGCTTATCCGGCTGTTCGTTTTTGAGTTATGCTGTTCACAGACACAGACACACAGACACACACACACACACACACACACACACACACACACACACGGACATGTTTCCAAAAATGCTTTTTTTGGAATCAGGGGGTCTCAAAACATGTATTTCCGGCGAAATCTCGGTATCGAATTTTTGGGTGGAATGCAATACTTCCCCTACTTACTATACGTAGTAGAGAAAGTAAAAAGCATTTTTGGAAGCCTGTCCGTGTGTGTGTCTGTCTGTGAACAACATAACTCAGAAACGAACAGTCGGATAAACACCAAACTTGGTATTTAGGTTCAGTATCTTCCAGAGATGCGACACGAAGGTTTTCAAGAAAATCCCCCCACCCCAGATTACTCTTTACATGGAACATTTTTCGAAAATTTTAATTTTCTCAAAAATGGCTCTAACGATTTTGATTAAAATATCATATGTTTAAGATATTTTCATGACAAATGAAATGTATACCTCGAATTTTCTGGGAATGTCTCCAAAAGTATTCTTCATTGTGAACGACTTTTGCATAACTGGTAAACCATAAGAGATGGACAAAATTTTACTACACAAAAAATGTAGATCGCGTTAAAATACACAATTTATGTCAGATACATTTTTTTGTTGGGTGAACCATTTTCGAGATATTGCTTAAATTTTCCAATACTTATACCTTTTCTCAAATGCAAATTCGTTATTAATTTTTACTTTCTCTACTACGTATAGTAAGTAGGGGAAGTATTGCATTCCACCCAAAAATTCGATACCGAGATTTCACCGGAAATACATGTTTTGAGAATCACTGAATCCAAAAAAAGCATTTTTGGAAGCCTGTCCGTGTGTGTGTCTGTCTGTGAACAACATAACTCAGAAACGAACAGTCGGATAAACACCAAACTTGGTATTTAGGTTCAGTATCTTCCAGAGATGCGACACGAAGGTTTTCAAGAAAATCCCCCCACCCCAGACTACCCTTTACATGGAACATTTTTCGAAAATTGTAATTTTCTCAAAAACGGCTCTAACGATTTTGATTAAAATATCATATGTTTAAGATATTGTCATGACAAATAAAATGTATATCTCGAATTTTCTGGGAATGTCTCCAAAAATATTCTTCATTGTGAACGACTTTTGCATAACTGGTAAACCATAAGAGATAGACAAAATTTTACTACACAAAAAATGTAGATCGCGTTAAAATACACAACTTATGTCATATACGTTTCTTTTGTTGAGTGAACCGTTTTCGAGATATTGCTTGTTATTTCCTTAAATTTTCCAATACTTATACTTTTTCTCGAATGCGTTATTCATTTTTACTTTCTCTACTACGTATAGTAAGTAGGGGAAGTATTGCATTCCACCCAAAAATTCGATACCGAGATTTCACCGGAAATACATGTTTTGAGAATCACTGAATCCAAAAAAAGCATTTTTGGAAACATGTCCGTGTGTGTGTCTGTCTGTGTGTCTGTGTGTCTGTGTGTCTGTCTGTGTGTCTGTGTGTCTGTGAACAGCATAACTCAAAAACGAACAGTCGGATAAACACCAAACTTGGTATTTAGGTTCAGTATCTTCCAGAGATGCGACACGAAGGTTTTCAAGAAAATCCCCCCACCCCAGACTACCCTTTACATGGAACATTTTTCGAAAATTGTAATTTTCTCAAAAACGGCTCTAACGATTTTGATTAAAATATCATATGTTTAAGATATTGTCATGACAAATAAAATGTATATCTCGAATTTTCTGGGAATGTCTCCAAAAATATTCTTCATTGTGAACGACTTTTGCATAACTGGTAAACCATAAGAGATAGACAAAATTTTACTACACAAAAAATGTAGATCGCGTTAAAATACACAACTTATGTCATATACGTTTCTTTTGTTGAGTGAACCGTTTTCGAGATATTGCTTGTTATTTCCTTAAATTTTCCAATACTTATACTTTTTCTCAAATTCGTTATTCATTTTTTTATGTCCTGAACATGCAAAGAGAATGGAATTCGCCACATAGCAACCAGCGTTAAAATATTTGACTATCGCTTAAAAGCTACCATATTCCCCTTGCATCTACAAGAAAATTACCAATAAGATTGACATCTCGATATCTCGATTAACATGAAGCATATGGAGAATAGGCGTTTGTAAAATTAGATTGTACAAGAGTAGAGAAAGTTATGTGAGTGTAACACATCAGATTTTTTTTTGTCCTGGTAATGCAAAGAGAATGGAATACTCCACATAGCAACCAGCTCTTAAAATATTTGAATATCGCTTAAAGCCTAGCAATTCCCCTTGCATCTACAAGAAAATTAGCAATAAGATTAACATCTCGATTAACATGAAGCATATGGAGAATAATCGTTTGTAAAAATAGTTTGTATAAGAGTAGAGAAAGTCATGTGAGTGAAACACATCAGATTTTTTTTATGTCCTGGACATGCGCCACATAGCAACCAGCTCTTAAAATATTTGACTATCGCTTAAAGCCCAGCAATTCCTCTTGCACCTACAAGAAAATTAGCAATAAGATTAACACCTCGATTAACATGAAGCATATGGAGAATAAGCGTTTTTAAAAAATAGTTTTACAAGAGCAGAGAAAGTCATGTGAGTGTAACGCATCAGATTTTTTTACGTCATTTCTCCTGTTCTTTGAACCGCGTTCTAAACTGATTTCTCTTAGTTTGGGAATATTATTTATGGAATTAAAATGGAATTTATGGTTCAAATCCCGGCTATGGCATTGAATTTTTCAGTCATCTGATTCTACCTTTCCAATATTACTTATATTTTACAAATTCGAGCGATGTCTAAAAACAGTGTATGCTACACGTGTTAAAAGTGATTTTATGTTGCTAGTAGAACTGCGAAAATCGGCCAACAACCTTCGTTTCACAAACATTCCTACTCGCAAAATAAAGCCCTACTTTTACCCCTTGTATTATAATGTTTTTATAATCAGCCACCAAAGAACGTTTTATCGACTGGTGACCTACAAGTGTGCGCGTGGTGCTTTGTTAGCTCTTTGAACTCTCAAGTTTCGCGTTACCTATAAGTAAATGTAAGTTCATTTCTTGATTATTATTGGTTTGGAAGCCATGATGCGTGTTCATGCAGCATATCGTGAGAAACGTTGGCATGGAATTATTAACCGTAGCGTCTGGCGCAGTGCTGAGTCGTGCGTTTTCACACATATCACACGAAGCCGTAACGCTATGCATTTAACTCCTATAATCACCAGCCAACGATGAAACAAAGAAATAGCATGTCTTCCGTAGCCCTCCCAGCTTCGAATACCTATCTATTACAACCAGGCTCAAATATTCTGATTAAGATTCTTACAAAATCTTGAGAGGCTGGCAGCTTTTAATTTTTCCTTTCTTTTTCTTCGGCAAGTGTTTGGACGTGTTTATATCATAGGCGGCGCCGCCTGCGTGTGAGAAAGCAGGGGTGACCACAGTATGTGTAACGAAAGCAGGCATAGACGAAAACTAACATGGCAAATATACATAAAATACTTCCATGCGTTGTTTCTTTTTTACTCTCTCTACCACGTACCTACCTGTATTCACTCTTAAACTATATTCACTCTTAGTTTGATCCGCGGCAAAACAAACCCACGTGGTCAGTACACCGTGGTGCAACACGGTAGCAATGCGCGTAGGAAAGTAGTCCCATGCTAATACTCTGAATTTTAGAATGAATTTATCCTTAAATAGTATAATATTCTATACAAATACCTAAGGTTTTATTTAAGACGATTTATACAGCAAAACAGAGCTACAAGTCCCATTATGCAATTCGTATGAGTCACCTGACATCGGGGTAGGCGCAGAATATTGTTTACAGCCAGAAACCAGCAGTTGTGTTTAGTATCATGCAGGACGATGAATTTGCTCTTGTGTTTTCGTCGAATTACATAAAGCTTTAGCCGCGCAAAACATTGACTAGCGGTGAAAAAAACAATACTGTTGAATCTTTATTATAAGTTATGTGAGAAATGTCCAACACTTTCCGCGAAAGAAATGGCGAAATTAACTTCTGAGTTCACCGGTGTTTCGAGTACAAATATAAACAGTGCTTGTGCAGAAAAATCTGAAACGAGAAAAGTGGTTACACCCGGAAAAAAAACTATCAATCTTATCTTTAACCCTTAACAGAATGTGCTAGTCACCGTTTCAGTTGTCGAAATAAGGTCTCTGTTCTTTTTTGCACTATGTGCCGCTTGTACTGGCCACATGGTCTGAAAATGTGACAGTATTTCTAGTGCGAATGGTGGAAGGATACATTATAACGGTGCACTGGTCACCTGGGGTTTGTTTTGACTCGGATCAACCTAAGAGTGAATACAGAGTAGGTTGATCCGCGTCAAAACAAACCCCAAGTGACCAGTGCACCGTTATAATGTATCATTCCGCCATTCGCGCTAGAAATACTGTCACATTTTCAGACCATGTGGCGAGTACAAGCGGCAGGTAGTGCAAAAAAGAAGAGTCCTTATTTCGACAACTGAAACGGTGGCTAGCATATTCTGTTAAGGGTTAAAGGTGATTAATATTGATAGTTGCAACAAAATAAACGTTTGCACATATAATAATAGTTAATTCTGAAATAAATGAGCGAAAAATAAAGTAACAGGTATGCGATAACCTAATTTATTCACTCTCTGGAAGCGGCACTTTATTAACTGTTGGCGGCTCAGTTTAAAAAAGAAATTGTGCACTGTTACGCGAATTGCATTCTTCTTAAAATCACTACATTCTTGCATCGCGTAGTTCATATGCTTCCTTTTTTTCCGGGTGTAACCACTTTTCTCGTTTCAGATTTTTCTGCACAAGCACTGTTTATACTTGTACTTGAAACACCGGTGAAATCAGAAGTTAATTTCACCATTTCTTTCCCGGAAATTGTTGGATATTTCTCACATAACTTATAATAAAGTTTTTTCACCACTAGTCAATGGTTTGCGCGGCTAATGCTTTACGTAATTCGACGAAAACACAAGAGCAAATTCACCGTTCTCCATGATACTAAACACAACTGCTCGTTTCTGGCTGTAAACAATATTCTGTGCCTACCCGGATGTCGGGTGACTCATACGAATTGCATCATGGGACTTGTAGCTCTGTTTTACGGCATAAATCAGCGTTAAATAAAATCTTAGGTATTTGTATAGAATATTATACTATTTAAGGATAAATTCATTCTAAAATTCGTGGATTAGCATGGAACTACTTTCCTGGGCGCAGTGCTGCCGTGTTGCAGCACGGTGCACTGACCATGTGGGTTTGTTTTGCCGCGGATCAACCTAAGAGTGAATATAGTTTAGTAGCCAGAGAAGGTACTGTATTCCACCAAAAATTCGATATCCAGATTTCACCTGAAATACATTTTTTGGAAGCACCCTAAATCCAAAGAAAGAAAAACAAAAGCATTTTTAGAAAAAGGTCTGTGCGCGCGCGAGCGCGTGTGTGTATGGAAGAGTGAGAGAGAGAGAGAGAGAGAGAGAGAGAGAGAGAGAGAGAGACAGACAGAAAAATCAGCATAACTCAAAAACGAGAATTCGGATAAATACCAAACTTGATATTTAGGTTCAGTTTTCCAAGGATATGACACAAAGATTTTCAAGAAAACCCCCACCCCAAACTACCCTTTACGTGGAAGATTTGGCACTAACGAGTTCGACTAAATACACACGTTTAACATATTTACATGACAACCTGTATATCTTGAATTTTCTGGGAATATCCAGTGAAGGCCTGTTCATACGGAAGGAATATTGTATCCTTTTATAACTAGTAAACCATTAGAGATAGACAAAAAGATACTACCCATACAAAACTCCTTTAAAACATACAATTTATTTCAAATGACTCTTGTGGCATTAGTCACTGATGAGATATCCAATGTTACTGGTTTGAATTTTTCAATAATTTGTCATTGTTTTAAAGAGCTGTCGCTATTCTTGTTTCTATGTCATGGAAAGAGTGGAATTTTTAGACCATCATATACCGACTCAGTTTTTAAACAACTGGCTATCGATTCCATTTTCTCTATCCTCCTAGTACTCTCAAAGAATGTAATAAACTATTTCTCCAATTTCTTTTTTTCTCGGTTATAATGATGGTAGATAGAAAAATAAGCTTTTATAAGAATAGTTTGTAGAAGTTATATAAAAATAAATTATAGTAGATAAAGAAAATCATGTAAATGTATTAACACAACAGATTTTATTTCCAGAAACAGATTTCCCCCCCTTCTTTCCTTGTTGAATTTCAGAGATACAAATCTGATGTATTACATTTACATGACTCTACCATCATTTTATTTTTTTCTCTGTTCTACAAACTACTTCTATAAGAGTTTAATTTTCTATTTATTTCACGTTAATCGAGACAAACGTTGTAGAAACGACTTCATTTTACGTAAAAGGGGATACAGGATGCTGAAACGATAATCTTAAAAATCCGGCACAGGTATGCTGAGTTTAAATTGCAAGACATCGCGCGAAACAAAAGAATGTTTGTAACAAAATAAAAAATTTATAAAATATTGGAAAATTCAAATCAGAACAATGAATATCTCGGATATGGTTAATGCCACACAAAAATGTATTGATATAAATTGTATGTTTTAAAGAGATGTACATTTTTTGTTAAATAAGTTTTTGTCTATTTTGTGTATCAGTTATACAAATATATTATGAAGTCCATTCAAATCATGAAGATAACAGGTTATTCCCAGAAAAAGATAAAGATTTGCATTTCATCAGCAGTGAAAATGTCTTAAACGAGCAAATAAAAAAATAACGAAAAATATTCCATGTAAAGGTAGTTTGGGGTGGTGGATTTTCTTGAAAATCTTTGTGTCGCATTTTTGGAAGACGCCGAACGTAAATTCCAAGTTTGGCATATAACCTATATTGCCTTTTTTTTATTTATGCTGTTCTATCTCTCACCCACATCCCCCCAAAAAAACCTTTCCTGGATTCAGGGACATCAAAACGCATATTTCTGGTGAAATCTTAATATCGAATTTTTGAGGCAACACAACACTTCATGTCCTTATTATAGATAAGTTGTAGAGGAAGCAAAAACGGTAAAATTCTAGATCTCGATAAAACTACAGTTGGTAGAAAGTTTTGTGGCTCACAATTTACGAATTCACTCGCTGCTGTGCGTTTAAAAATGTCCGCATTGAAGCAATATAGTAAAATCTTAGGTGTCCGTTATTTGTGTTTATCGTGATTTCATGGCTAATGTACTTATTTTATAAACAGTTGACTGGCCTTGATGCTTGTGTGTAACAAAGCAGTATTACAGCTAACTAACACAATTTCTATGCAGATTATCGTGATTATAATTAACTAGTACATTTATTTACACTTTTAAATTAATAGCTTGTAAAATCCTTAAGAAATGACGTAAGGCAGAAAAAGCTGTTGGGACTTTTGCACGAGATGCGTGCATAAGGCGTGTCAAGGTTACACGGGTGTAATTCTGCATTCATTTTACTGCAATACATTTCCACACACTTGAGTCACAGTCATAAACCAAGCTGTTTTTAAAAAGCTTACACATGTACTTTAGAACTTGCATTTATATTCACCAATATTAATTAACGCGACCCATAGGTAAAGTCTAAAGAAATGTACAATTTATAACATTGATTTGATTCTTTTACCATGAATTACATTTTAACATGAAATTTGCTGTTTAGATTCGTGATTAAAGAAATGTACTTGAAATAAGTGCCACCAGGGAATGTTTTATATGTTCCTTTCCTTTCGTGTATTGTTAATGTTTTAAAAATCCTATGTGTATATTTTTAAATAAATACGACAAACGTACACAGTATGTTTCAGCCGGTACTGGGAGACTGTCGGCAAAGTTTAACAATTTGCACCTTAAAAAATTTTAAGTTGGCAAATGTCTAAAAGTTTAAAACGAAGACATATCTATTTAATGTTGGAGAACAATAGTGGCTCAAGGTAAGAGGTATTTATTATTGATAGTCTCAATTTTATAGTTACGACAAAAAGATATTTCATAATGTTTCCTAGTAATCACAATAAACAACAGGCAGACAAGGCAGTGGTCGAGTGCCCAGCGAGCAAACTTCTCATCCGGAGGTCATGGGTTCGATTCTCGGCCGGGGTGGGAATTTCTTTATGTAATTAGGATTATTTCCTACCCTCCATAATCTGGAAGTGTGGATGAAAGACTGAATGCGTATGAAAAAAAATAAAAAAGCTCCAGTAACCTAACCTAAAAAATAGTGTAAAAACACCATAAAATGTTTCCGTCAAAGTCCCCGATATGACCATAGCAATTAAGGGGTGAGGCAGTATTTTTAACACTTAAATGATATCAGTCTAATTATATAATATAAAATATAACAGCCCGCCTTAAAGCTATATGTGTATGTAATAATATATAAAGTGTATGTAACAGTCATTGCATTATGTTTATATTATAATAATGTTATGTGAATGTATTACATAATTTAACAATGTAGGAGCTGTGAGAATAGAAGCAAAATACCTTCCGTAGCCAAACAGAATTACAATGTAGAAGCCAAAGTTGCTAACAATGAGGTAACCTTGAGACAACAATAAATTAGAAAGTTTAATAATGCTACTAATAATTCTTGGTACAATAATGTAATATTTAAAACAGTTTATAAATAGCCAATCAACAACTATAAAAGCTGTAAGTTAAATAAAATTATTCTATTGGAGTAGGATTAGCCAATCAGAGACTTGAAATAGGGGAAAACTGCAAATTCAAGCGGCAGACGCTACAAGATTGCGTACCCGATCGGTACGATACAGGTTCAATGTGAGACAAAACACTTCATTGCGGTGAGAATACTATAAAGTTTACGTGTTTAAAAAGTGCAAATAACAATAATCTCACAGCTCTACAGTAGGACATATCAGTGAAGTGTTAATTAATCGTGTGAAGGATTAATAAACAAAATTATAATTTGTATAAGCATTGTTCTTCAGCCACACCTCCCCTGCTAAGAGATACGTGTGGTAAAAAAATACTGACGCAGCCAAGGCATAAATATATAATATTTAAATAAACATTAAAATACAAAGTTGATTTTTTAAACGTGGAGGCGAAGGCGACCGGAAAAGTGAACGTGGGGCGAAGGCGACCGGAAAGTTTGTATCGTACGTGGGGCGAACACTCCAAGAAACATATCTCCCGCAATACGTTGTGTAAACAGCAGTAATCAACAACTTCAAGTTTGGCTCCCATACGTGGAGCAGCAATAACACTCTCAGGGGAGGCTATAGAAATGAACCTCACCCAAAAATAATAGATATAACGCTAAAAACTAATTTTTTGTATTATTTATTTATTTATTTATTTATTTATACTTTCTCTACTACGTATAATAAGTAGGGGAAATATTGCATTCCACTCAAAAATTCGATACCGAGATTTCACAGGAAATACATGTTTTGAAGCCTCTTGAATCCAAAAAAAGTATTTTTAGAAACATGTCCGTGTGTGTGTGTGTGTGTGTGTGTGTGTGTGTGTGTGTGTCTGAACATCATAACTCAGAAACGAACAGTCGGATAAACAGCAAACTTGGTATTTAGGTTCAGTATCTTCCAGAGATGCGACACGAAGGTTTTCAAGAAAATCCCCCCACCCCACATTACCCTTTACATGGAACATTTTTCGAAAATTTTAATTTTCTCAAAAATGGCTCTAACGATTTTGATTAAAATATCGTATATTTAAGATACTTTCATGACAAATACAATGTATATCTTGAATTTTCTGGGAATGTCTCCAAAAGTATTCTTCATTGTGAACGACTTTTGCATAACTGGTAAACCATAAGAGATAGACAAAACTTTACTGCACAAAAAATGTAGATCGCGTTAAAATACACAATTTATGTTATATACATTTTTTTTTTTTGCTGAGTGAACCATTTTCGATATATTGCTTGTTATCCCGTTAAATTTTCCAATACTTATACTTTTTCCCAAATGGGGATTTGTTATTCATTTTTTTGTCTGGTAATGCAAAGAGAATGGAATACGCCACATAGCAACCAGCGCTTAAAATATTTGACTATCGCTTAAAGCCTACCAATTCCCCTTACCTACATCTACAAGAAAATTATAAGATTAACATGTCGATATCTCGATTAACATGAAGCATATGAAGAATAAGCGTTTGTAAAAATAGTTTGTACAAGAGTAGAGAAAGTCATGTGAGTGTAACACATCAGATTTTTTTTATTACTGTTTACTGGACTTTCGGAGTTGCGATTTGGTGTACTCTGCAAAGCTTCGCCACTTCCCTTTCCATTCCACTCCTATAAAAACACCGATTGGTTGTCTTAAGTTACCAGTTAAAATCTGAAATCTTTCATTGTTGTATGATTAAAATTACCAGAACTGCCAGTTGCTTTTAAGTTACGAACACTCCGGAATATTTTGTAAGTATCAGTAACGGCGGCAACAGCAGCTCAGTGGCAGAGCCTCGAAACAGTAATTCAAAGCTCCGTGGTTCGAATCCTGGCCAATGTACTTCATTTTTCAAACCTAACTAGAATGCAATAAATCGCTGGAAAAGCACTAGTAAAACCGGCTCGCCTCATTTTGTCTGCCATTCATTTAAAAGGCATGTGTCACTATATCGATAGCTATTTATTAAAAGATCTTAACTGCCAAATCAAAACATTTTTCAGGAGAAAAAACTAATACCTATTTTTATCCGTGTCATCTGTAATCTGAATTTGAAATTGGAATCAATAGTATTTATAGAAATAGAAAATATATTACCCATATATCACACATTATTAAGTATGCAGAATTTCGTTAATATGGTTCTTAAGATGCTTTGTTGGAAGATACACCTTTCTATTTTTATCTTATAATGTAAGAGACACTCGCTGACAAAAAATGTAAGTTTTTATCACGTTCATAATTCCGCTGTATTTAAAAATATTATACTATAATTATTATTCACCATAATGTTATTAATTACAAAATTCTGGAATGAAATAAAGCAAAAATTTGATTATCTTATCTCCCATTGCTAAGAACGAGAACCAAATGAATACCTTAGTAACCATCAATTTCGTCTTAAGAGTCAGAATTATCTATCTTATGAACCACTTGGGAGTAAAATATACGATAGCAAGTTGGGAAATGTGTAAATTTTAAGACTTGTCGGTCGCTAAAATAATATTTTAAATAGTTAAGATAAAACGCAAACCCTGTTTTCCCTATGCATGTTAAATGGTCGATTACATGTTTTGTCAGGATGTGCATCTAGGTTTTCCGTATTCATTACGATAAAAAAAACGCATTTCTCAAAAAAATGGCGGGTAGGATGTTTTGCCAGGTAGCCGTCGATATGATATTACTTCCTATATAAATATCGCATAGTTACTAAACTGCATTGACTCTTAGGTTGCTCCGCGCCAAAACAAAACCCAGGTGACCAGTGCACCGTTATAATGTATCCTTCCGCCATTCGCGCCAGAAATACTCTTACTTTCACGACCATTTGTGGCGAGTACACGCGGCACTAATGCAAAACGAGTAAATCCCTTACTCCGACAACTTAAACGTTGACTAACATACTTTGTTAGGGATTAAAGGAGATAAGATTGACAGTTACAACAAAATAAAAGTTTGCACATATAATAATAGTTAATTCTAAAAGAAAGAGCGAAAAGGGAAGTAACAGGTATGCGATAATTGACATTCATTCGCTCTCTGGAAGCGCACTTTATCAACTGTTGGCGGCTCATTTTTAAAAAACGAATTTATGCACTGTCTCGCAAATTGCATTCTTCACAAAATCGTCACATTCTTGCATCTGTTTTTCCCGGGTATAACACTTTTCCTGTTTCACATTTTTCTTTACAAGCACTGTTTATACATGTACTCGAAACACCGGTGAATTCAGCTAATTTCACCACTTCTTTCACTGTAAGTGTGGATATTTCTCATATAACTTATAATAAACATTCAACACTTTTTTTTCACTACTAGTCGATGGTTCGCCCGGCTTAGGCTTTATGTAAATCGAGAAGACGCGAGAGCAAATTCACCGTCCTCTATGATACTAAAAGGAAACTGCTGGTTTCAGGCTGTAAACAGTATTCTGCACATACTCGGATCAGGTGACTCATACGAATTGCATGTTGGGACTTCTAGCTCTGTTTATCAGTACGAATCAGTGTTAATTAAACTCTTAGGTATTTGTATAGAATATTATACCATTTAAGAATAAATTCATTCTAAAATTTAGATTATTAGCATGGGACTATTTTCCTACGCGCATTGCTACCATATCGTACCACGGTGCACTGGTCACGTGGGTTTGTTTTGGCGCGGATCGACTTAAGGGTGAATACAGTTATACACTTACCGGCTTTTAACAAGTACTAGAAGTGCCCTCCACCAACATCCAGGCATCCCTGCGTTCGTACAACGATGTTCTGATTAATCTTTAATTCTTGAGGAGAGGTCTAATTTATCTAATTTGTAGTTAGTCTACACTTTGCCTTTTAGAACTACCCATAACACAGGATGTTAAGTCCGGCGATCGCGGAGGCCACAGATTTTTGCCGACAATCCTGCTTTCGGGATACACTTTGCTGACACGGACCATACTTTAGTTGTATGTGCGAGAGGTGGCGCCATCTTAATAAAAGACGCCATCTCATTTTCATTTTCTGTTAATTGTGAATAGAACGACTCAAAGATCTGCAGATATCTTGTACTGTTGATGGTCTCATTGAAAAAAAAAATATCTGATGCGTTACATTCCCACGACTTTTCTGCCCTCTATCATTTATTAGTGGGTATACAAACTATTCTTATGAAAGCTTATTTGTCTATTTACTTCATTTTTATCGAGATAAACTTTTGCAGAAATGGTTACATTACACATTTCGTAATATACAGAAAGGGAACAGCGATAGTCAAATGTTTAAGAACGGAACTCTATATCTGGCCTTAAAATTCCATGCTCTTCCCATGCAATCACGGAAAAAAAAACTGAAAGTCGATAGGACTTTAAAAGAATGACGAGTACTGAACAACTGGAACCACTAATGAAGGTTACACTGGAAATAGCTTATGCCATGAAAAAGTTATTTGGAATAAATTGTGTGTTTTAAAGAGACCAACATTTTTGTGTAGTACGTTTTCGTCTATCGCTTAACGTATACCAGTTATACAAGATAAAATACAGAATTCCTTCCAAATGAATAGGACTTCAAAGGCTATTCCCAGAAAATTCAAGATATATATTTTGTCCGGTTAATATAATATGGTATTTTAATCAAAATCGTTAGAGCAATTTTTGAGAAAATTAAACATTTCAGTAAAGTGTCCCATGTAAAGGGTGGTTAGGGTGGGGGGATTTTCTTGATAACCTTCGTATCGCATGTTTGGAAGGTACTGAATTTAAATATCCAGTTTAGTATTTATCCGATTTCGTTTTTGAGTTATGCTGTCCACAGACAGGGACCTTTTTCTAAAACATTTTTTATTCGATTCAGGTACCTCAAAACATGTATTTCCGGCGAAATCTCGGTATCGATTTTTTGGGGTAGAATACAATACCTTCTCTACCTATTATACACGTGGCAGAGAGAGCAAAAGTGGGCCTGAAATGCGCATTCCTGTACTGCAAACCACACACCTCTTTTGATAAGAAGAGGTTCCCCATGTGCAATATGTGGGTTATCCAGCCACCAATGTCTGCAATTCTGTGACTTAGCGTAACCAGACTTCATCTATCATAAAGAAGAGTACGAGGACAAAGTAACCGTCAACGATCAAAGATAAGAGCTGGAGTAACTCGTTTATCTCTGTCTGGTTCTTTCGATTCATACACTAGCTCACACGAAATGCTCGGAATTTTACCTCTTGGCAAACGACGACATGTGCTGGATCACCAATTTGCTGAGATAATATTTGTTGGGGCTTCTCGTTATGTCCATGCGAATTCTATGGAATACGCCGGGGTCTTTACTGACGGTCGCGTATTCCTCTTCGCATTCACAAGAATCCTCCAAGTTCTCCATATCTTTGTGAAGATTGTAGAGAGCTCGAGACCAGGATATTTTGCCTCAAACTTTTATTTAGTCTCCTTAATGGAGCCTGTCTTTATGTAAATTTCCACACTACCAATTCAGTGCTAACTAAAAACTGCATAATTTCTCTCACAACACACTTTCACGATATTCATGACAATTACTGTTAAACTCTATCGAACTCGCGTAAACGGAGCGCAGTGTAGCCAAATTCTAACATGAACTCTGTGAGGCGGTTTTCTTTTGTGGGATACATTGTAGATATAACATTTTGTTGGGCAGTCCTAAAGTGAAATATAACTTGAAGCTCGGAAATCTTTCTCTCCGTAATTAATTTAATACTTGGCATTCTCGCTCTGAAATCAATAAATACATACGGAAATATATGCCGATATCTTAAACTCTCACGACCTATAAAAGGATCATGGCCCCAGGGTTGTGCAACATTGCGATTGGCTAACAGAATCAAAGTGGTGCTCCAGAAATGAATCAAGTACCTACCATTGTCCGAAAGAAATTTATAGGGACGGCGACTATAAATTAGGCCAGTAAGTATTAAGCCAGTCTGAGAAGTAAACCCTAGCACTGCCCGGGCAATGCAACGCGACGAATTATCGAGGTAGAACAAGGGAAAGCGAAACGCCGAGACCTCTCAACCCGTGTTATCTCTTTTCGATAAACGCCAGTCATTTGTCTGCGTGTTTGTTTTTACAAGTGGATGTTAAATTGCATCAGTGAAAGTACAAACCGCAATATGGCATGTAACAACGAAGAAATTAAGTATCTATGGCCCGAGGCTTTGAACCTTGGTGCTAGGCTATAGCAGCGTGCATTATTATTTTTTACACTCTGAATTACAGTTTCTTTAACATTTATCCAATGAACCCGTGACGTCCAAAAATACAACTAGCAAACTATCACCAATATTTACACACTTTTATACATATATTGAGAAAAGTATTTTGTTACTTTATTTTTGCACCACGCTTTGGGCGTCAATTTGAAGTTGGGGTTTTCTTTACGTTGTTTTTATTTATTTAGCTCCACGTATATACGCCAATTTTGAAGTAGATTTGTTCTTTACGTTGTTTGCTGCTACGTATGAAAAGTCAATTTGAAGTAGGAGTATTGAAGTTGTATTATATTTCAACTGTTGGGGAACCGAACTTGTAATTCGTTGCAGCCGCACTAGTAGTAAACAGTTTCCGGTAGCCTTCGCCCCAAGTTTAAAAATAATAGCTTTGTAATTTGACGGTTTCTTTAGATATTATATATTTATGTTTGCCTCGGCTGCGTCAGTATTATTCTTAGAGGCATGGAAGTCTTGGCAGGGCGTGATGCGACAAGAATGTAGACTTACGCAGATTTTAAGTTTTAATTCACTCCTTTTTATTAATCCTTGACACAAATTAAATAGCACTTCACTGATATAGAGAGCTGTGAGATTCTTTTTATTAATTAATTACACTTTTTACCACGTAAAACTATTTTTCGTCTCGCACGAATACATATTAAATCTCTCGAGGACGCACAAGCAACGCATCCAGTTATGACAACTGTCTGCAGGCAACTGAATAGATGTCTGCAGGCAACTGAATAGATTTCAACCGTCTAAACTTTTTCTGTATTTCAAGTCTCTGATTCGCTAATCCTACTCCAATAGAATACTTTCATTTAACTAAAAACCCCTCCGGTTGATTGGCCATTTTATAAATTGTCACTAAAATCACATTATTGCTTACAAGAATCACAAGTAACATTTAAACTCTCAAACTCATTATTGCCTCAAGGTTACCTCATTGTTAGCAACGTTTAACCTATTATTCTCACAGCTCCTACATTATTAAATTACGTAATATATTCACATAACATTATTACACATGTTTACAATAATACAAGCATATGCAATGACTGTTACATACATTTTACAAATTATTACACGCACATATTGCTTCAAGGTGGGCTGTTATTGAATTTACATATTATATAATTTGACTGAAATATTTAAGTGTTAAAAATACTGCCTCAATATGTATATAGGAGCCATTTCTGGGAAAGAAATACCAATACAATTTGGACAGAAGGTCAAAGTAGTTAATTATTGGTTACCTCCTGGTGCTCCTAAACATCACAAAACAACATACAACACACGAAACATACATTTCGGTGTAAAGTTATTGTATAAACGTGATGGCAATAGCATTCTTCATCCGAAGTGAACACGATGCGCTCTCGTTTTTTCATTTAGTAATATCCTCATGTCAGTGTCCAAATTATCGGTCAAAATCACACTAAGCGGCGGACCTCGAGTGGAAAGCAAGGAATGTAAATATTCCTTTTGGCGTTTTAAAACCTACTTCATACCAGATATGCGAGAATTGTATCTGCCCCTCCTGAATGTTTACTTGTTACTTTATTGAGGGGAACCAGAGTATTAAAAGGAGTATCGGTTCCCCCTGTGCCCTATAAGGATCCCCGCGGAAATGTTTTCCATATCTCAGCTTGGAAGACCCCCTGCTCCAGCAAGATTAGGAGTTCTTGGTGTTTGATTTTTTAAAATTTATTTAAGAGATATTTACCTGTAACACTTTATGTGGGCCACCTTGTAATTTCGGCGAAATCTCAATTAATACTTCCTTAAGTACTAATATATATCATACGCAAAGAAGAACTGCGCGTTTAACGCGCGTGACCTGATCTTAAAGCGTTCTAGAGTAGGTACGACCAAAAAGTAACGTAACGGTTACTTTATAACGGGACAGAAACTATGTATAGTAACTATATTCACTGCCAGAGAATCAACTAATGAGCGCGGCGATAATACCAAGCACTTATTTGATGCACACTAAAATAATGATGAATCTAGTTATTTCTCAGGTCATCGTCGTCTTATAAATTTTTCACATTTTTGTTAGAAACATTTAGTACTTTAGGGATGAGTTGGCCTGGAAAACATGATGATTTCACTCTTTGTGAAGTATGCAGTTTTAACGAGTGATTAATTATTAATTAATAAATAACTTTTACATGATTCGACTAATTAAACTGTAATTTCCATATAAATTATCATAAATTAATGCATTATTCCGTTTGGGGTTCTCTTTTAATGTGGCTAAGTCTGGTAGTAAAATATTTAATGTAACTCTATTAGAAAAAAAAATGTGAGAAGAAAAAAAATGTAAGTTAATAAACTATTTTATATGCCAACAGATTAAGCCAACTAATGGGAATCTTGAGACAGAAAGATCAGTATCTTCTAAAATACATTCATGGAACTATCTGAAAAACTACCGAAGTTATTGTAGCAAAAATCACATCTGAAAAAAATAACTTAAACATTTAAAACTGGAATTTAAAAAAATTGCAGATAGACAATTCACTCGTTAAACTCATAAGTATGAAAATGTATATATATTAGAAACAGCAGACAGTTAAGATGTTAATAAATAAATATATATTTTTCTTAAAATTGTGATCTAATTGACTATTTAACTGCAGACTGGTAAAACATGTCAACGCAACGAGGCTTTTTAGGCTTAATAATAATAATAATAATAATAATAATAATAATAATAATAATAATAATAATAGCAATAACAACAAGCCCTTAAAAGGCATGGATTATGCACGAAGAAAAGCTGTAGAATTAATTATCCTGTTCTACAAATACCACACATAAAATAATTTAAATATGTCCTGTTCTTCTTCCCATAAATATAGCTCTAATGCCTTGAGTTGGTGCCACTGTACAAACGAATAACGTTCCGCTGGCAAGACTTGCACTTGAGAGTAAACACCGCAATTAAAGAGTTATTTAGGAAAATGAACAGCTCTCTTCCTGCCCTTGCTGAAGTACTTCTTTCCCATTAGCAACATTATGCTAGCGTCGTGGAATTCGGCCAGTACGAGGTCCTACGGGGACTTCAATAAACAAGAATCCTGCTGCTTATTCGCGGTGTTTTTGCCTGTGCCTTTTGTAATAATTAAGAGAAAGGAAGCTACATTTTAGTAATACTTGAAAAAATATGTATAGGGAGAGACAAGACTACGAACCGGCTGCGCGGCATTTTTCCTGTCCGCGTTCTCGGCGTTCGTTGCCGTCTACCGCATTTTTAAAACTACTTTTAAAGGCTTTACTTAACAACTTTATGAAAGTGTGTTTGAGGACAGAATTATTAGTAGAGGTTTTTGGCCCCCTCGGTCCCCCGACCTAACCCCCTGCGATTTCTATCTCTGGGGTAACTTAAAACAAAGTGTACAAGACAAACCCACACACCCTGGAAGAATTAAAACAAAATATCCGCCAGGAAATTGCCAACATTTCTTAACGTGAACTACGGCGAGTGATAGTTTCCTAAAGAGGTGCCAAAATGGACAACGACGGTGGCCAGTTTCAGCACTTCCTTTCATAAAGTTGGGAAGTAAAGCCTTTAAAAGTAGTTTTAAAAATGTTGCATGGTTTCATCCGCGCCTTTCTATTATATCGGCAGACGGCAACGAGCGTCGAGGACGCGGACAGAAAAACAGCCGGTTCGTAGTTTTCAATGATTTTCAGTATCACTGGATTAATGATTTCACATCGTTTATGAACACAGTGACACGTTTCGAATGAGTCCTTTAGCAATGGAATTGCTATTGCAAGATACCTATTGGACATCACATTGAGCATACATCAGGCAAAAGTGGATCCTTAACCTAAAAAAAAAAAACAACAACAACAACAACTACTGTGTGTTGCTTTGCACTGTATGGGAGCTGGCTGTCAGTTTCATGTAATAGCAGACGTATATGAGGATTAGAGTGAATAGCGATCACCATACTGAATACTGTAAGTGAAATTCTTTGCTCTTCTTTGTGTGGCTCGTGATTACACATTTTGGGTGTTCACCAAATTTTAGACAGATAGAAAATTGAAATAGCATGTGCTGCATAATAATTATGATAATGAACAAATTAATAGAGCTGCAGATGATGATGATGATAATAATAATAATAATAATAATAAATAGTTATTATTATTTCGTCTTTGTTCGACGAAAGAAAGGGCTGTTTCTGTTGATGTTTGTTGTATACATAATTAAGTACACCGTGTTAGGGCAAGAACGAAGTAATGTGTAAATCAAATTGTAGCTGAGATTATGGATGGTATGGAGAAACCCGGAGAAGTTTCCGCGATTGTGCACGTTACCTAACTTCCCGTAGTGTGCTACCACCTGGTGGCATTGACATTAAATTGTGGTGACAGTGGAAACAGTGGTGGTAAAACTTCGCGCGCTAGTACACTTCAAGTATGCACGTCCAGTACGTATTTGGCCCCATAAGATAATTACGTCATACCAGTTGCGCATGCGCAGAAGCTCCTTAAAACGTGCACAAATCAAAATGTGCTGGGACCTTGTTACCATGTTTCATTGAGTTTAAAGGAGTAGCGCGAAAGATTTAAATGCTGTAGATTTTAAATTACCACGTATATGTTTTACGTTTAATAGCGTTCAAAGAAAACAAATCCGCAAGGTGTCAAAAGTTACGGTGTCCATGTGCTCTTATGCAGCAGCCACCACTGGTGAAGTGTGCAAAAGATAGCATTAGAAAACCACATCTCTAGTATGTCCTTTCTTTTTCGTGCTTCACCAATCCGTTGGTCTGTGCCATATTGTGGGTTTCGGTGACTATTTCAGAAAACCTACCAAACAATAAAGATTTTTCGTCCGCAATTTTCGCTAAAATAGCAACTTTCGTTTGTGACCTTATATGGTGTCATGTCGAACCTGGAGATAAAAAACCCGCGTCGCTTAGACCAACCAACGTAATGTACAACGTAATAAAGCATATTCTGCAAAGGACCTAATAAATCGCACGTCATCAGCATACTCAATATACAACAAAGTGAGGATTTTTCAATTGCGTGTGTTAATATTTGACATCTTCAAGTGCAATTAAATAGCTTTTTATGTCTTTCAAAGTAAGGAAACAAATAGTATTTATCGAATGTGCTAGATTGTAGAGACTTTAATGGTTTTTGTAACGCATGGTTGGCAACATTTCGAAACGGGAGTACGACAGAATGCACATAATGCTGAGTTTGTCATTTGTTTATCTGGACTTGTAAATTCCCACAAACTTAACATGTTGTGAAACAGAGTTTACAAACATTTGTACTCTTTTCCTTGTTATTTGTAAATATGTAAATTGCGAATATTATGAAACAAGGCCCAGTATGTGTCAACTGTACTTCACGATCTACAGAAATCAGCTGATGCTTTTGAGGTTATGGTCATACGAACTCTTGACTTATGTATGCGGGACTTCCATTACGTTATATTCTCATAAAGATTAAGCGACAATAACCTCTCGAAGCAAAATGAAATTAAATCTTTTTTTATTCTCTTGCCCCATGAAATTTACCATAAACCTTCGCGCTAAATCAACCAGAATGTCGTGTTGCTTTTTGTTTTGTTTTGTTTTCGTTACCGTAAAGTGACGCATGCGTAGAACATCAATCACGTGGTATTAACTCATATATCGAATGCGCACATGAATTCTTGTTTGCGAAATAAAAGAAAAGTATCATGTAACAGTCACACGGTTTTTCCCCTACCCGTTACGTATTCACAGAAGCTGCTGTATATATTAATATAAAAATAAGTCATTTTTCCATTCACCGAACATTAATAACCACAAATTCTGCCTAAAATGCTTTCAACTTAAACAAAACATACTTTTGTCATTAGTTGGATGCGGAGACATTACTCAACTGTTTGTAAAACAAATAGATTTTTCTTTGTTAAGAGATAATGCGGAAAGATATAGAGATGCACACCTTCAAATGCACAGAGCTGGCCTAACAATGTAGACTTCAACCGCGGAAAAATACAACACCGAATATTTTGGAAACAGTTAATGACTTCCAAATGGTTATTTGACATTTAATCCATACTTTACATCTTTCTTTCTCTGCTACGTATAGTGTAGGGGAGTGTTGTACTTCATTAAAAAATTCGATACCGAGATTTCACCGGAAATACATGTTTTGAGGCCCCCTGAATAAAGCATTTTTTAGAAAAAGGTCCGTGTGTGTGAGCCGCATAATTCAAAAATGAAAAGTCGGATAAATACCAACCTGGTATTTATGTTGAATATCCTCCAAATGTGTATCTTCTTATATGCGACACGAAGATTTACAAAAAATCTCCCCATCCCAAACTATACTTTACATGGAAGATTTTTCGAAACTTTTGATTTTCTAAAAAATGCCTAAAGGTTTTGATTAAAATTCCATATATTAAAGGTATTTACATGACAAACAAAACGTATCTCTTGAATTTTTTGAGAATAGTCTGTGAAGTCCTCTTCATTCGGAAGGAATTTTGTATAATATTATATAACTGGTAAACGTAAAGATAGACGAAAACATACCACACAAGAAATGTAGATCTCTTTAAAACGCACAGTTTATTTTAAATTACTTTTTTTTATGGCATCAGCCATTTCCAAGATATCCGTTATTAATGGTTCGAATTGTGCAATACTTAGCAATTCTTTTAAAGTCCTGTCAATTTTCAATTGCTTCTCGCGATGTCATGGAAACAGTATGGAATTTTAAGGCCAGCGTATAGCGTCCAGTTCTAAACATTTGACTATCGCTGTTCCCTTTGTATCTATAACGAAATGTGTAATGCAGCTATTTCCGGAAAGGTTTATCTGGATTAAAATGAAGTAGATGGGGAAATAAACTTTCGTAATAATAATAGTAATAATAATAATAAATAATTTGTATACCCACCAATAAACGATTAGGTAGAGAAAGCCATGTGAATGTAACACATAGGATTTTTCCTGTAGTAACATTTTATGTCCTTGGTAGTTTACAAGCCTAAATGCATAAAATTCAATGGGAATGAAGAGCCCTTAAGAGGGTAGAAACTTCAAGATAAAGTTATTATTTTCCCGCGTAGTTCTAGGATTGTGATTAAGGGGCTGAATTATGGGTACCGATAGCTTTTCAAAGTTGTATGTAGTATGTCATTTTCCCAAGACCCTAAAACCGAAGTACCCCAAGAAAATTCCCAGACAATCTTCAACGAAGTCAGGGAAATTCTGTTCTAAGAAGTCCGCCATATTCACAATAAGAAATCAAAACTATCGTTTTGTATGTTTTACAACACTGGAATGAAACTTGGTGACACGGATATCACAAAACCCCCAAAATCTTCAATTTTAGTTTTTCTGGAAATGTCCTTACAGCCTAGTTCTGTCTGAAACCATCGTGACATGCCGAGTTCATTGCACCATTGTTTTACAGTGACCACTGTTCAGAGGATGTGACGTAAGCAGTTAAAGAAATGTACACTATTGCTAATTATGCATGCAGTGTGAGTCTTCGTTCTGAATAGTAAGACCAACAAACAACATTTAAAGAGCTGTGGTCGTCACCAATGTTATTGATGTTATCAACGCCACCTATGACTTAAAATTTCTTCTCAGACAGAAATAATTTTACTCAGAATTTAAAGAAGAAGAAGAAAGAGTTCTAAACATTGCAGAGGCACGTTTTGGGAACTATCAACCAAATACACTTAGATACAAGTCAGTGATAATTTAGGGTCTTGTATGAGACATTTGAAGTGAAAGTTCAGGCATGCTGTATTCAAAGGTTTTCAGCACTACTGCCAAGAATAAAGTTTCGTTGACCTATAGCCATCACGAAATTTAAAATGCCGGAAATAACTTTAAAAAATCTGATGTAACAATTACACCAGTTTCTCTGCCATTTATCCTTTATTTTCATACATTTTCTACAAGTATCATACAAAAATTTGTTGTTCTGTCTACCTCGTGGCGTCATTATAAACATTCTCAAGAAATGGTTCGAATCCGGTAATGTTATGGAAAAGCAAATTTTGTCAGAGACTACTACTATTGGTACTGCATAAAATATACAAAAAAAAAGAACAATGGGTATTTCGGGAATATTTAAAGTTGCATATGTTTTTATTTGACATAAATTGCATATTTTAACGAAATTTCTATTCTTCCGTCATAAGTTTTGCATCTTAGTCATGCATTTTTTTAAAAACCACTAATTGAGAATATAGGAGTTACTTACAGAAAATTAAGATACGCACCATGTTCAAGTCTCTGTGTATAACCCATTTCCGAGAAAATAAAGCATTTTCATCCAAAGTGCTATTTGCGGTAGAATATTTCGTAGAAATCTTCCATCCATAAAAGGTGACTTACTTAAGTAAGAAAATTTACATTTATCTGACGTTTTGTTTTTGTTATGTTGATTAGCTTTCATCGACAGGCAGTGATTGAGTTAATTTTATGAGCTTTTTTATTTTACAGGACTTCAAAACATTCGCTTCAAAAGAAACTTCGTCTTGGAGTTCTGCGTCGAGTGAAGTACTTCCTATACGTCAATAATCGCTAGAGAAAGTAAAATTTGGAATATTACGAAAAACAATCCACCGTTATATCTTTAAGATTCTATCTGTCGCAAAAAATGATGCTTTCCAGCATCATGCGTTTAGGGAGCTGGAATATTAACGCTGGGTAGCAAGAACATTTGTATAACTTGCTATTCTGCCTTTACTTATTGGATCTATAAATTTATACAGTCTTTTAATTAAGGGAACAAGGTAATCTGAACACATGGAAATTACACCTTAAGTGTTAAATTACCACTGCTCTTGAAGTTCTCGATAGTTTTTCCTGAAATTCTTATGACTTAGTCTATAAGTCATGACAATTATTTCAAGTGGTTGTTTGCATTGATAGCTTATGTAGTTGAGTCCGTAAAAATTATTTCATTCAGCAGAAAAATAATAAAATTTACTCTTAAAACAAGTAGATTCATGTACCCTTTTCTCTGATACTACTTACAATACAGAATCACACTTCTGCATACTTGTTCCTAGTATAATCAGCTAACTTCTGAACCTCAATTGTTTAGTTATGTCTATCAGTTCACTAGAAATTGAAAACAAATTATTTGCAAAATTAAAAAAGTAAAAATGTGGAATTTTTGCAAAGTTGTTGCTTTCTTAATATACACTACAAAATTATGATTGTGGTTCGGAACGTTTAACTGTGTTTTATACATATACTGAAAATTTCAGCTCTCTACCTCTCATACTTTCTGAGAAAAAGATACACAAGTATCCAAAATTGTTTTGAGAAAACTGAATTTAAAGTTTGAACATTAAAATTCTGACACACTTCAGTGCATCCCAGGGTCATAATCATCTGCACCTTCATTCCTGGATTGCTTCATCTTTTCTGATTGCCTCCTCTTGGTCCTGGCCTCTTTTGTTAATTGCTGAACTGCTCGCTGGGCATGATATAGTCGGTTGTTGTTGAAAGATACCACAAATGTTCTAAAAAGGGGCGTTGCATGACAGCTTTAAAGGAAGGCAGACTAGGAGTTAAATGGTATTTATATGTCTTATAAACCTCTTAACCCTCAAAAAGTATATATTTTCTGAAACTGGAATTAAGAGAATTTTATTAGTGCCTAAAACAAAAAATGTGATTTTTTACTATTTCAGAGAACTCGTCTGCTTAAGTTCTTGCAGGTACAAACCACAGATGACAGGAATGCACTCCTGCTCTCTTCATGCAAATATATACACACAGACAACGTTGGCAACAAATAAGTCTACTGCATTTACTTGGGCAGATAAACTCGTCTCGATTGCGTTTGGTGCTGCAGAATTCCGTCACGATTAAATTAAGTGTTAACTGAGCAGATAAAACTTCCTGGCCCCTCACCTCGGAGTGGCATTCTTCTATCTCTGCACTGTACCGTATTTAGTGACCCGTTTATTATTTCTTATTTAAACTGGGAAAACTGCAAAATGAAACAGGTAGCTCGTGTTTGTTGTTCATGTTACAGCTATTTGCAAGCAGAATCTACAGTAAATTTGCGAAATTACCCGGGTGATCCAACTTGGGGGAGAGGGATGCAATGTTAGCGAATCGTTAGCAATTTAGGGGTTCGATTTGTAACTTAAACTACGCTTTAAGGCACCAACAGATTTATAGTTGCTTGTACAATACAGCTGACGCAATAGACGCTTTTAATGATTCAATAAATGTGTTCTTGCAACGTTGTTGTAGTGATGTTCTCGGCGTCGTTTAGCAAGACATTCAAAACTGTGCATAATAGAACTACTGTATCCATAGCCACCCGTGCGTTGAATTCACTACGTGCGTTATCATGTTAACGGCCGAAGAGTTTCGCCCCGCCTTTGCTTTTGCACAGCTCCAAAGCGGTAATAAGATCTCGTGAGACGATGAACTGCTGATAAGAGTAATAAATTCCTCTATCCCAACATCTGACGAGCCAGACAACTGCACAGCGCTGAAGATGATACGACCCATTTCGTCATTCACACGCATACAGCCTCTGGCAAAATCCCAAGGCGATAGAGATGTTTTGCTGAATGTCTAACACAATCTCGCTCCCCCCTTCCTCCATACACAAACTCTTCTGTTGCCTTTTGATCTTTATTATTCATTTATCATCCTGGTTCACCGGGAAAAGGTTTTACGTATCTGTGCTCAGGATAGCGAAAGAAACTAAAACTGTCATGGGTATAATATAGTTGGCTATTCATGTTCCTTCTTTCTAAATATAAAAATATCGATTTAGTCAAAATAAGAGAGCATAAGAAGATAAAAAAATCTGATGTGTTACACTCACATGACTTTCTCTACTCTTGTACAAACTATTTTTACAAATGCTTATTCTCCATATGCTTCATGTTAATCGAGATATCGAGATGTTAACCTTATTGCTAATTTTCTTGTAGATGCAAAGGGAATTGGTAGGTTTTAAGCGATAGTCAAATATTTTAAGCGCTGGTTGCTATGTGGAGCATTCCATTCTCTTTGCATGTCCAGGACATAAAAAAATCTTATGCGTAACACTCACATGACTTTCTCTACTCTTGTACAAACTATTTTTACAAACGCTTATTCTCCATATGCTTCATGTTAATCGAGATATCGAGATGTCAATCTTATTGCTAATTTTCTTGTAGATGCAAGGGGAATGTGGTAGATTTTAAGTGTTAGTCAAATATTTTAACGCTGGTTGCTATGTGGCGCATTCCATTCTCTTTGCATGTCCAGGACATAAAAAAAATGAATAACGAATTTGAGAAAAAGTATAAGTATTGGAAAATTTAAGGGAATAACAAGCAATATCTCGAAAACGGTTCACTCAACAAAAGAAATGTATATGACATAAGTTGTGTATTTTAACGCGATCTACATTTTTTGTGTAGTAACATTTTGTCTATCTCTTATGGTTTACCAGCTATGCAAAAGTCGTTCACAATGAAGAATAGTTTTGGAGACTTCCCAGAAAATTCGAGATATACATTTCATTTGTCATAAAATATCTTAAACATATGGCATTTTAATCAAAATCGTTAGAGCCATTTTTGAGAAAATTAAAATTTTCGAAATATGTTCCATGTAAAGGGTAATCTGGAGTGGAGGGATTTTCTTGAAAACCTTCGTGTCGCATCTCTGGAAGATACTGAACCTAAATACCAAGTTTGGTGTTTATCCGACTGTTCGTTTATGAGTTATGCTGTTCACAGACAGACAGACAGACAGACACACACACACACACACACACACACACACACACACACACACACACACAGATATGTTTCCAAAATGCTTTTTTTGGATTCAGAGGGTCTCAGAACATATTTCCGGTGAAATCCCGGTATCGAGGTTTTGGGTGGAATACAATACTTCCCCTACTTACTATACGTAGTAGAGAAAGTAAAAATATAATTTTGGCAGCTTTCGCCATTTAGCCTCTTAAGTAATATTTTCTGCTAATTGTTTCGGAAAATTCAAATTGATTTGAAAGTTCTCATGGTAATCGAGATGACGGATGTTGCACACGCGTCAGTAAGAGGATGTGGGAGTGGAATGAATCATAACGTTATCACTGTAGATAACCTACTATTGGTCCGTCATCAGGAAGATCGCACTTCACTTTTTATTTTTATAGTGCTCTACATTTTAAACAGAGACCTATTTTATTTTCCTTTCTGCGAACGAGACGGCGTCAGCGTTCAGCATCCTCGTATTGTGTAAATGTGGCTTTTCCAGTGGATTTTTCAACATCCTGAAATTAATCATCCAAATTCAATTTGCCTTTCTGGAATAAATACAGGCTTACTTTCTTTACACCTACCTACTAGGTAGAGGAAGACTGTATTCCATCCACAAATTCGTTGTCGAGATTTCACCAGAAATACATGTTTTGAAATTCTCTAAATCGAAAAATAAGGTATTTTACTTTCTCTACCACCTACCTAAAGTAGGTACAGGAAGTATTGTATTCTACCCAAAAATTAGATTTCACCGAAAATACAGGCTTTGAGGTCCACTGGGCCCAAAAAGGCATTTTTTTAGAGAAAGAAAGGGGTCCGTTTGTATGCGGAAAAGCCGGATAAAAAAAATCATCGCCTTCCTCCGGGTTTGAACCCGCGACCTCGGTGAAATCTGCCACCATAACTACTTTTTACATGGAAGTTGTTCATTTTCCCCACCTCAAAGACGGCTCTAACGACTTTTATTGAAATACCATATGATATATGAATGACAAATAAAATGTATATCCTGAATTCAAGTTATTGTTCTTTGACACAAGCCGAGTGTTGGACAAGGTTGGAAAGGTAGAATTAGACGACGGAAAAATTCATGGCATAGCCGGGATTTGAACCGCAGTTCTCCCGGTCCATCTACTTCATGTTAATAGAGATAAACATTTGCAGAAACTCTTATTGCTAATTTTCTTGTAGGTACAAGGGGAATATGGTAGGCTTTAAGCGATAGTCAAATATTTTAAGAGCTGGTTGCTATGTGGAGCATTTCATTCTCTTTGCATGTCCAGTACATAAAAAAACGAATAACGAATTCCCATTTGAGAAAAAGTATAAGTATTGGAAAATTCAAACAAATAACAAGGAATATCTCGGAAATGGTTCACTCGGCCAAAAAAGAAAGAAAAAAAAGGGACATGACAAATTGTGTGTTTTAATGAGATCTAAATTTTTTGTGTAGTAAAAGTTTGTCTATCTCTTACGGTTAACCAGTTATGCGAAAGCCATTCTGAACGAAGAGGACTTTTGGGAACATTTCCAGAGAATTCAAGATATACATTTCATTTGCCATGAAAATGTCTTAAACATATGATATTTTAATCAAAATCGTTAGCTATTTTTTTTTAGAAAAACAAAAATTTTGAAAAATGTTCCATGTAAAGGGTAGTCTGGGGTAGGGGGTTTTCTTGAAAATTTATATCGCATCCTTAGATGATACTAAACTAAAATACCAAATTTTGTACTTTCCGACTTTTCGTTTTTGAGTTATACTGTTCACAGACAGACACACAGACACGGACATTTTTCCAAAGATGCTTTATTTGGATTCAGAGCACCTCAAAACATGTATTTCCGGTGAAATCTTGCTATCGAATTTTTGGATGGAATGCAATACTTCCCCTACATAATATACGTAGTAGAGAAAGTAAAAACTGTTTTATTTCCTCTGTATCTTTATAATCGAGTTCATTGCCGTGTATGCCAAATCACTACATAGGCAGAAAATTGTGATCCGCATAAAATCAGAGATTAGTCCACCGATATTTTATAATTAACAATAATAACTGAGAAGCATACTTTTGTGGATGGTTATAGACTAAGCGTACTTCCATAAAGTTTAACTTGGAGACCTGAAGTTAGAGAATTTTCATATTCAACAGTTTCGTCCCTATTTTGTTGTATATTGATGTTTTGGGCTTCTATATTATGTAAAACTCTGATGTGTTACACTCACATGACTTTCTCTACTCTTGTACAAACTATTTGTACAAACGCTTATTCTCCATATGCTTCATGTTAATCGAAATATCCAGATGTTAATCTTATTGGTAATTTTCTTGTAGATGCAAGGGGAATTGGTAGTTAAGCGATAGTCAAATATTTTAAGAGCTGGTTGCTATGTGGAGTATTCCATTCTCTTTGCATTATCAGGACAAAAAAAAATGAATAACGAATTTGAGAAAAAGTATAAGTATTGAAAAATTGAAGGGAATAACAAGCAATATCTCGAAAATGGTTCACTCAACACAAAAAAATGTATGACATAAACTGTGTATTTTAACGCGATCTACATTTTTTGTGTAGTAAAATTTTGTCTATCTCTTATGGTTTACCAGTTATGCAAAAGTCGTTCACAATGAAGAATACTTTTGGAGACATTCCCAGAAAATTCAAGATATACATTTTATTTGTCATGAAAATATCTTAAACATATGATATTTTAATCAAATCGTTAGAGCCATTTTTGAGAAAATTAAAATTTACGAAAAATGTTCCATGTAAAGGGTACTCTGGGGTGGGGGGATTTTCTTGAAAACCTTCGTGTCGCATCTCTGGAAGATACTGAACCCAAATACCAAGTTTAGTGTTTATCCGACTGTTCGTTTCTGAGTTATGCTGTTCAGACACACACACACGGACATGTTTCCAAAAATGCTTTTTTTTTGGATTCAGGGGGTCTCAACATATATTTCCGGTGAAATCTCGGTATCGAATTTTTGGGTGGAATACAATACTTCCCCTACTTACTATACGTAGTAGAGAAATCATTTCCGTAAATACATAACACAGAATGTTTCATCCGTTGTTACGAATATCACGTGGCTTTACGAGATTACAATTAATGGGGGGTAAAGGGGGGGGATTCACGTCAAAATCTTACGGTTATAGGCCATTCTATCATAATTTCATACAGAATACGGAAAGAATTACATTAATTATAATTTAAATCATCATTCCAGGTTTTAAAAAATACCACGCCTCCAACATTGGGTAAGCCAGCTAGTTTAGTATACACAAATCTTATGTTACATTCTCATGACTTTCTCTACACACTATCGTTTATTTTTTTATAGCTTCAAATTATTCTTAGGCACGCTCATTTCCTACCAACTTCATGTTACTCGAAATAAACCTTAGCAGAATTATTTTCATTACACAATCCGTTTTAAGTACAAGGGGGATGATGGAGGAAACCAAATCGATAGTCGGGTGTTTAAAAGCGAGCGGCTATATGTTGGCCTTGAAATTCTATTCTCTTTCCAAGATATCGCGAGAAACAAAGGAATAGCGATAACATATATCTCGGAAATGGATGATGCCATAAAAGTCATGGTTGGCCCCATAGCTCAGTCGGTAGAGCAACTGCCTGCTGTGCGAGGGGTCCCGGGTTCGATTCCCAGCTAGAGGGAATGGGAATTTTTCTCTAGCCAAGATTAATCCCTATCCTCCCCAGAGTCTGGAAGTATGAATGGAAGTGTGATCTAATGATTAAAAAAAAGTGCAAGAACTCCAACGACAAGAGTTAACGAGTTAACAACATTGCCAATAGGCATTAAGTTTCTAAGGAAAGGCTACCAAAAAGACCAATGTAATTAAAGGCGGGGTATAAATGGAACATAAAAAATCTGATGTTGTACAAACTATTTTTACAAACGCTTATTCTCCATATGCTTCATGTTAATCGAGATGTTAATCTTATTGCTAATTTTCTTGTAGGTGCAAGTAGAATATGGTAGGCTTTAAGCGATAGTCAAATCTTTTAAGAGCTGGTTGCTATACGCATTCCATTCTCTTTGTATGTCCAGGACATAAAAAATGAATAACGAATTCCCATTTGAGAAGAAGTATTGGAAAATTTAAGGAAACAGCAAGCAATATCTCGAAAATGGTTCACTCAAAAAAAAAAAAAAAAAAAAAAAAATGTATACGACATAAATTGTGTATTTTAACCGGATCTACAATTTTTGTGTAGTAAAATTCTCTCTATCTCTTATGGTTTACCAGTTATGCAAAAGTCGTTCACAATGAAGAATACTTTTGGAGACATTCCCAGAAAATTAGATATACATTTCGTTTGTCATGAAAATATCTTAAACATATGATATTTTAATCAAAATCGTAAGAGCCATTTTTGAGAAGATACTCTACGTAGTAGAGAAAGTAAAAAAAAAAAAAAAAAAAAAAAAAAAAAAAAAAAAAAAAAAAAGGCATTTGAAATAAATTGCGCATTTTAAAGAAATCTACATTTTTTTGTGCAGTACATTTTCTGCTTATCTCTTAACGTTTACCTCTTTTACAAAATTCCTTCCGAATGAAGAGGACTTCACAGACTATTCCCAACAAATTCAATATATACATTCTGTCATGTAAATCCTTAGCATGGCCTCCTTCGGAAGGGAAGTAAAGCCAGTGGTCCCGTGTTGTAGATTTACGGCACATCAAAGAACCTCAAGCCTTATAAAGAGGCCTGAGTCAAATTACCGGTCTTTCACGCCCAATATACAATGGGACGCTAAGGACCACAACATTTAAAGAGCGTCCATAAATAAAAAAAAACTCAATTTAATTTGTCATGTAAACATCTTAAATACGAGTGGTGTTTTAAAATAAATCCTTATTGCTATTCTTGAGGGGGGAAAGTTCGAAAAATGTTCTATGTAAAGGATAGTTTGGAGTGGGGGGATTTCCTTGAAAATCTTCGTGGCGCATACGGAACTTAAATACCTACCAGATCTACCTAGTTGCTGATTTATGCTATTCACTGACGCGCGCGCGCACGCGGACCATTTTCTAAAGCATGTTTTCCTTTGGATTCAGGAGGCCTCAAACCATGTGTTTCCAGTGAAATATCGATATCGAATTTTTGGGTGAAATACATTACCCTCTCTATCTACCTTAGGTAGGTGGTAGAGGAAGTAAAAATATTGCTGTTTATTTCAGCTTAGCATAAAAAACCGAATATAGTAAACATTCTTCCACATACGAGAAAGTGTAGTTAATTTTATGTTATGTTACTGCACTTAGCACCTTCCTGGCTAAAGTGTTATATTGCATTTCAGCAAGTTTTTCTCGTGCTCGTTAAATCAGGTTTTCACGATACCCTCGACAGTGGGCAGAACTTCCTCCAGTTCGCCCACATAGCAAAAGAAATGAGAGAACATATGAACACGAAAGAGCGCTCTAACGGGCATGCTGCTCCTCATAGAGATGAGGTCATCACAAAAGACATCGTGATGGAAAGTATTTTAAACTCACGTATCTTCAAAGGCCTCCCAGTTATAACCTGTGTTCTCAAAAATAAAAAAAGCCCTCGTCACGCTTTTCCTACACTGATACGGCTGACTTTTGCATATTAATGTAACATCCTGATAAAACATCACACCTCGTCTGAGCTTTCGATCGGTATCTTAAACATTACCCGCTCGGCATCTCAATGAACTCTTATAAACGAATGGAGCTCGTTTCTGATGCACGTCATTTCCTTAAGGCTTTGTTAGGCAATCAATGAATGCCTGTTCCTACCCATCAGTCTGGCGGTTCCCCTTCGTACTTTCACTGCCACTTAAGGTAGAGGAACTATTGCATTGGACCCGAAACTACGATATTGAAGTCCAATGGGGAGAATATAAGTTTTGAAAAAAGGATATAAATTGAAGTCCATGTGTAAGCAGCATTACTAAAAAACGGCAATTCAGATGGATATCAAAATAATATGTAAGTCGGACGCTTTTGAGGATACTAGGCGAAGATTTTCATGAAATTTCTCCAAACCAAAACACCTTTCGCATAAAAAGTTTCCATTATTTTTATTTCCCCAAATAAAGGGTTATTCAAAAAAAAAAAAAAAAAAAAAGGAACAGATTTTAAATATTCATTTTTAATGAACGACAATAGATAGCAACACATACGATACATCACTGAATAGAGGAAAGTTCAAAGTTTTAAGCCCCGCCTATTAGTTCCATTCAGTGCCTACAGCGGCGCTGGGTTTGCTTACGAGAAAATGACAACATCGCAGTAAAGGTCGTTTTGTGTACTGCATTATGCAAAGAGTGAATCCATTGTTTCATTGCAGCGTGCATTTCGTTGTAAGTTCAACAACGAGCCGCCTCGTCATAAAAAATTTACAATTGATACAACAAATTTGTAGATGGTTGCGTATGCAAACGGAAAAGCACTGGTCGTCCTCGCATAACAAATGGTGCTCAATAAAATCTTGAACTTCCCTCTATTCAGTGATGTATCGTATGTGTCGCCATCTATTGTCGTTCATTAGAAATAAATATTTAAAGTCTGTTCCTTCTTTTTGAATAACCCTGTATGACTAAAGATTTTTGTTAAAATATCGCATGTTCGATATGCTGGATCGACGAGTAATGTGTAAATCATCTTTGAAGTCATCTTCATTCTCACTAAATTATACAGAGTGGAGAAAGACTATTATAGAGCACCAAATTGAGCATTTTGAGGTTAAGAGCATGGGATCGCAGATGCAGTATAATAACAGGAGCGCTGCATGAACATAATTGAAAGCTGACTTTATGAAGCATCTTCAATTGCAGTTAAAATTGAATGTAACTCACACAAGTGTGTACATGCTGTCTCAACCCCGTACTGTACTTAACAAGACGGTATTAGCATGCCATCCAGTAGGTTTCACACCTAGTGACAGTGACTAATACGGTATTAAAGTACGAGATGCACCCTGTTTACATCTGACACGCCACAAACAGGTTTCACAATCTGGGATTTACATGGCGGGTTTAATGTTGACGCAATTAGCGCAGGAAAAAACCTTCTACGATCTCATGTTCCTAACCTCAAAGTGTTTAATTTGGTGCTGCCTTTTTATTCTATAGTATATAGAACGTTAAAAACAGATTACAATTTTTTAAAATAAAAATGTGCAGGTATCTTAAGATACACAGTTATATTTCTATGATATTAATATTTCCGAGATATTCGCTGCCGTTCCACGTTTCAGCAGTACACATTGTAATGTTAAGTGCGTGTTCTTTTAGTTTCTCAAAAAACAGAAGCAAATAGTACGATACAACATGACTGTCACTGCCTGCTATAGTAATAAAATAATTTTTATTTATTTTTCTACGTCCTCTGAATGGAGATCGCCTAAATGGCAAACATCACAAACAATAAATTTAGAAGCATAAAACCATAAAATAGAGTACTTATAGTAAGTATTATGCTACAGTTAAGTGTTGTCTCAGCCTACAAAATGTATTAACGCAAAATTATTTCCTACCTGAAATTATTTCCAACAAATACTTATCACTGTTAAAGATAACGAAACGTTTTTAGCAGTTAACACATTCTGTTCCACATCGTGTCCAAATTACGCTATTCTGATAATATATTGGAATTTATGTTGAAGATTTAGGAAAACGTTACCTGCATAACCATATAAACACTTGGATACCGCGCTGTTTTATTTCTTGGTTTTGAGAATTAGGTTAGGTACGCTAAAGAAACAATTCTATTACCAATTTTTTGTGTGCTGATTTAGAAATACGTAAATACTCCGGTGCGATGCAGTATGGCAAATATACCAACAAGGGTAGCTGAGGTCGTTAAGGCACGGACTCGTGAACGGGAGATCTGCAAACCTCGCAACGACCGTTCTCCCTGACTGAGTTTTTTTTTTTTCATCATCTTTTCTTCAGTCCTTATAACTGGAAAATACCCGGGAGGTACCCTAAACTTAAGCCTGGAATGTTTCCTTCCCAAATTTCTTTTCCTAATTATTATTTGGTGTCCAAACCCTGTACAGCTGTATGAGTAAGAACGGACGATAAACACTTTAAAAGGTTTCTATTATAACATTATGTTTCCAAAGATTTACTCAACCTCTGATATGGTTTGCCCGATTAAAGGAGGTTAAATCTAACTTGCCTCTGGGTGGGGGGGAAAGGACTTGAAATCTGTCCATTTGACTGTAATTAATTAATTTGTATAATTTTATTATATTGTAAATAAAAGACCTACACTTTAAATGTCTGGATAATTTTATTAAGCCGTACAAATCTACAAATTAAACTGAGTTTTATTTATGGACGCTTTTTAACCACTATGGCTCATAGCGTCCCATTCTATATTGTGCGTGAAAGACCGGAAATTTTGCTCAGAGACCTGTTTATCGGGCTTGAGGTTCTTTTACGTGCCGTAAACCTACGACACGGGACCACCGGTTAAGGATAATGTTTAGATAGAAGGCATTCTGGACGGTATTTCTAAATTCATTTTTGCCTTAATGTATTCAAAATTCTCTTTAGTAATTCTTTACCGGGAAAAGATTGATCGTTTGAACTGTAGGCTTGTTGCGGTTAGTTTTGAAATATATCAGTAAATGTGAGAGCAGGAAGCAATTCTGTAATTATTGTAATTTAATTTAAAGCATTGAAGCCGCAAAGAATGGTGAACGAATAAGGACTTGTTAATTGTAATTATTTATGTTATTGGAGTATCAGTTTATTAACTAGAAGAAATTCGGCTTGTTAATTAATATATGGAATATATTTTCAAGTAGCAATCTGCCATTATTCCTAATTTAACGCACTTCCTCTTGGGTCAAAAGATCACGTTTCAAAATGGTAAGGATTTTTACACCCGAAAGAAATCGTCTTTCGCCGGGTTTGAACCAGCGACCTCCTGTAAAAATCTTTCTGAAGAACAACTGGTGACTCAGCACGTTCCACCGTGTAGGTACATCCTTCATTACGACGGGCTCTTTAAGCTATAGCTTTACCAAGTTTATCGCTGTCCTATCCACAAAGGCAGGGTTCTTAAAGAGGGGGGTAATTAAAAATTCTAGTTATCTAAATCTGTTTCTTCAGATTCTGCTGTATGTTCAAGATAAATCTTAAAGACTTCACCTCATTTCACTGCATGATTTGACTTAACTTTCGTCCCGGGAAGTAAGGTTTGTTCCACAGCACACAACCTCTAATAATCGCAGAAACGTTTAGCAGTACATAATTACCTAGCTTTAAGTATTTGTTTTGTAACAGTTTCACAGAGAATGTCCAAATAATGGACGAGTGGCAAAGACTTTGGGTGGAACCAGATAATCAAGTTCATTTGTTTGTCGTAGGAGCTGGTGCTGAGCCAGGAACTGCTTCCACAAGGCACATCTTCAGTGAGGGTGGACAAATGTGCCCGTGTTCGTGTGGCGGCCAAGACTTGGGAATCCCATCACGGGATGCGACGGGTCGACCTCAGCAACATTGGCGAGCTCCGACTGGAAGGCTACGGCTTCAGCTGGAATTTCACCGGTCCATCCGTTCTTCCTCAAGACCCATTTCCTCAGCCAGGTCTAGTAGTCAATATTGCCAACTGCAGCATCCCTGAGCTGCCGAGTTACACCTTCCGGGGCCGACTTGTCAGCATCTCCCTCCGGAAAGTTCATATCGACTATGTCAGAGCTTTTGCCTTTGGAAGCCTCCTGGGCATGGCTAAGCTGGAACTCGCAGATTGCACCTTCAAGAACGTGGAGGGTCAAGCCTTTAAGAAGTTTTCTACAGAAAACTTGCACATAACTGGAGGGAACTTCTTAAAGGCTATGCCTAGTAGGATGATGATGGATCTCGAGGTATACCACGAACTGCTCATCGAGGGCGTCACTTCGAATCCTGGCGTAAACAGTGCAGCATTCATGATTCACGGCCCCAAACTCTTCCGTTTGAGAAATTGTTTCTTTGGTAACGTGGCCGGTGAAACTTTCAAGGTGAAGACGCGGGGTCAAACTATTATCCAGAACAACGTCTTCCTCAAGCTCTCTTCAGGTGCCTTTCTCAAAGTGACGCTTGATCGCTTGGTGCTCAAGTACGAGTCCACGCCTGAGCTCAGGTTTGAGAACAATACCATTTTCGACTTTGACAAAGGGGCTCTGTTCTTCGATACGAGCAGCTTTGAGCCGCAACTCGATAAGATTTACATAGAAAAGGCATGCTCCTGCAGCTCCCTGGAGCAATGGAACCCCATGCTCGGTACAAATCCTCCCGCCGGGTTTCTGCAGCAGAAGGAGAAGACACAAACAACGACCCAAAAGCCTGCACGTGGAAGTCCATTCTGGTGTCTAGGTGATGAGAACAAGAAACGTCAGAAACAGTATATACGCTTTTCTGAATTCAGCATGCTGCACTGTAACAGTGCTTCCTCCAATTCTATGTTCCTAATTATCATCATATCATCATGTATTGCAGTGCTTGTTTTTGTTTTATTGGCAGTATTCCTTTTCTGCAGGTGTCGCTCCAAAAATAGAACCAGGTGGATAAATGTTCCTACTTCTCCCAACAGTGAAATTGACAGGACTAAAGCAAATAAGGGGAAATTTATTCCAAAAGAGGGGGCACAGCCAAATGGGAATGTGCCACGACTACCAATAATAGTACCTGATGGTAGGACATACAGAGAGACTGAGTTACATGTGATAGTTGAACGAACGGAACCGCTTCTTGAACATGACCTGTGAAGTGTGAAGGAAGCTGTGAGTTAATCAAATGAATGTGAAAGAAGTCATCCACCAATCTGGTTTCTACTGCTCTATTGATGAATAGACTGATAGTGGTAAACTGTGTATGGAAGTGTTGTGAAGTTCCATAGCAAATTTGATAACATCATAGCGGCTTAGCTGAAAAATTACAGAAAATCATTCCAAAATCCACTCTAAGTGTCTGCATCTTCAGACTCCCCAAAAATCAAATGGAAAGGAGATATATTTTGACTACTGAAAGACTCAAATTTAGTTGCAGATATACTCATGTGGGATGGGTAGTGACATGTCCATTCCTCTTTACATTTGATTGCATTGTATAAAATAACAGTGAAGGCATCAACATGCTAGTCAACAAACTCATGTTATATGTATTTCAATTTGTGCATTTTAAAAATGTTTTCACCAACATTTATTACTGTCCTTGTTTGGAAAAGACACTGCCATCACTATTTATTGGATTCCGAGTTAAGACATCTGATAAAACACAAAACAAGTATGAAAGACTCCTATTTTCTTGGTAGTTCCTTGTAAAACTTTTGTTCATTCAAGCAGATGCCTGGGATGTCATTTGTTGGGGACTTAAACGTTTGGTGTGTTGTGTCAAATTCTGGAGAATAAACCACATATAGTATGGTAAATTGTGCATGGTAAACATTTGGTACAAGTGGATTCAAAGATTATTTAAAAGCTGCATGGTTATTGTCACAAATGAAAGGGGTTTTAGTTTTGACACTAAACGTTTTAGTACCTATTTCAAGCAACAAGCAATTTAGCTTAAAGTCTGATCTCAAATTTTTGTCTTACTGGAGTTTGAAAACGCTGACTCTTACCATATCTCTGAAGTCACACGCCCTGTATATCTACTATAATTTGTTTGCTCTGCTCGATAGTTTTATTTATTTTCAAATTAATAAAAAGGTTATTGAAACATTCATTTCAAGTCCATTATGAACAGTTTTGGAGGCTTAACAGTAACAAAGACTCAAGATATCATCAAACATCACGAAAATCAATAAACAAACAAAAAATAACTTTTGTTTTGGATAATGATTATGCGTACACGGTATTTACATTATACTTTGAGGAAGAAATTAATGGGAAATTCTACCAAAAATATGTACAGTAATACAAAGCAGATTTTCAGCTGTGATATTATTAAAATAAAAAGCAAAATTTAAAAATTGATACAAAAGTAAATTGTTTTGACAAATTGTTATTGGGAATGTACATGCCTTTACAATTCATATTTTTCTCTGGCCATACATGGCTGGTATTAAAAGTTTGAGAAACACATTTTGTAAATCATGTTCAAACAGTCATCCACGGCTTCAAATTCTTCATAGTGATGTAGCAGGCATGGGTTAAAACCTCTTCACTGAACCATTTGTACAGATAAGAGTATTTCCTCACAACAAATTATAGCTTGTTACTGCTTGTAAAACAACCCAATGAGACACTCCAATTATTTTATTGCTTTTTGTTGCTCATTCCAAATCTTTTTTTTCATCAGCTATGGTACTTATTCTTCTTAGCCAAAGCTGATGCTAGGGCTTCTATGTCTCTATTGATATTCCAAATGATCTGGAGAACATTTGCTATTAAATTTAATGGGATAAGTTCTAGTTGCACGCAAGTTACCAATACATTAAAATTGTTCCCAACTGGTGCTGATTTATGAACGATTCCATGGCTAATCTCTTCACACTGTGTTTGTTCACCTAACTTTTCGTAAGTCAACTGTTCTCATCAACTCTGGCTTATTTTTGACCACTCTGTGCAACATACTTCAAGGTTGTGCAGGCCACCATGAAAATTATAGCCCTGATAGTTCAACAGCAAATTGTGTGAAACACACTGTTTTTAAAGGAAAGATGCAGAGGAAAGAGCCTTCAGTTTCTCTTAAACAGTTCATAGCCTTAGGTGGGCTTTGATATTCAAAAGTACTGTGGCATAAAGACATGATAAAATTCCGATACAAACAAATAATTTTTACTACAGTATTTCATTTAGCATATTATGCAGAATCATCACTTAGGCTATGGATGTTTACAGCCCTTCCATCTTATACTCACTGGCAGAGTTTACATGCTTATTAACTGGTCTTAGAAACACAGAATGTGTCGTCATTGTACACATTGCATTTATATTTACTTCTGCCCATCAAAGCCATTAAATAAAGGGATTTAATGCTACACAGGCAATGCAGACTATACAATCCACACTTTTTGAATAGTTTGTGCTATCTTATATACATTTTTATACTAATATAAGTTTTTGTGTGTCATAACAGAGTAAATAACCCAATTAAAAGGACATTACCCATGTTCATGCGGATACTTGATTCTGAATGGCAAAAAGCAATAGGATTAAACATATTCTTATATTCAGAATATAAGTACAGAGAGAGCCAAAAAACTACGAACTGACTGCGCGGTGTTTTTCCTGTCTGTGTCCTTGGCGCTCGCCGTCTGCTGCTATCATAGATAGGAGCAGATGAAACCATACAACATTTTTAAAAGTACTTTTAAAGGCTTTACTTACCAACTTTATAAAAGGAGATCCTGAAAGTGGCCACCGTCGTTGTCGATACATTTTTGGCACCAATTTTTTTTCGAGCCAACAGCTTGTACATAAGTGAATACAATTTTGCCCCCTGTTTTTAGAAAATTAACAGACAGGGAGCGTTATTTTGCCTTTCTTCAACAAGACTCTGAAACAGCTCATATGGTCAATATTTCGATGAGAACAATTGAAAAGGCGTTTGAGAACAGAATTATTGGTAGAGATTTGTGGCCCCCTTGGTCCCCAACCTAACTTCCTGCGATTTCTATTTCTGGGGTAACTTAAAACATAAAAGTGTACAGATAAACCCACACACCCTGGAAGAATTAAAACAAAATGTCTGCCAGGAAATTGCCAGCATTTCTCAACGTGAACCACTGCAAGTGATGGATAGTTTTCTAAAGAGGTGCCAAAAATGTATGGACAACAATGGTAGCCAGTTTCAGCATCTCCTTTCATAAAGTTGGTAAATAATGCCTTTAAAAGTAGTTTTAAAAATGTTGTATGGCTTCATGTCTGCCTTTCTATGATTAGCGGCAGAAGGCAATGTGCGCTGAGGACACAGACAGGAAAAACACTGTGCAGCCAGTTTGTAGTTTTTTTGGCTCTCCGTGTATATGAGCCAATCCATGTCAAGTCGCACTAATTTAAACAAAATGAATCATGTTTTAAATTCTTATTTTTTTAAATCACAATATCTTAAATATTATTGTGCAATCCAACTTGTGAAAAACAGCACACCTCTCTATCTTTAAATTAGTATATCTCACAGGCGATAAGTGATAAAATTATGTTATAAAGCGCAATAGAAAGCTTAATATTTAATCTTTTACTTAATATTTATTATAATTGATATAATTAATTATTTACAACAATTTTTAAGATCCAAACATTTAAAAAAACTATATATCCCTATTTATCCACAAGTTTAAATTTCTATAACAATTATAAATAAATTCCTTGTAGTTTTTTTGTACATATTTGCATAAAACAAAGATGGATCCTGTATTATTTTAAATAAAATAACTTAGAAAGCAGTGCGTAGTAGGATTCCAGTGGGAGAGTAGCAGCAGCAGCAGTCTATCATTGGATGCCCTGTCAGCTGTTCACAGCACTTCAGTTGCACTAGTTTGTTCACATGAAACTGTTAAACTTGGTATAGAGTTGAGAAACATTCAAACTTTTCATCTTATCCCATGGGAGGCAACTTAACTACAATTTAAATGTGCAGTTTTTTCCTCAGTTTCAAATTAATATCATCTGGTTATTATTGTTTGAAGCAATAAATGAATTTAGCTCTAAGGTACCAGGGATCACTTTCACATTGCTGTATCTTCTCTAAAAATGGTCACCACATTCAAAACCACTTCTGGATTATTCACGGCATTGGTACTTTGTAGCACACAATCACTGTTAGCAGTGGGTGGTACTTTGGGAATTTTTTTTTTTCGACATGCATCACATAGTTTTAGGTCTGTTGAGAAAGTCAGGTTCTCCATTTTTAAGCTTGTGTGCATATTGCTGGTAACTAAGCTTAATGATTTGTACCTTGTGTTATGCTTGGAAACATTAAATGGATTAAAGCAATAGTCATACCTCCATTTCTTCAGTTAACTCATGCACATTCAGAAACCACAGAGCTAAAACTGAACTTCTAATGCAAAAAGCTGAACACAAAGTAACATTTAAAATGAAACAGTGGAGAGGGAGGCTTCATAGAATATCAGCTTGCTGTTATACCAAACACTGGAAATGATAGCCTATCATGCTTGTACTGCGTAACGCATGCTGCTGCAATGTGAAGCTCTCAGTCAGCAGTCTATGTTCTAAATCCCTACGCGCTAACGCAAATAAACTGTTTAAAAGCGTACTTCTAAGGAAGATCCCATTCTGATATTAATAGGTTTAAAACAAAGTATATCACAGTTGCCTTCTTATCTTCTCCAGATTTTAATATTATGGGGTTAAATATGATATAACAGTTTAAAATATTCATAGTTAAAAAAGTGATTGTTTTAATAAATAGTATTTTGAATAAGGAAAACCACAATGTTTTTATCTACAAAACGACGTATTGTTCTTATCCCTGACCATTCTGTATTCCGAGAATAAATTGCTTTTTTGTAACATTGTGCGCTTATAAGAAAAATGTTAAGTACACTGTAAATCCTAAAATAATTTAATTTTCCGCAAAATGTAAAATATGTATGCTAACTAAAATTCAGAAAATGTGGCATTTTATGTGTCTTCGATTTGATGTGGAATGACTCATATGCACTTATTAGACATGCAAGTTGCTGTACAATCATCCGCAAGTTTGTCAGGTTTTATTTGAGATCACTTTTTATCCAGCATTGCTCTGAGCTTCTTCAACCTTGGTGGGCAAATGAAAGCTTGGTCTTTCTTAATTGGGTCAAACAACAAGTTAAAATGTGAAATAATTACCTTCTAATTACCCTAAGACGTTTTTACCAATGCTGATAAAAAGAACCCCCGTTTTTAATATACGAACGCATAGATCAAAATTACCACAAACATTCAAAAGAGTTTGTTTTCTGTTTAAGTATAGTTAGGTATTATTTCACAATGATGTGTGCAAATGATGTCAAGCTCCAGGCTAAACTGGTCTTTTTAAATTTTCAAAGTTTTATTACTCAATTTCTGTTCTTTCTGTGTTTGTTCTGAGGTTCAAAGTATACCAAACAAGCATGTTTTGTTCACATTCTTTTTCCAAACATCAAGAGAAATGCCAAAACAAAAGAAAGAAACCTACTGAGAGGGTGCACACTACTAGTGGTGAAGCAAGCAAGCTCAGAAATGTATTGAATAATCCTGGTGCTTATACAGTATGCGGCAAAACAAATGATACCGAAATTATCAATTATTTGCCTGTCCAAGTTTCCATAGCAATGAAGTATTTATTTATTGTATATATTAGTTTGATTCATTGTTAATTCAATTTTGTGTTGGTTTGTACAATTATGGTTCACACAACAGAAGAGAAGATAATATAGAGCCAGCTGAAAAATTCAGTGTCATAGCTGGGATTTGAACACTGTTCTCTTGCTTTGCATGTGGTTGCTCTAACCATTGAGCTACCATGACAACATGTGGGTAGGACAATGAATTCCCTGATTGACTCAGGCTCTTTCCCAGGTAGACCAACCAAGGAATCTTACTGTTGCTGTTCACCTATGGCACTGGGGATAAATTGGTCTGCATCATTTTCCCTCTGGCTTCCCAATATAAAGTCTGTAAGTTATCACTTTTAAGGCCTTTGCATTTGGCGAGATGCTGTTTGTTCAGGACGACATCTTCTTCACAGAGAGTGCACTTGGGTGTAGGTAGACATCGTTCTGCGAGGCAATCGTGGCCAGTTGCCATCCTAAATAAGGCCACAGCAGTCTTCCTTGGCATTTTTTGTATATCAACTCTATCTTTAATATTCTTATAATCTTTATCTTTTAATTTATCTTCTTCATGAAGTCTCTGCTGTCTTTTGAAACGTTGTTTTAATCTTATTTAATTGTTTATTTATTTCTCATCTTGTAAGGAATCTTACTGTAGAGATACCGATGTTGATGGCAAATTGCAATTCGCAAGTACTCCAGCAATCCAGCAATCCAGCAATCAAGAACAGGTCGCCCATACGGCTTTACCTGTGCGATATAGAAGGTTAAAAGAATATACACAAGTTTTTGATTTTTGTCATGGGCGGGGTTTAGATTTCTGCGCTACCATTGGCTGGGTCTCGGTGTTCCCTCATGGGCGGACTAGCAACCATGTGGTGACCAAGCCCAATGCTGCTTAACTTGGGCGACCGCTTGTGTGGCCGTCAAGTTAAGCAGGCCGGCATGGCAGCAAAGCAAGATGGGAATACTAGGTACTGTGATGGGGGTATTCAAGTTGACAGCAGGGCGGGTCGCTGCTAGGTGGTTACTCATCCAGCCAGCGACCGGGCCCAATGCTGCTTAACTTGGGGAATTTTGTGGAATGAGGGATTGGCAGGCCTCAGCCTCGGGGGCCCAAGCCGTCCTTCGGCAACCGGTAGCTCTTTCTCCGCCTTGGCGCCTTGTGGTCGTAGCGGCCCAAAGATTTCACCAGCTGGTTGGTGTGGTGTGTGAGTTTCGTGTACATGGAACAGGTTCTCTCCCGCACCACGTCCACGATGTATGGGAGACCGGAATGGGTGTGTAGGATGTGTGACGGGAATCTACGCCCGGTATCACAGATCATCCGAAGCGCCCTGTTCTGGACGGTTTGTAGCCTGCGGATGGTGGTCGCTGCCGCCGATCCCCTGACCTCGCAGCCATACAGAATCAGGGGCGGGATAATCGCCTGATATAAGCGTAGTTTGAGGCGTATGGGCATTATGGAGCGGAATACAGGATACAGCTGCCTGAGCGCGGAGTGGCCGAGGCCGACCTTTGCCCTGACATGTGGCGCGAAAGTGAGGCCGCGGTCGAGCGTGACTCCGAGGTATTTGGCTGAGGTAACCCAGGGGATTCTCCTCCGCCGCAACCTCAGAGGCCGCTCGGGCCGCCACCGACGGACCTTCGCCAGGAGAAGCGCAGAGCTCTTCCCCGGGCTGATGGCCATCCTCCACTTTTCGCTCCACCTGCCAATGGCTCGGAGCTGTCGCTGCAGTGGAGGGAAACACAATCGGGCATTCTTGTTCTGTGCCATTATGAGGACATCGTCGGCATATTGGCACGTAACACTCCTGGGTTCCGTGGGGAAGTCCGACATGTAGGCCGCGAAGAGAAGCGGGGACAGTACACTGCCTTCCGGGGCTCCAGCGGCTATGGGACGGACTGAGGAATCCTTCCCCTCCACTCTCACCCTGAATGTGCGATCCCGGATGAAACTGCTTATCAGGGCAAGATAGGCGGGAGGGATGTCTGACTCCTTAAATTTGTACAAAAGGCCTTGATGCCATGTTGTGGCAAAGGCCTTCTCTACGTCCAGCAGCACTGCTATGGTCTTGAAGTTCTCCTGGAAGCCCAGGGAGGCCTTCTCGGCCAATCGCAGTAGCTGCAGGGTTGTGGAGTGCCCATGGCGAAAGCCAAACTGATGGTCTGGGAGGAGCTGCCTTTCCTCAAATAGAGGTGTTAGGCGGCCTAGGAGCAACTGCTCAAAGATGCAAGTACTTTATTCATGGGTACTCATATAGTTAAGACCAACTATGAGGCAAATCTTATGTTATTATTTTTATTATGTACAATTAATGAAATTAATTAATTATACTTTTAATGGGATGCCCAGCTAGGGAATATAGAGTCAGCTGAAAATCAGAAGAGAGGATGTTTATCGTGGGACATCATTTCTGGTCATATGGAGCTGGACATCAGAATGGACAGAGTTTGCTTCACGTTAAAGAACAGTATGAGGAGAGATTTAATAAGAAGGTACCAAATAACAAAACCATATTAGCTGTCGTTGGCAAGTTCTGTCATATGGGTTCAGTCCTATGTCAACGATGGACAGTAGGTAGACAAGAACTGTCACCATAAATGAGAATCAGAAATTACTTTCCTAACAGATGTTAAGAGTTAACAAAACGTAGTCTACGATGAACGTTGTGAAACTTGGTTTGAGAAATAGTTTTGTTTGGTGGATATTTAAAGAACTATAGATTCGTATACCAGATTCAAGTTGCTCAGTGTTTAACAGGAAGGGAGTCACTTGCCCTTCTGCAACGACAGTTTGGAGACAAACTAATTTCTTGTGGAACTCCATTCCTGTATTCTGCCTGCTCCTAGATCTCAAAGCCCATGATGCCTAACTATGGGGCATGTTGAAAGAATCAGTTTTCAAGACAGATGAACACCTATAGACATTTTCAAACTACGTTGAATTCGTTGAGAAGGTGTGAACCAAAAGATCACATCATCTCAAAAAACTAAAAGATGTTAGCTTTTGTGTCCTTACAGCAAACCTTTGCTCATCAAAACGTTCAATAATCTTCAGAAACATTACGAACAATGTGTGACAGGTGATGGTACATATTTTGAACACATTCGGTACCAATGTCATTAACTAACATTTCAGTATTGTTTATTTTGCCACATACTGTATACAGGCTATTTTTACTTTCTCTACTACGTATAGTAAGTAGGGGAAGTATTGTATTCCACCCAAAAATTTGATACCGAGATTTCACCGGAAATACATGTTTTGAGGCCCCCTGAATCCAAAAAAAACATTTTTAGAAACATGTCCGTGTATGTGTCTGTGAACAGCATAACTCAGAAACGAACAGTCGGATAAACACCAATCTTGGTATTTAGGTTCAGTATCTTCCAGAGATGCGACACGAAGGTTTTCAAGAAAATCCTCCCACCCCAGATTACCCTTTACATGGAACATTTTTCGAAAATTTTAATTTTCTCGAAAATGGCTCTAATGATTTTGATTAAAATATCATATGTTTAAGATATTTTCATGACAAATGAAACACCTATCTTGAATTTTCTGGGAATGTCTCCAAAAGTATTCTTCGTTGTGAACGACTTTTGCATAACTGGTAAACCATAAGAGATAGACAAAATTTTACTACACAAAAAATTTAGATCGCATTAAAATACACAATTTATGTCATATATATTTTTTTTGTTGAGTGAACCATTTTCGAGATATTGCTTGTTATTCCCTTAAATTTTCCAATACTTATACTTTTTCTCAAATTCATTATTCATTTTTTTTATATCCTGGACATGCAAAGAGAATGGAATGCGCCACATAGCAACCTTGCGCTTAAAAGATTTGACTATCGCTTAAAACCTACCATATTCCCCTTGCATCTACAAGAAAATTAGCAATAAGATTGACATCTCGATTAACATGGAGCATATGGAGAATAAGCGTTTGTAAAAATAGTTTGTACAAGAGTAGAGAAAGTCATGTGAGTGTAACACATCAGATTTTTTTGTTAATCCACTCCTCTTAATCTTGTGTAGTAGACACAATGTTACCAAGCAAGTGCTCAGCTGTGGTACAGCCGTGGGTGTTATTTTCATGTTGGCCTTAGCTAAATGAATAGCAAAACTAGAACACCATCAACCAGAAGGTTAGTTAACCAAGGTATTGTACATATTAGATGTGAATTCCCAAAATATAACTTTCAACAGTTTAAAACGTCTTCCTCTGCTAAGTTGTATGTCCAAAACTGTTCTACGTGTGACAAATGTTTCTATTTATCATATTTTATGTTACTTCTTTCAGAGATCAGCATAGAGCTGATAAAACATGCACTCTAATATTGTTAAGCAAACCGTATTTATTTGTGAACAAATAAACAACTTTTTCATTTTAATCTTTTGCAGAAATTAAAGACAGTGCTCTAGATGAATGAAAATATTACTACAAAGAACTTGAATGACCAGCTAAAGTTTCTGTCCCTAATTGTCTGTAATTTTGCTATATCACAAATATTATATTCCTGTATCGAGTAGCTTTGAACAAGTGAATCACACATCTAATGTCATTACTGCAGTATGAATGAAAGAAATCTAATGTGCATTCTAATGTTATATGTAAGATGAAGCATTTCAGTATTTCATTTTAAGGTTTTGTAAATCTATTAATACTAGTCTTCAATATTAGAGCTTTAAATTAACTTTCGAAAATGTTAGCATTAGTTTAGTGATTACATGTGTGTTTTTTTTTTATTTTAAAGTTAATGTTGGATAATACTTTACAGAAAAACAGGTGATTTCTGAATCTAATGATAATGCAAAATATTTTAAATCTTAATGTCAAGTATGGCTATTGTAATCCATAGATCCTAATTACTTGTAATGCCAATTGTAACGTAGGAATTAATAGGCATATCATCCTATCATTTTGAAAATACTAGTTTTTGCACGATCACATGTTTTCTACGTCTCCCTGAAAATATATACACAGTAAGAAATTTAGAATTCCTTGGAATTTGTTTCCAAGGAAACCCACAACTACCAACATAAATTTGTTGACTGTAATACACACAGTATATACTAGTGTGGGAAGTAAAACACACTTTAAGCCTTAATTTACATATTTATAATAATCAGTAATAAAACGTACATACTGAGGCTTTCATGGCCAGCATCATGACTAATAATTAAATTACTACTATCCGGGCTTGTAGGCCGTGGTCTAGAAGGCATGGTAGATACCAACGTTTCGCCGAGTACAGCGCTAGGCATCTTCAGGGTGAAGTGATTTGTTATCCGTGGTGGTCAGAGCCTGAAGACAAAAACAGCAGACGTAATAATACCTCACCAAAACCACCCACTCCTAGAGATGTGAGCCCAATCACTGCACAGGACCTCACAGTAAGCCCTACCCACCCCCACTATATAAGAGCACCATCCTCTGGTCTCCATATTCAGGCTCTGACCACTGCAGACAACGAATCACTTCACCCTGAAGATGCCAAGCACTGTACTTGGTGAAATGTCGGTATCTGTGATGTCTTGTAGACCACGACCTACAAGCCTGGATAGCAGTAATTCAATTATTAGTCAGCAATAAAATGCATTACAATGAATAGCACACTTTTAACAGAATAACTTAGGTTATTTCAAACATTAGTGAAAGGTAATTAACTGTAATTAAAAGTGAATGAACATTTCAGACTTCATTCTACATTTTTCAGAAATCAATGATGGACAACCAATTTTCTATGCCTCTTGAATATCCTTGTCTTCATAATCCACATCTCAGAACTTCAAGCCATCGCATTACTTATAGCTGCTGAATGGCAGCATTGCATTACTGGAAATCTGAGGTGACGATAGATAACTTCATTAAAATTGTTTTCTTTTTAAATGAATAATTCATTCACAGAAATAAAACACATGATTATGTAAAAAATAGTGTGCAACACATGTGTGTGTAATGCATAAAAGAATCTTGGTAATGGAAAAACCCGACTTCATCTTGTCTTTTCAAACTATTCCTCAATTCAATAATAATAATAATAATAATAATAATAATAATAATAATAATAATAATAATAATAATAATAATAATAATAATAATAATAATAATAATAATAATAATAATAATATGATTCCCATACTCATTTTGCAATATGCTATTAGATCTGCTTGCATTACTGAGCTAAATGCAAATATTCTTCTTTATCTGCCTTCTTCTTCTACCACTCCTACTCTTTCTCTCCCATCTCACAGTCTCTCTCTGCCTCCATGATGTTTTCTACATCTCTGTTTTTTTTCTTTCTTTTCTATGTGCAATTCACATGTAAAGTGATGTTTTGTAAACCAGTAATAAAACTGCCTTTTCTGGGCTGTTAATAAAAATTTAAACATAAGTAAAAGGTTTAACAGTATACCAACTTGTCTCGCTTCCTTATGCTTGCAATGTGATTGGTGCTCTACAGTTTGTTGTGGTAACTGGTTTATATGCAGGAACACCAATAATGAAATATTTGTGTAACTTCTGAAATATTTATGTTATCTAAATTTTGTAAACAGCAAACCTTATTGGAAACATTATACTTATTAACTTGTACTATAAAGCATAAGGGGGGAAAGGGAAGTGAAAACTCAATAATAACCTAGGTACAAATGAAATTTCAACTTCATACTTGTAAGGTGTTGGTAAGTTGTTTCATATGATATAATTTTTGTATATTTACTGCACTGAACATTTCACACATTCTAAATTTTATCTAATCACAAAATTATAACACTTTGGTGGACAAGGGAAAGTTATAAGGGTGTCAATTTCAGAAGTTGGCAAGTATGCTTTCCTATTTAAGGCAAGAATGTTTATATTTGACTTCCGTTTTTAATCGCAAAGTATCTTTAACCAAAGTTACAAACAAAGCATTCTTTACCTCTCTTTGGCAGTTTACAGTCCTACAGCTGCTATATTCTTTCAAGATGACGTAAAACTGCTATGTTAATATATTTTTCTTTACATTCTGAGTTCCCTTAGTTTTGTAAAAGAAAACTGTTTTAAACCTCCTTGAAGTTATTTCAACAAAATGATAAACATACAACTAATTGTAAGAAGCTTTTGTTATCTAAACTTAAGGTAAATGAAACCTTACTTAAGCAGAATTAATTTTATGTACTATATCTCAAACTCAAATTAAGGATAAATATTTCATAGAAGACAGATATTTGTTCTTTAAATGTCCTGGTGAAATAATAGCTGAAATGATGATAGTGTTATCTGCTGTTCATATCAGTGATAAGGACACTTGGTGCCATATTAGTTTCAGACTGATTACTGATAAGATTTCTTGTATTAAGTGACTGCTCTACATTAGATGTTACCAACTTAATTGCACTGTGATATGCAGTTATGGTTAAAATAAAGTTGTGTTTAAAAATGTTGTATATTTCTTGTATAAAGCCTTGCAGATAGTTTGCCAAGTGTTTAGGAACTCCCAGTTTCTAATAAATTATAGAAACCATGGGTCAGATACTGGTAACTGGAAATTTGATGTTTTGAAATAATTCAGGAATAAGATTTTTGGCCCAAAACCAACTCTCTCTCCCCCTCTTTCTTTCCTTATGGAATATGAATGTACAGAATTGCAATTATGTATCTTTTTTCAACTTCAAAATGTAACATTTCTGCACTAATGTACTTAAGACAATGCAGCTTCCATCAGTGCATGACATCACTCCATCATCACGGTTTGAGTTAAGCCCTGTCCACACTGATTAACATTTAACAAAACTTGTCAAGTGCAACATGTTAACAGTTTGCATGTTGGCCAAATTTTGATGCAGAATTGACTTAACCTGTTAACCGAAAGAGTTGTGCTTGACACTTTTAATGGGAAATTTGTTAAGTCAATTCGCTCTCTGTGCATGTGATTGGGTGAACTTCGAAGTTTCCAGACTGTAACCATAGCAACAGCGTACTTCTGATTCCTTCAGACTATTGTGTTCGGTAGTTCTGTGTTGACTCATTCTGTGCTCATTTCCTTGATTTGGTTTGCTTCATGTGAAGTTATGGAATGAACGAAAGAAAAGGCACTTTCACTAATAAAATCTTTGTTGAGGCTATCATTATGGAACATTGTAATATATGTAATAAAAAGGATAGACAATTACACCAAACTATGTGCAATTTATTGTTGTTCCAGGGGCAATATCAGAAAAAAGAGTAGCCTCTTTGTTAGAGAATTGCAAAAAAGGCTCAAGTCTGGCAGCTGGAACGGCAGCTCTCAAATGTGTGTCTTTTGTGAATTATAGGTTAGAAACCTTGCTCAAAACAAAGTTGAAGTCACTTTCACTTGTTCTGCTTCATGTGAAGTTATGGAATGAACGAAAGAAAAGGCACTTTCACTAATAAAATCTTTGTTGAGGCTATCATTATGGAACATTGTAATATATGTAATAAAAAGGATAGACAATTATACCAAACTATGTGCAATTTATTGTTGTTCCAGGGGCAATATCAGAAAAAAGAGTAGCCTCTTTGTTAGAGAATTGCAAAAAAGGCTCAAGTCTGGCAGCTGGAATGGCAGCTCTTAAATGTGTGTCTTTTGTGAATTATAGGTTAGAAACCTTGCTCAAAACAAAGTTGAAGTCACTTTCACTTGTTCTGCTTCTTGTGAAGTTATGGAATGGATGAAAGAAAAGGCATTTTCACTAATAAAATCTTTGTTGAGGCTTTCATTATGGAACATTGTAATATATGTATAATAAAAAGGATAGACAATTACACCAAACATGCAATTTATTGTTGTTCCAGGGCAATATCAGAAAAAAGAGTAGCCTCTTTGTTAGAGAATTGCAAAAAAGGCTCAAGTCTGGCAGCTGGAATGGTAGCTTTTAAATGTGTGTCTTTTGTGAATTATAGGTTAGAAACCTTGCTCAAAACAAAGTTGAAGTCACTTTCACTTGTTCTCAAGAAATTGTTGAAGTCAAACCTGTCCTGAATTTAAAACTCATTCTAGATATTTTCACTCCTATGCTGATTAACAAGATAGAGCCTCATCACCTTCTACTTTTCTTTTTATTACATACCAAGCATAGATACAAATGACAACAGCCAAATCCTCATCACCAGTCCTTTTTGCTTTTAGTTGAGAGATTTTGTTTCCCCAAAAAGTCAACTGCTGTGGATGGAATGTTAAAGAATCACAGTTGAAGGCATTTTGCATTGAATGAAACATCTTGTTAATTGTTGACATGTTGAGTAGTGTAGACTCGCCTTACAATTGCTTTTTGCTACTTGAGGTTGAGAAATATGATGAACTTTAAAACAGAATATGCAAAAATGTGACAATCTTTCAGAGAAGAGCATTTAATTTATATTTATTTTTGTGTGTTGACATTAAGACAGGCCAAGAGAGAGAGAGAGAGAGAGAGAGAGAGAGAGAAGAGAGAGAGAGAGGGAGAGGGAGCTATATTATGTAAATGCAGTGGAGAGTCATAATAACTTATGTTGGGACGACATTTTAAAGCTTTTTTCTCCACTTATGTTATTTATTAAATTATTTATAAACAGACTTAAGTGGAGAAAAAAGCGTTTAAAAAGTTAACGACTGATTCCAACATACGGGAACTATATGTTCCTCTTCTATGCTTGCTACAACTTTTTCTAACAACTTGCATTTTCATTAAAAAAAATAGGCATTATGTGGCAAGGTCATGTAAGGGGATGGATGGATTCCTTAATAATCACATCATTGTGCTACTCTAAAGGTTTAGAGCTTCACATTGTTTATTCTTGGAAGATGTTTCACACTGCAACAATGAACATGTTACTTCAGCCAATGAAAGCAGAGAAATTGTTTCGCTCCATTTCCAGTTAACAATACCTGACAGGCTACCGAGAAGCAAAGGCAAACCACATGTTAACCTTTAGAGTAGCACAAAATTATTGTTAGAGCTTAAAATAAATATTCCCTTCCAGCTAGTGGTGCTCATATCTGATCTGAAAAGTCTGTATGGTTCAGTCATTCTTGCCAGTTAAGCGTGTACCTTGTTAGAAGTGATGGATGAATTTGTTGTCAGAAAGAAAAGGGAATGCAGTCCTAGTTAGATGAAAAATGAAAATACAAAAGAAATAAAATCAGATTTTAAAATAAGCATGCTAAATAAACAATTAGTAGAAAAGTGGAAGGTGTTATATAAGAGGTGCAAAGACCCCATTGCTTGTGCATAGAAAAACTATTTGGTGTCATCATCAGGTAAGCAGTAACATTAATATTCACAACAAACGCGAGAACTTAACAGTTTAAAATTATGTTTTAATATAAACAGTAAAAAAAAATAACATTTCAATAAGGAAATACTGTTTGCTGCAGTTCAATATACATAGTTCACATCTTGAAGCCTCATTAATATTACTATTTGGAAAATTTTGCACAAACGTTTAACAGTTTTAATGTAACACTAATGGGAAACACATGAAGTAGATAAAATATTAATAAAAATCTAGATTTTTATTAATAGTTTAACAGTTTGCACAAACGTAAATTTTTATTTGTGCATTTTTACATGTTTTTATTTTCTAGCTTAAAGTCTGATCTAAATGGTAGCCTAAGTTGGTCAAACTGTTCCCTCTATGAATGGGTTAAGAATTTGACATTTCAAGTATGTATCGCACTAGAAGCAAAATCTGCAGTCGTTCTCTTTATGTGCTTTTGTCCAATCCAGCAGCCGATTTTTTAAACATGCTTATTTCAGTTTAACCTACCTTTCTAAACTTTAAAACATTATTACTTTTAAATCGGAAGGCATAGTGAAAAGATTAAACATAATATAAAGAAGTGGTTGCAAATATACAATTTCACTAAAATAGGTTCAATACCTCAGAACTAGTTTCGAGGAATCACTTCCTCATCGTCAGCTGATTGCAACTGGTTGACTGTAACCATCTCTGTAACCATCAGAGGAAAGCCTCTGTGAAAAGCACAACACACTCTTCTCATGTAATGGATACATACTTGGTTCTAGACTCAGCATTATGCAGAAGCAAGCATAATAACCATTAAAATGCACTTAATCATTAGTTTTCCAATGGTATTATTCTGTGAAACAAAACTGTACATGGCATAGTTTATTAAAAAACAATGTCATGTATGGTTTTGTAGAGCTGCATCAGAGGCCTTTGAAAGGATTTTCATGACAAATTTGTAGCTGTATTGTAAAACCTTGTGTGAGAACTATTTCTAAATTTATTTAGGACATGGAGAATTGCACATTATTAACTGATAATTATGTCTATAACATAACAATATATAAAACAACTATGACAGCAATGGATTTATTACTATTATAAGCATAACTAAGTCTCCATCACGAAAGGAACTATAAATTAATGGTGAACTATTGGGTATAAAAATATGATTCTTTTTTGTACTTGCTCAGAAAAACGTTGCATTTTATCTTAGCTACTTGTTGCTTTTCTGAAATATAAATGCGTGCACATGAATACAATTTGAGTATTACCAGCGGCGAGGTTTACTGTCCATATGAGGCAACACAGCACTGCTGCTATTCATTAGTGCCATATTAGTGGACACACCTCAGATGTCAAGAGATTGGACCGCATAACAATTCTTTTATTTTTCACCACTATATTCCACTCTTAAGGCATTACTTCATAAACAATCATGAATACAAATTTAAAGTAGAAAAAGCATTAAGCATCTGAGAAAAGAATTAGTTTTTCCTACCTGAATGGCAGAATTCCTTCCAAGGCTTGAGTGATGGTTGGTGCACTAGCCAAGGCAAATCCTTTGCTGAGGAGTGTTGAGTGATTCTTGTAGACATGCTGAGCCAGTTCTTCCACCATATCCATGTCTTCATCCATTTCTTCCACTGTGAAACCAAGATGCTTTTATAATCAGATCACTTTTGTATCCAGGTGCTTTTTACTTTCTCTATTGCTTACCTATAGTAAGCAGAGGATGTATTATATTCCACACAAAAATAAGATATCAAGATTTCACAGAAATACACATTTTATGTGCCTGTGAACAGCATAATTCAGAAATGAAATGTATAAGTACCTAACTTGGTATTTAAGTTCAACGTCTTCCAAGGATGCGAGACAAAGCTTTCCAAAAAATATTTCCCCATCTCTTTACATGGAAGATGTTTTATTATTTTTTATTTTCTCAAAAATATCAATAACAATTTTTATTAAAATATCATATGTTTAAGATATTTACATGAAAAATAAAATATATATATATTAAATTTTCTGGGAACAGCCTGTGAAGTCCTCTTCATTCAGAATGAATTTTGTGTAACTTGTAAATCACAAGAGATAGACAAAAACTTACTACGAAAAACGTGTAAATCTCATAAAAATTCATAATTTATGGCAAATACATTCTTTTTTTTGTGAAATTTGGCATTTCTGGCTTGCTCTGAGTTTTCAAATAGTTATATTTCATTTAAGTGCAAGGTCATAATTCGTTTTTTCTCACTCTCTCTCTTGCGGTCATGCAAAGTGTGGAATTTCAGTCATCACATAGTGACTCCCTTTTTAAAAATTTGACTATTGCTTCAGCCTCTTGTTCCCCCCTTGTACCTAGAATGAAATGTGTAATAAAAGCATTTCTGCAAATGTTTAGGTAGAAGAACGTGCTTTTGTAAAAATAGATTGAAGAGTGGGTAGAAAAAACGTTGTGAATATAACACAAAATATATATATTTTTTTTCTTTTTGTCATCTCTTATGCTCATGCTTATCTAATAAGAACTAGAGCACAAGCCAGAATTATTAAAGAATAACATTCAAAACCATCTAAACCAATGCTGCTGTATCTACAAAACCATTATTCTATAATCCAATACTGAGCAACGCTGTAAAGATATTTCAAGTATATGGGTATACTGTGTTTTAATCAAAATCATTAGAGGAATTTTTGAACAAATAAAAAATAACGAAACATTTTCCACATAAAGGGTACCAAGTCTGATCCCTTCCTCTCTCTCTAAATAATACCAATTTTCATCTCTCTATATTTTAACCATTTCACACTCTAGTAGACAATGGAACACACCACCCATTCTCTCGCACACAATACAACTTTCTTTACTGTTATTTCTTAGTCCTTTTAGAAATAATGCTTTTGTTCCCATCCTTACTTAGGAGTAGGCAGATGAAGGAGCCTCCAGTAATTGAGCACAGTACTGCAAGTAGGCCACAGTGCAACCTTTTTGCTTGTAATGTGATCCCTGGGAGGAGGGGATGAAGGGGAGACCAGATCTAAACAACAATGTGCACTTGCAAGGACAGGGTCCCTAACAATTCCAATAGGATACCAATCCTGACACTGGCTAGCTCAGCTTAAGCCTACACAACACATGGGTCCTGTGGCAATCAAGACAGCTCCTAGAAGGGAGGCCTCAGCAGACCTGTCAAATGCCAGGGAGAAATCTTTCCAGAGTGTGCAAATTCAACTGTCCTGCAACACACCAACTGCTGTCACCTGATCCTACAACCCAGAAACAGATGAAAGGAAATGATGGAGACAGGAAATTCATGGTAGAAGGGGAACCACCCCAGCATTTGCCTACCGATCCCCCCCCCCCAAAAAAAAGGTTCAGAGTGGCTGGCCTGATGGAAATCAAACCCGGCACCTCCCAAGTACAAGCCTCACGCATTATTGCACAGCCATCTCGCTCAATTATCCATGCTTAACCTACCCTTCCGAACTGATTACACATGTCTACATATATCTCAGTCCCCCAATTTCTTTGAATTATTTTATGCAAAACTAGAGAGTTTTTGTCTTCAAAACTATTCCAGATCTCTTGCTTCTCTATGTCTTCTACCCTATGTTTGACTTGATTTCAAAATCCATTATTATTATTTTCACCCAATAGCCATATCCCCCATACTGTTCTCTTCTAACAATTTTTCCCACTTCCTTAAACCAACTCTCTTTTCCTTACATCTCTTTGTAACTTTACACATTCTTTTCTTATGTTACTGTCATCCAATTTTAAACATCTGTACCAGTATTTCAAAATTCTCTCTGCTAATATACCTACCCTTCCTAGTTCTCCCCTCAGGAACTCTTTGTGTAATCCCAAAACACAAAACCTCTCTGCAGCACAGAGAAGTTGCAAATTAAAGATTGTACCATATCAAACTTTAACTACTCTTTGGCACTCCCTAAATTTTCTCTCTAAACAACATCTTTGATTCAACTAATGCTTCATGGAGCCTTTCCAGCCATTTCATAAATATACAGTCACTCAAAAAAGTATTCGTCTAACTAGTCTTGATAAGAGGTTAGAAAATTAAAAAATAAAGCCTGACTTGAGTATTGGTTTATTTATTATGGCCTAAGGATACATTATATATTAACAAAACATTGTTTTCTGTTTTAACAAAAATAAGAAAAATAAACAAAATTACAATTATCTCTTTTCACTTCCAAAATATATCTCCAGCACATAAAATATTATTTTGACTTCTGTGTGTATATATTCTTAATACTTGGTGAGATGTAATTTTCTTCCACTACTCTACTAGTAGCTCCTTACGATCATTCTTGCTTGAGATCTTGTGTTTCTGCAGATTTTCTTAAACAATGTGCCACACATTCTCAATTGGATTGATGTCTGGTGATTGTGGAGGTGTTTCCATCCATCGTGGTGTGTTGTACAACAACCAGAGCTTCATGTTCAGGGCTGTGTTTGGGTCTTGTGTGAAGATGTAGCCATCTGTAAGACCCATATTGTTCACACTCTGTGGAAGATGTGACTTCAGTATGTTGATATAAAGTCTGTGGTCCAAGTTGCCATCAATAAAGCACAGATTGCCTACACTTTCGCATTCATACACCCCACACAAGCACAGATCCTCACCATGTTTAACAGTGACTGAGATTTTTCATTTCCAATTCACAATTTTTTTGTTGTTACTCTTCCTTTGGATAAAAATATGTTAAATTTACTATCATCGGTAAAGATTAACTTTTTCCAGAAGCCGTAATCATCATTTATCTGATTTTTTGGCACATTCCAATCTCTTACTTCTATTAACATTGGTTATGTATGGTATGGCTATTCAGTTGTATTCAGCAACATGAAGAAAGTTTCATATTGAAATTGAGTTTTATTTACAGATGCTCTTTAACTGCTGTGGTTCTTAGTGTCCCATTCTATATTGGGCGTGAAAGATGGTAATTTTGCTCAGAGGCCTCTTTATCAGGCTTGAGGTTCTTTTACGTGCCGTAAATCTACGACGCGGGACCACCGGCTTTACTTCCCTTCTGAAGGAAGCCATGCTAAGAATTTTTACGCCCAAAAAATCCATCGCCCTCTGCTGGGTTTGAACCCGCGACCTTGGGAACTAGAGGCTAGCACGATACCACTAGTCCACGGAGGACGACGAGTTTCTTATTGTCTGAGGATTTACATGTTTTCCCATTTCCTTTTCCACTTCTGCAGTAAACATTGTAGCGCTCAATTTAGGATATATTTTCATATCAGCCTGAGTCATGACTGGAGGCCGATCTTTTCTTGGTTTGTTTTTTTATGCTTTTGTTTGATTATATCTGTATATGATACTCTTAACAGCAGTAATGAGCCTATTTAATCCTTCAGCTATTTCTTTGAATTTTTTTGCCATTTTGGAGGGATCATATTGCAATCCATCTTTCTTCCTCTGTCGCTTCCTATTTTTCCGTCCGATGCTTTCTGTTTGATGCTCTCAGTTTCAAGGCACAAAACTCACTGACCACAGCATATGTACATCAGCTGAAGGGGGGAGAATCATCTAATGGGATAGTTTTGTTGCTACCTAGTTTTCCAGATGAATACTTGTTTGACCTCCAAGTGGAGTGGGCTACAACATTTTGTCATTATTTTAAACTAAAGACAATAGGTGTCAATTTTAAGCTTTATCATTAAAAGCGGCCAATAACATGTTATAAACCAGAGACAGTGGCAGTTAACTGGTCTTAGTTTGCATATAAAATATGTATTAATGTGATATAGCTGAAAGCACAAATACTTTTTTGAGTGACTGTAAATTCTGACAGCTTTTATGGCTACTTTTCCTTTTCTTTGTGCACATTTAATCTCACCTATAGGTAACCCAATTCTGTACTACCTCTTTTTGTTCACCATTTATGTGTCATCTCTCATCTTCTCTTAGTTCTGATTCCTTTTTAAATGCTATTTTGTTTTGTTTTTTTATTTAACCTTAAACCCAACTCTACACAAAATCTAAAAACTTCATTAATAGCATGCTGTAAGTCCATCATAGTTACTGTCCCTGTTGATCATTAACAAATAACAATCGCAGTACCACTCCCAATAATTCGTCAGTGCTTAGTTTTATATTTCCTTATACTATCTAAAATATGATCTATAAATAAATTAAATAATATTGGACTCAATGATAATTAATTGTTCTTATACATATGTCATCTGGGGCTAAGGTTGGAAAGGTAGAATCAGACTGAAAAATTCAATGCTATAAATAGGATTTGAAAACACTAATCTTCAGCTTTCCGTTCCATTGCTCTAACCAACTGATTTACCATGGCAACATGCCGATAACATTCTTCTTCTTCTCCCATTCAAGGTTTAGGCCTTTCGACCAGTTCCGAAGCTAGCTAAACTGGTCACTCCATCTCCTCCGTTGTCGTCAAACACTTCTTCTTCCTGAAGGTCTATAAAATAAAGCTTGTCCCCTTTCGTAAGACATTTTCTTTCCAACCTCTGTATTTGATTAATGTTTTCTTCCATTAGCTGTTCTTTTATTACAGTATTCCTAATCCTCTCTCTTCTACTAATTCCCAACAATGACTGTAAAAATCTCATTTGGGCTGCTTCCAAGCCGACAACATTAAATTCCTCAATTGACTCACACTTTTCCCAGTAAACCACAACCTTAGCCTACTTATGGCATGTGTGGAAGAACCAATTATCATTGATTGACCTATACCCCCGCCGCTGTATCTTTGCACTTGACAGTTCGTGTGGCTTCGCGTAAGGTTGGCTACATTGTGGTTGCGACGTTGCCAGAGTGGCTAGTAAACAACAACAGCTGATTGTTCTCCTTTCTATCGAGTCTAAGCCGCATACAAAAAGTGTACGTAAGTAGCTAACGTCAATGAATAATAACTATTTCGTATTATTATTGTTAATTGAAAATAAGGGATATAAGCAGCTTTGGTATGGTCGGGTACTCCTTTCTATGATAATAGGCATACATGTGTCTACGTATGGCGTCTAATTGGAAAGCATCAAGATTTGTGACTGGACGAGGCTGCTTTCTTTTCTTCCCTGGAGTTGATAGAAATGCCTGTTGCGTTCCAGATGGTTTGGGAATTTTGTCCTCTTTCTCTTGGAGTTTCACTCCCTTGTTCTCGTGCTTAGTCCAAGAGCTGCTGCAGTTCGTTGTACGGCTTTATCAGCAGGAATAGAGGGATTGCCATGAAGCTTCACGTACTCCTTTTCCTGTTCAAAGAATTCCCGGGTTCTCCTTAATAGTTCCAATGCCTGACTACTAAATGGCACACCTCGGCACAAAGGATTTTCACTTCGTGAATCATCACTCTTCAATCGGCGTCGTTTTTCAGACATTGTCGTACTTAAGTTTTGTTTAAATAAATAATACGAATGAAATATATATAAAGTAGATAAATATATATATATATATATATATGTATAAACGAACAATAACAAAGCTATCAAACAATAACCACAAATATAAATAACAATGAACAATATGTAGCTTGCAAAGAACAACTCGACGCCCGTGCTGAGATTCACAAACTGAAGCATGTGGTTGGGAATAGTTACATCCGGCAACAGAGCTGATTCTAGTTCTGGTTCCGCTTTGTCATCGACCATCCGGAATGCTGCCTTGTAATTGGCTTAGGAATTCAAACGGTTGAAGCTTTTCATCTGTTTTTTTTGCGAGTGTACCAACTTAAACGCTAGCTGTCAAGTGTAACGTTACAGAGGCAGCGGTATAGTAACAGTAAACTATGAAGCCAAAGATATAAAATACCTACGATGCTGCAAATTGCCATTGGGGTATATTATCTCAAAATGAATTTTGCCTTGTGATTTACTGGGGAAAATGAATCAATTGGAGAATTTAATGTCGTAGTGACATATTACCATGGCAGCTCAGTCGATTAGTGCAACATGGAAAACCAAAGATCTATGGTTCAAATCTCAGCTTTATCATTGAAGTTTTCAGTCTAATTCTACCTTTCCAATATTAGACACAGTTTGCATCCTTGCCTCACACCCATTGCTCCATATAATTAATAAGAATAATAACATGACTAACTTGATGCAGGAGGCAGGAGAAGCTCTTTCTTCATGAGAGATGCTGCACACATGCCACCCAGGAAAGACAGCTCTGTTTCCAAATGTTTTAATCCATCACCAGGACTTGTGTGCCACTCGTACCCCACAACAAGGCAACGGAATCCGTAGAAACATGCCTTCTCATCCTTCACATAATCTGATGCTGTCTCAAGTGAGAATATTACCTCATTGCCTGTAACAGAGTATAAAGTGGTTGGCTTAAATAAAGTAATTACATTCTTTCTGCATTTTATTCCAAATTTAATTCATTCTGCTAATTTTAGTTCAACACACTCCATGCTTCTTGACAATATTCCATACTTTATAAAAAATGTATCTAACACCATAGGAAGATAAATAAAAAAATCTGATGTGGTACACTCACATGACTTTCTCTACTCTTGTACAAACTATTTTTACAAACACTTATTCTCCATATAGTTCACCTTAATCCAGATATCGAGCTGTTAATCTTATTGGTAATTTTCTTGTAGATGCAAGGGGAATTGGTAGGCTTTAAGCGATAGTCAAATATTTTAAGCGCTGGTTGCTATGTGGAGTATTCCATTACCTTTGCAGCATTACCAGGACAGAAAAAAAAATGAATAACGAATTTCCATTTAAGAAAAAGTACAAGTATTGGAAAATTTAAGTATTAACAAGCAATATCTCAAAAACGGTTCACCCCCCAAAAAATGTATATAATATAAATTGTTTATTTTAATGCGATCTACATTTTTTGTGTAGTAAAATTTTGTCTATCTCTTATGGTTTACCAGTTATGCAAAAATCGTTCACAATGAAGAATACTTTTGGAGACATTCCCAGAAAATTCGAGATATACATTTCATTTGTCATGAAAATATCTTAAACACATGATATTTTAATCAAAATGGTTAGAGAGATTTTTGAGAAAATTAAAATTTTTGAAAAATGTTCCATGTAAACGGTAATCTGGGGTGGGGGGATTTTCTTCAAAACCTTCGTGTCGCATCTCTGGAAGATACTGAACCTAAATACCAACTCATTTGTTCGTTTCTAAGTTATGCTGTTCACAGACACACACGGACATGTTTCCGAAAATGCTTTTTTTTGGATTCAGAAGGTCTCAAAACATGTATTTCCGGTGAAATCTCGGTATCAAATTTTTGGGTGGAATACAATACTTCCCCTACTTACTATACGTAGTAGAGAAAGTAAAAAATAATCATCTAATAAGATGAAATTCATGTACGGGTGACAAAAAAGTGCTTCACAATTGCCTTTGGGCTCCCTCTGCCACTTCTGCTGATTTCCATTTGTATTATATGTGCAGGGGTAGTTTATATGTATGAGCACAGTAGCATGTGAACACCTAAAAGATGGGATATAGAATTTGCACAGTTCAAGAAAGTGTTTAACAGGAGACATTACTACTTATTGTCAGCAAATGGAAATCATGATAGGATTAGGTGCATAGAAAGACAATAATATTGCACCTATTAATGAAATAACTGCATTGTAGAGAGGTATTATTATTTATATATTTCCTTGAGCTACAATACTAGGATTTGGAAGCAGAAGAACAGTCAGGCCTTAGAGCAGGTAGATCAGCTACTGATCATATATTTTGTATACAACAGATAATAAAGAAGAAAGCAGCTAGAACACAAACCCTCCATTTGGTATTCATTGATATAGAGAAAGCCTATGATAATGTGCCATTATCACAATTACGGTTAGCTTTAAAATTGATGGAAAATAGACCTATTTTGATAAGACCAATTCAAAATTTACACAAAAATGCATATTTAAAAGTAAAAATGGGAAAATACTTTTCAAGGGATTTCATGTTAATAAAGGATTATGACAGGGATGCTGTGTATCTCCTACGTTATATAAAATTTACACAGAAAAAGCTATAGAAGGTTGTTAAAATAAGTGTAAAAATATGGGAATTCCAATAGATGATGATTCAACAATCTACTGCCTGCAATTTGCAGATAATTGGTTAATTCTGGCTCAACAATATGAAGATGTAGAATATTTTACAAAGAAATTGATCCAAGGGTACAATAAATGGGGCCTAAAAGTAAATATGGATAAATGCAAATATATGACCATTGGAGATGTTTATCAAGATTTGGTACTGGAAGATGAAATGACAAATGAAATGTATTTCTTGAATTTTCTGGGAATAGCTTGTAAAGTCCTTTTCATTTGGAAGGAATTTTGTATAATCTTGTATAACTGGTAAAACATTAAGTGATAGACAAAAACATACTACACAAATAAATGTAGATCTCTTTAAAACACACAATTTATTTCAAATAAGTTTTTTTGTGGCCTTAGCCATTTCTGACATATCAGTTATTAATGGTTTGAATTGTTCATTTCTTGGTCATTCTCTTAAAGTCCTGCCAATATTCAATTGTTTCTTGTGATTGCATGAAAACTGTATGGAATTTTAAGGGCAGCATACAGTGTCCGGTTCTAAAACATTTGAACTATCAGTTCTCTTTGTATCTATACAGAATATGTAATTTAGCTATTTTTGCAAAGCTTTATTTGGATTAAAATGTAGTAGATAGAAAAATAATAAACGATAAAGGATAGAGAAAGTCATGTGAATGTATCACATCAGATATTTCTTATTTCAATGCATAATGATGACAGATATAAACAGAACATTTAATAGCAAACTGCAGTGAAACAGCTAATTGAGTAATGGGCATAATGGTTCCAATGAGCCACTTGGGGCTTTAGAGGATCATTTTCAGGTACAAAGTGCAAATGATGCTGTGCTATGTTATATCCCTTTAACCTCTACATCAGTCTCTCCCGAAACTGACTCATTCAGACCTGATCATATAAGTGACTGAGTTATAACCCACCTGGAAGAACGATAGCTGTCTGAGGCCAATTTGTGCTGCTCCTGCTGAACTTGTGCAGTATAGGCCAATAGGGGACAGGATATGAGTCAGCATCATCTTCAGAAGAAGCTGACATGCTTTTGCGTGTTGGGGGAGTCTGCAAGCTAGGGATGTAGAGCTGCAGGGAGTCCTCTGCCTGTGCAGTGCCACATTGTGGGTCGAACTCTATACACAACCACTTCACGCACTCTGGAAATGAAACTCTGCAAAAAATTCAGAATATATTTCAATGTTTTATATAGTAACAAGGCCTAGAAGTATAAACAAGAACTAGGTTAGTGTTGTATACAGAACAGACTGTGCTTAAATGCAGACCTTTGCAGAGAGTTCAGATATAGTGGTTTGTGAGTCAAATGCATGCAGAAGAGAGGATATCCTTTGGATTGGAACCAGGAATGGGGATAAGATTAAACAACAATGGTAGGTGGACAGAGCAGAAAAAATGCCTTACGGAAGGTAAAACTAGCTGTGAGAAGTGTAGGAACTTGTTTGAAAAAAATACCAAATAAGGAAGTACAGTAGGGATGATGGTTCTGTGCCGGTGAAGGCTGGATGCGCACTGGTTATCTGGACAGTGAGCGAGCGGTGAGTGCCATCGCTTCAGTCTAGTGGCAGCAGTAGTTCGAGTAACATCTCTCTTGCCAGCCGTCTGTTGATGCTACCTTGAACGTTGTGTTTATAAATTAGTTACTATATGTTTCTGTAGAGGTGTCATTTCAGTTTCTGCATTGGGAGAGGGCAAGATTGCTTGGAGCAGTTTCACAAACGTTCGTGTGGATTGAAACGATATATTTGGCCTAAAAGAAAATAATGTTCTATTTCTTAAATGTGAAATATTGCTATTAATAGTACAGCTGTAATGTTTCATTTGGTAGAGCAATAATGTTGCTTGTAACCTAGGGGAGGGGGCCAATTGACCCCCTGCCCCCCTAAATGACATCCCTGTGTTTCTGTAATTAAAATTGGATTGCATATATTGTGTATTTTGGTGTGTTTATTGGAGGTTATTGCCTTCTTGCGACGTTTTGTGTAAAAATAACAAAGGTTAATATAAGACAAAATGGTGGCGCCGTGGCCGAGCGGTTAGACCGCTCGCCTCCCATCTAGGCGTCCCGGGTTCAATCTCAGGGACCTGCATGTGGGATTTGTGGTGGACGAAGCGGCGTCTGGGCGGGTTTTCTCCGGGTTCTCCGGTTTCCCCCGCCATTCATTCCACCAACTGCTCCATCATCACCTTTCCTTTCATCCATTTCACCAACATTTCGTTTCATCTACTTCCTTCATCCCATACCAGGCATCGGGCTGATCACCCATCCTGGATGCTCTGTCTGATCCATGAGTGTCTGCTCCTCGACGGGCCTCTGACCCCAGGCACCCGCTTGTAAGTCCTGGGGGGTGTAAGTCCTACATAAGAGGAGGGTAAACAGATAATGAATGAATGAATGAATGAATATAAGACAAAATGATGGGGAAAAATACAAAGAAATCGCTAATGGAAAAGCTAATTCCTACCTTGCCTCTCAGATCTGTCTTGGTGATGGATAATGCACCGTACCATAGTGTGCAGTTGGAAAAGGCCCCATCGCCTCATACCAAAATACGATGCAGAACTTGCCCCATTCCATGAAAAGATGCTAAGTTTGGAGCTTTACAACCTAAGTAAGGGTCAAAGCCTATTCCGAAAATTTATGTTCATAGATTGTAGGCCATGCACACAATGTTCTCCGATTACCACCCTATTCTTCGGGTCTTAATCGAGTGGATATAAAGTAATGGGTAGCTTGGTAGTACACCCTTTTAAACTACATAATGTTATTGATTAAGCTTAGCTAACAAAATGTTGAGGACATTAGCATAGAAAAGTGGGAAAATGCCTCTCAACATATTAAGTAGGAAGACAAATACATTGAAGAACAACAAGGACTGTTTGAAAATGTCTTAGAAGGTTCTGTAATCCAGGTTAGGAAATATAGTGACAGCGAACGAGAAGAACACTGATGACAATGAAAGGGAAAGTCTTGCACAAGAAAATGACGGTGGTGATATTTCTGGTGTAGAGTGTTTATCACACTAATAAAGCCCCTGCTAGTTTACAACAATTCATTTACATGACAAGGTTTGTGTATAATGTGTAAATATAAAAGAATGATAGAGCAATCTGATAATAGTGACAATAAACCAGTCATGCAGTGGTGTGGTGTATGTTTGTCGTATCAGCAAAGTCCCACGTCTTCCAGCAGGCAGACAGCTGCCTGGCATTAGGCATAGACCCTCTTCAGTGCGCGAGGAAAGGTCACTGGCACAGAACCATTGTCCCTACTGTAAGCTGCATATCTTTAGCTTCTGAATAAGGCCGCGCCATCTTGCATAAACTCGTTGATGTTTTGCTCATCTTGTCGCAAGCTGCTTCTGGGCTCTTGTCCAATCTTTGCGCTGTTGTTCCTGCTTATATACCAGCAATTCCCCAGTGGTCCTGCCTCTTTGTTTCTGATTAGCTGCCTATTCACCAATCAATGATTCTCCACGACTTTCAAGAAATAGTGACACCAGTACCAACATCAATTGGTGGACAGGAAACCAATCAGGAACGAAGGGGCAGGTCCACCGGAAAACTGCTGATATATAAGCAGGAACAATAGTCTAAAGATCAAACAAACTCGGGCACACCTACAAGATGTGCAACATGACCTCCCGGTGCGTCCTCTGCGGTGACCTCCACCGCCTAGCTGACTGCCCCAAAAAGGCCACGCAGGACGTCGTACCCCACTGTGCAAACTGTGGGGAGACGCATCCTGCAAGCTATCGCGGTTGTGAGACGTTTCGACACGAACGTCACCGCCGTCAACTGGCGTCTTTGGCCAGGAGCTCCCCAGGTGCTCAACCAGGGCCAAAACCCATTGTCCACCCGGCTCTGGTTAAACAAGGCGTCTCATTTGCGAGCGCCGCAAAGGGGCAAAAGGCAACCACGCCACCACAAAATGGTCCCCCCTCTGAAGCCCCCCCCTCCCAGGAGCCCTCCGGTGACCTGGGTGGGTTTAAAGAACTCCTTGAATTGTTTAAAACTTTCAATCTCCCGGCACTCTTGCCAAAAGTGAAGCCATTTATTACCAAATTCAAAGGCTGCACAGGCACCTGGGATAAGTTAGAGGCAATCATGTGTTTTCTTTCAAATATCTTAGATTAAATGGCTACTGTAAGGGGAGGTACAACTTTAACTCGCGCGCTCCTGTGGAATGCCGATGGCATCCACCGGCAGCAGCACGAACTTGAAAACTACCTGCGGCGAAACAAAATTGATGTCGCATTTATGTGCGAAACAAAATTAAAACAGGAGCATACATTCAAGCTCAGGGGTTATCAAATTTTTCGGAATGACAGACTTGGCAGACAGGGGGGTGGCACCGCCATTTTGCTCAGAAATACTGTTGCTCATGCTCCTGTCACGCTGCCAGCCTCGGCAGTGTTAGAGTGCACGGCTCTCAAAATTCGTATAAAACATACAACGGTGATGTTGGTAGCGCTCTACCGGCCCCCTCAATCCCTAATATTGCTTCGAGACCTCGAACAGATCCTCGATTTAGAGGAGCATGTTATAATTGCAGGAGATTTCAACGCTCGGCACCCTTGGTGGCATTGCCGCCGAGCAAACGCGGCTGGAAATCTCCTGGTGGAACTTATAACTGAAAATGACGACATTGAGGTTCACTTCCTCCCCGAACCCACCTTTTGGCATAAAACAGGTCACTTTGATCCTGAAATTTTGGACTTCGTACTGACAAAAAATGCGGCTATATCACAGTGTATCACAGCTTAGACTCGGACCATTTACCTGTGCATTTTGAGATCTGCGGCGCAGTCACGGCCGGTTGGAGCGGCCCGCCGCGGAGAGCAGAGACAGATTGGCAGTGATTTACGTTAGAAATGCACAGGATGGCTCAGCCTAAGCTGTCATACTACAGCGAGGCAGACATTGATGCCGCCATTGAAAACTTTACTGCCTCGCTACGCATGGCCAAAAGAAACGCTACCACGTACACCACAAGTCCACCCAGTTTCTGCACGTACCCGGAGGTGGAGCAGCTCATTGCTAGGAGGCGGCGCCTGACGAGACTTTGGCGGCTTACCCGCCAGCCCGAATACAAAGTTGCAGCAAAATGGCTACGCAATACTATTCGGCAACAAATTCAACTGAACAAAATTGAACAGTGGGAAAATAAAATGTTAAGTACCACACATTCGGACAATTCTTTATGGAAATTACTAAGGGCATTTAAGGTCTCCTCTAGCGTCAACTCAAGCACTGAGGCGCTTCACACTCCCCTCGGCCTGCACTTCTCCGGTGAGGAGAAAGCCGAGGTGTTCGCCGACTGTCTCCAAGACAGATTTTGTGAAAACCCAACTACGAACCCCGAGAAAGAACGGGAAGTACTATCATGGGTACAAAACTGGGTGGCGCAGAAGCAAGAGCAACAGCTGACCCATATCACGCCGCAGGAAGTGTACAAGCTCATTAGGCAATTGCCTAATGGGAAAGCCGCCTGCCCGGACAGGGTGACTAATGAGGAACTCAAGCATCTCCCGAGAAAAGCCCTGGTGCAACTCACCAAGATTTTCAACACCTGTTTGCGGCATAACCATTTCCCCGACACTTGGAAACGAGCCAAGGTAATTATACTACCGAAGCAAGGGAAAAGCACCAGGCAACCTCAAAACTACCGCCCCATTAGTCTCCTGTCTACTATTGGAAAATTGCTCGAGAAAATTATACTTTGTCGACTCAAAAAACAAGTTTCGGAAACTCATGATTTGTCAAAATCTCAGTTTGGTTTTAGAAAAGGTCATTCTACTGAATTACAATTATTACGCCTCACAGATGACATAACCGAGCAATTCAACAATGGGGCTTCAACGTTGGCATTATTTTTGGACGTAGAAGCCGCATTCGACCGGTGCTGGCACAATGGCCTTCTTTATAAACTGCACCACAACTTTCCCGGCCTTCGGAATTACATGTTTTTGCTTCAAAATTATTTAGAAAACCGGCGCTTCTACGTCCAAGTGGGCCGCTCCTCATCTCGGGAGCATGTTATGCAGGCTGGCGTCCCCCAAGGGGCAATCATGTCCCCCTTCTTGTATATACTCTACACCAACGACTTCCCGGTGGACGCCAAATGCAAAGTGGCCATGTATGCTGACGACACTGCCATCTACAATCACCACAAAAATCCACGTTTCGGCCTTCTAGAAATGCAGCGGTACATTGACCGCTTCCTCTCATGGCTTCATGATTGGAAAATAGAAATTAATGCTAACAAGTGCCAGCTGATCTATTTTACTCGAAAGCTGCGCCTCCCGGCCATGGACCTAACGGTCGGTGGTCAAAGGTTGCACTGCCGTCAGCATATCAAGTACCTTGGCGTCACAATGGACCGCACGCTGCGGTGGTCCACCCACTTGAAAGATACCGCCAACAAAGGGCGGCAGCGACTAAAGTTATGCGCCCCCATCTTTCGCAGCAAACAACTAGCACTTAAGTCTAAATTAGTTTTGTATAAATCTTTTATTTTGTCGGTGGTTCTCTACGCCTGCGTAGCCTGGGCCAACGCCTCCAACACCGCTCAAAAACAACTTCAAACCCTCCAAAACCTTTCCCTCAGAAAAATCCTGCGAACTCCCATCCTTACCAGCACCCGAACCCTTCACAGAGAGGCAAACATTCCCACCATCCCTGATTCAATAACAAAACGAGCATCCTCTGCATGGGCGCGCATTAGAATACACTCAAACAACCTCATCTCCGGTATTGGCAGGGGCGAGCCAAAGCACCGAAAACATGCCAGAATAAGACAATTTTAGATTACAGTCGGCTCGCCCCTGCGCGCGCCCTGCACACAAGGCCCCAGGCAAAACCCCTTACGGCAGAGGCCCCATCAGTCGCCTCAGAAGCACCGCCAATATTCACGCTGCCGCACAGCCAAACTGCGGGCTGTAAATATGTAAATAGTGCAGTGTATAGTTTTTGTGAATAGTGAAATCGTGTGCTGACCTGGGACGTGTAAAGCATGGCCAGGTGTGTGTGTGGGTGTGCGTGGGTGTGCGTGAGTGTGTGTGTGTATGTGTGTGTGTGAGTGTGTATCATTAATTGTAAATAGTGAAAAAAAAAAAAAAAACTTTCTAAACCAACCAGAAAAAAAAAACTCACTTATATACCGAGAAAAACTATTCTCGGCAACTTATGGATGGTTGCCGTATGGGTTTTTTATTACTTAAAAATTAATCTCATAGAAATTAGGATAACTGTATGTAATGTAAATTTTTGCCTGTAAGCCGGGCCACTTGTACCGGCACCAGGCCACATTTATTAATAAACCAATCTGAATCTGAAAGATCAAACAAGAGCCCAGAAGCAACTCACAAGATGAGTGAAACGTTGGCAAATTGATACAAGATGACATGGCCTTATCCAGAAGCTAAAGACAGCATCAAGACACAGGCCGTGGAAGCCTACACATCCATTCAAGAAAGTAAGCTGTTTAGAGCAAATTTATTCAGCAATAGCAGAATAAAACATCTGATGTGTTGTATTCATATGACTTTCTCTACTCAATCTTCTACAAACTATTCTTACAAAAGCTTATTCTTCTTGGTACTTTTTGTTAACAACGATAAACTTCACATTTTTACAAATTTCATTGTAGGTATAAGGAGGATACAGTAGGCAATGCAATTAGACAGATTTTTAAAAAGTTATTTGTCACGTGATGACTTTGAAATTCCATCTCCTTGCAAGACCATAAGAGAAAATTAATTGGAACTTATTACTTGAAAAAAGTAATAAGTCACTATTCAAACCAATAAAAAAACAATATAACAAAGAAGTTATTTGAAATAAATTTAGTGTTTTAAAGAAATCTACAATTTTTGTTTAGTATGTTTATGTTTTGCCTATCTCTTATACTTTACCAGTATTACAAAATTATATTTTTCATAAGTTATTTTTGAGAAAATAAAGAAAAATGTTCCATGAAAAGCATTGTTTGAAGTAGGAGGGGGGGATTCACACTCTCATGCATGGAAAATATTATTTTTACTCAGAGGCCTCAAAATATGTAGTTGCAGTGAAATCTTGGTATTAAATTTTTGGGTGGAATGCAATAAATACTTCCTCTACTTCTCTAGATAAGCAGTAGATAAAGTAACTTTGATACATAGGATGAAAATTTGGAGTACAGGCAGAGCTTGGGAAGACACTGACAAGATTTACTGAGCATTCTGTAAACTGATATTGGGATTACCTAACGCAGCTCCAAATGGAGTAGCTCTAGGTGAGGGGAAGGGTTGGTAGGAAAGGTTTGATAGTAAAGTGTCCATTAAAATATTGGTGCGGGATTGAATCACTAGAAGAAAATATCGTAAAAATTATTTAAAGGCTCAAGAAAAAGCAAAGTGGGGAGGGAGTTGGTTAGTTGAAGCAAAGCAGATACTACAAGAAATGGTAGGTTGGTATCTAATGTTGAGCAGTTGTCAATGAAGCCATTACTTTCTTGCACTCCAGTAGTTATATTACAAGAATTGGGCATATAAATGAGCATACAATTTGTAGACAGGAAATATGGAAGAAAGTGAAACTTAAAATTTGAGAACATTGAAAAACAATTGAGTAGCTTCAGAGATAAGAGTGCATTAAAATATTACAGTAGCTAAGAAAGATTTGGGTAGGGAATATTATGTGGATATTTGTAATAAAGCTGAAAGAGAAAAGCTTGCATGGGCAAGAACAGGAACAATGTAATTATGTGGACAAAAAGTTTCAAAAGAATTGTGCTCAATGTGTGAAAATGGAAATAAAAACTAGCATTGTTTAATACATTGCCCAGAAACTAAAATATGGAAAGAAAAATATTGAATAAAAATTGAAACAGCCTGAGATAAAGATTTTGGTTTTAAAATTGTTTGGAAAAATAGGAAAGAGGTATTGCAACAACCGGGTAACTACATAGGAAAGTAAGAGAGAAATGGTAGAGAAAAATTAATTATCACGACCTCCCCTCCCAAAAAAAAAAGATGGCTACAGACGTCTATTATGTGAGAGGCAACAGTAAATAATTATTCATAAACTATATAACCCAAATAATCACTTTACAAGAGACTCTAGCCTAAATGCATAAATCATGCTGTGTTTAATTGCATTTTAAGCAAGAAAAGATGATGATTAGGAAACAATGCTTTACTGGATGGAAGAGGAAGGGTGATACAGCAGCACAGATAGCTAGTGGAATTTGCTGATTAAGGTAAAAATATATGTAGCTTGTTTCCAAAAGCTAGCGAATCCTAATGTAGAAATTTTAGAGTAGACGGTAAAAGGGTACACAAAAACTCATTGAAATTACAATCATTATTGTAGGAAATCAATATTTTATTTAGTTTTTCTGGAAATCCTTGAATTTTTATGGGATCTTTTAAGCTATTCAATATTTATTTACAATTGAATTTTATTTCAGATTTGGTATGCTTTGTAATAAGAAGGAAAAATTATATAAGGTATACTTAATGACCAAATAACACACACTATTGTACATTCCAAACCAGAGTTCCCTCTGATGTAAACAGAAGCACGTGCTTCTGCTTGTTGCTAACCCAAGAATACACTGTTATGTCGACGTAAAAAGTTCCTTAATACATGTATTATATTATGAAATATTAGAGCAGAAAAGGGATAGAACTGCACACTTCATTGCAGTTATCATAAGAACTTGTCGTTAAAGGTAATGGATATGTACTAGCCGTTAAGAGATTACAAATTATTATTTTTGTCTGCCATTGCGCTAACGCTGAGAGTATTTTGGTTGTTAATACCAACTGCATGCATGACTGCTACTATGTTACATATACAAGAAATGCAGCAATGAATTTCCAGAGGCGCTGTCTGAGTACCGAATAAACACTTTGCGTATCACAGGAAATATGATAAACAAAGTCATTCATAATATGCAGGCACGCATATGCTCAGCTCAGGTCAAATCTTCTGATTTAGTCAGTTGGTATTTGAGTTCACATGGCAGAGGAAGGTGCGTGTAGTGCGAATAAACTGTTCAAACACAAAAGAGGGAAACAGTTAAAAAGTGACGAAAAACAAACAGCTCTTCATATATTCAACTCACTATTAGAAAAATACCCGACACTTGCATTAGTGCATATTGCGAAACTAATATCGGATTTTACAGGCGTTTCAGTGAGAAGTGTAACCAAAGCAAGCAGGGAATATAAACAGACATAATAGAACATAGAAGAGGATAAAATGTGGGAACTTGTTTTAAGTGTGACAGTGCTGTGGAATTGTGGATAAGCTTGTCATTATTTTGGAGAGTAGTTCTGATTCCGATATGGCAGCTGAATCATCTTTGGGGGATTCGGATTTGGGTGTTGCATCTTTGCCCGAGGATTATGATTAACTTAAGTAAAATGTTCATTTCCACAGACTTATAAAATATATTGTTACCTCAGGTTGCATTTTGAACTATAATTCCCAGGCAGAGTGCGTTTTTATAGATTTAAATAGTGTTCAACAAGCACATGAGAGGGGAACAAGCAGCCATTAGGGGCGGGGATTGCGAACCACTTTCGTGCGGATAATACAAAGAGTTTGTTTTCAGTGAAAGGCACTCTGGTTTGGAATGGACTGTAATTATATATTTTAATATGAAACATCACATGATGACACATCTAAGAAACACATATTCAGGAATTAACTTTCATTAACATCAGTTGGATCAAAACTTCACAACAAAGACTTTAACATAAACAGTATCCACAACTGCAATTAGGCAGATTTTGTAAAAAAAAAATAGGTTTGTCTTTATATTCTGGAACCTACATGCTGCCATATTTTGTCCATTTTTAAAAAATAATGGATTTGATACCTTTTGGAAATAAATACACAAATGTAGGAAAGAATTATTAACTTTCAAAACTATCACATATAACAATTGTCTAAAGAACACACTATTCTGAAGCCAGTGTTGCCAGTTATTAACTATTCCGAGGATTGTAAACATTTATCACAGCTCATTACATAATTTATACGTTTCAATTTTTGTAATGCTTTCAGCAGCCACCAGCATAACCAAAGGTGGGAAGAGTTTTGGAATTTATACCCTCTCCTGAAATTTCTACAAAGTCTTAGATAATTATATTGCCTACTATTAGCAAGTTCTTTTCTTAGGTAAAAGTGCTTCCAGAACTCTTTCAAATTACACATTATCTGGATAAAATTATTTGAACTTATGCTCACATATTAAGCTTTGTTTACATATGATTTATTCATTCCATAATATTTTTTTCTGAACTGATGTAGATATCTGTGAGATTTTATTATTGTTTTCTGTTGATGCAATGCTAGTGAACTAGCTGCATTATATGTTGCAACAGCTGAGAGTTCAGTTTCAACTCACAACTTCATAGAAGAGATTTAATAACTTGTCATGGTTATTACTAAGTTGGTCTATCTCCCCAAAAGGAATTCTGGCTATGTAATTATCAGTTTTTTTTTTAAATAAACCTGACTTATGCTTATTTTCTCTTTAAAATCTTTCCATCTAGCCTCCCAGTATATAATAGATGATACATGAAATATTTTTTGTTTTGTTTTGTTTTGCTGCTTTTAGTAACGAATGTAAGCTTGTGTCTGTGTATTGTATCATATATAACATCTCTGTGGCTGTAATTTGCAATCTTTCCTGTTTACAAATGAAACATAGATGGCAGCACCTGTGATGCATAGATCAGATCAGACACATCATACATAATAAATCCCTCCCCTCTTAATTAAAAAAATAAAACTTCAGTCTTATAAAAATCCTTTCTGAAAGTATCCTTTTGTATGTTTGTCATATTTAGTACCTTAACATCAAACACAAAACGATAAAATGATTAAACTGTATCTCAGAGGCTCCTCTAAAATGTATATTTTTTGCTTGTTTATTATTCTTATAGCTTGTACTTTCAAGTTGCACTGTTGTTTTCTTAATATCAGTCACTTTTAAACCTACAAACATCCATTCAGATGTCCTCCTGACATATAGGTCAAGCACAGCGTTAAATTTTAAGTCCACTTTTCTCAGTATTTTTCCCTATTCAAAATGACCCAATGCTTTTAATTTACATTTTGAAATTTTCATGGAAACTTCAAATAATACACTTATAAATCATGTTGGACTTTTGAAAAAATATCATGTAATTCATTTGTATTCAAATATTTTCCATAAATTCAAGTTGAAAAAAATTGAAAAACTCAATGACACTTACACAAAGCCTGCACAACAATTTCTTTATATTGGTTTCTAATTTCAAAAACATTTTGGTGTATATAATAATCCATTTGGTGGAAAGAGACCATTGTGTATTAGCATTTCAAAAATGATTAGTTATAAATAAAAAGATTGATTCTTTTTAGCCTAATTTATTTTCAGCCTACTTGTGCCCTTAGAAACTTGCAATTACTGAATCTCAGATTCGTAGCTCAGTTGGCTACAACAATGAACATTAACTAATGGTCAGAATTTCAATATTGGAAATTAAGTTTGAATCCTGCCTATAAAGTCTGTGGAAAAGGCTGGGGTGGACCCACATAAAATAAATGTTGATTGGCATGTGTGGATGTTGATGGAATTTTGATAGCTGCATAGGTAAGCAATAGATTTAAAGGCGCTGAAAGTTAACCATTTTAAGTCCAAATTTTTTATCCAACAACAAATATACATAATAATGTCAAATGACACCATTGGGCTGCAAAGGGTTAATAGTTCAGAAATGGTATGACATGACTGATTAAAAGTCTTGTGTGTTCTATTTGTTTTATGTTCTGCATATGTGGTAAAATAAAACTGATTTTTATTTTTTCACAAATGCATTGCCTTAAAATATGTTAAGTAGAGAAACTGGTTTGAAAACTTGTAAATTTTGCTTCAGCTCTCTAGAATATTAATAAATGTAATTACTGGCTTCTATGTTTACTTGTAGATGGACAAATAAACAGAATATCCTGATAAGTTTATTTTGGTACATGAAAGGCTGATTCAGAATTTGTGCTGTTCCTTAGACAGTTCTAATGAGTGTATTATTGCACACCTGTAGTTAGAGACAGTGGCAGCCTTATAGGGGTGGTCACTCTCGACCCAAGCATAGTGATGCGAAGTGGTGTTTGTAGCTGTCTGGCATTGACCTCCAATGCTATCAATGGATCCGGTGGAATGCTGCATGGCACTTCCTAGAAGATTCAGTGCAGCCACATGCGGCAGCAGTTCTTGGATCATGTTCAAGACTTGCACTCCACTCTGTGTACACAATGAGGTCAAGACCTTAGTTTATGCAGTGCAATTGGCAAGTGTTCCTTGCCTGAGGCATGCCATTCACATATGACCATCAACAGTCTTATCCTATAACCTACAGCACTTGGAGCACTTCCATACTCTCTTGGCATTCAAAGAGCACTTGGCAATTGATGCACTTAATGCAATGATTCAACTAGTTTCCTTCACTTGCTTCATTCATTGCAATAAGCCATGTACAGGGTGCACTGAAAATTTACTGTCACAAACAGAGTCCAAACATTCAGCAATGTTAATGTTATTGTTACCCAATTGATGCTGAGGGGTTTTCAGATTATTGAATGCCAAGAGATAAGAAATAAACAGCTTCATAAATAAAATAGATAAAATTGCAATCACTCCTACATAAATGATACAAAGAAACTATTGAACCTTTTTAATGCTTGGTTTACAGAGCACATTTTCTTTTATAATATGTATATCTCTCCTTCAAAAAAAATCCATGATTATTGAGCTAGAGCTCAGGTGGTAGCATCTATGTTCTGACACTCAGGCACCAACTAATCTGTTTAGGTTTTTCAAGTAAATATGGGATCGGACATTTTAATACAACTGTAAATTACACCTATATACATATGCACTAGGAAGGCAACTATGCAACTAAGGCCGTCTATCAAAAACATTATGGTGCAAGAAGGCAACTATGCAGTTGTACAGCATGACACTATTGTATTCCACAAATGCACAGGGCAGCTGACCTAGGATTCCATAGTCCATCTTCCCATTAATCAATAGTTAACACAGGAAGACAATTATGTAACTAAGGCCATCTAAATTGCACACATTAAGTGAGGTGTAACAAAGAAACTAAATTAGACAATGATTAAAGCGACATATAGACTAAAGTGGGAATTTTTCAAGATGTTTTAGGTTTTCATTCAGTTATTTATATTTCCCTGTTAACATTAAGGGCGGTATTCCTAGTCAATCTTGGTCTGGACCAATTTACTATTTCCAATGGATTTACAGTGGACCATCAATTTTCTTATTCATAAACAGGGACTTGCATTGGTCCTGGGATCAAACACCTTGGTCTGAACCAAATTTTGGTCCACCTCAGAGGTGTAGATTAAAGGCAGATCATCTTTACAAAATGGGTGACTATGGAGTGATGGGCATGGTTGCTGTGTATAGAATTTGGAATTGAAGTAAAACTATCTACCAAGATTACACATAATTGGAAAGTATGATGGCCTAAACTTCAGAACAGATACAGGTTTAGTAAAGAAAAAGTTAGGTTAATAGAACTGGTTCATCCTAACCTATATGACAGAGACGATAACCGAGGCTTGAGTATCTCAATTAATACACAAATGCTAATAGCACATCCGTATTATGCTTTGAAATTATTGAATTTACAAAAAGAAACTATTAAATTAACAATAGAAAACGAAGAAAATGGCCAATTACCTTACCTAGACATCGGGATCATTAGAAATAATGCACACAACAAACTAAGGTTCGGCATTTACAGAAAACCAACTCACACAGAAAATTATATTAAAAACAATAGCTACAATCCTACAAGCCACAAACATGCAATTTTAAATAGTATTACAAACAGGTTAGTACATATACCATTGGAGAAAGAGGAATACCAGAAAAGAACAATAGATAAGATAAAAAAGTTTGAAAGACAGAAATACATCCAACAAACGACTACTTTACTCAGACAACAAAAACCACAAGCATTTAGGAAATTCACTTATCACCCTTGGACACATCATAAATTTCAAAGGATTTTCAAGAAATACAATATCACCCTGTCTCCACAGAACCACCACAATATACGAAACTACTATGCAACAGAACAAAAGATCCTATCCCCAATGATAAATCAGCTGGTGTATATAAAATTGTTTGTAATGACTGTAACCTGGTATACATAGCAAGAACCAAAAGAAATCTTGAAATAAGACTTAAAGAGCATATGAGATGCATTTACCAAAAGCAGCTAGATTAATCAGCAGTAGCACATCATTTCTGGTCTTCAAACCATGATATCACTCCGAACATAAAACTCTTAAAACCGATCAAAAGCAGCAATGAATTGGACATCTGGGAAAAAATACATATCGTCAAACACAGGAATCACCTAATGAATTTCGAACTGCCACCACCCAGCAGCCTTTGGAGGTTCATCAGCCCAGCACCAGAGAACACCACTAGCCACACACATTCCCCAGACAATAACCGGCAAACTCAGTTGAAAACATGCTGACGATGGGAGCAAACCGTCTGCTGAAACGTGTTCAAGTAAGAACATTTTAGTGATGTAGTGTGACAACCTTCAACTCTCTCTATTTTAAATGAATAGTGTGCCACACTCCCAGCCTGATGACATCACCGTGAGGTGAGGATTAAACATAGTAGTGCTTCCAGAATGAAAACAAGAAGTCGTAGAATGACACAGTTTTCAACAATGTGCTCAAATTTGTTTACATTTTATTGTTAGAAGCCTTTAAAAATTTAGTTCAGTCCTCCTTAAGGAACTGTGCCCATTTTGTGTTGGAGGCATCATGCTAACTTTCTAATTTTTCACCATTTATTCTCTGTATGTTTACAGAATTATAATATATACAATAGAAAAGCAAGTATTAACAAGAAAAAATCAAGTACATGACCACAATGCAAGAAAAAACTGCAATTATTTTAGACAGAGTATAAATAAAAGTATATCTGAGAAGAACATCAATACGAAAGCAATAATTTTTTTTAACAGATTGCCAGTGGCACTGAAAAATTTAGCCAATACTTCAAAAATGTAAACTAAAAGAGTATCTAATTAACAAGATAATTCAGATTATCTGTAAGCAATTATTAGATTGAGGGTAAACAGCCATTGTGATATGCAGGTGCATACATATGTAAATTTTGTTCTTTCATATCTTGTATGTCATATTAACTATCCTATATGTTGTTGCTTTATATTCTCTATATCATATTTTATGTATTATGAAACTTACTTGTCCAATGTTGACTTTCTGCTGTACAAACGATTTACTGGATGAATAAATTATCACTATTATCATGATGATGATAAGATGATGATGATAATCATCAAGCCCATTCACAATAGACTGAGAAGGAAATCAGAACAGAAACAAGAATGGGAAGCAAAACAACATACAACTTTATGGTTCCAATACTCTGGGAACGAGAACAGGATTGCATATCGATAACCATACAGAAAGCAAAGTGAAAAGTTGATTTTAAAATTCGGACATCATATATTTGTAGCTGACCAATGATATTTTTTCACCTACTTCCAATTCAGCCAACATAATGCAGGTTAGCCAATACCAAAAATTGATGGAGTAAACATTTTCTAAATGCAGATCCATTACTATTTCTAATTCCTTTAGTTTTAACGAGTGCCATTTTCTTTATTAACAGCAAATATGAAGTTATATTTTGTCCTTTGTTAATTTCTACAGGTTTTGCTGTTCTTTGTAGGTTTTACTATTGTTATTTTTGAGACAATTGCCAGTTTTGAGTTGCACATAGACAATAAAAATAACACTTTCACTAGAAGAATCACTGCTCAATGGATCTTAGGAAGTCAGGATGCACATTTGCTGGAATTTCTTCCAGTTTAATTTTCCCAGTTGAATAAATGAATAATTTATTGTTTGCTTTGAACTTACATGCAATTTATACAATGCATAAATACAATGGAGTCGCTTATTATTCCTCTTCCCCTTATATTTAACATTCTGTTGTGTATATATAAACATTTTCCCAGTATGTGAATAGAGGGAGTTCTAGAAGCTGTTTCATCATGGCTGTGAATAATTTCCATGGCGAAGAATCTAATATGCACAAAAAGGATGTACACACTGTCCCCAAAAATGAGAATAAGAAAGTTAAAATTTAACCAAGTCTTCTTTCTCATTCCCAGGTCTGGAAGGACCCTGTTAATTGTGAATGACCACATTATAATACACATATTTTAATTTGTCTATCTTGTTTTGTTTTTCATTCTTGGTTATTTGAACCAGCTCTAACATTACAGGCTGCAGGTATAAGTAAGCCTCTAGAACAGACAGAACAAGTGTTATGAATACTACTATATCAGGACCTTCATTTTACCTAGTGATCTATATATTTCTTGCAGACTGTAGCCAGCATTTATCCACTGCTGCTGTAGAATAATCCATGTGCATAAAGTAAAATTTCCAAAACTATCCTTCTCAATGCAGAAATTCAGCATTTAACTTACTCTAGGATCCAGCGTAGCCAAAGGACTGATGTGGGCTAGGACAAGAGGCAATAATGTTGTCACTATATATGCATTTCCTAGAACTTCTGTAGCTATTTGGTCTTCAGCTCGCTCCCTTGCCAAAGCCATCAGATCATTACACCGCTGGGTTATAGCTGTTGTCATGGACAGTGTGCATTTGCAGGCCTGAAGTTCTGCCCAAGCTTTGCTGGTCTGTTGACTTTCTGAGTCTTGTGGATTGCTAAAATTAATGAAGCTGTATATTAACATATGCTACTTCAGGATCTAGAACATGCACATGTTATGAACATGTCAACTATGGTTAGCTACAATGTAATTATCACTAGAGCCCTGGATGTTTAGGCATTTATAACAATCAAAATATGCAGGCAAAAAAGATAATAAAAATGTAAGATAGCAATGGTATTACTTTTTTATTTTATTGTTTATATAAATTAATTATACTTTTAATACACCATAGCCTGGTCTTGACAAGATTAAAAAATAATAGCAATGGTATATTTAAAAAAGGCATTATAAATCTTAAAAATCTGATGTGTTACACTCACATGACTTTCTCTACTTTTGTACAAACTATTTTTACAAATGCTTATTCTCTATATGCTTCATGTTAATCGAGATATCGAGATGTTAATCTTATTGCTAATTTTCTTGTAGATGCAAGGGGAATTGGTAGGCTTTAAGCGATAGTCAAATATTTTAAGAGCTGGTTGCTATGTGCAGTATTCCATTCTCTTTGCATTACCAGGACAAAAAAAGAAAAATGAATAACAAATTCCCATTTGAGAAAAAGTATAAGTATTGGAAAATTTAAGGGAATAACAAGCAATATCTTGAAAATGGTTCACTCAACAAAAAAAATGTATGTGACATAAATTGTGTATTTTAACGCGATCTACATTTTTTGTGTAGTAAAATGTCTATCTTTTATGGTTTACCAGTTATGCAAAAGTCGTTCACAATGAAGAATACTTTTGGAGACATTCCCAGAAAATTCAAGATATACATTTTATTTGTCATGAAAATATCTTAAACATATGATATTTTAATCAAAATTGTTAGAGCCATTTTTGAGAAAATTAAAATTTTCGAAAAATGTTCCATGTAAAGGGTAATCTGGGGTGGGGGGATTTTCTTGAAAACCTTCGTGTCGCATCTCTGGAAGATACTGAACCTAAATACCAAGTTTGGTGTTTATCCGACTGTTCGTTTCTGAGTTATGCTGTTCACAGACACACACACTGCTTCCAAAAATGCTTTATATGCATTCAATGCACCTCAAAACATGTATTTCTGGTGAAATCTCGGTACCGAATTTTTGGGTGGAATGCAATACTTCCCCTACTTACTATACGTAGTACAGAAAGTAAAAAAATATTAATAACCAATATTTGATTTAAAAATCATACAAATTATACATTCCTACTGCTGCACAATACCACAAGGTATTACTGTATATGTTCTAGTGTAGGACTCTGCTGGGATCAACTAATAATTTACACAAATCTAGAGAAAACAGTGACTGTTTGCTAGATGTGGCAATGGCTTTTGGAAGTAGCCTTATTTTTTTCATCACTCTTTGAAGTGAGAACAGATTTGTATGTGTTGATTGCTAAAATATTTTTTTGTGATTAAACTGTCTTCACAAACCTTACATAATAAAATTGTTCCATCAGTTGAAACAACATGTGGGCACCAAATTCACTAATATATGAGGTACTCCCAAAAGTAAGGTCTCCAAAGTGCTGGGGCTGCAGGAAAACTTTTTGCACGGCTGTTGATCACACTGTTGTGTTTGTTGCTTCCCCCATTCACTACAGAATGCATCACACAGCCACTGGGGCGCTCAGTCTGGGCTTGGCAACCAGTTATAACGGAGCTCCTGTTTACTGCTACCACCAAGTGCTAAGTTTGCACAGTTATTCGGTTTTTTAATGCAAAAGGCACTAAATCAATTGAAATTCATCGAGAGTTGATGGATGTGTATGGAGAGTCGTGTATGGATGTCAAAAACATCTGCAAGTGGTGTAGAGAGTTTATAGCTAGTCGTACTGAAATTCACAACGAAGAAAGAAACAGGAGACTGCCAATTTGCGATGAGCCAATCGCAAAGGTTGAACAAATCATGCTTCAAGATTGGAGGATCACTCTCGATGTGTTCTGCATTACTCCTGAGGTTTCTCGAAGCACTATTCATAGGACTTTGGTTGATATGTTGAAATTTGCTGAGATGGGTCCCAAGAATGCTGACAGGAGACCACAAACGCAACGCATTGAGACTTTCTGCCAATTTCTTCGGTGCTATGTAGATGAAAAGGACAACCCTTTGGATTTAATTGACACAGGTGATGAAGCCTAGGCTTTCCACTTCACATCTGTGACTAAACAACAATCACGTGAGTGGCGGCATTCCTCTTCACCCAAGCCATGAAAATTCAAAAGTACACAGTCTACCAGTAAAGTCATGGCAACTGTGTTTTGTGATTGAAAAGGAATATTTTTGGTTGATTTCATGGCTCCTGTGACCACAATACATGCTGACAGGTATTGTGAGACACTTAGAAAACTCAGACAGGCGATTCAGAACCAGTGAAGAGGAATGTTGAGCAAGGACATAAGCCTCCTCCATGACAATGCTCCCTCATGCCGCCCATCAAACTGTGGATCTTCTGCAGCAGTTTGGATGGAACATCATCACCCATCCACCCTATAGTCCAAATTTAGCACAGCGACTATCACTTGTTTCCCAAATTGAAAGAACATTTGGCTGGAAGGCACTTCAGCGATGACGCTAAGGTGAAAGATGAGGTCCAACGCTTCCTCAATAGCATGGCAGCGAGCTGGTATGACATGGGCATACAAAAACTGCCATAGTGCTTACCAAAATGCATCAACTGAAATGGTGATTATGTAGAAAAGTAGAATGTTCAAGCTTCAAAACTATGTACCATGTATTAAAAATAAATGCTTCTCTATATTTAAAAAAAATTCTGATGTGTTACACTCACATGACTTTCTCTACTCTTGTACAAACTATGTTTACAAATGCTTATTCTCCATCTACTTCATGTTAATCGAGATAAACATTTGCAGACTCTATCTTATTGCTAATTTTCTTGTAGATGTAAGGGGAAAATATATTTACAAGGGCAATATGGAAAAACAGTAGCCTTTAAGCACATACATATCTCTTAATAGCTGGTTGCTAGGTGCAGCACTATTCCCTTTGCCACAGATTAATACTCTTTGCATATCCAAGACAAAAAAATGAATAACGAATTCCCATTTGAGAAAATAAGTATTGAAAAATTTAAGAGAATAACATTTTAAGGCGATGACCATTTTTTGTGTAGTAAAATGTTGTCTATTTCTTATGGTTTACCAGTTATGCAAAAGTCGTTCACAATGAATACTTTTGGAGACATTCCCAGAAAATTCAACATATACATTTTATTTGTCATGAAAATATCTTAAACATATGATATTTTAATCAAAATCGATAGAGCCATTTTTGAGAAAATTAAAATTTTCGAAAAATCTTCCATGTAAAGGGTATCCTGGGGTGGGGGGATTTTCTTGAAAACCTTCGTGTTGCATCCCTGGAAGATACTGAACCTAAATACCAAGTTTGGTGTTTATCCGACTGTTCGTTTCTGAGCTATGCTGTTCACAGACAGACACACACACGGGCATGTTTCCAAAAATGCTTTTTTTGGATTCAGGGGGTCTCAAAACATGTATTTCCGGTGAAATCTCGGTATCGAATTTTTGGGTGGAATACAATACTTCCCCTACTTACTATACGTAGTAGAGAAAGTAAAAAAATAGGAGATCTTACTTTTGGGATTACCCTTGTAACTGTGAAGTTTACTTTTCAATGGTTGGCCAAATTTAGGCATTGCAATCAGATAATATTATGTCTGCTTTTACGAGACAGTAACTGATCATTACTATTCGCCAAAATGTTTTCCTTATAATGCTTTCTCATACTGGGGAACCCACTCAAAGAGAAATGCTGAACCCTTAGCAGATAAGAAACACTACAATACAAAAGATGGTCATATTCCAATGAACACGATGTCCAAGCGGGCAGCATCATCTAGTGTTTCTTGAAAGTAATAGAAAAATTGAAAATAAATTTTAAAAAAATTAAGTTTACTTAAAAAAGGTAAAAATTGGCATTTATGATACAAGCAGGCAACTCGACCTTAAAAACGCAAAGTAAAGCCTGGCTCCAACACTCCAAATATGTCAAAACAAGATCATATCTACATAACTTTTTATTCATTATCACCAAGTAAAAAAAAAAAAAAAGTTTGCCTAACATCCTGGCTCAAATTATTACTTACATACAATTATGAGAACACAAAGACTGATTTTACAATATCAGTTTTCTAGACATTCCTATATACTATAAAAACAATGCTCATGTAAAAATTTATTTGATTCATTTTTAACATGTTGGAAGATTTAACCTGTATAATGAATTTGGTGGTATGCAATGCAATACACTCCCTTCGTATTTTGAACAACCTTCATTAGGAGTTGACTCATGTGACTGGAGTGACAGTTTGTCTTTACTGTAAATGTGATGATAGTGTATTACGACAGCATTCACTTGAAACTCGTATGCTGGGTTGAAGCTTAACATTACATCCACAATCACATAATTACAGCAAATAATAAGACATATTTCTGTATCAACCTAACATAATTCTTAGAAGCCATTGTGTTGTTGAAATCACAAGGAGCTTGCAGAGAAACATAAGTTCAATTGGAAAGAACCCCTCTTTTTGGAATACATTGGAAAGCCTTCCCTGCAATTATGTCTGGCATTAGGTTGTCCATGCTGAAAGTACTTTTGTGTGTGAAATACACATGTCTGTATCAATACAAGCTAGGATTAAGTTCGGAAAGTTAGGGCCATTCATAATGAAACTTAGACATAAGTATAATGTTAAGCACAGAAGCTTGTTTCATCTTATCTTAATGCACACATTTACACTGGCTGGCGTCGAGATAAACTTAGTCATTCCGTTATACGGAGGGTTGCCCCACTTAAGCTTGGACGAGTTTGAATCGCCACCCCCCCCCAACTTTGTCATTGGTCAAGCTGCTTGTGTTTATTATTGCATCAGCTCGCTTCAAGTGCCAGCTGTCTGCTGGGCCAGTCTGAGGCAAAGTTTACTCGTAATGCCTTCAACAATCACCGACTTGTGGCAGGGGTACATTGTTGGGCCGTTTACAGCCTTTCAGTGATAGTGGAAAGGTGCAAACAAAAAGGTCTTACCATAAGTAAGTCGTGTGTGGGCATATAATACAGTTGCATAAAAATGGATTCCCACCTGAGGCTCAGTGTGCAAAAAACAGTAGCAAGAAAAAGATCACAACCAACACGACCTAAAGAAGTAGTAGCCAAGGTAAGTGCAACAGTGACTCAAGAAAACCCACCAACCCAAAGAAGCATTTCCAGCCGCATTGGAATGTCCAACGGGACCATCTATTGGATAATACACAGAAATTTTAGTCTAGAATGACACCATAAAGCACGTGGACACACCTTGAAAGAGCAGCACATCAGGGAACACTTCAACAATGCAAGAAAACTCTTATGAACACCACCTGGCTGGTGGAAAGTGGGTGGTTTCTTTAGATGAAGCATGGGTTTATCTAGGTGACACAAAAAAATCCCGAGCCATTTATTAACATCAAGTGGGTTAAAGGGGGCACTCCAACTTCATTCGGGAGAACAAGGAAAAGTTTTCCAAATGATTCATGGGGATTGCAGGTTATTGCTCTTGGGGGAAACTAGGCATTCACAGAGTTGCCAACAATGTAAAAATTAATACAGCCTACTATCAAAGGAATGTTATGGACCCAATTTTTGATTAAGAGATTCCTCGGTTGTATGGTGTGGATACCCCAAATGTTTGGATCCACATGATAAAGCATCCAGTCACACTTCTCGGTCTTCCCAGCATTATTACCACCGGAAAGCTATGGAATCAAGTGTCAATGTGATACCATTTAAAAAGATTCCTGTGAAGTCACCAGATGCCTCTTCAATGCATTTTTGCGGATTTAGTCTGCTGAAACAGCGCCTTGCTTCACGGTGTTCCACCACAATTGAAGGACTCTGAAAAGCTTGCCAGGAGGAGTGGGCTAACATCCCTCTTCCTGCTCTTAGACACGACCTTCTTCAATGGAAATTGTGCTACAGAGCCATAGTTAAAGCCCATGGAATGAAAAAACATTAGCAAAAACGTCCGAGCTTAAGTGGGACAACCCTCCATAATGTAAATATAGAAGTTTGCAAGCACCAAGCTTTCATGTTATGTTTATGTCAAACTTAAGAAACTAGCCAATGAACGATTCTCATCACGTGATTATTCTGCAATCTAACATCAGATTTTCTGTTGGCATGTGTTGAATTGCTAACTGCCTTTCTGTGTAAGATCTATAAAAATGGCAGCAAAACAAATTGTGATGATAGATGGTGCTTTTTAGAGAATTTAATGTGCTTTAATCGAGAACCTAATTCTTGTAAATTTTTATACTTGTATATAACCTCTTTTGTTGTGTATACAGTCAGTGGTCACTTTGCAGCCCGCCATATTAGCTCAGATGTTTCACACTCTCTTGCGATCAGCTGTTGTTTATGCTTCCAATTGTCATTGTGAATGATAACAAATTACATTAAGTTTATGCTTAATTTTCAAAGTGAATGGCCCCTTAAGGTTTCTGAAGAATGACTTATGTTGTTATTGTAGCAGTTTGCTTGAGAATGTTTATGTTTCAGACTCACAGAGTGAGGAGTTTCTGTAATATTTCCCGACTAATAGAAAAGAAAGAGATTTATTGTAAAGAAATATGTTCATCAAATAAAAGAAATATGTCACGTGACTTAGTGGGAGAAACAAAAAATCATATAGCAAAATCTTACACCCACAAGTAAGGGCACTCACAATTTCAAAATCCATAAAGACAGATAATACAAGTCAATGGTATACAGCAATGTTGGTGTATCATACATGGATCTTAGCAATGTGTAGCTGGTGACAACAAAGTTTACCTCAAAAGGTTTGCAAGTTAGGCTGCCAATGCAAAAATATAAATATTTTATTTTTTTATGATCTGATCGTTCTAAGGGAGAGGAACAAGAAAGGATATGAAATGTGTGTGAATAAAGTTGTTTAGCCATAAACAACTTTATTTAACATTGGAACACACAACCCGAGATACTTAAATCATCAATCTACCCATGCAACTTGTGATCTCTCCCTCTCTTCCTTCATGAGCATCTATCTTGCCACTGCAGAAAATCAGTGTGCAGAAAATTGTAGAATAGAAAGACAGTACCAAAATAAGCATTTTGAGGATAGGAACAAGGAGTCACAGATGCTTTTTTACTGCACTACATGTGTCAACATTAAATCCATCATGTTAGAGTCTCTGTTTGAGAAACCTGTTTGTGGTGTGCCGGATGTAAACAAAACAAGCTCTTGTACAGTACTAGTCACTGTTGCTAGGTGTGACTGACAAAGTCTACTGGACAGTATGGTAATACAGTCTTCATCAGTACAGCATGCACATGTAATGGTTAGTTTCTTATTGTGTATCAGTGCACATTAGCTGAGACAGTACACATTTGTTGTGTGACTGACAAATGAAGTCAAGATTTCAATTATGTTCATGTAGCGCTCCTGTAGTTAAATTGCATCTGCAACCACATACTCCTAGCCTCAAAATGCTTTCTACTCTAATATTGGGTTTCTCTTGAATTATGCAACTGGCAGTTCGCTGCCTCCATGTCACTGCTATATGTATCTATTCATGCAGGATCGCAGTTTCTCTCCTAAACATTGCTAACGATATGAAACAACATGAATGTGTTACACTTATCTTTTGTTATAAAGGTGTTTGAAATGATGCATCTATACAAGCCTGGCACCTGCTGAACACTATGAATTTCTGCAGCCAAAATATTGGAAAATGTATGATATCTTCTTATTCATTGAGGGTTTATTGCATTAACTATGTTGGGAAATAAGCCCTATGTACCTAAATCTATAACAGTGTAATGTTCAGCTTACCTGTAATAGAGTATTTGTGGAATTTGCCCTCTTGTCTGAGTAGTGCCATTAAAGCTGAGTGAACACGTAGAAAAGGTGAAAGTTGTACCATCTGGACCTTTGACAGAGCTGAGTCCACCATCCCCATTGCTAGTACGACCACCGTGATTTCTAAGCCGTACAGCATATTTGACATTTTCCTTAATGGATATAGGTCTGTCAAACTTCACTTCTGCCACATCTGCTACACAATCATCTGGTCCAAAGGTTCCTCTTGCCATTTCCAGACTATTCCAACGCTGTGTGTGCGATGGATCATTGCAAGTGTTGTTTTGCTGCTTGGAAAGATAAAAATGTCATCAAGTGTCCATTACATAGCAAGGAGGGCTAAAATGTGAAATTCTACAGCAACTTCACACATAACATAGAAAACTTTCATAAATTTCATACGTTTTTCATAACTAGCACCTCATGCTGGCATAAGGTAACATTATTTTCACAACACATACATAGGACACACTGTTCTATAATATAGAACATTGCACAAAAATGTAGGACAATAAATAAATCAAACATTGAGGTAATAAACCCAACTACATATATACAACATAGGCCTATATACATTTTATATTCTTATAAAATATTGAAACTGTTTGAATCAAACACAAAGAAAACTAACAAATAACTTCATATTCATCAATCGTACTCCAGTGAGGATCTGATCTTTCGCAAAACATCAGGTTGTTTAGCAAAAACTTATTCCCACTGATGTTTTTGAAATTATATCACTACAACAATACTTTTGAGAGAGTCAGTTGATAATTTGTTGTTTCTTTCATCTGCCCACTGTGCACACATCAAAGACAAAAACTCTTTCAATATCAGCATTGTGTTACTCAAATAGTTTCAGAAGCTCAGAATAACTGCTTTCATGCTTGCTAGCTTTGAAATAACATAACCCAATTATTATTGTAACGCAAATTATTTTTAAGGACTAAACTGCGTTGTTGCACTTTCTTTTAGGCATTTTGTTGCACACATTCCAACTTAACAATACCAAGTAAAGCTTCCATTGTCTTGTTTCTTACTCCAGCACGCTTCAGTGGGCCGTTGCACTTTTACAATATCATCTAAGATATTAAGGACTACCTAAATGCATATTATCTCTGCTAACAGCCATCATGCAATGGTAAATTTCGGCTATTTCATATTTTTCCAAGTCACTGATATACTTAAAAGTAACAAATTGTGATTTTATAAAATCCTCCCAGAAGGTTGAAATGAGGACATGTCTGGAAATTTCTGGTGTCTGGTAACCCTATCCTGGCACCATACAATAAATATAGTGGCAAAAACCTATCCAAATCAAACAAAACAAAACACATATCACTGGCAAAAAGGCAGGGAATTTATCAGATTCAGTGTTCAAAATGTGATAAAGAATACATTAGAAAAACAAAAAGAAATATATTCAAAGAACACAATGAAATATAAAATACAAAACAAGTAGAAAAATCAGCAGTGGTACCTCACTTTAGGACTTAAAATTACAAAACAAAAAATGAATTCAGATTAGTGAAACAGGCTCGAAAATCCAAAGAACAGCCTTATGAATTTTGTTAAACCAGAAACAGACCATTCCATTTTCAAAATTGTCTATAGAATGCCAAAGGCTTCACTAAATTTTGTAAAAAACATCTTGGAAGTGTCCAGACAGTAAATGTGTGGCTTTCTCATGAAACATGCTCTGTTCAATTAACTGGTGAATGAGGCAAATAAATATACTTTAAGTTGACTCAATTGTTAGTTGAGATTTGCTGCACTATATGTGGGTCTATCATCACTTTATTAATTTACTACAATATTTGAAGAACGTCACTTTGGCAAATAAATCTAAAATAGAAACACACAAATTCTTACAGCAAAATCAGTTCTATTCTGTGAATGAATGCTTGGAAAATTGTGCAGGGAAAACATAACATTAGTTTCTTTAATCAAATGTTTATCAAATGGTATTTTTGTTTCATGTGACTAAGACTGAAAATAATGTAATCTGTAACTATACTACTGCTGTTTTATCTCCGGCTCTGACATTTAGTGCGACCGAGAGAGGTACTGTTGCCAATTCTTACCCCTGCTGTGAACATGTGTGTATACCTGTGCCATCTATTCGTAAAATGCCTATGTTAGAGTATTAAAGTATGGAGATAGCATTTACAGGAAGTTTAAACAAGGGTAACACAGTAAATACCTGGACTAAAGCAAACAGCTACTGACGACACGTGCTTCACTTACAAGAGAATTGGCAATCAGCCCAAACTACAACGGATGCACATGGAAAGGGAGCCTGTAATTGGTCCTAGCAGACAACTTCCATTCTTTGTGTGAGTCAACCTAGCACTGCAAACCTTGCCGGATTTTTTATTCTTTTCTTTCTTGTTGTGTTTTACATGCAGCAAAGTTCTAAGCAACAACAGTAGACTATATTTATTACAGACTTGCAAGAAATCAAATTACAGTCCCGATTTATCTGTTGAAGCAAATCAAAATAGCTTCCTTTAATATGAAAATTCACAGCACTATACCCCCGCCGCTGTATCTTTGCACTTGACAGTTCGTGTGGCTTCGCGTAAGGTTGGCTACATTGTGGTTGCGACGTTGCCAGAGTGGCTAGTAAACAACAACAGCTGATTGTTCTCCTTTCTATCGTGTCAAAGCCGCATACAAAAAAGTGTACGTAAGTAGCGAACGCCAATGAATAATAACTATTTCGTATTATTATTGTTAATTGAAAATAAGGGATATAAGCAGCTTTGGTATAGTCGGATACTCCTTTCTATGATAATAGGCATAAATGTGTCTATGTATGGCGTCTAATTGGAAAGCATCAAGATTTGTGACTGGACGAGGCTGCTTTCTTTTCTTCCCTGGAGTTGATAGAAATACCTGTTGCGTTCCAGATGGTTCAGGAATTTTGTCCTCTTTCTCCTGGAGTTTCACTCCCTTGTGAATAACAGTTCTCGTGCTTAGTCCAACAGCTGCTGCAATTCGTTGTATGGCTTTATCAGCAGGAATAGAGGGATTGCCATGAAGCTTCATGTACTCCTTTTCCTGTTCAAAGAATTCCCGGGATCTCCTTAATAGTTCCAATGCCTGACTATTAAGTGGCACACCTCGACGCAAAGGATTTCACTTCGTGAATCATCACTTGGCGTTTGGCGTCGTTTTTTAGACATTGTCGCACTTAAGTTTTGTTTAAATAAATAATATGAATGATATATATATAAAATAGATAAATATAAATAAATATATATGTATAAACGAACAATAACAAAACTATCAAACAATAACCACAAATATAAATAACAATGAAACAATATGTAACTTGTAAAGAACAACCCGACGCTTGTGCTAGAGATTCACAAACTGAAGCACGTGGTGGGGAATAGTTACATCTGGCAACAGAGCCGATTCTAGTTCCGGTTCCGCTTTGTCATCGACCATCCGGAATGCTGCCTTGTGATTGGCTTAGGAAGTCAAATGGTTGAAGCTTTTCATCTGTTTTTTTGCGAGTGTACCAACTTAAACGCTAGCTGTCAAGTGCAATGTTACAGCGGCAGGGGTATAGTGTTGCTAAAGGTGGCCATTCTGATATATGCCTATCTCTTTCTTTAGCCTCATGAAATGTCAGGGCCGGAGATACAGCGGCATAGGAATATGTACCAAGGTAAACTGTAAGACTTCACTTAAAAAATCAATTGGACTGATCATTTTGCATGCATAATTACTGTAAACTGTATACATATACTTCATGTATATTAATTATTTTACTTACATCATCAAGCAGCTCTAGCTCATATTCATAAGTGCCAACACCTCCATAAACACAGACTCCAGCTATTACAATTCCTGGACGATCAACAGAGAAGCAAATGGCATCTGGAGAGCCATTCCCAGTGTTCCACGTGCGACTTTGATTAGTGCGAGTGAAACGAGATGGTGTAGTGTGTAGGATACGGCCACATGCTCCTTGAAGATCCTCCTGGCAAAAGAGAGCAGTGCTCCACTGTTATTAGGGGATTTGAGGAAGGGCTTCAACTAAACTGCACTATAACAAATTTATTGACAGGAAATGAATAGACCTGCTATAATTTGAAGAACTGACTTTTTTCTTGGTTAGGATTAAACATAACACAAATTCTGGTAATATAAAATTATGTCAATACTGTCATACGGTAAACAAAAAGCAAAATGTTATTACATTTGGTGATATTAAAGTTGCAACATCTACAGCAGTTTTTATTTATTCTATTTAGTAATATGACTCCATTTGAGTTTGCCAAATAACACAGAATAATAGAATCTTTATTGTCACATTACGCTTACAGTATGAGCCTAAGCTCGTAAACTGGTGACTCGTCAATAGTTACTTAAAAACTAGGTTGAAAATATGAAAACATGTTAGTATTTCTAACAACAAAAGGAAAAGAACAAATTAATCCTAATATGTACATGTTTAACAAATTATATACATAGTATTATTTGTATCATATATTGAATCTTACAAAGAGTTTTCTAGTGTAATGTAGATAATATTGTGTCATCCATAAATTCTTGAATGGAGTAATACGTTTTTTGCACTAATATTTCTTTAACTCTCTTTGTAAACAATTTTGGGATCTTTATATCTTTAATTGGTTGTGGCAGTTTGTTGTATACCTTTATACACATGTAGTAGGGTTTTTTTTCATATAGTATTAGTCTGTGTATTGGAAATTTGATGCTAGTTTCTCTCCTGGTATTGTAGTGATGTCGGGTTTGCTTTTCCATGAAATTGTCATAATTAAACAAATTGTCATAGGTAAACAACTCTAAGGGTGGCGTGCACCATGTTGGAGTAAATTGCTTCGGAAGTAACGTTTACTAAAGAAGTCCCCACTATGGAAGTAGGTTACTACGGGAGCAATTTACCCCGAAAGTAACGGAGAGCTCAATTACAATTTACTCTTTTAGTTATGACTATGGAAGTAAGAGCTCATTACTCTGGAAGGTATTGTTTTGTTTGCGTGATTTACTTGATGCAATCATAAATAAGGTTATGTGCGATAGGAAAAGGGGAGAAACGTCAGCGAAAGCGATAAATGTTTGTTGGTAGAAATAAAGAAAATCCATTTAAACAAGAGTGTAAAAAAACATGCGATAACCTGAATTACATTGATCTTCAAAGCCAGTGAGATACTGCCAACACTCGCAACGTGCATTCCTAATTACTTTTTATTTTAGGTTTATTAGATTTTTACGTTTGTGATTTACGGGAGGTTAGGATAGGGTTAGGGTTATTATTATTTTTTTTAATATAAGCTTAGGTTCCTGATTTACAGGAGGTTACTTTTATTAACGTTTTCAATGAAGACCCAAGTAATGCAAAAAAGCCAAAATGTGTTATAAAGATGCTGGAAAGTCGTGATGAACGAGTTTAATAATTCTAGCGACAGGAAACGTACTGAAGAGCAGTTTAAAATTCAGGAAACAATGTTTCTAATCTTCATTTCTCGCATAGAATTATCGCATTTCCGTTGTTTTATATTTTTGCCGTTGAGATCATCTATGTTATCTAAGTAATCCATGAATGCGTCAAAAATATCTTCCTCCAAATACAATATGGTATTCTAGTTCAATTGACAGGTTAGTTACTCCATCCAGGTCACAAGAGCAAATTCTAACCTATATTTGTGCTCTATTTAATTCCGTAGTAACATACTACACGATGGTGCTCTCCGACATTTACTTCTACGGTAATTTAATCTGGGAGTATCTGAAAGGAGTAAAATTCTTTGGAAGTAGTTTACTCTCGCATGGAAGTCGCCGAATGTTGACTTGAATAGTAGTTTACTACGAAAGTAGAGCTTACTCCAGGTTGATGCACGCCACCCTAAGAGATATACTAAGGGTATAGTTAAGATTTTTAGTTTTTTAAATAATGGTCTGCATGAGTCTCTGAAGTCGGCTTGTAACATAATGTGTATTATCTTTTTTTTAATTTTGAAAACTGTTTTCCATCTAGGTGTATTTCCCCATAATATTATACCATAGGTCAGGATCGAATGGAAGTAGCTATAGTAGACTACTTTTTTGTTTCTATATTCATTATATTTGTCAGACATCATATTAAAACAGGCTCAGTTCAGTTTCTTAGTTACGTATTCTATATGGATGTTCCATTTTAGATATTCATCTATGTAGATTCCTAATATTTTGCTTCAGCCTTTAGTCATTTCATAGATATAATATAATAAAATATGGAAATATAATAATATCAATATAAAATACCTATGATGAATACAGAACAATATCATTCTATAATTAGACAACATCCAAATTAATACATAAGACAAGAAACAATGTAGTTATTTTACATATTGACACTATTAAAATCAATAAGTCAACAAATTATGCACTGCTAATACCATGCACATGATTTCTAAATATTACATCTAAATATTACTTTTAAATACATGGTTATTCAAAAGTAAAGAGCAGATTTCACAAATTTATCTCTCGTAAATCACACAATATGGAAACACAATTCCAACACCACTGAACTTGGGACATTTCAAAGTTTGGATTAGAACTGCTTTGAAGTTCCATGGGTCGCCGCAGGGGCACTAGGTGCAACTTTGTCGGAAAATGGTGCCAACACCACAAGAATGAGCATTTTATGTCCTGTAATTTGTGAAATGCGAGTCCATTGTGCAGGTGCAATGTACATTCTGCAACCACCATGTCATAAGCAGATTTATGAGTGGCATTGTAAATTCATAGAGAATGGGTGTATATGCACACGGCAACACACGGGTCGTCCCTGCACATTGGCGGAGCATGTGGAACATATTCGAGCAACATTTGAATGAAGCCCTAGGAAGTCCATAACACATGAAGCCATGAACTGGGTATTCCTCAACCAATGGTATGGCATGTTCTGAGGCACTGTCTGCATCTGAAGCCCTAGAAGCTGCAGTTATTGCAACCCGAGGACTACGACAAAAGGTTCAACTTTTGCACTGCATTGTTAAGAGGCTATGGAACAGGACGGTTTTGCTGACTGACTGGTTTTTTCGGATGAAGCAATGTTCCATCTTTTTGGGACGGTGAATCACCATAATGTGCACATATGGGGCGCTGAAGCTCCTAAAGTCACCATTGAACAGGAATGCAACTCACTGAAGCTCCATGTCTTTGCCATTTCTGTCCACAAAGTTTATGGACCATTGTTTTTCATTGAGCGTACAGTTACAGGAACAATTTACCTCAACATGCCTGAAAACTGGCTGCTTACCCAATTGCATGATCATTTGCATGACTTCATCTTCATGGAAGACAGCGCCCTACCACATTTCCACACTGAGGTCCGACGGTACCTGAACAACACCCTGGATGCTGGATTGGCAGAGGTGGACAACACGACCATGTTCTTCTTCCATGAACGCCTAGGTCACTGGACCTTACCCCCTGTGATTTCTATATGTGGGGGTACATGAAAGACTGTGTATGTCCCACCACTCCCTGCTTCTCTTCAGGAGCTGCGACAGTGAATTTTTGAGGCGGTGAACTCCATAACGAGGGACCAGGTGATTCGTGTGTGGCAAGAACTGAGCTACCATTGTGACATTGGTCATGCCATTCATTTTTTTTTTTTTTTAAATTTATGGATGCTCTTTAATTACTGTGGTCCTTAGCGTCCCATTCTATATTGAGCGTGAAAGAACGGTAATTTTGCTCAGAGGCCTCATGGCACTCATGGTGCTCATATTCAATGTGTCCTGAGTCCAGTGGTCTTGGAATTATGTTTCTATCTTGTGTGGTTCACGAGAAATAAATTTGTGAAATCCGTTCTTTACTTTTGAATAACCCTGTATCTTATTAGGTCAATCAATGATAACAATTGTTCTTTAACACAAACCATGTGTAGGCTAATGTTGGAAAGGTAGAATCAGATTCATAAACTCGATGCCATAGCCAGGATTTGAACCACAGATCCATGGTTTTCTGTGCTGCTTGCTGCTCTAACCAATTGAGTTACCATGGCAACATGCTGGCATGACAAATTCCACAACTGACTCATATTTTTCTTGGTAAACCACAAGGCGTTCTGATATTCATTTTTGAGATAACACACTCCAATAGCAACTTACAATCTCGTAAGTACTTAAAAGTCCTGGGCTTCAAAGTTAACCACTATTAGGTCAATCAATGATATAATTGTACTTTTACACTTGCTATGGGCAGGATGGTAAGCCAAAGATCCATGATTCAAATGCTGGCTATGGCACTGAATTTTTCAGTCTGTTTTTACCTTTCCACTATTGTATACAGTAGAATCTCGTTAGTATTTTTTTACAGGGACCAATGGATTTGGACATCATAGAGATAAAACGTGTTAACAAAAATACAAAATTTGCATTTTAAGAACATAATTATGTAATAAAATCTAATAATTACTATGTTTCCATGGAGAATTGAAATTGATTTGAGTCCAATTCCATATTGAATACGATGCATATTTCCATGTTAAATTCAATACGTATTGAGATCGATTTGGATACACAAAGTCCGAGAATAAATACATAACTCAAGCTTTTGTTAGTTGACTTGAATTTATGTTGGCGAACCTGTTAAACATATGTTAGTTTCTCTGTATAATTTAAGCAGGTTTTGAGGTTAGTGAATGGTTTTGAAAAAAATAAATTATGGAAGCGATAAAAGTGGCTTTGCTGTGTGTTTTATTAAACATGTATAACAATTTCTGCTAACAAATCAAACTGAACGAGCGTGCAGCATGTTACAACATGTACAGTAGAAGATAGTATCTTTGGCATATTCAATACGATTTGAATACGTGTTTCCATGCAAGAAATCTCGATCCAATCCTCTTCCAATCCTACTTTCGGAAAGTTTTTTTTAACATTTTCCCTTCTTCAAAAGCAGTTTCAATCAGTTTACGTTCCATGCTATATCCACACGTTTCATATTTGGTCTGTGATTTACTTCTTCAAAGTTTTTCAGTTTTTCACTGTTGGCTATTTGCCGCACTTTCTTTTTCTCCATTGCAAACGAAAAGTTAAAATGCAATCTACATATATTTGGCCAACACTCAACAGTAGAAACTATCGTTAGCGTTTATCACACCAAGCTAAAGCAATCTCTGTCCCGCTCACACAAATTGCGTCACACAAGTATACATACATGCATGTCATTGTCTGCCGGTCTCCACCCCGTGACCAAGGATTAACCAAAGCAGTGAATGAGGATGTCAAACTTTGAATGTGTTAAGTGCCTATTCCCACTGGACCGACCAAGGATTGGCCAAAACAGCAAATGAGGAACATTCTAACCAGATTTCACTGTATATCTTAATTTGTAATGAAAGCTCAACAATATTTCCTAGATTACTCTGTATGAAAACCAAACCAAATAAGTATATTCCACAAGCACAACTGGTATAGAAATTTTAAAATTATGGAAAAGCATAATAAAACAATGTTAAAATTTCTTTTAGTCCACGCAATGTCTAGCTCTATGAACTTTTGCTCAGTTTTATGGCTAAGAATTATGACAACTCTTAGATATAAGAGGAAGCTAACATTTAATTTCGTATAAACAAAACACATTAATAAAAGTAAACAGAAGTACTCACATCTGTGCCACTTGATTGTGATGCAAGCTCTGCTACTACTCTTGCCAACAGATGACAGCAATTTTTAACCAGTTCATTTGAGAATGAAGTCTTTTCCTGACAGAGCGCTTGCTTCACTGGAAGGGTCACAATGTCCAACAGTCTTTCAAGGACTTCTCGGAATAACCAGTTGCCAACCACACTGGTACCTTCCAACTGTAAATGTTCAATAGTTCTCAAATATTATACATGGAAAATTAATGTGCAAAGAATAGGATTCAGTTTTATTGAAATTTCAGTCCAAATACAACTTTCATTATTAGTTTCTCTACCACATAACCTAGTAGGTAGACAAAATATTGCATTCCAGCCAAAAATAAAATGTTGAAATTTCACTGGAAATATATATTTTGAGGCCACTTGAATCCAAAGTAAGTATTTCTAGAAAAAGATCTGTGTGCCTGTGAACAGCATATCTCAAAAACAAAATGTCGGATAAATACCAAAGTTCATATTTAAGTTCAGTGCCTTCCAAAGATGTGACAGCAAGATTTTCAAGAAAATACCAGTCAAAACAAATTAGGCACCCTTTACATGAAACATTTTCCCAAATCTTTTATTTTCTTAAAAATGGCTCAAAAATTTTGATTAATGCACCACAGATATTTACATGGCAAATAAAATGTATATCTTGAATTTACAGGGAATAGCCAGTGAAGTCCTCTTTATTCTGAATGACTTTCGTATAATTAGCAACCCGTAAGGGTTGACAAAATCTTACTACACAAAAAATGTAGATCTGTTTAAAACATGCAATTTATTTAAAATAACTTTTTTCTGTAGCATCAGCCATTTCCGAGATATCCATTATTATTGGTTTGAATTTTTCATTATTTTGTCATTTTCAGTTGTTTCTGACAACAGAAAAAGTGTGGAATTTCAAGGCCACCATATAGACACATACTGTTAAACATTTGACTATCAATTTGACTTCCTATATCCCCGTTGTACCCACAATGAAATTTGTAATGAAACTATTAAACTATTTCTGCAAAGGTTTAACTTGTTAACATGATTTACGTAGATAGAAAATTGAACTTTGTAAGAACAGTTTGTAGAAGCCATATAACTATCTTAAGCAATGTTGAACACCAACCTGACTCCTGTAGCTCATTTGTTCCACGAGTATAGGATAATGATGACCATCAACACAGGGCATCATTGGTAATCCAGTGTTATCTGACGGACTTAGCTGTCGCTTTAGTGAGGAATCTGATGCATCAAGAACACTGGTGAGTATGGGAAATGTGGAGCGAAGTCTGACAGTAGGACTGCACAGGGCTGCCAAAACTGCACTCAACAGTCTGTCAGAGCTGCTTTGCATTTCTCCACTTCCCTGAAAAACAAATAAAAGTGACCATTTATTTGCTGGAAACAGCAGAGCTGTCTTGAACGTATTAAAGCTATGTTGCTTATGCTGAGCATTTTTAGGTTATTTTTCCACATTTTTAAACTACACAGTGGAGGTAAGAGGGAAATGTTGGAGGAAAGTTATTAAATTCAAATAAGAATTCAGAAAAATGATAATTGGAATAAAAAGTAAGAAATAATTACAATATGAGGTAGACGATAACATTACTCAAATAAGGAAAGAGATGGGAACCATATATACACCATAAGTATAGAATATGTCAATGTTAAGCAATTTTATTTACAGAGAACAGATTTATAAAATATAATATTTGAATAAACCATATGGGCTGTAAGGGGTAATGAAGCATCTCCAATAGCCTCCTACCCAAATCCCATCTTCTTCCTGTTCGTGGTGCATCCTGCTATAAACAAGAGGCTCTGGGGACCGATCATGGCAGTATAACTGAACACCATATGTAGAGCAAATGCTACATACGTGGGAACCACATTACTTCTACCTCTCCGGACTAGCAACCCGTTGGGCAGTAATAATAAATTGCTTTCAATTCTCACAAGAAGCCTCAGATGGACCGGTATGATTCTTATGACAACCATGGCAAGAATAAGGAAACTGAATGGAAAAAACAAGGTATCATCAATTTTTGTTTTTTAAAATAAGAGAGTTGAAGCTTGTTACACTACATCACTAAAATGTTCTTACTTGAACGCATTTCGGGAGACGGTTTGCTCCCATCGTCAGCATGATTTCAAATGATTTTGCCAATTATTGTCTGGGGAATGTGTGTGGCTAGTGGTGTTCTCTGGTGCTGGGCTGATGAACCTCCAAAGGCTGCTGGGTGGTGGCAGTTCGAAATTCATTAGGTGATTCCTGTGTTTGACGATATGTATTTTTTCCCAGATGCCAATTCATTGCTGCTGTTGATCGGTTTTAAGAGTTTTATGTTTGAAGTGATTTCATGGTTTGAAGACCAGAAATGATGTGCTACTGCTGATTTATCTGCCTGTTTTTGGTAAATGCATCTCATATGCTCTTCAAGTCTTATTTCAAGATTTCTTTTGGTTCTTCCTATGTATACCAGGTTACATTCATTACAAACTATTTGATATATACCAGCTGATTTATTGTTGGGGATAGGATCTTTTGTTCTGTTGCATAGTAGTTTCTGTATATTGTGGGTGATGTTGCATTTCTTAAAAATCCTTTGAAATTTATGATTTGTCCGAGGGTGGTAAGTGAACTTCCTCTATGGTTGTGGTTTTTGTTGTCTGAGTAAAGTAGTTGTTTGTTGGATGTATTTCTGTCTTTCTAACTTTTTTATCTTCTTATCTATTGTTTTTTTCTGGTATCCATTCATAGTGGCTATGTTGATAATGTGTTGGTATTCTTTCTGGTATTCCTCTTTCTCCAATGGTATATGTACTAACCTGTTCGTAATGCTATTTAAAATTGCATGTTTGTGGCTTGTAGGATTGTAGTTATTGTTTTTAATATAATTTTCTGTGTGAGTTGGGTTCCTGTAAATGCTGAAGTTAGTTTATTGTGTGCATTATTTCTGATGATCCTGATGTCTAGGTAAGGTAATTGGCCATTTTCTTCTTTTTCTATTGAGAGTTTTATAGATCTTTTTTGTAAATTCAATAATTTCAAAGCATCTTCTGAAAGTTTTTTTGGAACAATAGCAAAAATATCATCTACGTACCTATACCAGGTTTTGAATAGATGTGGGAAAGATTTAGTAATATGGCATTCAAAATGGCTCATACATACTTCTGCTAAAAATGGTGAAAGAGGGTTTCCCATAGTTAGGCCTGTGGTTTGTTTAAAGATTTTGTTATGGAATGAAAAGAAATTCTGGTCCAGACATAATTGTGTTAGTTTTAAGTAATCTTCTTTTGTGTTCTAGGTGTGCCATTGTTTAATATCCAAGTTTCAAGTTTGCCACATGGAAAATGTGCAGGGACTTTCTCATAAAGAAGACCAACTAGATGATATTCTGAAACATAAAAATATAGACATTGCTGCAATTTCAGAAACAAAGAAGAAATTACAGGGAACAAAAGAGACAAAAAATATCTTCAATTTTACAGTGGAGTAAAAAAAGAAGTAAGACCCAAGGCAGGAGTAATGATGATAATACAAAAGAGAGTTAAAACGGCAATTGTTCAATATTCTTTTTGGAATGAATGTATTATTCAACTTCGGCTAAAATTAGCAAAGGGGTACGTGACAGTTATTGGACTCTACACACCAGTTGAAGAAGACGAAGAAGAGAACTCAATATTTTACAAATTCTTACAAAAATAACAGAGAAAATCAATCCATCTGGCATGATCATGTTGCTTGGAGACTTTAACGCTTGTATTGGAAATACAAAATTTGAAAAATGGGTTGGAACACATGACGAAGATTCAATAAATAGAAATGGAGAAAGACTAACTGATTTTGTGATATATAATAAGCTTTGAGTAATGAATACTTATTTCCACACAATAGTCATAAATACACATAGGAAGCAAGAAATAGCAATTCTATTATAGACTATGTAGTATGTAATGAAAAATTTGCCAAAATGCTTCTAGTTACCAGAGCTTTTCGGGGACCATGGATTGAATCTGATCACTATTTATTATTCAGACCAATTCGCATAATACCAAGATGGAAAAGTAAGAAAAAGTTAGTTACACCAACAGAATGCGCATTCAAAGTTAGTCTATTAAGAGATCCAAGTGTGGTCTGGCTATATAAAAAAAGAATAGACAAAATAATGGAATCATTTCCAGTTCAAGACACCATTGAAGATGAATGGAAATCCATTCAAACAAGAAAATGTATAAAAAGAGGTGTTTGCCAGTGTTATGATGATATTAAACACATCATTATAGAAAAACGTGAAGCATATAAAAGGTTTTTAAATTCAAGAAAAATTGAGGATCAGATTACTTACCATAAAGAGAGCTATAGCCAAGAGAGCAGTATGTAAAAAACACAGAGAACCTTGGGAAAACTATGTTTCAAATTTGGAAAATGATATAACAAGATCTCATCCAAAAACATATAAAATTATTAAATATCTGGGCGAGGAAATAAAACAAAACATTAACCTAAATATGATTCCACAAAGGCAGTGGTTAAAATATTCTCAACAGTTATGGACACAAAAGACAGACTTGATAGAGCTACACACTTCAGATAATACTGTAGAACCAATCACCTTAGAGGATGTTGAATTTTCTCTAAAAAAAAACATGAAAAGCTTTAAAGCTCTAGGGGAAGATGATATTAACATGGAACTATTTATATATGCTAGCCAGCACTTATTACATAGATTTTTAAACTTTTTAAATATAATTTGGAAAGGAGAGCCACCACCAAATGCATGGTTGAAATCTATTGCAGTACCCATTTACAAGAAACGTAGTAGGAAAGAATGTGAAAACTACAGATGAATTAGTTTGCTCAAGTCAAGATACAAGATATATGCAAATATAATAAAAAACAAATTATACAAATATTATGAAAATTTATTAGGCGAAGAACAAATGTGATTTTGCAAAGGAAGTTCATGCTGTTATATTTCTTGATGAAGTTACTGACTGAAAAGCACAGTTCAATATATGATGATGATGATGATGATGATGATGATGATGATGATGAGGTGGGGCTTAAGGGCGTTCAACTGCTATGGGAGTTAAATATACAAACACATCTAGCATTCATAGACCTCGTCAACATATTCCATAGGGTAGACAAAAACAAATTGCTGCAAATAATGGCAGAAGAAGTTCCACAACTAATCATACAAAATATATTTAACATCTACAGGAAAAATTCTATTGCAGTTAAAGTTGATGGTAACATATCAGGATGGGTAAATATAAACACAGGTGTAAGGCAAGGTTGTGGACTTTCTCCATTGCTCTTCATAATCTACATTAACCATATGATTAAAAGTTGGAAACAACTTCCAAATGGATGTATAACTTTACATAGAAGAAAATCCTTAGATATAATTCTTTTTGATATAGTATTAATAGCAGGTAATGAAGACAATTTACAATGCTCTACATACAATTTACATAAAATAGCACATCAGTACAATATGAAAATTTCATTAGATAAAACTAAAATAAGGCATTTAAGGGAGTATATTCAATTCCAAGCAAAATTTGTATAAAATGTACAGCATTACAAAGAAAAAATTAATTTTTATACTTTGGGTATAAACTGTCATTTCTTGATGAAGCTGATATAAATGACAAAATATTAAAGTTCCATAAAACAGTGGGAATAATCAATAGTGTCTTCAGGCCAGCTTAGTACAAAAGCACACTCATCTAAGGCTGTACAAAATCTTAGCAACACCTATCCTATGCTATGGCAGTGAGTCTTGGACTATAAAGAAAAGAGATAGAAGCAGAATAACTGCTGCAGAGACGAAATTCAGTGGAAGGTTACAGATTCATTGCTGATTACACTAAATGGGATCTAAAGACCAATGAGTTTATATTAAAAGAGCTGAAGATGATGCAACCAGTCCTGGAATACATACAACATTACCAGAACAACTGGAGACAACACCTGCTTAGGATGGTGATACGGTAATTTGTATCACAAATTACTCAAATGTAAATAATGATTGTAATATGAATATGTATTTTTATGTGACATTGATTTCAGAGGTTTATTAATTGTAATTATTATTGGTAAAAATATACGGCTTTACTGAAACTGTCAATAATAACGCAATAATGCAGCGAGGGGGGTGAGCTGTTTATCATTACCGGGAACAAGGAAGTTACGTAATGTTTCGCGCGCTTTCGGTAGAAGTTTCTAGAATATTTCCTAAAGCAATATGTATTCGTGGTTTTCATTGGATATTAAAATAGACGCTAATGTTGGCGCGTTTTATTAGCCAATAGCAGTTCATTTATAATCTTTAGGTATGTCAAGGAGTGGGAGTATATAAGCCAGGTCCGAGGTAGATCGCCACACAGTTCAACAAAATTCTCAATACCTTACACGTCGGTCGCCCAGTTCATAAAAATTTCTAACACGCTGTCTTCAGTTCGTCATAAGTTACGCGCAGCAGAATTATGAAAATCTAAAGTATTATACAGTTAAATATACACAAAGTTGAAGTATGCGAGTTAAAAGTGATAAGTAAGAAGTTATTAAAAACAGTTTCAGTTTGGCGAGTATCCAGATCAATATGTAAAAGTGTTTGTGAACGTGTTCGGCAATAAAAGTTATAAAACCAATTTCTTCATTAAGTATAATTTCTGGATAAAAGATTCCTTTCCGATTCACACCCTGCAAGAGATAAATGTTCGACCTAAACAGCTAGCTGGAGGACACTTAAAATAAATTATTTCAAAACTGATACAAATTGCTACGCCAGATGGAGCTACAAACCAAACAAACGAATGACGTCACAAGATGGCTTCAGCACTGATGTAAACAACATTACGTGAGAAACATTATTCACTCGCAAATTGGCTTCCACAACGTGGAACAAACACACAAAAACATATTACCAAAACAAGCATTTACCGTCGCAAATTGGCGTCCAACGTGGGGCACGATAACCAGGAAAGGAACACGATGACCAGGAAAGAAACAAGATGACCAGGAATGCAGCGGTGAAATGATCTACAAGACGCAGATTCCAGAAACAACAGGGAGGACACAGACTACATGGATAATTGGACATCGTGGAAATTCAAGCTACAGGACGATAAAACTACGCAGATTCATCGAAGCGACATACAAATCTAGGAGAATGGGGCAGAACGCTGGACATCAAAGCTACATCAACAGACAGCATCACAAAGGTCAGGTGATTGTAATTTTTTTTTTTAGAAAACAAAAACAATGGCTACTAGTAATATTGAAAAAACAATGATGGAAGGGGATAGTGTAACAGTTAACTGTAAGTCAATACAGGTTACAAAAAAAAGCTCAAACAATGTAGTATTGGAGGGAGGAAATGTTAGTGCAGAAAGTCAGAATAGAATAGCAGGAAATTTTAATCTTGATACTAGTATGATTATTGAAATGCTGAAGAATATGGAAAAGAATAATAGGGAAATGTGGAAAGATTTTGGTAAGAGTATTGTAGATCAAGTAAGGGAAGATATGCAAAAGAGTTTTGAGAAATTAGGGGAAGCTATGGACAGGAATCATAGCAAATTAATTGAAAATATTGGTAGGAGTAATGAGGTATTAGAGCAAAAAGTAGATCAAAGCGGTGAAGAAATTGAAAAGAAAGTTATGAAGCTAGATAGTAGTATGCCAGAAATGAGAGATGAAAATGAGGAAGTAATAGCAAGTGAGATAGGAGAAGTTTCAAAGAAAATGCTAAACATGAGTAGGGAAAGAGATAACAAAGAAAGTGAGGTTAATACTAAAAATGAACATGTTGATGTAGAATGTACCGAGTCAGGTAGTAGATTGAGTAACATTTCAAGTGAGATAAGAGAGATGAAAGAGGTTATGAATGTAGATGTGAATAAGGCGCAAGTTAATTTCAGAGGGGAGATATCAGAAATACAGAATGAGACAGTAATGCAAAGAAATAAATTGCACCAAGATGTTCAAAATGAAAACTCCAGTCCAGTACAGTTTAGTACAGATTTGTCAGAGTACTTTCAAAGTAAAGAGATAGTAGAAGAATTGAAAGTGACAGTTGTTAAAAGATATGTAGTTCAAGAAACTGTAGATTGTTCTCAAATGTTATCAGGGAACGAAATGTCATATGAATACAAGAGGTTATTCATGAACAAAAATTTGAAGGTTAGGATACGGCTACGAGTAATGTTTAGCCACACACAATTTGATCCAGGAGGGTAAATAGCAATGAAATGTAAAGTAAATGCTGGATAGTTAAAGATGACTTGCAGAGAAATGTATTGGAACGTAAGAGGGTTAACTAAATATATATATATGTCATGAGAAAACCAGAAATAAATTCAAAAAAAAAAAAAAAAAAAAAAAATAGAAAAAAAAAAGAAATAAATATTTAAAAAAAAAAAAAATTAAATTTTTTAGTAACTGTAACAACATTTGAAAAGTAAAAATGCAAAGATTGAAACTTAATATGATATTAAATTAAAAGTACGTAAATACAATTCCAAAAGTATTATTAAGATAAAGTACAAAATAACAAAAATGGGTAAAAATAATTAAAACAAATATTTATGTAGTAAATAGAACATGTGAAACAGTGTCTAGATTTAAGAGATGTAAATATATGTAGAGGGTGAATATTTTGGTAAATATGTATAATAATTACAAAAATCTTAAATGTATAAATTTTTGTCAACAACTTAAGAAAGTAAACAATTTGGTAGCAGTGATTAAATAATTGAGGGTAAAGTATTTGCTATCAAAAATTTGTGATGTCAGATAAATATCTAAATTAATTAAACCAAAGCCAGTAAGTAGTGGCAAGGTAGAGGAAAAACATATCGTGTGTTAAATGCGTGTGAAGTGTAAAGTGAAAGTGATAGCGTGTGTTCCGAGAGTTAGGAGACTAAAAACACAATTATAAAATTTCCAAACAAGTTATAAATATTTATAATTATGTTTCTAGTGGGGCATATGATACGGTAATTTGTATCACAAATTACTCAAATGTAAATAATGATTGTAATATGAATATGTATTTTTATGTGACATTGATTTCAGAGGTTTATTAATTGTAATTATTATTGGTAAAAATATACGGCTTTACTGAAACTGTCAATAATAACGCAATAATGCAGCGAGGGGGGTGAGCTGTTTATCATTACCGGGAACAAGGAAGTTACGTAATGTTTTGCGCGCTTTCGGTAGAAGTTTCTAGAATATTTCCTAAAGCAATATGTATTCGTGGTTTTCATTGGATATTAAAATAGACGCTAATGTTGGCGCGTTTTATTAGCCAATAGCAGTTCATTTATAATCTTTAGGTATGTCAAGGAGTGGGAGTATATAAGCCAGGTCCGAGGTAGATCGCCACACAGTTCAACAAAATTCTCAATACCTTACACGTCGGTCGCCCAGTTCATAAAAATTTCTAACACGCTGTCTTCAGTTCGTCATAAGTTACGCGCAGCAGAATTATGAAAATCTAAAGTATTATACAGTTAAATATACACAAAGTTGAAGTATGCGAGTTAAAAGTGATAAGTAAGAAGTTATTAAAAACAGTTTCAGTTTGGTGAGTATCCAGATCAATATGTAAAAGTGTTTGTGAACGTGTTCGGCAATAAAAGTTATAAAACCAATTTCTTCATTAAGTATAATTTCTGGATAAAAGATTCCTTTCCGATTCACACCCTGCAAGAGATAAATGTTCGACCTAAACAGCTAGCTGGAGGACACTTAAAATAAATTACTTCAAAACTGATACAAATTGCTACGCCAGATGGAGCTACAAACCAAACAAACGAATGACGTCACAAGATGGCTTCAACACTGATGTAAACAACATTACGTGAGAAACATTATTCACTCGCAAATTGGCTTCCACAACGTGGAACAAACACACAAAAACATATTACCAAAACAAGCATTTACCGTCGCAATGGATGCAGAATGCATTCCCAAAGCTGTAATGCAGTACACTCCTAGGGGAAAGAGATCACTCAGTCATCCCAAGAAAAGATGGAGGGAAAATTTCTTAGTGACATCGTAACAGGCCTGATGGCCCAACATTTGGTTGGATGAAGAAGAAGAATGAATAAACCCAATACAGAGTAAACCAGACTACCAAAACAATTTATTTTGGAGAATATGGCATTAAAATTTTTGAGACAAAAGTATTTGCAATTAAGTAACTGTGAACTTTCGCTTTTGCTTGATTTCATTTATCAGCCATAACCAAAAGGGGGTTTGATATGGGAGTGGGGATCAAATAGGGTACCATTAGATATCTTCAAAACAACTTTCATAGTAAACGTTTTTATTAATCTCATTTATCCCACCTTCTATCTCCGGTTTATTCAGATCATTTATTTATTTGTTGGTAAATTCATCTCCGAGTACGAATAGTTTTCTTTTGGAATTTGATCACAGGTTTAAATTAAGATGAACTGGCCAATAATTATGGGGAAGGTCATTTTCTTTCATCCCAAATTGCACCCTGTAGTCGAGTGATGATGGACAATGCCTCAACAACTACACACCATGACACACTTCCTCTTTTACTGTATTTTGCTTCCTCAATCAGTCATGTTTGTCCTTAAGAAGACCTTGCTACAGTATAGAGAATCATTATAAGTTTTGATGGATTGTGCATGTATAATGGTATTGACGAGGAAGAACATGGTTGTCTATGAATAGGAAGTTTAGCACTGATAAGGTATTTAGAACTGTTGAGGTATGTTGCTGCTGAATAAGGGATTGGGACATAAACTGTATTTCACTGAAAGAAAAACTGGAAGGAGATCAAAGACTTTTGTTTCAAAATGTTGATAAAAGACAGCTTACAGAAGTACAATAAAGCTATTAACTTACTTCTATTATAAGCAGTTTGCATTAATGTGTGCATTGAGGTGGTTGGTGACTAAATTTTGGTGGTTCAGAAAGTTATTGCTGCAATTTGAATTTTTTAAAGTATTGTTGGTTGGTTTACAATGCTCCCCATGTGGTTGATGAGCTCTGGGTAAACCTCATTCCACCAAGTGATGTATGGACCCATTTATTAAGTGGAGGCACTCCGAGCGCGGAGTCCATTACCTCCGATGAGAGGGTGATAATGGTGATGGGATGAGAGGACCCACAGGTTATACCGTGAACTCCAAACTACATTGGGCCTTGGGGATACTTCACATGAGCTAATCAGTGGTGAAGGCTTGGATAGGTCTGGTTTAAAATCACCACCCCAAGAGTCAGGAATCGAACTATGAACCCTCAGCATGAGAGCCATAAATGAAACCACTGAACTATGCCAGCACCCTTTTTTTAAAGCAATAAACACTATACTATCAATTTTGCTTTATAAGTGTTAATTATTAACAATCAGACATAATATCAGCAGCATGCTTATTATAAATTTCTTATCTGTAACTGGGCTATTGTAAGCACATGTTTTTTTAGGGAGGTCATGATGATGGTGCAAATCACTCAAACCACATTTTATTCATGGATCTTCAGTACATCTTCACCACAAAACAAAATGCAAGGAATGTAAAACAGGGCATTTTTAACATCACGGCACATCCAGTCACATTTCTCCTAAAAATAAAAAGTGGTGAAAGGACTGAACAGAATTCACTGTTTTCCATATACAGCACAAATTGCTCAAATTGAAATGGGAAGAGTGGGAAGGAAAGGTATGATTATGAAGAGAGCCCTTAAATACTGGTATAGAATACTAAATCTAGATGAAAGGAATTTGCTAAGACAATGCCTGGATTTTCAAGAAAGTAATTTAAGAAAAAGTGGATGGAGTTACAGTATGCAAACTATATTAGAAAACAATGGACTGGGCGATATCTGGAGAAGGAGGGAAAATAATGTAAATGGGTTTTGCAAAGATGTTAGGAGGAGATTTGAAGATATAGAAATATAAGAGTTGTTTAGGAACATAGGGGATAAAAGATCACTAGAATCGCATGTACAAATAAAAACTATATGGGAAAGAGAAGGATATGTGGACAAATTAAATAAAGAATAAAGAAAGAGTATTGCTTGGGTTCGAGCGGGCATGTGGAGGCTAAAAGGGTGAGAAACGGTTTCCAACAGAACCTGTGTTCAATATGTGGAGGGAAGGAAGATTTGAAACATATAGTTTTTGAATGTAAAGGGACAGAGCTTTGTAGGAAAGAGTGTATAAGTGAGAATTTGCTTAAATTAGACAGAAAAGTAGCCTTAATTAAACTTTTTAGCAAAGATAGTAAGAAGGTAGGTGAGTACTTAATCAAAGTTAGGAAGTAAATGAGACTTAAGACTACGATGTGTTGCAAAAACAAAGGTTTAATTAGTACTATTTCGAACATTGTGTGCATTTAAACCCTCATTATTATTATTATTATTATTATTATTATTATTATTATTATTATTATTATTATTATTATTATTATTATTTAATAATAATAATGAGCAATGCTACGATTATTGTTATATTAATAGTATTATTAATATTGTTATCATTGTTAATATTATAAGTATTACTATTATTAGTAGTAGTAGCAGTAGTAGTGATATTTGTACTAAGCTACCATACACAGAATATGGCTATCATCAGCCCAGGCTGTTACCTTAGCCATACTCAAAACCCAGGGTTTTCTTGTATCTAGTACTACAACTACTACTAAGTAAATAAAATATACAGCAGTGCATTTAACTAAATCTTCTGATTTACCATTTAAAACCTGATACAGATTTACACAACACAACACAGCACAACCATGTGGCATACAGACAACATACTGACGTGTGGTATATATGAGTACATGACTGGAAGTGAGGCAAACATTTACTATGAAACCAATAGATGGTGCTGTTTATGTCATGAAAGTCAAAAGCTTGTTCCCGTCATCCTATTGATCAACCTATTCCGTGTTCCCTGCTATTAAGTTAACCAAACAACATGCAGTCTTATGCCCCACACTTCCCCATCACACATCTCTGTACTCCTTCAGTTTTCGTTATGCCATATACTATATGACTGTGGGTTGCAGCCAGGAATGAACTACTTGGCACCTGAACACAATATAATGCTTGCTGAAGTCCACTACAAAAGATTGGGCCAGAGTGAACCCAAAATGTATAAATAGTATGTGTTATTTACACTACAGTATTTTGACTGTAGTACAAACATGCTACCAAGTTAAGAAGTTGCCCCTGCTGTGTATTATATTATAATTGATTAATAAATCTGAGTTTACCAACAAGACAGTAAATATCAGTTTAATAACAACCCCAGAGAGCCGTAAACTGTAATACTTAACTTTTACAAATTTCAATTTCTTTGTGAAATTAGCAATGTTATACCTTGTCTGAGATTGCTAGAAGATCGCAGAGGCAGTTCCACTTTAAAAATGCTGTTGGATAAAATGCATGGAAGCAGGATACAAAAGTTTCATGACACTCCTCCAGAATACTAGTTGACATTTTCATATAAGGTGTGGAACCTAAAACAAAAAACAGCAATATTAAAATAAACGTCTCTCCATCTCTGACAAAGGATTGATGATTTCTCTCAAGTATATGACTTGTTTAAGTCCTTAACTTAAAAACCCAAAAATGTTTGACTTTTTACTTTTTGCATAAAATTACATCCCTTAAAATATTTGTGGGGACAAACAAAGATGTATAAATAATTTAAAATAGAGAGAGTTGGAGGTTGTTACACTACATCACTAAAATGTTCTTACTTGAACGCGTTTCGGGAGAACTGTTTGCTCCCATCATCAGCATGTTTCCAGCTGATTTTGCCGGTTACTGTCTGGGGAATGTGTGTGGTTAGTGGTGTTCTCTGGTGCTGGGCTGATGAACTTCCAAAGGCTGCTGGGTGGCAGTAGTTCGAAATTCATTAGGTGATTCCTGTGTTTGACGATATGTATTTTTTCCCAGATGTCCAATTCATTGCTGCTGTTGATCAGTTTTAAGAGTTTTATGTTTGGAGTGATTTCATGGTTTGAAGACCAGAAATGATATGCTACTGCTGATAGGGCTTTTTGAAATAAGACTTAAAGAGCATATGAGATGCATTTACCAAAAACAGACAGATATATCAGCAGTAGCACACCTGTGCCACTTTTAATAACATTTCATCTTTGTCCAATCTCTTTAAAGCTTTCAGTTTTTCTTCTATTGAAACAGACACTTTTTTCTTCTTTGAAGCCATCACAATGCACCACAGAACAGGACATGTTAGTAAATATATACAAATTTTAATATACAGTAGCCTACATGTAAAAATATGTACTGTACTGTAAACTGAATAATGTTAGAATGTTTAATTTTTATAACGATCGATTGGTGGCCAGGTACGTCTAATAATGGCCTGGCAGGTGGCAGTGTACAATCATTTGTATAATCCCAGGAGTGCAAACACTACTTCTCATGTACGCTTAACAATTTGTGGTGTTTTGTGCATTAAATCAAATTAAACAGAATATCGGATTAACAACGGTTGGATGAACGGGACTGTAATGTAATTAATAAAAATCTGGTGCAATGCATTCACATGACTTTCTTTACTCACTCTTCTAAAGCTATTCTTACAAGAGCTTATTCTTCTATCTATTCCTGTTAATACAGATAAACTCTAATTACACATTTACACATCTGTTGTGGATATAAGAAGAGTACAGTAGGCTAAAACGAGTCGGATTTTTAACAAGTAGATCACTATGTGATGGCTTTGAAATTCCATGCTCTTTACATGACCACAAGAAAAAACGAATAGGGGCTTATAACTTGAGAAAAGTACAGGTATTTGAAAATTCAAAGTAATGACAAAGAATATCAGAAATTACATTGGAAACAAAAGATTTTATTTGATATGGGGTATAGGGTAGAGTATAATGGGGGGACACCTCATGCACTGTGACCTACAGGAGATCTATTGTGGTACCAACCCCCAGGAGAAAGGGATGAAGTGAAAGAACCACAGGAGGCTACATGCTGCAGGCAGACAAGCCACAGAGATGCGTAAAAGTCCCTAACAGTCCCACTGTGGAGCTGGCTAGAGAGGGTGATGTACGACCTGTCAACCAAGCATGCTTCTAGTGTCCATGGGGAGTATTCTTACCTTTGAGCAAGCAACTGCGCCATCTTCCTGCATTGCCATACACCATAAAACCTAGATACACACCTGAAAGATGAAAAGGAAATGGAATTAAAGGGAAGTGAGGAAAGGAAATTGTAACATGAGAAACCACCTCAGAATTTGCCTACTGACCAGGCAAAACCATGAAAAACCCAAGGGCAGTTGATGGGAATTGAACCTGGGACCTCCTGAATGCAAGCCTCACATATTACTGTGGAGCCATCTCCCTCACTTTGAGATAAATTATTTGTTTTAATGGGATGTACATTTTTTGTGTAGTACAATTTTGTATATCTCTTAGGGTTTACAAATTATACAAAACTTATTCAGAATTAGGTGGACTTCACGGGCTACTTGCAGAAAATTCATGGTATACATTTTGTCATGCAAGTATCTTAGAGGGATTTTTGAGAAAATTAAAAGTAACAAACATTTAAAATAAAGAGAGTGGGAGGTTGTTACACTACATCACTAAAAGGTTCTTACTTTGAATGCGTTTTGGGAGAACGGTTTGCTCTCATTAATAAATAAATTTAAATTAAATTTAATAAATATCTATGTTGCTGTATTTAAAACTGTTCCAGTAAAATACTCTTTAAATGTATGTTCTAAATTATTTGAGTTCATAAAGAGAGTAAAGTCTGAGCTTCCAATTCCTGTTTGAATAAACAAATTAATTAGTATATCCTTTATGGTCAACAGGCACTTTGTATTTATTTCACATTCAGCCTTCATGTTTACTGTCCTGTTCTTATCCTTATACAAAACAGAAGTTTAGGACCCATCCCATCATTGTCAGCTTGTTTCTAACTCAATTATGACACATCGCTGTTACCAGCTTCTCAATCTTCAAAATTAATTAACAAACATTTGTCGATGTAAAGGTTAATTTGGGTTGGGGAGATTTCCTTGAAAATCATGCCGTATCCTTGGACAGACATGCACACACACCACCTTCTCTAAAAATGCTGTTTTTGGATTCAGGGAGTCTCAAAAAGTGCATTTCCAGTGAAATCTTGGTATTAAACTTTTGGCTGGAATACAACACTTCCTCTGCTTATAGGAAAGTAGTAGAGAAAGTAAAAATTAATATTTTATTATAATACAAGTACACATATTTAAATGAAATTCCACTTTGTGACATGCATATAGCAAAGACAAATAAAATAAAATAAAATAAAATCTGTAATACACCATCCTGGTACCTTGTTTCCTACACCAGGACGTGTATTCCAAATTTGTTATTTATTTAAATATTTCTTTCAATTTATACACTATTTTTGTACAGATTTTGCTTATATTCTAATGAATAAAAGTAGCGGGAAAAAAAAAGAAAAAAGAAAATAGATACAATAAGTAAGCTAAAAATAATAATTAAATCAAAATTATAGGTATATTCAAACTACTGTTACTGGTAACTGGCAACATAAAATAACTGGTAATCCAGCTATTCCTACTGTCCATTCCAAACCAGAGAGCCTTTCACTGAAAACAAACTCTTTGTATTACCCACGCGAAAGTAGTTCACAATCCCCGCCCATAATGTCTGCTTGTTCCCCTCCCACGTGCTTGTTGACCACGATTTAATCTATAAAAAGGCGCCCTGCGTGAGAATCATAGTTCAAAATGCAACCTGAGGTAACAATCGATTTTAGAAGTATGCGGCAATGAACATTTTACTTACGTTAATCACAATCCTCGGGCAAAAGTGCAACACCCAAATCCGAATCCTCCGAAGATGACTCAGCTGCCGTATCAGAATCAGAACTACTCTCCAAAATAATGACAAGCTTATCCACAATTCCACAGCACTGTCGCACTTAAAACAAGTTCCCACATTTTATCCTCTTCTATGTTGTATTATGTCTGTTTATATTCCCAGCTCGCTTTCGTTACACTTCTCACTAAAACGGCTGTAAAATCCGATATTACTTTCGTAATATGCAATAATGCAAGTGTCGGGTATTTTTGTAATACTGAGTTGAATATATGAAGTATTGTTTGTTTTCAGCCACTTTTTAACTGTTTCCCGCTTCTGTGTTTGAACAGTTTATTCGCACTACATGCACCTTCCTCTGCTATGTAAGCTCAAATACCAACTGACTAAATCACAAGATTTGACCTGAGCTGAGCATATGTGTGTTAGTGTATTATGAATGACTTTGCTTATCATATATCCTGTGTTACGCAAAGTGTTTATTCGGTACTCAGATAGCACCTCTGGGAATTCATTGCTGCATTTCTTGTATATGTAAGAGAGTGACAGTCAACATACGGTTGGTATTAACTAGCAAGATGCCCTCGGCGTCAGCGCAATAGCAGGCAAAAATCATATTTTGTAATCTCTTAACAGCTAGTATATATCGATTACCTTTAACGATGAATTCTTATGTTAACAGCAATAAAATATGCAGTTCTATACCTTTCCTGCTCTAATATTTCATAATATAATACATGTATTAAGGAATTATTTACTTTGGCGTAAGAGTATATTCTTGGGTTCGTGACAAGTTGAAGCACGTGCTTCTGTTTACATCAGAGGGAACTCTGGTTTGGAATGGACAATAATTTCTAAACTAAACAAAATAAGGATAACTATATTCTAACCACTGGTATCCAGTGGTTAAGGTACTGGTAACCATTACCCAAACTGCACTTAATATAAATATTAATTTTCAACTAATGATAACATTTAACAATTTGTTTTAATATCATACCACATTCTAAGTTGTTCTGAGTTGAAAACATGCTGATGAGGGAGCAAACCGTTCTCCCGAAGCGCATTCAAGTAAGTACATTTTAGTGATGTAGTGTAACAACCTTCAACTCTCTCTATTTTAAATTATGACACATCACTGTTACTAGCTTCTCAATCTTCAAAAATTTATTAATTATTTATTCTATTTATCCCTACTAATAATTTTAACAAAATTCTATCTGCTGTTCTTTTCTTTTTATATATAGCAAAGAGAATGCTGAGTGAAGGTCTACCAGGACAAGAGCCAGAACTCAAGTCCCCCTTCTATACCTAGGGTTCAGCGCCAACCGAGTGATTCTCCAAACTGTGGGGGTTTCCCATGAGGCCAATATTTTGTTTCCTAAAATGGGCCCCCCGCGTACGCGGAGATGGATATGCCACTTACGCGTGTCATCCCGAAAGGGAGACTACCGATAACCTCGGTAGGGCTGACAGCATTCTAGCAAGCCATCTACCGGCTATCCAGGTCGATACCGGAGGACATTGAGGCGTCTCACAACCCCGCCTGTATGGAAAACCCGTACAGATGTACCCAATCTCCCATTAGTATCGGGAACCACTGCCCTGCTGAGACCAACCCAATCCGAACAGCTCCCCGATGGGAGGGGCTCGAATGTTTGGCTCAACGTACTTCTAGTAACGTCAGTAGTACCACGAGTGCTAGGTGTCCGCAGCACCTGCACCACAGCAGCTGAAGGGGTCAGAACCCCTCCCCTATGAGGATAGCAAAGACAGTAATCAGAACTTTTAACAGCAAATAATCAGTTAAATAAAGGAAATCACCACACTAAAAAACCAAAAAGTTTAAAAAATTCACTTGCCACCCATGGGCTTTCCAGAAATTCACGAAAATATTGAAAGAATATGGTATAACCTTAGCCCCAGTTAACAAGCATTGCTTAAAAAACCATACTCAGGACCAATACAAAGAACAAAATTACGGTAGAAAAAGCTTTGGTATTTATGAAATCAGATGTCAAGATTGCAAGAAAGTATACATAGGGAAGACCAAGAGGAAAACAAGACACGAGGTTTAATGAACACATGAGAAATGTGAAATATAAACAAATGAAGAATCAGCAGTTACAGAGCATCTTTGGTCCACAAGAAAAACCTAAGCTCTTAAAGACCCTTAGAAAACCAGCAGAACTCTTCACTTGGGAAAAATTATTCATACATTTACAAGTTATTAAACTCTGATGTTTCAAATGAAAAGAATCTTATTGTACAGTACTGACAGACAGAAAACGCTATCTACAAGTCACAGGAGAAAACACAGCAGTGATTCTAGGCTGATGATGGAGACAACAGTCTTTGAAACATGCCCCAGTAAGCTCTGGTGTAGAAAGTGAAGTTAGAGTAATAAAAAACTTAATTTGTGCACATAAATATTGTGACATTTGTGATATAATTGTTATGTGTGTGAATGGCATTATTGCGTATGTATGTGACCTGGCAACCCAGACCGGATATGTTGCAATAGTGGTGGGGATAGAAACCGGTAGCATTAGGACGCTAAGTTAAGCGTGGGTCAGTCAGTCGAGTCGCTCCTTGCAACCAGGACAGTACAGTTTTGCTCGCGTCTGCCTGATGGCGTCCCGCCGACGGGCAAGAAGGTAATGTAATCTATTTTTATTGCAATATATACTATCATCCAAATTAACTTCATGTAATTTCTTGTAGCAGACAGATCCTTCCTTCATCCCACACAATGATTTAGGAATATTTTTAGTAATTTGCAGATGTATGTAGGAACTTCTATTAGCTCGCCCCGTCGGACCTCGTGTAAATTGATATAATGTTAGATCCTGTTCACGGTACCTATCACTCTACCCCCCATTGAGTTAAAATATGTAAAGAGGTTACGACAATATAAAAAAAACTTCGCTGTGATTTCTCAAAAAGGATTTATAAATGATCAGTATTTGTGAGTTATATAGGTACTACAAAGAAGTAAACTTACTTTTCATGGAGCGTGTCTTTCCTGTTCGTCTTGAGACATGAGCATTAGGAACTGAATCTGAAAGGATCTGACGCAGCAGTGCCCTTACATCACCCACACACTCAGCTAGACGGACTGACTCAGGAGGTATCTTCTTCGAACCAACTGAAAACAACCAGGCAATTTATAACTGTATTACATTCTGACACTGTTTATTCAAAAAACTAACATCACTTTAATAAAAAGGGCTATAGCAAAAGGTAAAATGCCATGAGTGTTATATGATATCATCTTTAAAAAAATTGCCGGACATACATGTCAAATGGCTTGAAAGAATTCACACTGCCACAGTAGAAAACAAGATGTTACATGGGGCAGAGGTTTGGGGAGTAGATGATGCTTAGAGAGAGGTTGACAAAGTTAATATATCTTTTTGCAAATATGTTTTAAGTCTACCGATAGCATCACCAAATGGGGCAGCACAGTTACAATTTGGTAGGTACTCCACCATGATTAAAATTTTTACAAGAGCTATGAAATATTTATATAGAATTTCTAATCTAGAATACAGCGATTTTTATCACAGAATTTTTTCATACATAAGAGAAAAGTAAGTGGGAAGGGTCATGGTTATTAAAAATTCAGGAAGTTATGGAACAGATAGATATGGGAGATGTATGGATAAATGCAGAATATCACATTAGAGGCTTTTGGAAAGAAGTAGAATTAAGACTAGAAGATATTGACAGACAAGATATTTTTGGCAATACAAGAGAGAAAAGCTCATTGAGGATAATAGGGAAATAAAAACAGTACGGGAGAGGGAAAAGTACTTAGAGATATGAAATAAACTAGGGCAAAATGGATTTGTATGGGCGAGAACAGAAGTTAGAAACTTGAAAGGCATAAGACATGACAAGGATATACAAAAAGTTCCAATGTGCAGTGAAGTGAACATGAAGTTCCACTGTATATTATATTGTAATCAAATAAAGTAAGTAATTTATTAATCCAGTAAATTGTCAGGTACAGAAAGTATAATCAATGTTGGACGCGTCAAAATAAAATTAACAAAATTATTACACAGTACAAAGATTGGATATATACATGAAATTAATTATTTATTTCCATTAGTTAGGGAATCTTGGATTGAGTAGAAGCAGTGGTTGATTAGATATGCCTTTAAAAAGTTTTTTTTTTGCTGTATTTTTTCAAAAATTCTGGTAGGCTGTTGTATATCTTTATTCCAGAGGGAAATATACTTTTTTGACTCAAAAATGTATTATGCTGATAGATATGTAAACTACTGATTTGCTTTGTGTTATACTGGTGTATTTGTTCTTTTTTTATGAAGGTAGAATTAGTATTGATGTTGGTTTTATGGATAAACATTATTTCAAATATATAGACACAAGGGAGGAGAAGTATCTCTAGTTTTTACTTTCTCTACTACGTATAGTAAGTAGGCGAAGTATTGTATTCCACCCAAAAATTCAATACCGAGATTTCACCGGAAATATATGTTTTGAGACCCCTGAATGCAAAAAAACAATTTTTGGAAACATGTCCGTGTGTGTGTATGTGTGTCTGTGAACAGCATAACTTAGAAACAAACAGTCGGATAAACACCAAACTTGGTGTTTAGGTTCAGTATCTTCCAGAGATGCGACACAAAGGTTTTCAAGAAAATCCCCCACCCCTGATTACCCTTTACATGGAAGATTTTTCGGAAATTTTAATTTTCTCAAAAATGGCTCTAACGATTTTGATTAGAATATCATATGTTTAAGATATTTTCATGACAAATAAAATACATATCTTGAATTTTCTGGGAATGTCTCCAAAAGATTCTTCAATGTGAATGACTTTTGCATAACTGGTAAACCATAAGAGATAGACAAAATTTTACTACACAAAAAATGTAGATCGCGTTAAAATACACAATTTATGTCATATGCATTTTTTTTTGTTGAGTGAACCATTTTCGAGATATTGCTTGTTACTCCCTTAAATTTTTCAATACTTATTTTCTCAAATGGGAATTCGTTATTCATTTTTTGTCTTGGATATGCAAGGACAATCTGTGTCTTTGTATCTGTGGGAAAGGGAATGGTGCTGCACCTAGCAACCAGCTATTAAGATATATGTTGATGCTTAAAGGCTACTGTATTTCTGTATTCCCCTTGCAATTACAAAACAAGGGGAACATAGTACGCGTTAAGCGATAGTCAAATATTTTTAGAACTGGTCGCTATGTGTAAAATGTAATTCTCTTTGCATGTCAAAAGATCGTTTCTGCAAATGTTTATCTCGATTAATATGAAATAGATGAGAATAAGAGTTTATAAAAATAGTTTGTACAAGAGTAGAAAAAGTCATGTGAGTGTAACACATCAGAATTTTTAAATAGGGGTTTGCATGATGGTTCTTTCACTAACCCCAATCATGGCTCGAACTACCTTCTTTTGCATTATGAAATAAGTTTTACTTGCAGCTAACTCCCCCTGAAATATTATACTGTATCTTAGCAGAGAATGAATATGTGTAAAGTAAGCTGTTCTAACAGTCTCTCTCCTCTTACACCTTGCTAGTATTCTTATCATATAGCAGGTTGTACCTAACTTTTTGTTTATATAATTTATGTGGTTTCCCATTTTAAATTACTTTGAACCCAAAGACCGAGAAATTTTGCAGTTTCTACCTTCTCAATGATTGGATTAAAGAGTTGAAAGAATAAGTTTGGCAACAGAAATGGAAAAACTTGGATGGGGAAGTACTACTAAGGAAGATTCGGACTATAAAAGGGGATAAAAATATAAAAGCTATGGGAAACTATTTGGGTTAGGTCAAAGAGCAATGGTTAAGAATGACTACAAAGAAGATGGGGCTAAAGGCAGATGAAATAGATGAATAATGTAAGCAAGTAGACAGGGTCCATCAATACATGGAAAACCAGCACTTATAGGAGGGTAATCCCAAACGTAAGGTCTCCAATTTTTTTTTAAAATACAAAGAAACTTTTATTGTCAACAAATGATACATAGTTTTGAAGCTTTAACATTTGTCTATTTTTCTACATAATCGCCATTTTGGTCGATGCATTTTTGTAGACGCTGTGGCAGTTTTTGTATGCCCATGTTATACCAGCTTGCCGCCATGCTCTTGAAAAAGTGAAGGACCTCATTTTTCACTTCATCGTTGTCACCGAAGCGAATTCCAGCCAAGTGTTCTTTCAACTTGGGAACAAGTGGTAGTCACTGGGTGCTAAGTCTGACTATAGGGTGGATGGGTGATGGTTTCCCATCCAAACTGTTGCAGAAGATTCATGGTTTGACGGGCGGTGTGGAGGCGAGCTTTGTCATGGAGAAGGCTTATGCCCTTGCTCAACATTCCTCTTCTATGGTTCTGAATTGCCCTTCTTGAGTTTTTTTAATGTCTGACAATACCTGTCGGCATTTATTGTTGTCCCAGGATCCATAAAGTCGACCAACAATATCCCCTTTCGATCCCAAAACACAGTTGCCATGACTTTACCGGCAGACTGTGTTCTCTTGAATTTTCGTGGCTTGGGTGAACTGGAATGTCGCCACTCACGTGATTGTTGTTTGGTCTCAGGTGTGAAGTGGAAAGCCCAGGTTTCATCACCCGTGACTATTGGATCCAAAAGGTTGTCCTTTTCGTCTGCATAGCGTTGAAGGAATTGGCGGGAAGTTTCAGCGCATTGCCTTTTGTGATCTTCTGTCAGCATTCTTGGGACCCATCTTGCGCACACCTTCCGAAATTTTAACTCTTCAATCAAAGCCTGATGAATAGTGCTTCGAGAAATCTCAGGAACAACAATGCAGAGCTCATCGAGAGTGATCTGCTGATCTTGAAGCACGATTTGTTCAACCTTTACGATTGTTTCGTCAGAAATGGACGGTCTCCCGCATCTTTCCTCGTCATGAATTTCCGTGCGACCATTTGCAAATTCTCTACACCACTCGCGGACATTTTTGACATCCATAGAAGACTCTCCATACACTTCCATCAACTGTCGATGAATTTCGACAGGTTTAACCCCTTTTGCACTCAAAAAGCGAATAACTGTGCGAACTTCGCACCTGGCGGTAGTGGCTAACGGGAGCTCCATTATAACTGGCTGCCAAGCCAAGACTGAGGGCGCTAAGGGATGTGCAGTGGTTTCGGAAGAGAGTGGGGGCAGTAAGGAAAAAAGCAGTATGGCCAACATCCACACAAACAGTTTCCCTGCGATCCCAGCGCTTTGGAGAGCTTACTTTTGGGATTACCCTCGTATGTATTGAGACCATAAATTAGCATACATAAGCAACCAAGAAATGAATTTATAGCGTAAATATCCTAATATTTCAAATATTGGTATAGTTTAAAATGTGTGTAATTTAATTAATAATTGTGAGTGCTGAAAAAAAAACATTCATTCATCATTCATAATAAAAAGGGAAATTTTAACACACTGTATGCTGAAGTACAAGAAGTATAACACTGTGTTCCAATTATTTCTGGACTTTCCCTCATATACCTTTGAATACAATGACATCATAGTTAGTTGGCAAGCATTGTTGGATAGGATATAGAAGCGGGTGGAGCCATTCTGCCCTTACAGACAATGTCTATGGTAAGACGCTAGGCAGGAAGATGGAGCCAAAGTAGATTTCTACAGTTAGTAGATATCTTTGCTATAGGGGACACCTTTCGCTCACATGCCACTATTTTAAATTATAAATATCTAAGCAATTATGTACATTTCTTTTGTTACTTCTGTTATTTCTCCTTAAATCTGATGTATTCTTTGATAAATAAATTGACGTGGCATGGGATTGACTCTGCTGCTGGAACAGATACCTCTAATGTGTTTTTCAAATGGGATGATGTTTGTCGTTGAGCGCGGCCAGAGCGGCAACCAATCGGAGTTCCGCTGTGTTGTCATATTGCATTCGCCGTAAGCTAAGCATGACGTGCGCTAGGCGAATCTGTTTCTAATAAATATAATTTGCACTAAGACAAAAATTCAAATTTTGCAAAAAGCAACCCACTAGAAGGTAGGGAGTAATTTTCGTAACACAACCGTAATAAACACATATTTTTAGGTCAAATAGTTTTCATAATACAAACGAATAAACATACCCATATGTTATATCATAACCACGTAAGCACTGTAATGGTCACATTATTTGTATGTATGGATTATTGTATACATTATGTATGTATATTTGTAATTATATAGCACTACTGACTTGATGGTGATAAAGAATTATGTTGATAAACCAAGGCGTTTGTTAAAGCTGAGAGAGAGTACACAGCCCACCTAGCTCACTTGTGTTACTTGTAGAATGCTGAATCTGCAGAACGTGAGCCGTCACATGTTTATTATTGTGTGTTGTTTCTAAATCTGGGTTGGAGTTTATTTACCCTACACAGTTAATATCAGTATGCAGTTGTTGTTCAGAGAGCAAGCAGCAAGAGTAAAATAGTGCAGTGGCTTATTGTGGTGAATTTAGTGGCGAGTCAAAGAGGCAGGTATTGCGAAGTCAAGCTCGAAATATTATATTTAGGGTCTACTCGTTTTTTAAAAAATACAACAATGAGGAACACAGAAATCAACTTGATTTCAAAAATCCTCAACACTACTAAAGCGTGTGGTGTCGGTAAAGCAAGTGTGTCTAGCATTTGCGGAGAGGCAAGATTAAAAGCACAGGTAATTCATAACCTATAATTATATAACACTTAAAAAATATGTACGTAACATGCGAGTATATTCCCAATTATGAATTTAAACACCAGGAGAATTATAAAAGTTTAGAAAATTCAGTTTGGGTTGCTTTACTTCGACCATTCTAGCGCCAGGCCGATGTGTGAGTGAGAGGGAAATATGAAAAGAGTGGGGGTAACGAGGCGGCAACGCTGTGCACGCAAATGCACCTCATTCGCTGCAGCTCAGAACTCTTCCCATTTGAAACTAATAATAGTAGTTCTCTTGCTTCAGTGGGCTTGGCCTCTCATTGTTTCAATGTAGATGGTGCCCTAAAGAGAAATTTCCTGTCTGTGCATTCTACGATATTTTAATATTTTTCAGAGGCAGATTACAGTTGCCCTGGATGTTAGAAGGCAATTTGATTCGCATAGCTAAATCTTTCACCCCAAGAAAACTTGTAATAATTTGCCTTGGCTGGTTGAGATGCTCTTCCTCAAGGGATGTGTAAAAGGTATTGTACACATTCAGTAGGCTAAATGCGAACTCTACTAAATTTATAACACAATGATTCAGGTCTATGGATTAAGTATTGTAATTTATTCACCAATTCAAAATCTGTATATTCAGATCATTAATTGTTTAACAGAGAGTGGACTATATTTACAATGGTATTTATATAAGATGGACGCAAATTAAACCAATACTTGTTTCGACTAGCAGAGACATGTGAATATGCATCCATTCATCCATCTCAAATTTCCTGATGCTACTGAAGGTAGCACTGGTATACCAGTAATGAAATCAGGAAGGAGAGCTGGGCTGATAATTTGTCAATTATCAACTTCCCATTTCCTAACTTCTTACTGCTGTCTAATCAAATATTATGATTAATAATTATACTATGGCAATGATGCTTTGAGCGTCCAAACATTAAATATTTAAAATACAAGGGTAGTCCCAGAAGTACCTGGACCTGACATATATATAGCAGTTGTTGTTTCAAACAAATGACTATGGTAGAAAGTACCAACCTTATAAAGCTTAAGTTTGAAGTTTGACAATGCTACGTTGTTTAGTACTTGTTTGGCAGCCATTAATAGTGAACTCTCTCAGCGAATTTGTAAACATGTATAAAGCTGGCCATGGTCATGTAATACAATACTTTCATTTGAAAGATCTTAGTCCAACTAATATTAAAGCTGAGCTTGATTCTACTCTGGGGGAGTCTGCTCCTTCGTTTACAACAGTAAAATATTGCGTGGCAGAGTTTAAGCGAGGCTGTATGAGTTGCCACGATGAATATTGCAGTGGTCGACCAAATGAGGTTCCACGCCAGAAATTGTGAAGAAAATCCACAAAATGGTATTATGACCGTCGACTGAAAGTGCGCAAGCTAGCAGAGATCATAGGCATTTCGAAAAGTGCTGTACATTGCATACTAACTGAAAATTTAGACATGAGAAAGCTGTGCGCAAGATGGGTTATGTTTACTCATAATGGAACAAAAGCAGCATCGTGAAGATGTTTCAATCGAGTGTTTGGCGATGTTTTGCTGCAATAAAGCCAAGTTTTTGCGTCGATTCATAATCATGGATGAAACATGGGTCCATCACTTCACATCTGAGACAAAGGAACAGACAAAACAGTGGATTGAAAGGGGAGAATTGGCTCCAAAGAAGGTGAAGACAGTTCCATCTGCAGGCAAGGTCATGGAGTCAGTTTTTTGGGATGCGCATGGGATAATTTTCACTGTTAACCTTCAAAAAAGTAAAGCAATCAATGGCGAGTATTATGCAAACTTATTGCAGCGTTTGAATGATGAAATGAAGCAAAAACGGCCGCATTTAGCGAAAAAGAAAATTCTGTTTCATCAAGACAATGCACTAGTTCACACATCCATTATCGCCATGGTCAAAATCAATGAGTTAAAGTTTGAATTGCGTCCTCATGCACCTTATTTGCCAGACTTAGGCCCCTCTGATTATTTTCTGTTTCCAAAGTTGAAGAAATGGATTAGTGGTAAAAGATTTGCCAACAATGAAGAGGTGGAGTTTGCAGTTGATGGCTATTTTGCATAATTCAATGGTTCTCACTATAAACAGGGTATCGAAACTATTGAACATCGCTGGGAAAAGTGTATTGAGCTGAAAGGAGACTATGTAGAGAAATAAAGATGTTTTTTCCCAAAATTTTTGTGTTTTCTTTGTTAGGTTGGGTACTTCTGGGACAGCCCTCTTATTTATCTTTCAATCATTGTGTAGCAATTAGACATCATCAAAATTATGATATGAACAAAATAATAGGGTAAATTTAATGGTTATAATAAATATAATAAACTAAATTGTAGACGGCTTTGCAGTTTGTAAATATTCATAATCACATACAAAATAAAATGGCTTCAAAATACACTGACTGACTGACTGATGCTGTTCGGATACTGTAGTACACAATTAAAATGCTCACCTTGATTAGGATAAATTTCATTGGTGTAGGTTCTCAGCAGTCTTAAACTAGCTCTACTGATGTACACCAATCTTTCTAAGTCTAGCAGTGCTGCCAGGTGACCAGATGTTGAACTGCTAATGTGTGATATGTCAATTAGGCCAGCTTTGAAAGTATTCCAACTCCACTGTAATAGTGCCAGCAATGACTGGAAGCATTCCTGTTACAGAAAACAAATAAACTGCAGTGTTTGTTGTAATGCTTATTGTAGATGACAAAGGTAAATACATGATGAGTAGGTCTATATAACAAAATCTGCTGTAACATTGGTCTTAAGGAAATAGCTACTAACAACTAATTCTGAGGAAAATAAGTCTACTCAAAGATACAGAAGCAGTTGCAGAAGGATATTTACACAATGGTTAAAGTTAAACAATGTTTAAAGTCAATGCTTAAGAGCAGATGTTTAAACACTATATAGAACACTGTTTATATACCTCAAATCTGAGTAATTTCTCATCCTGTATGGCATATTGGAAGACTGATTTGACAACTTGATAGGCGTGCAACAATGCAATTTGTAATAAAATAATTAAAGTAAACGAAACATTTCATTCATGTAATTCTCTAAATTTTCTATGAATTGTAATTTAATTTACTGTTAGAAAAATACTGTATAAAATAACAATAGCTAATTTCTAGCACCACCCCTGAGTAAGAAAATCTTGTTTGGGGCAGATGATTCTTCATAAATAGATTCCCATAAGATACAAATGTATTCCAAAGTTAATATTATTAAATGATAATGAACTAAGTTAGTTTAAAATTAGATTACATGGAAACTTTCACACAATGAGGCTATTAAGATTCTCAGTATTGAGTTTTCACACATTTCTCTTACTTTGCTTTGTTTTAATGAACTTTTCTAGTTAAAACTAGGTAAGCGAAGCAAGCAAAGCGTATTAAACTCAATTGTAATATTGATAACTAAATTAGCACAGTAGAATCTCATTAGTATGTTTTTGCAGGGACCCAACGATTTGGACGTTATAGATGGGAAAACGTGTTAACAAAAATACAAAATCTGCAATTTAAGAACATAATTATGTAATAAAATCTAATAATACATCTTACCTCCCAAAAGGATGTGAAATATGGACATTATTTACACTAGTTTGAAATGCATATCTATGGTTGAATGCTTTGTTGGTTTTAATGCCAAAAGTTTACTGTCCATCTTGTTTAGTAAAGTCATTACATCATTATCAACTTTGAAACCATACACATATCGCTTCACATATCCATTACCTTCATCACTTCCGACACTGTAGGAATTATCTCAGGATCTGGCTCATCATTATTTTCATCTCCCACTGACGCTTCTTTCATTTGTTCAAGTATTTCATCATATCATCACTGTTTCGCACACTGGAATTTCATTGTAAATGTTTATATATGTTTCAAAAAACATGCCGGTGCTGTCTGCTATTTCACGCATTCTTCGCTCTCTGAAAACTCATCTTCCAGCATAATGCCATCACCAAGAACCCGGCAAAAGCCAGCTTTATTAAAGTAGTCCTAATGAAAAGCACGGCATCTAAGGCAGTGATTTTTCTTGTCGTCAATTTCAGTGCGTCAACCTTCCCTGTACCAGCCTCTTCCAATATGTTTGCTTCATGCACCAAATTATACCCTGATCTAAAGGTTGTAGCTTACTTGTGCAGTTTGCTGAGAGGAAAATGATCTTTATGCTTCTTAAATTTGAAACTACTAGTGGATGAGCGGCACACTGATCATGAAGGGCACAATTTTCCTGCTTCTTATGCCCAGTCTTGCATCCCATGCTCGTAACAAATTTTCAAATACAGCAGAAGCTAAGCTTTTGTGTTGGACGTGTACTTACATGGAAAAGATCACGCATTCTTGAAGCATCACGACTGTGTGCTTTTCCAATAACCAGCGCTACCAATTTCTCTGTCCTGTTTTCATTACAGCACAACAAAACTGCAATCCTCTCCTTGTTAAGTTTCCTACCATGACACTTAGTGCCCTTAAAATCCAGGTTTTTGTTTGGAAAAAAATGGTCCCACTTCATCTGCGTTATAAACATTGTCAGAGCTACAGTCTTTCAAAATTGACAGGAGCATTGTATTTTTCCACATTTCAGTATAGCATCATTATCTAGGGCAGCAGCCTCACCTCGCACACATCTGTAAACTAAGCCATGTCGATTCTTGAATCTTTCAATCCAGCCAATGGCCTTTTTGAAATCATGCAGTTCCATCTTCTGTGCTAAATGTGTAGCCTGAGCTTGAACCACAGTACTATTGGCATATTTGAAGCTCTTGCTTGAGTAAACCACTTTAGTAGAACATCTAAATCTGAAAACTGGCCAGGAAGATTACGTTTTCTTTTAGCATTTTTCCCTTCTTCAAAAGCAGTTTGAATCAACTTACATTTGCTAACAATCATGTTTAAGATTGATGGAGGAATGTTTAAATTCTGCAGTATATCTATATTTCAATTGCAACCTACTTCAAGGATTTACAGTTTTTCATTGTTGGTTATTTGCCTCACTTTCATTTTCTCCATTGCAAATAAAAGTTTAAATACAACTTACATATGTCTGGTCAACACTCAGTAGTAGAAACTATTGTTGGTGTTTACCAAGCCAAGCTAAAGCATTCTCTATCCCACCCACACAAATTGCATTACACAAATATGTACATATATGCTACCATTGCTGACGGTCTCCACCCAACTGGACTGACCAAGGATTGATCAAAGTAGAGAATGAGGATGTCAAACTTTGAACATAGTATATGCCTACCCCCACTAGATGAACCAAAAATTGCCCAAAATACCGAACAGGACATCAAACTTTGAACATAGTAAGTGGGAGCGAGAAAACGTACTAAACAAATGTTATTTATTACATTTGGTGCCAGAACTTTATTAATTCGTCATCCACAGGAAAATGTGTTAATGAGGAACATTCTAATGAGATTCCAGAGTATTTTTACTTTCTCTACTACATATAGTAAGTAGGGGAAGTATTGCATTCCACCCAAAAATTCGATACCGAGATTTCACCGGAAATATATGTTTTGAGGCCCCCTGAATCCAAAAAAGGCATGTTTGTCTGTCTGTGAACAGCATAACTCAGAAACAAACAGTCGGATAAACACCAAACTTGGTATTTAGGTTCAGTATCTTCCAGAGATGCGACACAAAGGTTTTCAAGAAAATCCCCCCACCCCAGATTACCCTTTACATGGAACATTTTTTGATAATTTTAACTTTTTCAAAAATGGCTCTAACGATTTTGATTAAAATATCATATGTTTAAGATACTTTCATGAAAATAAAATGTATATCTTGAATTTTCTAGGAATGTCTCCAAAAGTATTCTTCATTGTGAACGACTTTTGCATAACTGGTAAACCATAAGAGAAGACAAAAGTTTACTACACAAAAAATGTAGATCGCATTAAAATACACAATTTATGTCATATACATTTTTTGTTGTTGAGTGAACCATTTTTGAGATATTGCTTGTTATTCTCTTAAATTTTCCAATACTTATACTTTTTCTCAAATGGGAATTCGTTATTTATTTTGTTTTGTCCTGGTAATGCAAAGAGAATGGAATACTCCACATAGCAACCAGCTCTTAAAATATTTGACTCACTTAAAGCCTACCAATTCCCCTTGTATCTACAAGAAAATTAGCAATAAGATTAACATCTCGATATCTCGATTAACATGAAGCATATGGAGAATAAGCGTTTGTAAAAATAGTTTGTACAAGAGTAGAGAAAGTCATGTGAGTGTAACACACCAGATTTTTTATGATAAAAACAATAAGATATAATGTTTATTTTAAGTTATTAAAGCTAATTTTACTATACAAATTCTTTGGTAACTAACACACAGGTCTAAATGGAAAAGAATGGTGTGCTAAGGTAAAATTTTTAATAACGATAACAACAAAAATACTAATACAATTAATTTAGTTATTAACATAATTTTTGCTGTGAAGATTCTTTCCTGATAATGATTTAATTACATTTTTTCAATTAAAAATGCTAAGTTCTGCAAATCCAGATTTTTTTAAATCCTACATTGTATAACTTTGGACCAAGAATGTTACTGTGGTTGAAGGTTGCAGTTATCAAACTTTAAGGTTCAGACAACAATCAGATTACATTGTGGTGATGATTCATTTTTAATAAATTTTGGCAAAAGAAAATTCTTTGTTCTGTATTAATACTCAATACTCAGTTATTAACATAAGTTAATGATACAATGAGAGTGATAAAATGGATCAATAAAACAGAAACTAAAAAAATACACAAATATAAAATAGGACACTTCAAAATGCAATGTCAGTATAGCTTGAAAAAATTTATTAAGACTATAAAATGGGTTACAAGCAAGCCAAACTTTTAAAGCAACTTTAAATCTATCTAGGCTAGCTGAATGGACAGCTCTTGGTAATCTGTTAAATATATTGATGCCGATGTTATTACACCATTTCTTGGATTTAGTCAACCTTACTTTGCGAGAGACAATAAAATAGTTATTTCTAGTATAATGTTCATGTTGCTGATGATGAAGTACATGATTATTCAAGTTAGCCTTAATAATTACTAAACAATTGTGTATGTATTCATTAATTACTGTCAGGATTTTAAAATATTTAAATATAGGTCAACAATAGGCATTAAATGATGAGCCAGATATAATTCTTAAGGTCTTTTTCTGCAGAGTTAATACTTTGTATATATTTGCACTGTTATCCCAAGTATAGATACCATAAGAAATTATGCAATGAAAGAAATCGTAATAAGTTTGCTTAAAATGGTGTCTGGGAATGTGATTTTTCAAATGACTCGATAAAAATAGTACACAAGACAACCTTTTGCAGACATAGGAAATGTGACTAGCCCAAGTAAGTTTGGAATCCAAAATAATGCCCAATAGTTTAACTTCAGAGAACACATCATGAGAAGTTTGCTTAAGGGTAAAATATATACTCTGGGTTTTTTTCAGTGTTAAACTTAAAGCCTTTGGCATCAAATCATCTAACAGCTTCATCAAAAGAGGAATCCATAGATTGATTAATATCAATTAAAGAAAAGCCATTAGTCAAGAGTGAGGTGTCATCTGCAAATAATATTGAATCACAGCTTGTGTTTAAAGGCAAGTCATTAACCATTATCATAAACAACAAAGGATCCAAAATAGATCCCTGAGGCACTCCTGTATCTATTTTAACAGAGTTTGAGAGTTTGCCTTTAATGGAAGTTACTTGAATGTGATTTGATAAATAAGTCCTAATTAAATTGAGGGTTTTACATCGTATTCCATAAAAATATAGTTTAAAGCAAATAGTTGCATGATTCACGCAATCAAAAGCTTTGGACAAGTCATAAAGTACTGCCATAGCATGCTTGGTTCTCAAATCCAATTAAAACGGAGTCTATTAAGTATTCAACAGCATCAATCTACATAATCCTGATCTAAAATCATATTGAAATTTAGTAAAAAGGAATTACACTCAAAATATATTGTTAATTGCTTGTTCATTAGTTGTTCAATTACTTTTGAGAAAATTAGAACAATAGAAATTGGTCTATAATTAGCCGCATCACCAGGATCACCCTTCTTAAGAACAGGTATCACTTTAATACCCTTTAAAGACTGAGGAAAAAGACCAGTAGAAAAACATTCATTGATAGCATAAGTTAGCAGTCCAATTACATTGGGAATCATCAATTTAAGCTGGTCACTCACTATCCATGCCATAGATATCTTTGGATCTAGAATTTTTTAAACTAAAGACAGCAACAAGAACTTCTTCATAAACTACACGCTGCCAAGTAAAAACTGCATTCACAGCCAGGTTTGTATTATGAAGAAAATTAATTGATCCCTGAGTGCAATGCTTGACAGTATCGGTGATTAGTTTAACTGAATTAACAAAATAGTTATTTGCATAATCAGGCTTGAGATTACAGATATGTTTTGTACCTGATTTGTTACACTCTTTATTTGTAACTTCCTAAGCAGCTTTACATTTTTTCGTCGACTAGTTTATATAGGCTTCATTAAATGCCTGTTTGGCCAATTTAATGGCTCTGACATAAGCTGTTTTAGTTCTATTATATAAAACAGTAATTTCATTTGTGTTAATACTATAAAGAGATGCCTGTTCCTTGAACCTGTTTAATTTAATCAAATAGTATTTCAATACTCTTAAGTCATTAGTATACCAACCCAGTTTAGGGTTAAATTTAGCATATTTTGTTTGTATATTTAAGAGGAAAACACTCATTAAAACTATATAAAATTATTTTAACAAATTTATCGAAAATACAACCAATATGGGAGTTATCATTATTGTTCTCATTAAGATGATTCCAATCGACTGCACAAAGAAAGTTGACAAATAGGTATTTATTAGAATCCTGATAATTACGAAAATTAACTAGTTTGCAAGTATTTACAACTATATTGTCAGGATTGCAAACTGATATTGCTAAACCATTATGATCAGAAACTGTAAGTTTAAAGACTAAAGTGTTTATCTGATTGACTAATTTTGAAGATTTAGAAACTAGTAACAGTGATGTGTCATAATTTAAAATAGAGAGTTGAGGGTTGTTACAGTACATCACTATAACATTCTTACTTGAACGCGTTTCGGGAGACGGCTTGTTCCCATCGTCAGCATTTTCTCTCAACTGATTTTTGCCGGTCATCGTCTGGGGGATGTGTGTGGTTTGTGGTGTTCTCTGGTACTGGGCTGATGAACCTCCAAAGTGATACGGTAATTTGTATCACAAATTACTTAAAGGTAAATAATTATTTTAATATAAATATGTATTTTTGTGTAACATTGATTTCAGAGGTTTAATAATTGTAATTATTATTGGTAAATAATAATATACGGCTCTATTGAAACTGTTAACAATAACACAATACTGCAGCAAGGGGGTGAGTTGTTTATCGTTACCGGGAACCAGGAAGTTACGTAATGTTTCGCGCCTTTTCGGTAAAAAAAGCTTCCAGAATGTTCTATAAAAGTAATATGTATTAGTGGTTTTCATTGGATAGTAAAATAGACGCTAATGTTGGCGCGTTTTATTAGCCAATAGCAGTTCATTTATAATCTTTAGGCGTATCTTAAGGCAAGTCTATAAATAAGCCAGGTTGAGGTAGCGGGTCCCCCAGTTCGGCAAGATTCTCAAAACATTATACATCGTCCGCAGTTATACAAAATTTTCCGGACGCTCCACGTCGATCCCGCAGTTCAACTACATGTCGCCAATCAGTCTTTCATTTTCGTCATAAGTTACACGCAGTAGAAGTGCGAGAAATCTTATAAAATGTTCTACAGTTAAATATACAAAGTTGAAGTGCGTGAGTTAAAAGTGATAAGAAGTTATTATAAACAGTTTCAATATGGCGATTATCTAGATAAATCTGTGAAAGTGTTAGTGCACGTGTTCGACAATAAAACATTATAAAACATATTTCTTCACTAGTAATTTTTGGATAAAAGATTCCTTTCCGCTTCACACCCTTCAAGAGAAACATGTTCGACCCTAAATAGCTAGCCGGTGGACATTTAAAACTAATACAAATTGCTACGCCAGAGGGAACTACAAACAGAACAAATGAACCAACCAACGTATGACGTCACAAGAATGGCTTCCACCAACACGGAGGTAAACAAACAAGATAACTAATACCGCCGCAAATTGGCCTCCACAACGTGGGGCTAAAAATACACAAATACAACATTAATTCTACTTCATAATGGCTTCCACAACGTGGTGCTATAAACATAAATAAACACGTAAAATTTGCTACTTCAAATTGGCGCCCAACGTGGGGCTCGACAACAAAAAGACATTACGTAAAGCAAGTTCTCTCGCTAATACGCGTGAAATGGCAACACATGAAGCATACAACATTTACCGCATCAAATTGGCGCCCAACGTGGGGCGAAGTGACTAGGAAAGGAAGACGAAGTGACCAGGAAAGGAATAAGAATAACCATAACGTGGGGCAAAGATGACTAGGAAAGGAACAAGAATAACCAGGAAGTAGCAGAATTAACTAGGAAAGGATCAACATAACCAGGAATGCAAAGGTGAAATCATCTACAAGACCCAGATTCAAGAAACGACAGGGACGACTGACTTCGATCGTAATTCCGAGATTACGATGCAACAAGGAATTCAACTACAAGAAAACATCGAAACGACGTAGATTCATCACAACACAACGCAGAAGCGACATCAAACCTAGGAGAATGGGGCAGAACGCTGGACATCAAAGTAACAGCAACATACAGCATCATATAGGTATCGTAATTTTTTTTTAGAAAACAAAAACAATGGCTGCTAGTAATACAAAAAAAACAATGATGGAAGGGGATAGTGTAACAGTTAGCTGTAAGTCAATACAGGTTACAAAAAAAAGCTCAAACAATGTAGTTTCTGAGGGAGGAAATATTAGTGCAGAAAGTAAGAATAGAATAGTAGGAAATATTACTATTGATGCTAGTATAATGATGAAAATGCTGAGAAATATGTATAGAGAATTGAGGGAAGATATTAGTAAGAAAATAGATCAGAGTTTTATGGAATTGAGAGAAGATATAAAAAGGGATCATAGGGAATTAATAGAAAGTATTGGTAGGAAGAATGAGATATTAGAGCAAAAAGTAGATCAAAGCAATGAAGAAATTGAAAAGAAAGTTATGAAGTTAGATAGTAGTAGGCCAGAAATGAGTGAGGAAAAGGAAGTGGTAGTAAGTGAGGTAGGAGAAGTTTCAAAGGAAATGCTAAACATGAGTAAGGAAATAGATAACAAAGAAAGTGAGGTTAATACTAAAAGTGAGGTTAATGTAGAATGTACAGAGTTAGGAAGTCAAATGAGTAGTATTACAAGTGAGCTAAGAAAGATAAAAGAGGTTAGGAATGTAGATGTAAATGAGGCACAAGTTAATTTCAGAGGGGAGATATCAGAAATACAGAAAGAATCAGAAATGCAAAGAAATAAATTGTACCAAGATGTTCAAAATGAAAACTCCAGTCCAGTACAGTTTAGTACAAATTTGTCAGAGTACTTTCAAAGTAATGAGATAGCAGATGAATTGAAAATGAGAGTTGTTAAAAGATGTATTGTTCAAGAAACTGTAGACTGTTTCCGAATGTTATCAGGGAACGAAATGTCATATGAATACAAGAGGTTATTCATGAAGAACAATTTGAAGGTTAGGTTACGGCTACGAGTAATGTTTAGCCACACACAATTTGATCCAGGAGGATAAATAGCAATAAGATGTAAAGTAAATGCTGGATAGGTAAAGATGACTTGCAGAGAATGTATTGGAACGTAAGAGGGTTAACTAAATGTATATGTCATGAGAAAATAGAAATTTAATAAAATAAAATAAAAAAAAAAAAAAAAAGGAGAAATAAATATTTAAAAAAAATATATATATATACATATAACAATTTTTAGTAACTGTAACAGTATTTGAAAAGAAGAAAGTAATAATTGAAACTTAATATGATATTAAAGTAAAAGTACGTAAATACAATTCCAAGAATTAAAAAAAAAATTAAGAATGCAAAGATTGAAACTTAATATGATATTAAAGTAAAAGTACGTAAATACAATTCCAAGATTTAAAAATTAAGAATGCAAAGATTGAAATTTAATATGATATTAAATTAAATACAATTCAAAGAGTATTGTTAAAATAAAATTCAAAATAACAAAAATGGTAAAAATAATTCAAAACAAATACTTATGTAGCAAACAGAAAAGGTGAAACATTGTCTAGATTTAAGAGATGCAAATATTTGAGTAGAGGTTGACAATTCTTGGTAAATATGTGTAACAATATAAGAAAGTAAACAATTTGGTAGCAGTGATTAAATAATTTAGGGTAAAGTATTTGCTATACAAAAAAAATTTGTGATGTCAGATTAATATCTAAATTAATTAAACCAGAGCCAGTAAGTAGTGGCGAGATAAAACATATGTCGTGTGCTAAATGCGTGTGAAGTGTTAAGTGAAAGTGAATAGCGTGTGTTACAAGATTTAGGAGACTAAAAACAAAATTATAAAATTTCCAAACAGGTTATAAATATTTATAATTATGTTTCTAGTGGGGCATATGATACGGTAATTTGTATCACAAATTACTTAAAGGTAAATAATTATTTTAATATAAATATGTATTTTTGTGTAACATTGATTTCAGAGGTTTAATAATTGTAATTATTATTGGTAAATAATAATATACGGCTCTATTGAAACTGTTAACAATAACACAATACTGCAGCAAGGGGGTGAGTTGTTTATCGTTACCGGGAACCAGGAAGTTACGTAATGTTTCGCGCCTTTTCGGTAAAAAAAGCTTCCAGAATGTTCTATAAAAGTAATATGTATTAGTGGTTTTCATTGGATAGTAAAATAGACGCTAATGTTGGCGCGTTTTATTAGCCAATAGCAGTTCATTTATAATCTTTAGGCGTATCTTAAGGCAAGTCTATAAATAAGCCAGGTTGAGGTAGCGGGTCCCCCAGTTCGGCAAGATTCTCAAAACATTATACATCGTCCGCAGTTATACAAAATTTTCCGGACGCTCCACGTCGATCCCGCAGTTCAACTACATGTCGCCAATCAGTCTTTCATTTTCGTCATAAGTTACACGCAGTAGAAGTGCGAGAAATCTTATAAAATGTTCTACAGTTAAATATACAAAGTTGAAGTGCGTGAGTTAAAAGTGATAAGAAGTTATTATAAACAGTTTCAATATGGCGATTATCTAGATAAATCTGTGAAAGTGTTAGTGCACGTGTTCGACAATAAAACATTATAAAACATATTTCTTCACTAGTAATTTTTGGATAAAAGATTCCTTTCCGCTTCACACCCTTCAAGAGAAACATGTTCGACCCTAAATAGCTAGCCGGTGGACATTTAAAACTAATACAAATTGCTACGCCAGAGGGAACTACAAACAGAACAAATGAACCAACCAACGTATGACGTCACAAGAATGGCTTCCACCAACACGGAGGTAAACAAACAAGATAACTAATACCGCCGCAAATTGGCCTCCACAACGTGGGGCTAAAAATACACAAATACAACATTAATTCTACTTCATAATGGCTTCCACAACGTGGTGCTATAAACATAAATAAACACGTAAAATTTGCTACTTCAAAAGGCTGTTGGGTGGCGGCAGTTCGAAATTCATTAGGCGATTCCTGTGTTTGACAATATGTATTTTTTCCCAGATGTCCAATTCATTGCTGTTGTTGATCGGTTTTAAGAGTTTTATGTTTGGAGTGATATCATGGTTTGAAGACCAGAAATGATGTGCTACTGCTGATTTATCTTGCTGCTTTTGGTAAATGCATCTCATATGCTCTTTAAGTCTTATTTCAAGATTTCTTTTGGTTCTTCCTATGTATACCAGGTTACATTCATTACAATCAATTTGATATATACCAGCTGATTTATCGTTGGGGATAGGATCTTTTGTTCTGTTGCATAGTAGTTTCTGTATATTGTGGTTATTCTGTGGAGACAGGGTGATGTTGTATTTTTTGAAAATCCTTTGAAATTTATGATGTGTCCAAGGGTGATAAGTGAATTTTCTATATGCTTGTGGTTTTTGTTGTCTGAGTAACGTAGTCATTTGTTGGATGTATTTCTGTCTTTCAAACCTTTTTATCTTCTTATCTATTGTTTTTTTCTGGTATCCATTCATAGTGGCTATGTTGATAATGTGTTGGTATTCTTTCTGGTATTCCTCTTTCTCCATTGGTATATGTACTAACCTGTTTGTAATACTATTTAAAATTCCATGTTTGTGGCTTGTAGGATTGTAGCTATTGTTTTTAATATAGTTTTCTGTGTGCGTTGGTCTTCTGTAAATGCCGAACGTTAGTTTGTTGTGTGCATTATTTCTGATGATCCTGATGTCTAGGTAAGGTAATTGACCATTTTCTTCTTTTTCCATTGTGAATTTTATAGATCTTTTTTGTAAATTTAATAATTTCAAAGCATCTTCTGAAAGTTTTTTTGGAACAATAGCAAAAATATCATCTACATACCTATACCAGGTTTTGAATAGATGTGGGAAAGATTTAGTAATATGGGATTCAAAATGGCTCATATATAGTTCTGCTAAAAATGGTGAAAGGGGGTTTCCCATAGTTAGGCCTGAGGTTTGTTTAAAGATTTTGTGATGGAATGAAAAGAAATTCTGGTCCAGACATAATTTTGTTAGTTTCAGGTAATCTTCTGTTTGTGCTCCAGGTGTGCCATTGTTTAATATCCAATTTTCTAGGAGTGGTAATAATTCTTCTTTTGGTATGCTTGGGAAGAGTGCAGTGACATCAAATGATACCATCATGTCTGTGTGTGATATATTTATATTTGAAAGGTGACTGGTTAATTCTAAAGAATTTTTTATGCTAAGACTTTTGAACATAGGCATGGAGTTGAAGGTATTTGAAAGCCATTTTGTTAGTTTATATGTGGGAGAGTTTATGTTATTCACTATGGGCCTCATTTTGTTGCCGAGTTTGTGTATTTTTGGTAGTGCATATAACCTAGGTATGGTGGGAAATTCTGGTTTAATTCTGGATTTTTCGGCTTTTGTTAATGTTTTGGTTTCTATCAATGTGTTCTGGAGTGACTTGGTGCATTCTTTTAATGGATTTTTGCTGATTTCTATGTACTCTGGGTTATGTAGTAATTGCATAACTCTAGATTCATAATCTTCTTGGTCTAATATCACTAATGTGTTTCCTTTGTCTGCTTTGGTGTATACTACAGGTTTTGACTTTAGAGATTTGATAATTTTTTGATGTGGTACGTAGTGGTGTTTTTGGGCTTGTATCTGGTCCAATATTGGTTCACACAGTGATTGTATTAAACTTTTATCCTTATCTGTAAGGTGGTTGGAGGCTATTTCAATATCAGCAACAAAGTTTTCTGTATTTTTTGTGAAGTTGAAACAGGTTTTTAGGCCATTGTTCAAGACAGATAGCTCAGTGCTGGTGAATGGTTCTTTTGAGAGGTTAACTACATATTGGCCTGTGGTAGGTTCATTGTTTAGGTTATGTTTATATGTTGCTTTCCGTTTTTGGTTATGTCTAGGAGATTTTTCCCGGTATTCCAGGGAGTTTTTTTGTTTGAATATAAGGTTGTTTAGTTTCTTTTTCAGTTTCATTGTTTTGGCGCTCATTTTCTTGCTAAGTAGCGTAAGGAAATTAGACCGTAAATTTTCCCATAAGGGTATTCCTAAAATTTTCGGTAACCATAAGTGTAATTCATAGATTCTAAGGTCCAATTCCTGTAAATTTGCATAATGTTTGTTCTTTTCTATTTCAATTACTTTCTTGTCTGCTGCTGTTTGATGTTTTACATTGTGATTAAATTTTACGTATTTTCTAACGAAGTTTGGCGTAACTTTGTGTTTTAAGCAAAGATTTAAAGTATTACAAACAGGTTAGTACATATACCAATGGAGAAAGAGGAATACCAGAAAGAATACCAACACATTATCAACATAGCCACTATGAATGGATACCAGAAAAAAACAATAGATAAGAAGATAAAAAGGTTTGAAAGACAGAAATACATCCAACAAATGACTACGTTACTCAGACAACAAAAACCACAAGCATATAGAAAATTCACTTATCACCCTTGGACACATCATAAATTTCAAAAGATTTTCAAAAAATACAACATCACCCTGTCTCCACAGAATAACCACAATATACAGAAACTACTATGCAACAGAACAAAAGATCCTATCCCCAACGATAAATCAGCTGGTATATATCAAATTGATTGTAATGAATGTAACCTGGTATACATAGGAAGAACCAAAAGAAATCTTGAAATAAGACAAAGAGCATATGAGATGCATTTACCAAAAGCAGCAAGATAAATCAGCAGTAGCACATCATTTCTGGTCTTCAAACCATGATATCACTCCAAACATAAAACTCTTAAAACCGATCAACAGCAGCAATGAATTGGACATCTGGGAAAAAATACATATTGTCAAACACAGGAATCACCTAATGAATTTCGAACTGCCGCCACCCAACAGCCTTTGGAGGTTCATCAGCCCAGCACCAGAGAACACCACAAACCACACACATCCCCCAGACGATGACCGGCAAAAATCAGTTGAGAGAAAATGCTGACGATGGGAACAAGCCGTCTCCCGAAACGCGTTCAAGTAAGAATGTTATTGTGATGTAGTGTAACAACCCTCAACTCTCTATTTTAAATGTTTATCTGATTTCTGGCATGTTGGTAACAATGTTGTCAATACATGACTTCCCCCTAGTTGTGTTGGTACTGGTACAGTACAAATTAGTTGCTCTTAATACATTAAGAAATTGAGACGTAAAATCTGAGTTAAAATTAATAAATAAATTAATTATTAAACCTCTGAACCATGACTCCAACAGATACAAAGAGAGAAATGAGATATTAATCTTTAGGAAAATATAATTTAAAAAATAATGAGTTTAAAACTAAACACAGTAACAGATTTACCATACTGAGACACAACTAATGGTGATACACAATAACAGCCAACTGTCTTATTGGTGGTGAATTCCAGCACACACAACTTTAACTGACCAGATCCATAACGGGCATGGGGAGATAAAATATGTGCTTAGATAGTTTGTTGTTATTTGAAACATCGTATTTATCTGAATACAATCAATGCTTTTTTCCAAAATGTTAATTTTGAAAATCACAGGTCGTCTTGCATTTGCCATACAGATTTTTCAATTAGTGTTCAGAAAAAAGTAGGTTTCAAATTTTGGGAGTATGGGATGGGTGTTGGCAGTGGAGAAGCATACGGGAAATGTAAAAGGTTGCTGTGAAAGTCACGGCGTATCCACCAGATTTTGTGCGTTTCATTTTGCACTGTAAAGTTAGAAAATTACTACACATCTATTGGGATTAAAAGGTTTCTCATTGGCAAAGAGCCTTCTTTTAATGCTAAAATAGAAATTAGAGGATTTCCTTCCTGCTTTCATGGCTGTAATATTATATTGGCATATGATGATCACACAGTAAAAGGCAGATTAACATTTCCTTGCTCCCAACCATTCCAACCTTCTCCACCTATTACAGTGGAATCTCGTTAGCACGTTCCTCATTAACACGTTTTCCCGTGTATTACGTTCAATTATAAAAGTCCCGGTACCAAATCACCAAAAGTAATAAATAACATTTGCTTAGTGCGTTTTCCCGGTCTCGCTTACTACGTTTGAAGTTGACGTCCTCATTCACTGTTTTGGCCAATCCTTGATCGCTCCTGTGGGAGAAGGCGCTTAACACATTCAAAGTTTGACTCCTCATTGGCTACTTTGGTCAATCCTCGGTCACGGGGTGAATACCGGCAGCCAATCACATGCATGTATGTAAATATTTGTGTGACACGATTTGTGTGGGCGCAATAGAGAATGCTTTACCTTGGCGTGGTAAACGCCAACGATAGTTTCTACTGTTGAGTGTTGACAAAACATACGTAGATTGTATTTTAACTTTTCATTTGAAAAAAAGAAAGTGTAGTAAATAACCAATAGTGAAAAACTGAAAATCCTTGAAATAGATCACAATCCTAATATGAAACATGTGGATATAGTGCGGAAGTTAAACATTCCTCCGTCAACCTTAAATGCAATTGTTAGCAAACCTGCTTTTAAAGAAGGGAAAAATGCAAAAACAAAACTTTCCTCTTGGAAAATAGGATCAGAAGAGGATCAGAACGAAATTTGTTGCATGGAAACACTTACCGTATTCAAATCGTATTGAATAAGCCAAAGATACATTCACCTATTGTACTCGTAACATGATGCACGCTCATAATTTTATTTTTCTTTTTTAGCGGAAATTATCACATGTGTAATAAAACGCACAGCAAAGCCACTCTTGTCGCTTCCATAATTCGCAATTTATTTTCTCAAAAACATCCATAACCTCAAAAATCCAAGTTGACCAACATAAAAGCTTGAAATATTTATTCTCAGGCTTTGTGTATCCAAATCCATTTGAACATATATTGAATTCAACACGGATTGTACTCAAAATCGATTTCAATTACCCATGGAGACGTACTAATTATTAGATTTTATTACATAACTATGTTCTTAAATTGCATATTTTGCATTTTCGTTAACATGTTTTCCTGCCTATGACGTCCAAATCCTTAGGTCCCTGCAAAAACGTGCTAACGAGATTCTACTGTACATGCTTTTCTGCAATAATTTCAATCATAACTGTTTACAATGATGGATTGTGCATGGTCTAGGTAGAAAATCACATCCATCACCATCATAATAATACCGCCATTGATGCTGTTGCCACCATTTTAGTGTATGATACTGATAACCATAAAATATTTAGCATAATGAAACAATCACAACTGCTATATTCCAAAATTAGGTTCTGAAAAACAGAGGTCGTCTTGCATTTGAGGTTGTCTTGTATTCGGATAAATACAATATTCCCATTTGCAAATGCTAGGGGAAACAAACAAGAACAGAAAAGTGCATACTTAATGAAGAATGGCTACAAATGATGAAGGTTGCATACCCTGCTAACTGCTCGTGAGAATTCTCTGCTGAGAATGTACACAGGTTCTGATTGGTCAGTTTGTCTGCTAGGAGACTGGTTTTCTGGTGTAATCACCCTGTAGAGTAACTGGGGAATCTGTCCAGCATTTACATCAGTACCGTTGTTTGACTTCTTAGAAGATTTAAAGTAGAACACAACTCTGAAAAATAGTGAAAGAGTGGTACCAATGTAAACAGCATTGTATCACAGTCAAAATTATTTACAACTAAAAGTAATGGTAAAGTTTAAAGAAACTTTATGTTACATGGTTTATAACAAAAATGACTACGTTTCTATAGCAGTAATAAGTAATCATTTTTATGCAGTACATAATAAGTAACTAGCTATATTCTATTTATTTATCATTATTGAATTAAACAGTCACCAAAAATTGTGACTGAAACAACCAAAAGTAAAAAGCTTTGCTTTATCCTCTTTCATTTTTCCAAGAAAGAGTGTTTCTTGGTTCATTAAATTCCTATTTGGGGTAAACATTGAATTTTTTACTTTCTCTACTATGTATAGTAAGTAGGGGAAGTATTGTATTCCACCCAAAAATTCGATACCAAGATTTCACCAGAAATACATGTTTTGAGACCCCCTGAATCCAAAAAAAGCATTTATGGAAACATGTCCGCGTGCGTGTCTGTGTGTCTGTCTGTGAACAGCATAACTCAGAAACGAACAGTCGGATAAACACCAAACTTGGTATTTAGGTTCAGTATCTTCCAAGGATGCGACACAAAGGTTTTCATGAAAATCCCCCCACCCCAAATTACCCTTTACATGGAAGATTTTTCGAAAATTTTAATTTTCTCAAAAATGGCTCTTACGATTTTGATTAAAATATCATATGTTTAAGATATTTTTATGACAAATAAAATGTATATCTTGAATTTCCTGGGAATGTCTCCAAAAGTATTCTTCATTGTGAACGACTTTTGCATAACTGGTAAACCATAAGAGATAGACAAAATTTTACTGCACAAAAAATGTAGATCGCGTTAAAATACGCAATTTATGTCATATACATTTTTTTTGTTGAGTGAACCATTTTCGAGATATTACTTGTTATTCCCTTAAATTTTTCAATACTTATTTTCTCAAATGGGAATTCATTATTCATTTTTTTGTCTTGGATATGCAAAGAGTATTAATCTGTGGGAAAGGGAATGGTGCTGCACCTAACAACCAGCTATTAAGAGATATGTATGTGCTTAAAGGCTACTGTATTTCCAAATTGCCCTTGTAAATATATATTCCCCTTACATCTACAAGAAAATTAGCAATAAGATAGACTCTGCAAATGTTTATCTCGATTAACATGAAGTAGATGGAGAATAAGCGTTTGTATAAATAGTTTGTACAAGAGTAGAGAAAGTCATGTGAGTGTAACACATCAGATTTTTTTTTCTTTCTTTCCTTTCTTCTGTATAGCCCTTTAACTTCTTGTCATATAGGAGGCTTCAAATTGAGAAATAACTGATGTTACTGCTTGCTGAACTTCTGGTTAAACAAAAATTTCCTGCCCCAGCTGGGAATCAAACTTGGGACCTATGGGTTGAGAAGCCCGAGCACTGACCACTTGACCATAAAGGCAGTCTCATTCAATTGTTTCTGTTAACATCCTGAATTTACTGTATTTGTTGTACCAATTACTGTATTGTATTTATTTTATTGCAAAAAAAGTTGAAAAATTCAAAACATATACTTTTACTTTCTCTATACGTATAGTAAGTAGGAGAAGTATTGCATTGCACACAAAAATTTGATACCACGAGTTCACCGCAAATACATGTTTTGAGGCCCCTGAATTCCCCCCCCCCCCAAAAAAAAGAAGCATTTTTAGAAAAAGGTCCATGTGTGTGTCTGAACAGCATAACTCAAAAACGAAAAGTCGGATAAATACCAAACTTGGTATTTAGGTTCAGTATTTTTAAAGATGTGACACAAACATTTTCAAGAAAATCTCCCCACCCCAGACTTTCCTTTACATGAAACATTTTTCAAAAATTTTGATTTTCTCAATAATGGCTCTAATGATTTTGATTAAAATATCATATATTTGAGATATTTTCATGACAAATGAAATGTATATCTTGGGAATGTCCCCAAAAGTCCTATTCATTGTGAATGGCTTCTGCATAACTGGTAAATTAAGAGATAGATACAATTTTTGTACTCAAAAAATGCAGATCTCGTTAAAATACACAATTTATGTCATATGCTTTTTTTTGTTTTGTTTTGTGTGGAGTGAACCATTTCTGAGATATTTCTTGTTATTTGTTTTAATTTTCCAATACTTATACTTTTTCTCAAATGCGAATTCATTATTTGTTTTTTATGTCCTGGACATCCAAAGAGAATGGAATGCTCCACATAGCAACCAGCTCTTAAAACATTTGACTATCACTTAAAGCCTACCATATTCCCCTTGCACCTACAAGAAAATTAGCTATAACATTAACATCTCAATATCTCGATTAACATGTAGTATATGGAAAATAAGCATTTGTAAAAATAGTTTGTACAAGAGTAGAGAAAGTCATGTGGGTGCAATACCTGCGATTTTTATAAACATGAACATTTCTATATCAATGTTCCTGATAAAATCCATCTCAATTTATTAATTAACTACTTCGCTGTAAATTCTCAAGTCAGAAAATATAAGTAAACAGAAAGAAAGTTTTTAAACTGTAGCTTATGTTAGCTAATTAAGCACTACAAACAATATACTCACTGATCCTCGGTAGTGACCATCCCTTGTCCACTTGAGCCACAGTCACTTGAAGGACCACTTACTCTTGCCCATGCTACATACCATCTGTTTGCCTGTGGAAAACAAAATATTTCATTTACTATTTCCTTTTTATCTGCACCAGCTGTTCTTAAACCTCCCTTTTTTCCCTTGAATAATTCTGCACCCTCTATATAATATAAGACAGTAAAAAAAAGATGATGATAATCCAATACATGGGAATGTAAACCAAATTTGGCAACATCTATCGTCGAGAACATTACCCGAATAATAGCAAGGGGACAATGCCTGCAGATTGAGAATTACTGCTTTACACATTACAAAGAAGAGAGAGACAGAAAGAGAAAGAGAGAGAGTGTACATGCATGTGTGTGTAATCTTGATAACCACAGAACCAATTTTGATAATTCTTTATGATTGACATAGGCTATAAAATATTATCAAAAATGTTAAAATTGGGAGGTTTAAGGGGATTTTAAAATTCAGTAACCCACTTTAATTAAGTAGGAATATTAGAGGACATTTTTGGCTCTTTATTGTGAACATGGAGGATCTTTAATCACTTCCAGCCCACAGGGGTAAAAGTTTGGGACATAAGATTCGGTTATTGACATTAGCTTGTGTTGTTATTTGATAGCAAAGTTTTATTCACATAAATTTTTAGTGAATGTGAGCCATTTATACACACAAGCATTTATTTAAAAGTTAATTAAAAAGAAAGAGCAACTGAATGGGTGCTTACAAAAAAGGCTGTCAAATTTTTAAAAAAATGAGTTATTTGCAGACAGGGCATATTAGTCTGTAGTTGGACTAATATAAGCAAACCCATGTGAGAAGTTACAAAGTGTAATTTTGTGTAATTTTAATGTGCCATTGCAAACTCAAGATAAAATAGTTTTCCACAGGAGGCCATGAAGACAGCCCTTGTTAAGTATTTTCTTGGCAACTCAAAAGTAGATTTTTCTCTTAGATTTTAATGAAAAGGTGGAATCACACTGAAAAATTCAAATCCTGGCAATTGTATTGAAGTTTTTAGTCTGATTCCACCTTTCCAACTTTACTCTACACACAGTATGTAAGGAAGAATAATTAACTATCATAGATTTTTCTGTTTTGACAAAATGATGTTTAGCCTGTTGTTCTGAGCACCAATTCAATTCTATTGCCTGAGTAATTAAACCATGAATTATCCTTTTTATTACAAAATAAATATATGGCATGGGCAAATAAGATTACCTTACCCAATCAAATTCTCATCCTACATGCTACAGAATAGCAATTCAGTGCAACATTACAGTACTGTTGAATACTTTAGAAATTTATGTAACTTAGTATATATAATGAGGTTATTATTACTGATTATTTTATATAAATTCTCTGTATATAAGCATACTCTTCTGTAAAATCATTTCATCTAGTATATTGTTTTGTTTGTGTATTGTATATATCAGGTAATTCTGATATTGTATATCAATATATTCTATTGTACTCATTACCTCTGTTGAAATTATATTTGTTGCAATTATATTCTTGTATTTTAAGTTATTAATATATGTTCTGGAGCTTATTTGAGTTTTTAAATTACTTATAGTATCTGCTTTGTGGTACCATTTGTATCTGTTTCTATTGACTTGCAGTTTTTGTGTTAGAGTAATTACTTTCAACTCGTGTTTATGGGGAACAATGTAGTCCGCTCCACGTGGTGTTCCCTGGGTAACACTAAATGGACTACAACACAGGCATGCTTCCCAAGCCAGAAAAACTAAAACATATACATATACATACAACAATTTTACAAACATTTTCAGTTTGATTCAAACTTGAAATGGAGGAAAAGAATGGAAAGTGATCATGGGTGCAATGGGCAGGAAGGGTATCTGATCATCACCAGGACTAATTAGATAGCTGCATTATCAATGTGTGTCAGTTTACAACTTTTGCCACAAGGGGACAAACCAAAGCTCGTTACTTTACCTCTGTTTCACTACTGAATTGGAAGCCTATTTATTGTAGTAAGTTGACTTATCAAACTAAAGAACACTGTATGGCTGTATACCGGCAATTACTTGGTTTTAAAGAGTTTTAAGAACTGGCATTACCTAAAGTGGTTTTTACCTGTAGTGGTATTGGTTCTTCGAATAACATGGGAAATTTCTGTCGAGGTCCACATTCATAGGGTACCTCTTCTGTCTCTGCTAACATCTCCCCATCAGTCTCTTGTTCTCCTCCATCCACACCAATGTCAAACAACTGAAACATAATGGAAATATCAAAAAAATCTTTTGAGTTTCATTGCAAATTTCAGGAATAATCCAGAATAATGGGTTTGGACAAGGTCATTAGTATTTTATTTTTCTTCTGCATTGAATGGTAAGTTTTCTCTTGCGAGCCTGTAATTTACAACAAATATAAACCCATTCAATTAATTATAACATTAAAAATTATGATACTGCTATAGTAGGAACAAGAATTTGAGATGGTTCAAAACACATTTTATAATACAATTTCTGATCTTTTAGTAAACACGAATAATTAAAACTTTACAAATGAAGTTAACTTTATTCTTGTTTAAAAAAAACCTGAATGTATTCAAGAAAAGAATTATATTTTGCATATCAGCGAGACTTCCTGAAACTGATGTGTGGGACAAACAGCATGAAATATTCAGATTTTCTTGTAACTGTGTGGTGGAACTTTTTCACACATTTAAGCTGCAAAACTAAGTATTTAATATAATGTAATGTAAAAATTCAATAACAACGTAGGACTGAAAGGGAAAAGGAAAAAGAAACCATAATGCATCTATTCAATGCTTGAGTAGTATGTAATTAGTTATAATTCTTTGACAGAGAGATTGACATCATGTTTTAAATTAAAATAAATTAAAACAGGAACTGTCCTCCTGAGGCTCATTTTGGGAAACATAATTAATATTCTAAAATGAGTTTAGTTTCATAAAAATGTCCCTGCTTCCCTTGAAATGTTTGCATCAATTTTACCTTTATCTTTCCTGTGTATTCTCCACGGCCACCGAACAGACCAAATCCTCCTAGCAAAATATCAGCATCTGCCATAAAGCGAATTGCTTCAATAGAGTGTCCAGAATATCCCCAACCTCCTCCATGACCTGCAATGAAACAAATAGTATTTAAACATTCTGTTTAAATGATCCAGCTCATGTACATGATCCCAGGTCATGTTGGACTTTTGGGCAATGAACATTCAGATCAATTAGCAAAGAAAGGTGCAATACAATAAATAAAACCTGTAAGACAAATAGAAATAAATAAACAATTAAATAACATTAAACAACATTTCAAAAGACAGCAGAGACTTGATGAAGATAAATTAAAAGATAAAGATTATAAGAATATTAAAGATAGAGTTGATATACAAAAAATGCCAAGGAAGACTGCAGTGGCCTTATTTAGGATGGCAACTGGCTACGATTGCCTCGCAGAACACCTCTACAAGATACGATGCCTACCTACACCCAAGTACACTCTCTGTGAAGAAGATGTCATCCTGAACAAACAACTTGGTTGTTGTTCAGAATATGGTTGAGAAAATGGATAGATGGTTGAGAAAATTAGCGCAAATAAAGCCCAAAGTCTACTTACATACAGTTTATTATAAAGGTACAGACTTACAAAGTATTCGAGCTACCCAGTACCTTCCACACGTACTCTGGAAGTAGGCTTGAAGTTTCTAAGCCCGAAGCCAAAATAGTGATGTGTCTATCACGCATGAATTTCTTCACCAAATGCAAAGGCCTTAAAAGTGATAACTTACAGACTTTATATTGGGAAGCCAGAGGGAAAATGATGCAGATCAATTAATCCCCAGTGCTATTGGTGAACAACAACATTCTGTTAAGCTTTAAACACTTAAATTAGCATTATTGTGCTTAGAGACAACAGAACTTTTGTCCATGTGCATTAGTGAAATGACAGTCGCTTAACCTTTGTGTCTAGAATAAAATGTGAAACCACAATTCAAACACTATTATCAGATACACTTGATGAAAGTGCAGTCAACCTAAACACTCTTACTAGCTTCACTCATTTACTTTGCAGAACATGTATCATGAGCATGAGCTCACATCATCAGCTGCCTGTTGACTATCAGATGAACTCTTGAGTCGTATTATTGAAAGCCTGGAGTGTCCTCTGGTGGCCTATGGATGAAACTAAATAGAGGGTTGTCTGCTTCTGGCAAATCAAAGTTCATGATGCGGTTTTCAAACTGTTTTATGTAAACCTTCTCCCATACTTCAGCTCTTTGGGTTTTTGGGCTGGTTTCAACAGGAAGAAAATACCAGCAGAAAAGACCAACTTCAGGAAATTCACATACCACCCAGGTTGCTCTCACAAATTTCAGAAAAAATTCAAGAAGCACAACATTATCTTGGCACCTTACAACAAATTTAGCATCAAGGATCACATTAAAGCAAGAAAGTCTGATCCCATACCCCAGGACAAAAAGTCAGGAATCTACCGGATCCAGTGTGGAAATTGCGAAAAGGTTTACATTGGAAAAACGAAAAGGAACATAGGCACCCGCTTCAAGGAACACCAGCGTTGTATGAAGTTCAAACAGACCGACAAATCAGCAGTTGCTCTTTTCACTTCTGGACTCAAAACATGAAATAGACACCTATATCCAGTTTTTGAAACCAGCCCAAAAACCAAAGAGCTTGAAGTATGGGAGAAAATTTACATAGAGAAGTTTGAAAACTGCATCATGAACTTTGATTTGCCAGAAGCAGAAAACTCTCTATTTAATCTCATCCATAGGCCACCAGAGGATACCCCAGGCTTTCAACAATATCACTCGAGAGTTGATCCGACAGTCAACAGGCACCTGATGATGTGAACTCATGCTCACGATACATGTTCTGCAAAATAAATGAGTGAAGCTAGTAAGAGTGTGTAGGTTGACTCCACTTTCATCAAGTGTACTTTATTAATTGCTTCACTGTGTGGGATCCCACTACTTTTTGGATACTAATATCAGAGTTGAAACCACACCCCCCCACACACACACCCACCCACCCACCCACACACACCCCCACACCCACACCCCCACCCACCCACCCACCCACACCCACACACACCCACACACACACACACACACACACACAAATCAATATTAAACAAGAATTGTACATAATAATATGATTTACCAAGAAATATGTTAGAATATTCAACAACCAAGAATTGTACAAAAGCAGATTGTATTGTAGATAAGTAACGAACAGGCGAGCTAGCTAATTCCAGGTAAAAGATAATTCTAGGTAGAGTCCACCTTTCACCAAGCTAATGAGCAGGGAAATGGTAGCACTAAGGAGAAATAGAAAGAGACACATAGAGAAAGGAAGAGACAGAGATATTGGATCTGCTTCCTGATGCATCACGGATGCATATGCAAAATCTTTTGGACCAGAATATTCTCATACATAATAAGGTAATGCGATCTGAGGACCAATTAGAAATGTGGTTACATTTTGAGGCGTGGAGGTAAGCGTCACTAGGCTTAGGTATAAAAAGGGGAAGAAAGCCCCAGATTTTCACTCTCTTATAGAATCTCGTCGACACACAGCGATACTCTCTGGATAACAAAACACATGTGTGTGCATTGGGGTGGGAAGACGTGTGCAGTTAGTTTAGGCTCCTAATTTATTATAATTGTGGGAATTGTTATAATGGGAAAAGTTAGCTGCCCATAAATATTTATTGGATAATCAACCACATTCTTAAGGGAAATGCAGTGTATTTTAATTTGCCTCACCTACGAAAACCCTGTGAGCCGTGAAATTAGCTAGATAGGTAATGATTAGGAATAGAGAATACAGCAGCCGACGAGTAGCAATAGACGGAGACAGGAACACTGCTGCAGAGAGCATCAACCAGAGGAACAATGTTTTCCAGCTATAAATGATGCACGATTTCCCTACAACCTGTATGCTTCTATGTACAACAACATAATGGGTATTGAAACTATTTTAGAAAACATTTACCACGAGTAAGTCTCCATTCACAATTAAATGTAAGTGCAGACGTAGCATAAGTGGAAGACTTTGCACCCATTTTATTTAATGGAAGCATTCACAGAGAATCATGCAATGCAAGAGTTTGCAAACTCCAAACTTTATGCTTGCATTGTATGCACCTCTTTCTCTATGCAATACCTGCTATTCAACAGCAGATGGTCACGATCCAAGATTTTACGCTGTCTAATGTACATACATGCTGCTCTTCCATTTGGCCATGCCACACAAATTGTTGTGGGTCACCATCTCTCTTTTCCTAAAAGGTTATGGTAGTCTCCTTGCCAAATCCTTCTTTGATTTAATGGATAAATCCAACATCCCACCTAAATTCCTTGGCTCTCACAAATCTTAAGGCTCAAAGAGATAATGCACATTGCATTAATATAACGTGTGCAGCTGTATCATCACATACATAACTTGGTGCAGTTTTCATACTTGCACAAAAACTAGTTTCAATATTTTGGTCGAACAATCACAATGCCATTAACACATTTGTGCGTATGTATCTTTTTTGTGACCTATATATTTATAAAGTATTGAATGAACTTTCTTATTTGATATTGTTGGTTATGTTATTCAATTTTAAACCTACCCATGCTTGGAAGATTTTCGTCATTAATTTAAGGATCTAGAAGTGTGTTCCAATTTCTTGCGTTATGCCTACAGCTGGTCTTCCCTCACGCCTACGCTTATGCTGCATTATGTTAGTGCTTACATTTCATTGTGAATGGGCACTTACAAGAAGTAGAAAGACAAGCTATCTAATGAATCATTTGCAAAATAAGGAATTAAAATGGGTATAGAAAGTTGTGATTTTTTACTTTGTGCCTTATTTATTTACTTATTTATTTATTGTGCTAAGAGTTTTACAATTTGATTGTCTACTGAAATTTGGCCCTGGCCACTCATTCTGTAGACATCCACTACAGTTTATCTACATTTTACAATTTCCCATCAATAAATTATCTTGCTCCTGTTTTTCATGTCCCATTTCCACTTGTCACTTTTTAATTACTTTACCATCAAACATTCACCACAATTTTCCAATCAAAATTTCATGAATTAATGGTTTCTCACTACCTCTATCCATTGTCTTATTTGTAAGCTACACTACACCTCTTACTTATCTCTATCCACTGTCCAAAGCCAATTATTTTTGGCTTTGCACAAAAACTGTCCAATGCTCCTAGCACCTTTGCACATCATTTCAATTATAGCTGTATTTCTATCCCCCTTCAACCACTTTTTTTTAATAAATTCTCCTCCAATTTTCTGTTCCTTGGCACATAAATATTGTGTGTTCAATGTCTTCATTTCCACCACATATCGGACATTGGTTTTGAGGAATACCCTGTCTTAACCCTTTTAGCCTCCATGCTCCTGTTCTTAACCATGCAATAGATCCTCTCTCTTCTTTATTTACTATATCTATATATTTTTCCCTGCCGCACATGTTTTTCATTGGCATATAACAAACCAATGAACTCTTTTCGGCAATCTCAGTAAACATGTTTTGTATTTCTATATCTTCCAGTCTATTCCTTGCCTTTTTCCAAAAATGTTTCACATTATTCTCTCCCCTTCTCCACATGTCTCATAACCCATTTTTCTCCAAAATGTTCCGTAAATTACTTACCCATCCACCATTCTTTAAACTATTGTTTTGGTATTCTATGCATTGTCTTAACACATTACTTTTTTCTAGATTTAAAGTTCTGAACCAAAATTTCAAAGCTCTTTCCATTATCTTCCCCTTACTTGCCACCCTGCCCATCTCTAATTGCGCTACCTGTCTTACAATTGCATTCAGTAACCCTAGTATTTTCTACAAAACATCTTGTGTCTTATTATAAATCTATGGTTATGAGAAGTATTTAATACATATAGACTATTCATCATTAAGGTTCTAGGTCTACTAGCAACTAAGTTATTCTTGAGTTAAGTCCAGTGCATAATGGAATTCAGAATGAAAACAAAAACTACAAGACCTGAGTGTTGATATGTATTGATTCACAACCTGGGAATGAGAATGTACGTAGATTCGATTACAACAAGAAATAATCAACTTTCTGCATTGGGATGTGATTGTAATTTACCAAAGATATTTTTTCATTTGTTTGCAATTCAGCCAAAACACAAGTTAGCCGACTTCAAATTGAACACGCTAAACATTTGTAAAAAGTGATGCTGTTACATTTTGTGATTAACTGCTGCTACCATTAGAAGAAGTGAAATGGATTTCCAAGTTTGCCATTAGATAGGTCTAGTGGCTCTTAAATGATTTCTAAACTAAAGCGATTCACACAAGAGTGCAATATGCTGCATTCGGGAATGGGAACAGCAGAATTAAAGGGGAGACTAAAATCCCTATCCTGCAAATGTTAAATCCGCTAAATTCATGAGCCATTATTTCAGAAACTATTTAAGATGTCAGACTGAAAATTTTACACAATGTAGACATACGGGTTATAAGTACACTGGTCTATTTTTATGCAATAAATTTGTTTATTAAGGAAGATGAGATTATTGTCTTAATTATACATTTTTCGATTAAAATAATAACCAACCATATTATTAACACCAAAGTAGAAGCACAACACCTAGAAGATTGCTCTTATCAACCAAAAACTTTAATTTAAGGGTGGTTTGATAAGTTCTCAGAATCACGACAGGTCAGCACTAGCGCAACGAGTTGTTCACGTGATATTCATTGGACTGTTGCCTGTAAACACGTGCCATGTCAGTGCTCTTGGAAAAAAGCTGTGGTGGTGACGTGGCTCTGTTGTTCCCGCGTAGTGATTTGCGAAGATGGAAAAAATCGAGATTCGAGCAGTGATTAAGTACTTCGTAAAGAAGGGTATAAAGCAAAGGACATTCATGCCAACTTCCAGAATGTACTGGGGGACTCTGCTCCTTCATATTCAACTGTTGCCAAGTGGACAAATGAATTTAAATTTGGTCGGGAGAGCTTAGATGATGATCTGCGCAGTGGTCGGCCAATACGTGTCACTACTCCAGAAATCATTGCAAAAGTGCACAAAATGGTCATGGAGGATCGCCAATTGAAAGTGCGTGACATTGCTCATGATTGCCAGATGTCATCTGAAAGGGTATATCACATTTTAACTGAAGAATTAAAGATGAAAAAATTATCTGCGAGATGGGTGCAGCGACTCTTGATGCTGGATCAAAAACGCATGAGAATGGAAATATCAGAACAATGTTTGGCCCGTTTTAGGAGAAACAAACAAGATTTTTTGCACCGGTTTGTGACCACGATGAAACTTGGGTGCACTACTATACTCCAGAGACAAAACAACAGTCAAAGCAGTGGAAACATGCTGATTCTCTGCCACCAAAGAAAGCAATGACAATTCATTTGGCTAGAAAGGTGATGGCATCAGTATTTTGGGATGTGAAGGGGATTCTGTTTGTAGATTATCTCCCCACTGGGCAAACAATTACTGGAGAATACTATGCTAACCTCCTGGACAAATTGCAACAAAAGATACGCGAAAAAAGGCCAGGTTTAGCAAGGAAGAAAGTCATCTTCCATCAAGACAATGCGCGGCAGCACATATGGGTCGTTGCCATAGCAAAATTACACAAACTAAGGTTTGAATTGTTGCCACATCCACCTTATTCACCTGATATGGCTCCGTCAGACTTCCATCTCTTCCCACAACTGAAATTTTTCTTGGTGGACGAAGATTCACTTCAAGTGAAGAACTGATAGACAGAGTTGACAACTATTTTGTAGCCTGGAGGAATCTCATTTTCAAGATGGGATCAAGGCACTGGAACATTGTTGGACCAAGTGCATTAATCTACAAGGAGACTACATTGAAAAATAAAAAAAAGTTTCAGTGATGTAAGTACTTTTTTTCCATTCTGTTCCGAGAACTTATCAAACCACCCTCGTATTTATCTTCAATAACTTCTAAGAAAACGGGTCATCTATACCATCATTCACAGAAAAAGCTGCTTAAGGCAAAAATGGAGAAACAAACTTGTGTATATTTGTAAAGAGAGAAACCATATGGTTTCAGCATACAGAAGCTGCCGTACTTAATAGTAGTACCAAATTGCACAGAAAAACTTTCCCTAAAAGATGGGTCAAGTATACCTCTCTACTCCACAGTGTATGAGAGCTATGGCATTTTGTTTCTGTGGGGTTGTGCAGAATTTTCAGTAAAAACGCCACATGCAGTATACAAACATATTTAAAATATAAGTTAAAAAAAACAAAAAAAATGTCAGTTTTTGGCAATTTCTGCGATTTTTAGCTCTGAAGAGTACTACATATTACGAGGCTCCAGAAATGCTCACATGTGAAAACTGATGCTTTAACTTTTCTTCTGTTCTCATTCCCATTTCGATCCCTGGTCAATTGCACGTTTAGCTTATAAGGTAACTAACATATATAAAACAAACTTTGAAATGTCATTTGAGTTTGGCAATTCATATGTTAACATTAGCTATACCCCCGCCACTGTAACGTTGCACTTGACAGCTAGCATATAAGTTGGTACACTCGCAAAAAAACAGATGAAAAGCTTCAACCATTTGACTTCCTAAGCCAATCACAAGGCATTCTGGATGGTCGATGACAAAGCAGAACCGGAACTAGAGTCAGCTCTGTTGCCGGATGTAACTATTCCCAACCACGTGCTTCAGTTTGTGAATCTCTAGCACAAGCGTAGAGTTGTTCTTTGCAAGCTACATATTGTTCATTGCTATTTATATTTGTGGTTATTGTTTGATAGTTTTGCTATTGTTCATTCATATATATATTTCATTCATATTATATATTTAAACAAAACTTAAGCGTGACAATGTCTGAAAAACGATGTCGATAACCGAGTGATGATTTACAAAGTGAAAATCCTTTGCGCTGAGGTGTGCCACTTAATAGTCAGGCATTGGAACTATTAAGGAGAACCCAGGAATTCTTTGAACAGCAGGAGTACGTGAAGCTTCATAGCAATCCCTCTATTCCTGCTGATAAAGCCATACAACAAACTGCAGCAGCTCTTGGACTAAGCACGAGAACTGTTATTCACAAGGCTACGGTGGATGCAGCTTCATGGAAGAAGAAAGTAGATCATGTGATTAAGCTAATACAAAAAGCACAAGAAATAGACGGAATTATTAGTGACTGTGAACCATTGATGATATGCCTTGGTGAAGATGATGACAATGATGATTCTGAGGATGACGACGACGACGACAACGGGGATTTGGATGGAATTGAGCCATTGCAGTTTTAAGTGGGTGGTGAAAATAACTTTGTTATGGCATGCTTATAATTTGTTTTATTTCTCCTCATTGTAGCAGGAAGTTTGTTTTATTTTGTTTCTATATTGTCAAAAGTGTGTAATTTATTCTACATATACTTCAATGTTTATGCAGAGTTATTTTCAATTAACAATAATAATATGAAATAGTTATTACTCATTGACATTCACTACTTTCGTACACTTTTTGTATGCGGCTTAGACATGATAGAAAGGAGAACAAACAGCTGTTGTTTACTAGCCACTCTGGCAACGTTGCAACCACAATGTAGCCAACCTTACGCGAAGCCACACGAACTGTCAAGTGCAAAGATACAGCGGCGGGGGTTAGTGATTCTAAGTTGAAAAATACTGCATAAATTTTGCTTGCACTTTTATTACTACCAAGATGTCTTACTTTCAAAACGAGTGACGGCTGAGAAGTCCTCTCTACTGTACACCTTGCCACAGCCAGCCTGGCGATCCTCGCTCTCTTCTCGTACAGTAAAGCGCTGGTCCTGTGCCTGAGTCAAGGTATCCAGACAACTGAGCAAATGCAGTGCTGCCTGGGATCTTGTCACAAAACACGATGACACTACTGGAAGAGCCAGCTCGGGGCTCAGAATGGAAGGTGGTAGTGAAGCTGTAGCTCGGGTCTCACAGGCCACTACATTGTAACAGGTCATCTCATGTGTCCCTGGATGGTAACTGTAAACATTCAGTGTATTCTTGTTAAACACTTTCTTTTCAATTTTATTTAATTTCATCTCCAACAGTCTTGTTCACGTTATTCTTTATTGAATATTAATTCTCTACAGGCTACATTTTTACTTTCTCTGCCACCTATCTATAGTAGAAATGAGAAAGTATGATATTCCATCCAAAAATCTGATGTCAAGATTTTACTGGCACTACATGTTTTATGGGTCCCTGAATACAAAAGGAGCATTTTTAGAAAAATATCCACATGCATGCATGCACATATGTTAACTGCATCTCAAGAATGAAAAATTGGTTAAATACCAAACTTTTTTTTAAATTTCCAAAAATATTTTGGGTGAAATGTTATAGATTTGTTTAATTTTTTCAAAGTTGTGATATCTTTTTATAGTTTTTGCCCTTCGTGTTTCTCAATTAATCTGTCCAAGAAATTTGGGTCAAAATATTTTTGGAAATTTAAAAAACTTTTTAAAGAACTGGATATTGAATTGGCACCACAAAATAAATAAAATATTAAAAATTTATTAAGTCACCTGTTGAAAGATGTTACACCAAAGATAAAATTATCAAGGATTTACCAGAAAAATTGCCAGGAGTGTAATGAAAGATACATTGGTAAGACGATGAGAATGTAGATACTAGAAGGAAACAACACATGAGAAATTTAAAATTTAAATATACTGATAAATCAGCTGTAGCTCATTACTTATGGATGGAAAATCACAATATTGGACCTGAGGTTAAATTGTTAAAACACGTTAAAAAACTGATTGAATTGGAAACATGGAAGAATATTTCCATTACTAAGAACAAAAGCGATCTTATGAATTTTGAGATTCTGGAAGTAGATGATGTCATTTGTCTGGTAGAAAAGATAGGTAACATTTCACCCACCGATGAAACCCAGCACGACATGTGAGCTTCAGTCGACTCAGCAACTGAGGTTCGGGAGAACACTAACTGAAACCAGTCTTATGATTACAAAATGTAAGTAGAGCTTATTGTGTTTAAATATTTGACTCATTTCAAGATTTTATAAAACATCATGCTCTGCAGTATAAAATACTTCATGATTATTTACACCAAGCTTGGTATTCAAGTTATGACATGAAGAGTTACAAGAAATCCTCCAGCCAAACTATCCTTTATATAGAAAAACTTTTGTTAAAAATGGTTCAAATGGCTAACGATTTTTATTAAAATACCATGTGTTTAAGACATTTGCATGACAAATAAAATGTATATTTTAAACTTTCTGTAAATAGTCTGTAAAGCCCTCTTCATTCTGAATAACTTTGGATAATTGGTAAACAACAAGAAATATATAAAATCTTACTACAGAAAAAAATGTAGATCTGGTTAAAGCACACAATTTGTATCAAGTAAACTTTTTTGTGACTTTAATCATTTCCAAGATATTATTTGTTATTGGTTTCTTCGGGTAGTAAGTTTTTTTTCTTGTGGTCATGCATGGAACATGGAATTTTAAAACCATCACATTGTGAACCCATTTTAGAAAAATCTGAGTATTACTTTAGCCTACTATCTACAACAAAATGTGTAAAATATATAATGAAAGTTTTTCTGTAATAATAAGAAGTGCATAGAAGAATAAAATTTTGTAAGCAGTAGTGGTAGCTTGGTACTTTTGGAGAGGCCAACACACCATAAATAGGAATTCAAAAATACTAACAAACGTATGTATTGTAATGAAAAGAAGCTAGAAACAGTGATGTGTATTGAATTTATTTAAAGGTGAGTCGAAATTGTTACACTAACATCACTTAAGTTTACTCACTTAACATGTTTCGGGAAACCGTTGTTCCCATCCTCAGAAGGTTAACTCGACTGGCCCGTGTTGTTGGTGTTTCCGTTTTTTGGACTGGATCCTGTGGTGGCATCTTGTGGTGGAGAAATGTACTTCCAGAGAGGATTTGGTGGCGGCAAATCAAAATTCATTAGATGTGTGTTGTGTTTTAGAATGGTGATCTTCTCCCATGCATCTAATTCGGCTGCAAATTTGGCTGGTTTGACTAATGTAATATTGGGTTTGATGTTGTGATTAGTGATCCAAAAATGGTGTGAAACTGCAGATTTGTCCATTTGTTTGTATTTAATACATCTCATGTGCTCCTTTAGCCTAGTTTCTAAGTTTCTTTTTGTCTTACCAATGTATACTTTATTGCAATCTGAACAATTGATTTTATAGATTCCAGCTTTTTTGTCTTGTGGAATGGGGTCTTTTAACTTGTTACAAAGTAATTTCTCTATGTTAAATTTGTTCTGTGGAGCTAGGCTGATGTTATGTTTCATGAAAATCTTCTTAAATTTGTGAAATGTTTCTGGGTGGTATGTGAATTTCTTGAACTTTAGTTCTTTATCTTGCTGGCTGAGATTAGTTGTGTTTCTGATGTGCATCTGTCGTTTGAATTTTGCAATTTTTTTGTCAATAGTTGCTTTGTTGTACCCATTATGTATTGCTGTGTCTACTATATGCTGGTATTCTAACTGGTATTCTTTTTTATTTAAGGGGGTATATACCAGTCTATGTGTTAGGCTGTTTAGTACTGCATGTTTGTGTGTGGTTGGATTGAAACTCTTATTTTTTATGTAATTAGTAGAGTGTGTTGGCTTCCTGTATATGCCAAAGGTTAGGTTCTTTTGTTTTCTGATGATTTTTAGGTCTAAAAATGGTAGCATGCCTTCTTTTTCTATTTCTATGGTGAATTTTATTGATTGGTTCTGTAGGTTTAGTAAGGCTAAGGAGTCTTGTATGAACCTATTAGGGACAACAGCGAAGATGTCGTCAACATATCTGTGCCAAACTTTAAACATGTATGGAAAGGAAGTTGTTATGTGTATTTCTAAGTAGCTCATAAATAAATCTGCCAAGAAGGGTGAAAGTGGGTTGCCCATGGTTAGACCAGTTGGTTGTTGATAGAACTTCTTATTGAAACTAAAACAATTTTGTCCAATGCATAAATTGGTAAGTTGTATGAGGTCTTCTATTTCTTCTTCAAGTAGGTTAGTCTGCTGTAGCCATTTCTTTAATTGACGCAGGAGTTGATCTGTAGGGACACTTGGAAATAGTGCAGTGACATCAAAGGAAACTAATCTGTCTTCTGGTTCAAGTTCCAGGGATTTTATCTTCTGTATTAAATCTTCTGAATTCATTATGTTTTTGCTGTTGAATTTTGGTAGTGAAGAGAATCTCTGTACTAACCATTTTGCCAGTTTGTAGGTAGGAGAATCAATATTGCTGACGATTGGTCTCATCTTATTACCCGGTTTGTGTATTTTAGGTAGAGCATACATTCTTGGTAAAATGGGGTGGTCTGGTTTTAATCTAGATTTATCAGTGTCTGTTATAGTTTTGCTTTCCTGGATGGTTTGATTGAAGGCTTTTAAATGTGATTTTAATGGGTCTTCTTGAATTTGTATGTAATTTTCTTGTTGCAGCATATTTTCTACTCTGGTAATATAATCATCTTTTTGAAGTACAACTAGTTTATTTCCCTTGTCAGCTTTTGTGTATACTACTGGTTATCAAAACCTTCTGAGGATGGGAACAACGGTTTCCCGAAACATGTTAAGTGAGTAAACTTAAGTGATGTTAGTGTAACAATTTCGACTCACCTTTAAATAAATACTAACAAACATTTCAGGAAAAACAGAACTTACAGTTTGGGAAAAGATTTACATTTGGAAGAACAGGAACGTGTTTTCAATTTTGAAATCCTACATGCTTATGCAGAGGTTCATCCACAAGTCAACTAGGAACTGATGATGGGAGGAATTAGCTCCAGAAACATGTTTTCCATTTCAAAATATAGTAAGTGATGTAGTGTCACAAATCGACTACATGATTAAATCTAAATTATAAATACACATCACTGTCACAAAGCCCACCATACTTAATATTAAGTGTACATTAAACCATGAGAAATTATATCTAACACCTAGTACACATACTTAAAAAACAAAAGAATAAAAATAAAGTAATATTGAACATGTTAGGCCCCATTCTCAATGAAAACTAAGCGTTAGAATAATGTACACTTAAAAAGTAGAATGTATTGTAATGGAATTGTTCACAATGAATTACATAAATATAAAAAAGTATTGAATTAAACGTAAACTTACAAGCTTGCAAGGTCCTAGCTTTCAAGTTTATGTTTATGTCCAACGTAAGAAGCTAGCCAATCAGAGAGTGACTCTCATTACATGATTATTCTGCCATCTTACATCAGATTGTCTGTCACCATGTGTTGACTTGCTAACTGCCCTTCTGTGTAAGATCACGGCCCAGCAATTTAAAAATCGCAGCAAAACAAATTGTGATGGTAGATATGCTTTTTTGTGAGTTTAATGTCCTTTAACTTGCTCATTTTGATACATGTATAAAACTTCTTTTGTTGTATGTAATGTCAGTGATTGCTTCACAGACCACCATATTTGCTCAGCTGTTTCACCGTCTCTTGCGACTGGGTGCTATTTATGTTTCCAGTTGTGGTTGTGAATGGCAACATATCACCTTAAGTTTATCCCTAAGTTGTACATTGTTATGATTATGCTTAACTTTCACTGTGAATGAATAGTTACTCATTTATTTTCCGCATTTAAAACAAAATGTGTTACTCTCTTCCACTAAACTCATCTCTTGCTTTTCTTTCCTCCTTCTCTTTTTATGTACAGTATGATGCAGTAATTTGTATCATAAATTATTTAAATGTAAATAATGATTGTAATATGAATATGCATTTTTATGTGACATTGATTTGAGATGTATATTGATTGTAATTATTGTTGAGAAGTAAGTTTATACTGCCTTACTGAAACTGACAATAATAGCGTGCAATAATGCAGCGAGGGGGTGAGCTGTTTATCATTATTGGAAACGAGGAAGTTACGTAATGTTGGCGCGTTTTTCTGTAGAAATTGCTGGAACGTTTCCCTAGAGCATATGTATTCATAATTTTCATTGGATATAGAAATAGACGCTAATGTTGGCGCGTTTTATTAGCCAATTGCAGCTCAGTTATAATCTTTAGGCATATCTGGGTGAAGGAGTATAAAAGGTAGGTTAGAGGGTTCATCAAAATTCTTTGTACAATACACGTCGCATTCCCGTCAGTTCGTCGAAAATATTTGTATGATACACGTCGGCTATCGATTCGCAAGTTACGCGTATAAGAGTTATGAAAAATCTCAAGTATGGTAAAGTTAATTATACAAAAGGTTGAAGTACGTGAATTAAAAGTGATCAGTAAGAAGTTGTTATAACAGTTTCAGTTTGGCGAGTGTCTAGATCAATGTGTAAATGTGATAGTGAAAGTGTTCGACAATAAAAGTATAAAAGAAATTCTTTCATCAGTGTTATCTTTGGATAAAAGATTTCTTTCCGTTTACACAACCTGTATAAAGAGAAGTGCTTGACCAAAAGATCATAGCTAGCCGGAGGACAGTGAACAAAAATTAAATAAAATAACAGTAGCATTCTTTCAAACGAACACTAATACTACCGCAAATTGCTAACACCAGATGGAGCTACAAACCTAACAAAGAATCACGTCACAAAATGGCTTCACAATTTTGAGTAAACACATACGCAAATAACATTATAAATTTACCATCGCAAATTGGCTCCCAAACGTGGGGCTAAATAAATAAATACATTAATAATACCATCGCAAATTGGCTCCCATACGTGGGGCAGTTAAAATTATGTAACCAAACAAAACAAAAGCAGCACAATATAAGATCTTCAAGTTCTAATAATTTACGTAAAAAACATATTATGTAAACACTAATAACCACTTCAAATATAAATCATACTTACCTCCATAAAACATTATAAAGAGGGTCCAGACAGGTTGCTGTGTTTGAAAAGTCAACTTGATCATTACCACAAAAGCTGCTGCAGTTGCCATCTCGTTTGTTGATGGCAAGACATTTGAAAGAACCTGCATGATCACTTTGTGTTGGAAGAAGAACTATAACAAAACAAAACAAAAACACTTTAGTACTTTGGCTCAGCTATATTTTAATTGACTCAGTCTTGAATTCTGAAAAGATATTTCACTTTTATGTTAACTATTCCCCTACATCTTCAGATAAGTGTTCTATGAGGGCAATAGTGAAACGTTTTAGAATGCCATGTTTCTAAAAACAAATGAAATTTGTTTGTATTTGACACCTACTTTCTAATGTTTTGTGACTTAATTGCCATGTAGTTTGTTTGATTTGCACTAATAGTTTATTAATTATCATCATTTGAAGATTTTTTGCTCACCTAAAAATGAATTTGACCACAGAATATTCCCAGGAATATTCATTATGATTTTGAATCGTCATTAGTGCCTCAACAATGTGAAGATCAGCTTACAAATACATTTGGCAAAGAAGCCCATATAAGGCAAAAATTTATAATTAGTACAACAAATTCAAAAGAGATCAGTTTTTTCTTAGTGACGAATTTCATGAAGGATGCCCAAGAACTGCTGTTACCAATGAAATTATTGCTACTGTTCGCTAATGCTTGAAGTTTGATGGACATCTTATGATTTTACTCGAGCGACATTGGACATTGGTATGAGTCAAATCCAAAACATTTTACATCAACAGTTGGACAAGAGAAAACTTTGTTGTCGATGGATTCCACATAAACTGACTCCGTATCAAAAACAACAATGCATTGATTGGTGCAGAAAAACTGGAAAAATTCCAAGGCAGCACTTCAAATTTGGTTTGGAATACTGTTTCTGCTGATGAATCTTGAATTTATTGTTATGATTCTGAAAAGAAAATTCAATCAGCTCAATGTGTCTTTCAAAAAGAATCTAACCCTACAAAAGTCCAATGAATTTCCAGTGCTGGTAAGAAGATGGTTGCTATGGGCCATATTGCTACTATAGCATTACAAGATAGATGCACCATTACTACTGACTGGTTCAAAATGTCTGTTTACCCCAAAGTTTTGAAAAACAATCAAAAGTAAACATAATCTTACATCATGACAATGCATCTTCACATAGCAAAACTAACAACTGATGCCCTGAAGGTTAGCGCAATGAACCCTCCACTATACAGCTCTGACCTAGCACCTTGTGATTTCTTTTTATTTCCAAAAATTAAGAGAACACTACGTGGAATCACTTTTTCATCACCAGATGAAGCAGTGGAACAGATGAACCAGGTTTCTGAAGTGCCTCAGGAAGAGTGTCATCACTGCTTTAAGGACTGGTTTCATCGAATGCAAAAATGTATTGATGTTAAAGGGAAATATTTTGAAAAAACAATAAAACCATTTAAATTTTTTAAACTAATACCATTTTCTTCCCTTTACCTTCCTTATCATTCTCTCAAGTTCTTGGTTTCCTAGAGCCTTTTATTGAGTCAATCATCTTTATGGTTTTTACCCCAACTCCCCATTTTTCACACTTTCTTGAATTTCATTTATCGCTTTTGTAACCTATCAATGATATGGTGCCTACCATAAAATCGTCTGCATATATAGAACCTGAACATGGAATCTCCTCATCTTCTATTACTGGATAATGCTAATTTCTTATCTTTACTCCTAATATCATCTATGAACAGATTACTAATATGAACTCAATTTACATCCCTGCGTTACTCTTATTTTCTTTTGTATCAAATTACTTTCTTTCCCTATTTGTTCTTTGTTTTATTCTGATACGTAAATTGCTTTTCTGAGTCTAGTACGTCTAGATACCAGGTCGACACTTTCCTCCCCTTGTAGCGTTACCCTCCCTTCTCTCAAATCTATTGTTTTATACCCTCCCCCCTCCTTGCAATTTCTTCTGCTTCATTGACCGTTCTCACTCTCATTATTTCCCCACTTCTCATTCGTGCCCCTCCCTCCTCCGCATACTTATTTCTTGCTGCACTGTTACTCAATTGTTCACTCGGCTTCTCCCTGTTTCTTCTTCTTTGCCTTTCTTCTTGCCCCGCCTCTGCAACCAATGTTAGCTCCTCCCCCTCCCTGGCTGCTGCTTCTTCCTCCCTATATTCTTCTGTCAGCTTCTCCCCACTTCTTCTTTGCATCTCTTCCCGCCCCGCCGCTGCTACCAATGTTATCTCCTCTTCTCCTCTCCTCTCTAATTTCTTCTGTTTTCCTTTCATGGTTGTTTCCCGCATCTGTTGATTTTGTGACTTGATCAGCTGTTTTCTGCTCCTTTCTCCAAACTGTCGACTCTGCTATTCTCTCGCTTCTTTGACTTGTATGTGTCCTGGGCCTTTGTTTCTGCTGACATTCGCACATTTTTTCTCGTTCATTCCTCCTTATACTCATACTCCATTCTTCTCCTTCCACAAATAATTTTAAACCTTTCAAAGTTGCCTTTTTCCCAACTGCTCTTGCTTCTCTCATCCTGGCAATTAGTTCTTTTTTCAGAATTTGTTCCTCTCTCGTATAGTCATGCTCTATGAAAATTTTTGAGCCTCTTAACCTCCTAGTGTTTCTTAAAATTTCTTTCTTTTTTTCCATTGTCGTTATTCTTATACAATTGGGTCTAGATTTTCTTCCTCTTTTTCCAATTCGGTACACGTCCTCTATCTCCCAACCAGATGTTTTATACCTAGAACTTCTTTCATGATCGCGTACACTACTTCTTCTATGTTTTCGTATTCTTGTCACTCCAAAAATCATGCAATTCTTTCTTCTCTGTCCTGCTTCAAGTCTTTTCTCTAAATCTTCAATTTTTTTCTTGTAATCCATTATCTGCTGTACCATCTCTTTTCTCTGCTTCTTCATAACCTCTTTGAGTCGTCTTGAGTTTTCCTCGGATTCCATTATTTGGTTCATTTCTACCGCTCCTGTTTTCACCTCCACTCCGTCAATTTTTCAGCTCTTGCTGTGCACAACCTTCTCCTACCGCTGTCAGCACCAGACTCAGGTTACAATGCATTCAGTAACAAGAGTTGCCTGATTTAATAATAATTAAACTAATGTGTGATAAGGTTATCCAACTGAATATTAATATGTATGTACATATGCATATTCTAAAAATAAATGTTTCTATTATTTATTTACTGTGCGAGTTGACACAAAGCTACTTACTTATGCTGGTTTTATTTGCCATAACTGTAGAGCGAGTAAGACTCAGCGAATTGATTAGACTCTCGTCTATCTTGAGGTATGTCTGGTCTCCAGAAGCACCAACCCATGTGGCACGTCTACCATGTCTTGGCCCTATGTTTGGTACCAGCCCAGGATAAGAATACCACGGCCCATCTCGTGCCAGACGACTGTCTTTCCTGTTGCTGCTGTTACTTGGAACTGGAGATTCTGGCCCTGTGCTGGGAGAGGGCCGTCCTAGCTGTCCTTTCTGCAACAATCAAACAGTGTCTTCATAAGCACACTGCAATTTTTAGTACAGTACATCTCAAATTATTCAACATCACATAAACAAGTTCGAGGTGATGAACAAAGCCCATTTGGGTTAGAATTTAGAATCTTTGCCTTTTTGTCAAAAATTAATAACAGGAGGATGGTTCACAATAACCCGAGAACAGAAATAAGAAGCAAAACACCATACAACATTTTGGTTCACAATACACTGGGAATGAGAACTGGAATGCATATCAATAGCAAAGTCGAAAGTCAATATTGCGCTTGGGGCTTCATTTGTTTTAACTGATGAATGTACTGCTTCTAATTCAACCAACATTACCCAATGTCAAAATTCAATAAAGTAAACATTTTCTAAATACAGATCCATTACTATTTCTGATTCCTCTTGTCTTACCAAGCATCATTCATTTATTAATAGCATACATTTAGACTTACAAAAAAATACAGCCGCAGTAATTTGCGATATCTCAAAAGCATTTGACTGTGTGAATCATGAAATTCTCCTAAAAAAAGCTTGAGTACTATAATATCAAAGATCAAAACCTTCATTGGTTCAATCATACCTATATCGCAAACAAAGAGTAATCATCAAATGCAGCTCGGGAACATATAAATCACAATGGAGAAATAATACAAATGGTGTTCCGCAAGGGTCAGTGTTAGGTCCTCTGCTATATTGAGGCAGTATTTTAATGCCTAAATGATACCTGTTGTATTTTTTATTAATTAAATTCAATAACAGCCCACCTTGAAAACAGTATGTATATAATTATTATTTATATTGTATGTAAAGTCATTGTAAATACTTATTTTTATTGTAAACGTATTTATTAGTGATATGTAAATGTTTATATACTCTAATAGTGCAAAAACTGTGAGAATACTATGTTTTAGGATGTTAATAATGAGGCAATAATGTAATTTTGGTGACAATAATGTGTTTGGAATTTTAAAAGTACTGGTTATGAAAAAGATCGGTAATAACCTAATTTCGCTTACAGTTTGGAATTAGCCAATCAAAAGTAAAGAAAGATTTTTAGTTTGAATACTTAAATTCTATTGGACTAGAATTAGCCAATAAGAGAATGGCATTACCGACGCTAAAGGTTTTTACCGTTGAATCTAGCCAGTCTTGGGCAAGATGTAGTACAGAGCAGACGTGAAAGTTGTGGACATGAAGTTGTGGAGAGCAGACGTGAAAGTCGTGGGTAAAGATGTTTTAAGGTGTAAATGATAAAATTTGTGTTCTCCGCCAAAAACGTATTAAGTGCTCACAGTTTTATTTTATAAAGTGTTGTGTTTATAAAAATGTGCATGTATAAAGTGAAATAAAAAGAAGTAAAAATTTAAAAATTAAATTGTGTGGCATCTTATAATTTGAGTCTTATCACAACCCTGCAAGAATTCGTGTTTCTATAGTGTGACTGAAAGCAGCCAAGGCATATAACTATAATAATATTACGTAAAAACAAGCATCATCTTCCCTATAAAGTATGGCATCCTAAAAACCAAACAACATCAAGTGTATCTTCATTACGTAACCTTAATAATATTTACATTTTACATAACCAAAAACCTATCACAAATTGACGCAGAACGTGAGGCTTACAAGAAACATATCACATCAAAAACATCGCTAAATTGACTTCTTCAAATTGACGTACAACTGTGGGGCAAACTCCTCCAAATAATTACACAACCTACTATCTACAAATTGAAGAACAATATTTCTTCAAATTGGCTCCCATAGGTGGGGCAGATAAACATAAAGTACCTCCATAATTTGAAGAACAATACTTCTTCAATATATATTCTATACAAATGACTTATCTCACAGTATAATTGGTAATCCAATAATGTATGCAGATGACACCTCTTACGAAACATTAGTCATCACAAATTACAAACCAATATAAACAACACAATAAATAACTTCGATAAATGGTTCACCTGCAATGAAATGAACTTAAATAAAACAAAGACTAGTATCCTACAATTTAAAACTAATGTTAATGCAAACTCAGGACAAGACGAGTTAGTAAATGATATGACTAAAGGCTGCAGCAAAATATTAAGAATGTACATAGATGAATATCAACATCGTATAGAATACGTAACTAAGAAACTGAACTCAGCCTGTTTTAATATGTGTCTGACAAACATAATGAATATAGAAACAAAAAAGTAGTCTACTATCCCTACTTCCATTCATTCTTTACCTATGGTATACTATTATGGGGAAACACAACTGGATGGGAAACAGTTTTCAAAATTCAAAAAAAAAGAAAGAAGAAAATACGCATTATGTTACAAGTCAACTTCAGAGACTCATGCAGACCATTATTTAAAAAACTAAAAATCTTAAATATACCCTCAGTATATTTCTTAGAGTTGTTTACCTATGTACATAAAAATTATGACAATTTCATGGAAAAACAAACCCAACATCACTACAATATCAGGAGAGAAACTAGCATCAAATTTCCAATACACAGACTAATACTATATGAAAAAAAAACCCTAGTATATGGTATAAAGGTATACAACAAACTGCCATAACCAATTAAAGATATAAAGATCCCAAAATTGTTTACAAACAGAGTTAAAGAAATATTCTACAAAAAACATATTACTCCATTCAAGAATTTATGGATGACACAGTATTATCAACATTACACTAGAAAACTCTTGCTAAGATTCAATATATGATATAGATTAGATTAGATTGTATTCTGTGAGTTCACTAGCAGCCATAAAGGCTTGTGAACATAGAACATGTCAAGGAAATGTACAAAAATTAATATAAACATAAATATTACATAGAATATGGAACATTTGAAATAAAATACAAATACTATATGCGTGTTAAGGAAATGTACAATAAAGTTACATATATACATAAATATTACATAGTATACAGAACATTTAAAATAAAATAAGGACATATTATATACAAAATGAAACAAATCAAGTGTAATTTTGTACAGAGTTGAATACCTCCTTACTGTTATAAGGTTAACATACGTATAGGCAAGAACAGTTATTTTAACATTCACTACGATTTTACCTTTGTTAGTCTGATCATTTTGTTCTATTTGATTTGCAATGCATAGCATTTACTGTCAGTTCTTAATATACATACATTTAAATAGCTTCATTAATTCTAGAGCAGATATCAAATATGACTGGCAATTGTCATTAATATTTACTAATACTACTTACAGAGCTATATAAGTATTATCATTAAGATAATTTGTCATTCAGATAATCTTGTACAGAATAATATGCTTTTGAGCATAGGTACTCTTTAACAGCAGTTTTAAAGACATTGAAATTGTCAACTTTTCTCTTAAGATCATTAGGGAGAGTATTAAATATTTTTATGGTCTCGTAATATACACCTCTCTGGAAGCAAGAAAGCTTTGTACTGGGACGATGGATGTTACCCTTTTGTCTAGTGTTTATCTCATGAATTTCCATGTTTGTAATAAATGTGGTTCGATTGCATACATAGAATTTTAAGATTGAAAATATATACATGCAAGGTAGGGTTAATAACTTTAGTCTTCTAAAAAGATGTTTGCAAGAGTGTCTGCTATGAGTGCTGGAAATGATTCTTATAACCTTCTTTTGCATGAGGAATATTCGTTGACTTTCTACCGAATTTCCCCAAAATAATATTCCATATTCAATGATAGAGTTAAAATATGCATAGTATACTAATTTAAGTGTATCTATAGAACTGACATTTACCAATGCTCGGATAGCATAACATGCAGAACTGAGTTTGGGTATGATATACCTAATGTGAACTTTCCAATCTAAATATCTGTCTACTTGGAGGCCCAGAAATTTAATGTTGTCTATTTGTTCTAGTGACATGTCATTAATCCCAATTTCTACTGGAGTGTGTAGTGATTGATGGGTTATAAATTTAACAACTTTTGTTTTGTCTAGATTTACAGATAATTTGTTAGCTTTAAACCAGTGTGACATACAGTTCAAAACATAATTCAATTTAATTACACACTCATTCAAGTTTTTACTAGTCACCAGAACACTCGTGTCATCAGCAAACAGAATTATACTTGCAATAATACTATGTATATAATTTGTTAAACATATACGTATTAGGATTAAGTTGTTCCGTTTCCCTTTTGTTGTTAGAAAAACTAACATGCTTCAATATTTTCAACCTAGCTTTTAAGTAACTTCTGACGAGTCACCAGTTTACGAGCTTAGACTCATACTGTAAGCGTTATGTGACAATAAAAATTCTATTCTATTCTATACATTAAAGTTATTTGCTGTTCTTTATTGTTCTCTGTTAATTCTTACCATTTTTTGCTGTTCTTTGTAGTTTTTGCTATTGTGTTTCAAGGCAATAGCCAGTTTTGAGCTGCATATAAACAAACTACAAGTAGTTTTGCTAGAAGAACCAATGCTCAATGAGTCTGAGGGAGTCAGGAAGCATATCTACAGGAATTGCTTCTGATTTCATTTTTCCAGCTTGAAACAACAGAGAGCTCTGGTGGGTGTTTCATGTCATGCCCACCTTGAATAATTCTTACAGTGAAGAGTCTAATATGCATATTATGGGTCTATTATGTAGTGCCCAAGAACAAGAAAGTTAGAATTTCGCCAAGTCTTTTCTATTCCCGGGACCCAGGAAAGCTTCCATTAATTATAAATGCCCACATTATAATACATGTAGTTTAACTTTTGTCTTTCTTCTTCTGGTTTCCATTATTTGTTATTGTAAACCAGCCTTTGTTTATATTCTGTTAAGGTTTCAAGTGTGTGGGCACCATTCAATAGCTGCTTTTAGCCATTTTTAAAGTAAATTCAAATGTTTTAACAGTGGTGTAACATTTAAATTTAACATTTTATTAACATCATTTTCTAACTGAGGCAGTATTTTAATGCCTGAATAATATTAATTGTACTTTATTATAATTAAATTCAATAACAGCCCACCTTAAAAATAATATGTATATAATTATTATTTAAATTGTATGTAAAGTCATTGCAGATACTTAATTTTATTGTAAACATATTTATTAATGTTATGTAAATGTTTATATACTCTAATTGTGCAAAAACTGTGAGAATAATATGTTTTAGGTTGTTAACAATGAGGTAATAATGTGTTTAGAGTTTTGAAAAGTACTGGCCATGAAAAGATCGGTAATGATGTAGTTTCGCTTACAGTTTTGAATTAGCCAATCAACAGTAAAGAAGAGTTTTAGTTTGAATGCTTAAATTCTATTGGACTAGAATTAGCCAATAAGATACTGGCAATACCCAAGCTTTAAGGTTTTTACCATTGAGGTCAGTCAGTCGTGAACATGATGTGATAGAGTGTAGATGAAAAAGTCACGAGCAAGATTTTATAGTAAAATACATTAAGAATGTGTAAAGTTTCTTACAGTTTCTTTTATAAAGTGCAGTGTTTTATGTATGCAAGTATAAAAAAATAAAAATAAGTGAAATTTAAAAGTAATTCTGTGACGTCTTTAACTTTTTTGTCATACCACGACCTGAATGAGACCTTATGTCTCTATAGTTCGACTGAAGCAGCCGAGGATGATATAAAAATATTACATAAGCATAATTAATTGAATCCTACACACAAAGCAACAAATTACATACAACTTCAAGTTTCTGCGTAAAAATTACATAATGCAACATTGTGTAACATTACGTAACACAAGCATCATCATCTCTACTACTACAAAGAGTGGCATCCCAAGCATCTAATACCAACTCCAAAGTAATGTTCATACATGGGGCAAACGCACTAAAATAACCTTCTTCAAAGTGCATCTCCAAGCGTGGGATATTTTCATAAGTTAGAAGAACACAACTTCTTCCTAACTTTGGTTTCAAAAGTTCAGTAACACAGTATACCTAATTCTTTGTGTTAAATTATAGTAAACATAAGAATGCGGATATTTTGCTTCTACAAATTTTTGTTTTTAAGTAACAGATTTAACATATTTCACTTGTTGTATTGGGCATTTAAAACTAACATTTTGATAATTCTTCCATACTGGCCATATGTAGGTACTAAGTTAGAGAGCTGAATCAGACTTGCAAAACTCAAAGCCATGTCTGGGACTGCAGGCCATCTCTAGAGTATAATATTTCCAATATTGTTGAAGGTTTGCAGGCATGCTTGATCTTGCCATGGTAGCTCAGCTCAGTACATTGGCATGGAGAACTAAAGATCCATGGTTCAATTTCTGACTGTGACACTGAGCTTTTCAAGTGTAATTCAACTTTCTAAACTCAAACTATGCCTTAATTCTGTAATTTCAATGATAGTGAGGAGCTGTTTTCATTAGACTGAAGCGCACCTAATAGTTAAAAGGTCTGGCCTACAAGGAATTACTGTTACTCAGAAAACTCAGCATTTGAGCACAAAGTTTTAACTTTTTAAATGGAACAATATTCGTAAGTGTAGGTAGCAGAAACTTAACTAAATAAAATTAAAACAATGATATTATTTTCTGCATGTTTCTAATACAAATGGTTAACAAGTAAATTATTATGAATGTTAAATTTAAGAAACTTAATGAACTTTTAAGGCTGGTTCACAATAACCAGGAACAGAAGCTAGAAAAAGAAGACCTGGTAAGGTTTTAACTTTCTTGTTCTCATTACTTGATACAGCATATTAGATCCATATTGTGCATATTAGACTCTTCATTGTATGAATTTTTAAGGGGACAAGGTACTTTGAAATGGTCAAAAATCACATTTTTTGTTTTAGGCACTAATAAAATCTCTATTATTTCCAGTTTCAGAAAATATATACTTTTTGGGGGTTAAGAGGTTTTTAAGACATTTAAATGCTAGTCTGCATTCCTTTAAAGCTGTCATGCAACGCCCCTTTTTAGGACATTTTTGTTTCCTTCAACAACGAATGACTATATCAAGCCCAGCGAGCAGTTCAGCAATTAACAAAAGAGGCCAGGACCAAGAGAAGGCAATCAGAAAAGCTGAAGCAATCCAGGAATGAAGGTGCAGATGATTATGACCCTGGAATGTACTGAAATGTGTCAGAATTTTAATGTTAAAATTTTAAATTCAGTTTTCTCAAAACAACATTTTTGGATACTTATGTACCTTTTTCTCAGAAAGTGTGAGAGGTAGAGAGTTGAAATTTTTAGTACATGTATACAACACATAGTTAAACTTTCAGAACCACAATGATAATTTTATAATGTATTTTAGTGATATTAAGAAAGCAACAACATTGCAAATTTTCCACATTTTTTCTTTTTTGACTTTGCAAATATTTTTTTTTTCAATTTCTAGTGAACTAATATACATAAATAAATAATTGAGGTTCAGAAGATAGTTGATTATACTAAGAATAAGCATGCAAAAGTGTGATTCTGTATTGCAAGTAGTATCAGACAAAAAGGCACATGAATTCACATGTTTTAAGAGAAATTTTATTATTTTTCTGCTGAATGAAATAATTTTTGCAGACTCAACTACATAAGCTATCAATGCAAACAACCACTTGAAATAATTGCCATGATTTATAAAATAATTCATAAAAATTTCAGGAAAAACCATTGAGAACTTTAAGAGCATTGGTAATTTAACACACTTAAGGTGTAATTTCCATGTGTTCAGATTACCTTGTCCCCTTAAGGTAGCTGTGATATGAAGTAGTTGCTAGAGCTCTCTATAATTGCAAGCTGGGAAAACAAAACCACTAAAAATTCCAGCAATTGTGTGTCCTTCAAACAACAATGGCAAAAACCAGTAGAAATTAATGGAAAACAATAAAAAACAATTAACTTTAATGTATGCTATTAATACAGCCTTTTGTTAAAGAAATCAGAAATAGTAATAGATCTGCATTTAGAAAATATTTACTCTATTGAATTTTGATGTTGGCTAACTTGCATTATGTAGGCTGAATTGAAACCAGGTGGAAAAATACCATTGTTCAGTTACAAACAAGAAGTGATATTCCAATGTGCAAAACTGACTTTACAGTTTACTACTGATATGATAATCAATACTTATTCCTGTTTTTGTTCCTGGTGTATTGTGCACCAAAATAATGTATACTGTTTCCCATTCCCATTTTCATTCTTGGGTTACTATGAACCAGCCTTTATACATTAAACCAGTTAAGGTAGGTTAATGCATGCACATACATATGTGATACATCCGCAATTGATGCGGTGAACAATAAAAAGCATTAATTTACAAAAAACTTTTCAAACTTTTGGGAAGAAAACCTGAATTGCTATAAAGTTTTGCTGTTTAAATGTGTGTATACCATTAAGGAACAACGAGAATGACATTATAAACATTGCAGATGGTATTGAAATATGAGGAGCTACAAATAACTCAAATTTAAATAGGATTCTTCTAGTTTTTCGGAAAAAAACTTGAGATTCATCTTTAAGCTAAAAAGCTGTCATCCAGTGAAAGAAATATTTAGAAAACAACAGATACTAACAGTGGTGTGATTGTATGTGTACAACATTATTTTACTAATACGGAATTTACATTACTAAACAAAGACCATTACCACTTTATACTAGAGAAACAAATAATTACCAGAAGAGTATAAAGCTAAAACATTCATGCAATAAAGACCCATATGTTATAGGTATTATTATTATTACAATAAACTTCCCTCTTACATTAAATTAGCATAACATAATACCTTTAAAGAACTAATGAAAAGATACCTCATTAATAAATGCTTGTATAAATTAAATTATTTGTAATTATATTATGTATTATTATAATTCTTATATAATTGTCATATTATACCTTAAGAGTATTATTTGTAGTGCAATGTAAAGGTATTCTTTCAATATTCTTATCTGAATAGCAGTTTCTCTAAACTGTTTGTTGTGTGTGAGTAAATTTTTACTTTCTCTACTACGTATAGTAAGTAGGGGAAGTATTGCATTCCACCCAAAAATTCGATACCGAGATTTCACCGGAAATACATGTTTTGAGACCTCCTGAATCCAAAAAAAGCATTTTTGGAAACATGTCCGTGTGTGTGTCTGTGTGTGTGTGTGTCTGTGAACAGCATAACTCAAAAACGAACAGTCGGATAAACACCAAACTTGGTATTTAGGTTCAGTATCTTCCAGAGATGCGACACGAAGGTTTTCAAGAAAATCCCCCCACCCCAGACTACCCTTTACATGGAACATTTTTCGAAAATTTTAATTTTCTCAAAAATGGCTCTAACGATTTTGATTAAAATATCATATGTTTAAGATAATGTCATGAGAAATGAAATGTATATCTCAAATTTTCTGGCAATGTCTCCAAAAGTATTCTTCATTGTGAACGACTTTTGCATAACTGGTAAACCATAAGAGATAGACAAATTGTTACTACACAAAAAATGTAGATCTCGTTAAAATACACAACTTATGTCATATACATTTCTTTTGTTGAGTGAACTGTTTTCGAGATATTGCTTGTTATTCCCTTAAATTTTCCAATACTTATACTTTTTCTCAAATTCGTTATTCATTTTTTTATGTCCTGGACTTGCAAAGAGAATGGAATGCGCCGCATAGCAACCAGCGTTAAAATATTTGACCATCGCTTAAAAGCTACCATATTCCCCTTGCATCTACAAGAAAATTAGCAATAAGATTGACATCTCGATATCTCGATTAACATAAAGCATATGGAGAATAGGCGTTTGTAAAAATAGATTGTACAAGAGTAGAGAAAGTCATGTGAGTGTAACACATCAGATTTTTTTAAATATAGTGCTATTATATAATCCTTATTTTCTTATATTATTACAGATGCTGGCCATACTTATAATTTGTAATATACATGCCTACAGGTAATAGAGTTATTATTATTATTATTATTATTATTATTATTATTATTATTATTATTATTATTATTATTATTATTCGACATTCTGCTTTAAGTTGGTCTTCAACAGCGATGGAAGTGATGTCTTATATGTCCTACAGATGTCACTCTATGTCATACTCTAGCTCTAACACAATGCTGGCAACATATGAATAACTAATGCCGCCAAAGCTGGTAAGATACTGCCAACTCTCTCTGTGTGCGTTCTTAATGACTTTTTATTTTAGGTTTATTCATTTTTTACATTTCTAATTTACAGAAGGTTAGCCTTAGGTTACGTTTTTTCTTTATATAAGCTTAGGTTTCTGAATTCACGGAAGGTTAACCTAAGTTTAGGTTTTTTTATATAAGCTTAGGTTTCTGAATTCACGGAAGGTTAGCCTTAGGTTAGGTTTTTCTTTTTTAAAATAACCTTAGGTTTCTGAATTCATGGAAGGTTAGCCTGGTTTCTGAATTCACAGAAGGTTAGCCTTAGGTTAGGTATTTTTTTATATTAGCTTAGCTTTCTGAATTCACCGAAGGTTGAACTGTAACTTTTCAATACCTAAGTGGTCTCTTACAATGCTGTATACACTATTTTCACATCCTGTACATACCATGTTGTTTTGTATTATGCACTGTTACTCTGAATGCGTTGCGTTTTTGTCAGTGGCAATAAAAAATGAAGTAGTAGTAACAACACATCGCTTATTTTGCCGATTTCACTTCTTATTTAGGTTGGCAGTTCCCATTGCGTATGTGCATTAGCGGGAAGATGGCTACATTTGTTGTGTTCATATCGCAATTTTCCTATAAAAGTAAAACACCTAAAAGGGGCGGGCAGGTAGGCACCAGCCTTGAACGAGATCATATCTACTTCTAAATTCACTCTTAAGGTAATTTATTCCCTTTCCTTTTATACGTGTTTTCAATGAAGACCAACTTAATTCAGAATCGCCTTTTTTTTTTATTATAAAGGTTACATACACTAACCTGAAAACTGCCAAATGTATATATCTCCCCTTTAGACGTGAGTACTGCTGTGTGGTTACTTCCAGCTGCTACCTGAGTGATGTGGAAGGCTAGTTTTACAAGAGTAGGTCCACCACGAGGTAAGAGATCTCCCACTCCCAGCTGACCATATGTGTTGCTGCCAAATGTCATCACCTCACCACTTTGCAGCAGCAGTACTGTATGGTGCAGCCCACAGGCAATCTGTGTCACTGGGCTTTCAACTGGCAAGTGAACTCTTGCTGGTGGCAGTGAAGTCACTCGACTCGCATCTCTCTCAACATCACTGCTGCCTGCCTGCTCCTCAGCTATGAGACATACAATCATCATCACACCACCTAAATATTTACAATACATGGATATGTCAATAACAATTTAATAATATAGATCCTTCGTTTGGATGCATGGCCATATTACAGAGAATTGCTTCCCCTGCACTGCACTGTTTGTAACCAGTTCTATTCCCTCTCCGTGGGTCGGCCAATCAGTTGATGCAATGTCTATGCTGTATAGAGGTATACAGGGTGCAAATGAAATAGTCCTGCAGACTCAGGGAGGTAGGAGAGTGGATGAACTAAAACCTCCAAACCTTTTTGTAATTAAGTGTAGCATTTTTGTGAAAAAAATGTTTTTATCCAAAAAAGTTGTCACCACCTTGCTGTTGATTAAAGGTTCTTAATTTATGACTATATTCATAGAAAATTGAATAAACGACAACTTTTTCCTTTGGTGTACTTCAATAGAATTAACAGTTTTTGTGTAAATTAAATTTAAAAAGTTCATAATTTGTTGCCTCCTTAGTTCTGTTAGAACTGGCAACCTGCATCAGCTGTGATTACTTTCTTCCGATATCAGTATAGATCGCAGGGAATGTTTACTTAATCGCATACAATTGTTCTTATGTGAAAGCCACAAGTTCAGATCAGAGTAGTTAAAGGAGGCATGGATAAAAAGAAACAAACCAAGGACAGAAAACCTTGTTACAGAACAACATGCACTATGCTGCGATTTTCAACATCCAAATATCTGGACATGATCTTAATTTATGGAGAAACGCAATGCAATTCTTGATCTGCTCAATGGTTCTATACTGAAAGATTTCCTAACAGGATCATCCAAGTGCAGACACATTTGTTGCCATTTGCCAGCGGGTCCATGATATAGGTAGTGTAATTGAGTTGTTGTAATCAAGAGCATACAGAACACTTCCTCTAAACTATTATTTCAAATTTACATCCTGGAGGCAAGTTTAGATATTTTAAATTAATCCCAATGTTTTTGCATACTTGTAAATGCTAATAAATGCTAGTGATTAAGGTTATGGTCATTTTTTGTTTCTAAAGCTACCAAGTAAATAACGCTAGTCCGTTTAAAATAAAGAGAGTTGAAGGTTGTTACACTACATCATTAAAATGTTCTTACTTTGAGGCAGTATTTTATATCACAACATTGTAAATGCCAGAGTGATTGTAGTGTAAATTAGCATTATTGTATGACAATGATTTGAGATGTTTGTTAATTATAAGTATTGTTAGGAAATAAGTTTACAAGGCCTCACTGAAACTGACAATAGGAGTGGATAACAATGAGCGAGGGGGTGAGTTGTTTATTAATTAGAAGAGACAAGCAAATAAGATCAGAGTAGCGCGCTTTTCTTTAGAAATGGAGGGAATATCTTCCCTAGAGCATATGTGTTCGTAATTTTGATTGGATATAAAAATAGACGCTAATGTTGGCGCGTTTTATTAACCAATAGCAGCTCTGTTATAATGTTTAGGCATATCGGGGTGAGGGAGGATAAAAAGCTAAAGCCAGAGACGGGTAATGCCCAGTTCATCAGAATCATTCACGCGTTACACGTCGCGCAGTTCTACAGAATAATTCACAAGGCAAACGTCGCACAGTTTTACAGAATCATTCACAAGGCAAATGTCACACAGTTCAACAAAATCATTCACGGGTTACACGCCGTGCAGTTCTACAGAATCTCTCGCATCGTAAAGTTAGTTAAAAGATGTGAAATATACGAATTAATAATGTGCGGCAAATAAGTGATAATAGTTACATTCCAAAATACAACAGTTTCAGTCGGGCGTGTATCAAGAGTAATTATGTGAAATGAATAATGTGTGACGGCAATAAAAGTGTAAAAACAAATTCTTTTATCAGTGTTATCTTTTAGTAACAACTCCTTTCTGTTTACACACCCTGTTCAAGAGATTTGCTCGACTGAGTAATAATAGCTAGCCGGAGCACAATGAACCCAAAATTCAAAATAGTAAAACAATAACAGGCGCTCAGCAATAAGTTAACACGAAGTTACCGCGACAACTTGAACGCGTTTTGGGAGAATGGTTTGCTCCCATCGTCAGCATGTTTTCAACTGATTTTGCCGGTTATTGTTTGGGAATGTGTGTGGCTAGTGGTGTTCTCTGGTGCTGGGCTGATGAATCTCCAAAGGCTGCTGGACAGCGGTAGTTCGAAATTCATTAGGTGATTCCTGTGTTTGACGATATGTATTTTTTCCCAGATGTCCAATTCATTGCTGCTTTTGATTGGTTTTAAGAGTTTTATGTTTGGAGTGATTTCATGGTTTGAAGACCATGACCAGAAATGGTCACGGTAATCCTTGACTGTGGAATTCATTAAGCATGAAGGGCAATGTCAATTTTGTTTACCTATGTTTTTTTTAAATATTTTATATCTGTCACACATACTCATGCACACAAATCTTATCACTTAGTGTTGCAAATTTCACTAACTCGAGTATTTTTTGCGCTCATAAGCTCATTGTTAAATCATATTGGAGTAATCATTGGCGAAATTGCTTCTAAAACCTTCTGTATCATGTTATACAGGTTCCTTTTTTTAGCGGTAATTAGATGCACATGCATGAAGCACATTGGTCTCATTTTAAAATGGGTATATTAAAAATTAAATAGAAGTGTACACTTCCCGGTTGGACAAAACTATAAACAATTGCACATAAATTTCCTTTAAGTATATTGCAGTGGAGTGTAAATTCACATTATAAATTATGCTTTCCTAAACGTTTAACAATTATTCGTATTACATTGTTAAATTCAACACAGAATAATGGTGTTAATAACATAAGAGGTGTTTCACATAAGAGTGCCTAAGCTTCAGAATGCTTATTGCATTGCATTGACACATAAGTATCACTGCAGTATGGCATTGCATAATAATTAAAATGTCCCTTTTAAACTATACATAGATATTATGTGTACACTAATCTTAAAATTGTTTAATATCAGTAACAATTCCATGTTGAGTTTGTTACCTTACCATGGCACAAACAAAATAGGTCAGATATTCAAGCCTTTAAATATATCAAATAAAATATTTGTAATTATGTGGGAATGTAGAATTCGAGGTAATGTTTACATACGGCGCAGTGAGTATTATAACCTGACATTTCCCGGAATTTTGAGGCAATATTTTAATGCCTAAATGATATTTATTGTGCTTTTATTATTATTATTAAATTCAATAACAGCCCACCTTGAAAACAGTATGTATATAATTATTATTTATATTGTATGTAAAGTCATTGTAGATACTTATTTTTATTGTAAACGTATTTATTAGTGATATGTAAATGTTTATATACTCTAAAAGTGCAAAAACTGTGAGAATAATATGCTTTAGGATGTTAATAATGAGGTAATAATGTAATTTTGGTGACAATAATGTTTCTGGGGTTTTTAAAAAATACTGGTTATGAAAAGATCGGTAATAACGTAATTTCGCTTACAGTTTGGAATTAGCCAATCAACAGTAAAGAAAGATTTTTAGTTTGAATACTTAAATTCTATTGGACTAGAATTAGCCAATAAGAGACTGGCATTACAGAAGCTATAAGATTTTTACCGTTGAATTCAGTCAGTCGCGGGCAAGATGTTATGAAGTACGGATGGTAAAATTGTGTTCTCTGCAAGAATATATATAAAGTGCTCACAGTTTTTCCATCTATAAAGTGTTGTGTTTATAAATGTGCAAGTACAAGGATAAATAAAAAGAAGTGAAATTAAAAAGTAAATTCTGTGACGTATTTTAATTCTTGTCTTATCACAACCTTAAAAGAACTTGTGTTTCTATAGTGCGACTGAAGCAGCCAAGGCAAATAACTTTAATAATATTACGTAAAAACAAGCATCATCTTCACTATAAGTTTTGGTGTACCAAGCATTAAACATCAAAGTGTATCTTCATTACGTAAGTTAAATACTTCTTCGTAAGTGACGCACATACACGGGAATTCTCACATCTCATATCCAGCATCCAGCTAAACAACTTTTTCTAAGTTGGCAACAAATACAACGAGGCTCAATAACATTCTCAAAGTGGCGTTCCTCAACGTGGAGCTTAATAATTACATAACACTTTTTCAAATATACGTAACAAACAATTACGTACAAAATACATCTTCAAATTTAGGCTCCCAAACGTGGAGCTGGCTATAACTTCCGCAATTTTTGTGGTGTCTCGCATGCCAGCGACAAAACATCTGAATATGATACATGGCCAGCGTTACTTAAATTGTTTTATAGTGAGTTGGAATAGTTCAAGGTGCCACCAGTAGAAGCAAACTATTCAATCAACAAGTTGCACAATGTTGCCAAATGCTCCTACTGTTAAACACGATTATCTATTATTAATTAATTTTGAAGATTTAGAAGCTAGTAATAGTGATGTGTCATAATTTAAAATAAAGAGAGTTGAAGGTTGTTACACTACATCACTAAAATGTAATTTTTATTTTAAAAAAAGTGATTATATAGTTAATGGTACATTTAATTACAAAAAAGTGTTGCAGTTTTTTGTCCATCTACATCCAGTCTCCCACCTCCCCCAGTCTGCAGGACTATTTCACTTCCACTCTGTATACATTGTGAGACTACGTGTTTCAGTGTTATAATTAGTGCAGTTATAATGCCAAAAAGTCTGTATTCTTGAGCATGCAGAATCATCATGTATGATTCCTATATGAACAACAAACTCTTGTAGAGAAGTGAGATGGCGATTTATAGACAGATTCCCCGCTGTTCATGTGCCTCAAAGAGAAATGGTTCATATTCCTGTGAATTGATTTATGCAAACGAGATCCATTCCTAATAATACACCAAAAGTAAATCACTCCAGAATGGACTGTATTGAATGCGTGGCAATTATATTTGCTAGATATGCTAAAAAGGGAATGCAGAAGTGATTTACACTAGAAAATAATTTAGTTCCAATTTTTTTTTAACCAGGCCAAAATGTGGCACTGCATATGTGTTGAGAACAATGGTTTTATGCAAGAGGGACAACACTTCATACCGGCCTCCAATTGTAACGTCTGTTTTGGGTAACCTTTGCTGATGAACGCATTATGTCCAAAATATTTTCAAATCCCTGGCTTGCCAGATCCCCTGACTTTAATTCATATGACTTTTCACTAATGGGGATCTCTGAAAGATCGCGTCTATCACAGGGACAGGTTCAGTATCTGCCTGATTGTGGCAACATGTTGCAGAGCTTCCATTAGATATGCCAAGAGTAACTGTTGATCATGCACTTTTATGGTTGCAGCATGTTGTCAATGTTACAGGTATACATATAGAACATTTTTTATAAAAGCATGTTAAGTTGTTAACATTACAACCCATGTGTTTTACTGCATCTTCTCTGCCTAAAAGACATTGTTTCTACAGTGCCACAGTTTGCCATGGTGGTGAAAACTGGAACTATTTTTTCTGGTGCAAATCGCTTCCGCATTCTCTTAACTGCATCTACTGCATATAACTGTCATCCAATCATTGAAATCCATTCTAAGTAGCATCAGTATAATTATAAACATCTGGAATTATGTATCTATACCTAATTTTTCTATGACAGAATAATAATTATTAAGAATTTTTTGTTTACTTCTTTCCTAACTTATTGATAATTTAATGTTGATAGGTCCTGGTAGTGATGTAAGGGCAACAGCTGGCAAAGCAAGGAAAATGATATCACCGAGGAGGGAGGTAGTTCAATTGGCACATGGCCTGACCGTGGGCAGGGCGGAGGCATGGTCGCAGTGTGACGGAACAGAGGAAGAAGAATGCATTGTGTTGACACCCAATGGAAGTTTACTGGTTTTGGACAGAAACATAGCGGGTCCATCAAGGGAGACAACAGGAATAGAATTACGGAGTAGGAAAGTGCGGAATAGGTTTAGAAATAGAACAGGCTCAGAGAGAAGTACAGGAATATGGAAGTAATAAATAATGGGGGATTTTAATATCAGAATAGGAGGGGGATGTGAATATAGAATGTGATATGTTTCTTGGAAATGAAACATGTTCTAGAAGGGAACAACTCAGGCGAAGTAAAGACAAGTGTATTGATAAGTCAAGTGATAGATTTATTGAATTTTGTAAAGAGAACGCTCTAGATATATTGGTAAATATGGAGATGACTTGGAGGGAGAGTTTACCTTTGTTAATATGAACGGGCAAAGTGTTATTATGGCCGACCAGCCTGGGGACTCAATAAGCAACTTTAAGGTATTAAACTTGTATCTAATAGTTGCCACTTCCCGCTGATAGTGGAGATTCAAAGATGTTTAGAGGAAGTAAGGGAAGTGAGATGGGAATGGGAAAAGAATACTAAGCAGTATACTGAATTTAAATGAGGAACTGTTAGTGTGATAAAGAAAACCCAACACTCATGATTGTTAAATGCTGTAAGCTTGGGTATGATCAGCAATAGGAGCCAGGGCTCGATGCTGATCATGCCCAAATGAATTGAAATAGCTCAACACTTAATAAAGAATAAAGGTCCTGGCAAACTTTATTGTACAGTTGTATCATAACGCTTCATATTATTTGTGGTTCTTTTGTTCTCGGTGCTGTTTGTTCATGTATACTGTTTTTCTCCAAGTCTTAATATAAATTCTAATTTTACATAGAAAAAAAAACTTAATTAAATTGATTTTGTAAGATTTAAGAATCTCAATTAACCTATTTGTTAAGTATTGTAGGTGTTTTGACGGCCCGCTTCAGTAAATGCCAGTTTTAGTTACACAGACCCCCTGCACTGAGTATTTCTTTGTACTGGCATCTCTGATATATGTTTATATTTTTATTTCCAACCATAATAAAATACACAGTTTCAGAGGCAAAAAGTTTCAAATTCAGTGTCTTAAACAGGAACTTTGTCCACAAGACCACAGTGTGCGCTATTCTGTTGTATATGCTCAATACCACCCTAAGCTTAAATCTCATAATATATTTTCATTTTGATTTTGCAAAGCTGTTTATTGTGAATTTTTGTTATTGTTTGTAATTAAAATAATGTACATAACCGTGGAACGAATGTGTGTATGTGTGTTTTTTGAATACTACTGGAATTTTCATCATGAGCATAGCTCGTCATTAATTCATTTCACTATGTGATTTGGTGGAGTGTTTTTGTATATGATTTTTGCAGTTCCTGTATCCATTACTTTTCTATATTCATTATCTTTTTTATCAGCTCCCTTGGAAAAGATGAATTGAGATTCGACTGCAGAATCTGAACAAAAATTCCAGAATTTTTGTATACTCACAAATTACAAAAAAAATGGAATTCTTGCTGCAGGATAAAGCACTAGCTGCTTCATCCTGCACTCCGGGACTTATTATGGTGCTTTCTTGACCTGTCCAATACAACAGAAGCAGACATTTAGCTCTTCACAAAATTTATCAAACTTGCTGGACTCTTGAAAGCAACAAGCTACTTTTATCACTGAATTGTGCAAAGCATCTGAAATTTAACAAATTAATTTCTAGACTTAATGGCAAAGAAATGATCCAGTTGATTGCTAGCCAAGCAATTTATCACTTTCACAAAAAACTAAAACTTTAACCCCAACTCACCAAGTATATTTGCAGCTGCTGGCACAAGAGGAGGGGATGGTGGGAAGAGTGAAGTTGCCATGGCTACAATAGATGGTCCTGCTCTGTTGCTAACACCCTTCATCTTGAGGCTACAATGCTTTGAAGATCCAGTGGCAAGGCGTCCCCGTTGTCTTTGTTTACGTTCATCTAGACGTCGCTGCAAGTCCTGCAGACGAGCTCCATGACGTCCTGAAATTTTGTTCTGTTACGTTAATTACTTTCATTTACTCATACTGTACTTTTCAAATGTATGTTTTATATGAAGCTACGGGCTCGTACACTTCATTATCATTTCAAAACACTTAATGAGACTGAACAAAGCCTTCTTCGTATGCAACTTTTTAAATGTCACTATATATGGTGGACAATTTAAGTTGAGACTGTACAATATCTCCAAAACTAAGTGTTGTATAAAGAAATGTCTTGAATAAAAGTTGCTTAATATTATGGAGGAAAGTAAATGCCATTAGTCGTGTTTCGCTTGGAGGACGTTACGGTGGTCATTTTAGGGTCAATTTAATTTTTACTTTCTCTACTACGTTAGTAAGTAGGGGAAGTATTGCATTCCACCCAAAAATTCGATATCGAGATTTCACCGGAAATACATGTTTTGAGACCCCCTGAATCCAAAAAAAGCATTTTTGGAAACATGTCCGTGTGTGTGTGTGTGTGTGTGTCTGTCTGTGAACAGCATAACTCAGAAACGAACAGTCGGATAAACACCAAACTTGGTATTTAGGTTCAGTATCTTCCAGAGATGCGACACGAAGGTTTTCAAGAAAATCCCCCCACCCCAGACTACCCTTTACATAGAACATTTTTCGAAAATTTTAATTTTCTCAAAAATGGCTCTAACGATTTTGATTAAAATATCATATGTTTAAGATATTAAGATATTGCTTGTTATTCCCTTAAATTTTCCAATACTTATACTTTTTCTCAAATTCGTTATTCAATTTTTTTTTGTCCTGGTAATGCAAAGAAACTGGAATACTCCACATAGCAAGCAGCTCTTAAAATATTTGACTATAGCTTAAAGCCTACCAATTCCCCTTGCATCTACAAGAAAATTAGCAATAAGATTAACATCTCGATATCTTGATTAACATGAAGCATATGGAGAATAAGCATTTGTAAAAATAGTTTGTAAAAGAGTAGAGAAAGGCATGTGAGTGTGACAAATCAGATTTTTTTTAATGGGAACCTACAATTAGGGTCAATTTAAATTGATCCCAAAATGACCATCACAATGTCCTCCATGATATCAAGCAACTTTCATTCAAGACATTTCTTTCTACAATGCTTAGTTTTGGAGATATTGTAGTCCCAATTTAAATGGTCCACCCTGTATATTTTGGAGAACTGTATCATCATTCAAATACCCAATTTCTCTTTCAAAAGGAGTGACTTTTTGTTTGAGTAAGGAAAGCCAGATAGTAACCTAAAAATCCACTCAAATGTATCATATTTTGATTAAGTCAGCTGCAGTTCGGTATGTATTTGGGATATCAAAATCTCTATCACAATTATACTTGCCCTTTTTCTCCTTCTCCTAATGTTGGGCGAGCCAAACATGTGTAGCTTTTTTTATCTGCTTTAAGGACAGAGTGATAATTTTGCTCTGCTGATACTATGTTATCTAACTACATCTGCTCTCAGTCAGTGTTCTGGTTTGTAGACCCATACATGTTAAACTGAGATAATTTCAGTTATGTAACTTGCTGTTAGAAGAGCCACATAGTTTTTGTACACTTAGTGCCAATGATCATTAAATTTTCAAGTAATAATTTAGCATACTCAATTATGCACGCAAAAAAAGGTATAAGAAACTATGTACACTATGTACATAGGAATGACAAAGGAATGAGTTGACTCCAGATTTAGGTAAAATGTCTGTTTTACTGAGTGGTAATAAATCTTATATATTTGTGTTTTGAAGTATTTGGGAGTGATAGAATAAATTTTTATTTTGCCTATTTTGCCCTTTTAAGGTCTATCTGCCTATCTGAATTATAAATGCCAGTTTTTGCCTGTTTTAAATAAACAAACTTTTTTTCAATTCATTTCCAATTTTTCTATCACTTTCAGGGAGCTCTAGATGATGGACACCACTTGGGCAGCCTCTGCATTAAAATGTAACCATCTTTTGTATTGTAATGTTTACTACTTGCTAAGAGTTCAATATTTCTCTTTGAAAGTTTGTTCCTCAGTATCAGAAGTATTGTAGGGAAACATTTTAATGAATAGTGACTGTCAGTTTATTGTGTGAAAGAAGAATAACATCATTTAGCTATGATACCTAACTTCAGTCAGCCATTCAAAAGCAAACTTCACAGCATTACAGAATTTGTTGCCACATGTTTTCAACTGAAGGAAAAGTTTAATTGCATAAGGTTAATCAATCAACATGTGTTAACAAAAACAAAGCTCTAGTAATATAGCAGACTCTTGAAGCTGGTTTCAGAGCACCATGCACTTGTCAACATTCCTTCATATTTTGACTTGGAATAGTGTGTCGATATAGGTGTGCACATTAATGCTAATCTTATAAAATCTCTTAGTAATTGAATGGTAAAGCATTTACTTTTCCACCCCGACAATTGTTTGTCCCATTCCACCTGCTTAGTTGCTAGGTACGATGTTGTTATGTTTGTTTGCATTGTGTTTTCTGTTCATTGATTGCATTGCGACTTTCTGGTCAGTTAGTTTGTGACAGTTCAAGCAGTAAGTCGTGAGTGGAAGATGGGGTTTACTAATGCAAAAAAAGCCGACATGCTCATGGTGTATGGAGAGTGTAGGAAAAATGCAGTTCGTTCCTGTACGGTGTATGTGGAAATGTATCCTAATAGACGTCAAACATCTTGGCAATTATTTATCAAACTCTTCAATCAATTGCGTGAAAGTGGTACTGTAACACCTAGAAAATGTAACAGAAACAAACAAGTGACTGGAGAAGAGGCAGAAATTAATGTTTTGGCTGCCATTGCAGTAGATCCGCAAATTAGTTCCCACACAATCACACGTGGAAGTGGCAAAAGTCAGGCAAGTGTACTGCGCATTCTCCATCGACATAAGTTTCATCCCTATCACATCTCTCCCCATCAAGAGCTGCATGGAAACGATTTTGAGAATCATGTTAACTTTTGTACATGGGCATTAAGACATAATACTCCAGATTCATCATGTATCTTGTTTAATGATGAGGCAACATTTACTAATCATGGCCAGGTAAACCGCAGAAACATGCACTATTGGTCTGTTGACAATCCCTGTTGGCTTCATCAGGTGAAATGTCAGCGTCCATGGAGTTTAAACATGTAGTGTGGGATAGTGAACCATCAGCTTATAGCAGTGTTCATACATAGAAGGAACAGTGAACTTCCACAAGTATCGGAGCCTCCTGACAGACCATCTGCCACAGATGCTAGAAGTTCCTTTGCAGACTAGGAGGAACCTGTGGTACCAACATGATGGCTGTTCAGCCCATAGTGCACGAAGTACTACAGCTTGTCTTAATGGATTGTTTCCAAATCGTTGGATTGGAAGAAGAGGACCTGTACCTTGGCCGGCGCGTTCACCAGATCTGACTTTTTTCTGTGGGGAAGGCTGAAAGACACTGTCTACAAGGATGTACTAACTACACCAGATGACATGAAATGACGTATTACTGCTGCCTGCTCTGAAATTTCCGCTGAAATGCTAGAGCATGTGCAGCAGACTGAAAGCGTGTATTGAAGCTGCTGGTGGTCATTTTGAACACAACCTTTGAAGGGCTATGTTCTCTTTACTTGTAAGAATCCACAGAAGCATTGTAATTCTCTTTTGTTTTTCTTTAGTTTGTGCTACCACAGGTTGTACAAGTGTGGGTGCGTAAAAGATTCAAAATAAGATTTCTCGTAAACCACTTGCACTAGAATCTTGCAACAAATGCCACTGACATTCTAATTTACCCTACCTTTATTCTGTTGATGTAACTGGGCATTGTTCCATTTAAAAAATTGTATGTTTGCTCAAAAAATACACTTTCACAGTATTATTAAAAACTGTTTATAGGCTAAATGTACGAGCCCCTGACTACCAATCAATGCTCTGAAAACTGCACATCAATAGCACTTTCCATTTCCGAAATATTTGCGGTGCAAGTTTTAGGTGATTCACCCTGTATAATACAAGAGGTATAATAGCTCCGAAGTATAATGTTTTTATCACCAAAGAGTTCAGACCCCATTTAGAATGTGATGCAATTGATAAACCATTAAGAAGTTTACTGATTTTTATTTTCACATGATTGAAGTGTTCTCAAAATGATAGTTTAAGGTCTAAAATTTATTATTCCAAGGTAAGGTAATTTCTTCATAAAATTGATTCTCTATCAGTTAAGATGTACTACCGGTTCTTCCTTCACCTTTCATCTACTGACTACCATTGCAGTTGTCTTTGATGGAGAAGTTGTTCCAGGGCTATATTTGCCATTGTTGATAGATAATTGGTATTTTTATCCTTCAACAGCAGAAGCGCATCATCCATGTATGCTATGATACAGCAGTTTTGCAGAAATTTATGTCCAGAAGTTCATCATACAATATATTCCAAAGACCCGGGTAGGAAAATCCTTGTGGACAGCCTTTGGTAATGTCTTTCCACTGTCAAATCACATAGGGATAGTTGCGTTCTTCTATTATGGAAATAATTCTGCATAATTTGAAATAAATTCTTAGGGCAATATTTCCACTTTAATTGGAAAAGTATTCTAAGCCACAGGCATTATTGAAAACATCAGTTATATCAAGAGATATGAGTATATCATACAGTTTCTGTTTAAAAGAACATTGTAACTTGTATTGCTGTATCCTCAGTTGATTTGCGTGGGGTGAATCCATATTGATTTCCATTTAATAAATTATTACTTTAAGGTGATACATAATTCTACCAATTATCAATTTTTTGTAATATTTTCCCCATAAATGCTAACAGGCTAATTGGCCAAAATGAAGTAATAGTGGATTTCTGTGAATCATATTTCTTTGGGAGTATTTTAATTGTGGCAATTTTCCATGCATCTGGAAACATGGCTAATCCTAGGCATTTATTGAATACAGTAATAAAGAACTGCGGTAAAGCAAAATGAATACGATGCACTATGTTGCCAGAGAGAGCATCCATGCCTGGAGTCTTTATATCATTCTGTCTGAATAATATGCTCCACTTCCTACCCAATGAAGGGCACATCATCTTGTGTGTTAGGTGGAGTATACAAGACTGTTGATGGATAGACAGCTGGCAAACGTTGTCATTAAAGTCCACTGGGAAAAAAGACGTCACACAACAATGATGCTGTTTCAAAAGGAGTTGTAGTGAATCCATTACCCATATCAACTGTACTGAGCATTATGTTAGTATTCTCTGGCTTTGTAGAAAGTTTATATAGGATTTTCGATGAATTTTGATTCTGCGAGAAACAGAATTCTTTCCAGCGATTTGCCTTTGCATTTTGGATGGCATGTTTATATTCAAGTCTTAGAGTATATTTTTGATTGCATACTTGTCTCAGGGCCCACATGTTGTTCTTTTGACTTTTCTGCTGCAAGCTAGCAAGCGTGTTCTGAGTATAGTTAATTCAGATGTCACCAGAAGTTTCTTGATTGTGTTGTGTGTTGAAGATTTGGTGAGACTTACATATTTTATTGATTGTATCTGTGGCTCTATGGATTAATTTATTTAGGTTATTTTCTGTGCTGCAATTACTAATTTTAACCAGTATAGGCTCTAGTTGCAGCCAAGCTGATAACTCAAAATGTCTCCATTTTACATTTTAAGCTTTAAATTTCCTCGTGATGTACATCTCATTTGAAAGTGTCTTAGTGTGTGAGAGGATAGAAAGCGTGATTGTAATTAGCTTGTGATCAGAAAATGTATCATAATCACTTACTTTCCAACTAGTAACGTATGGCAATATTGATGCATTACATAAACTGATGTCCATATAGGTAGGTGTACTTCTATATCTGTGATTATATTTGGTTTGTTGGCATCACTGAGAAGGTTTAAGTTTTGGAGCACAGAAAATGATATAGTTTCATGCCACTCTGGTCACAGATTTCACCTCTCTATGCTGGAGAGTAATAATATAAGGGTTATGACCTGTTGAGTCAATAATAATCTCTAATGTACTTAGGATATTTTCAAATTCACAAAGAGGTTCAGCATATATATAGACAGTTTGCCGAATGGTACACACATTACTACACAATCTGGTGAACAAAATTGTGGAACAAATAAAGCATTTGGTATATTTGTGATTACAGCTGATATACATCAACGATTTGTATCCCGTGATAATAAGAATTTAACTTCAATCCAAAACCTATACTCGGTGCCAATCAAGAAGGTGATTGACATTTCGGGGAGAGAGAGAGGCGATGTTGCCACTCATCGTGACCATGTGGAGAGCATGCTAGAACTGTGTTGAAGGCAACTGGGTTGCACCTGCATTGTAGAGCAGGTATTATTTATATTCGTATACGAAGACAATTGTAAAATAATGAATCTACGTGCAGAGGATAGAAAATGCAAGAATATATCAGTGTAAAAATCTGCGTTAACAGAAGTGACATACCTGTGAAATATTGATGCTTATTCTAATGGGAAAAAATGCCATATTTCCGAATCGCTTGCATCGCTGCTGTTGTTGCTGTTCGTTTGATAGACAATCCTGCCACCGCCACCGTCGTCGTCATCTGAAGAGCTGCTAGAATTCCCCATGGAAATGACAAGCTGTTCTATAGTTTCTTCCAAAACTCCTTCATTTTCCCAAGCCGCACTTATTACGCCCTTTGTTTGAGTCACTGCTTTTTTTTCCAGTTTTCAGCTTTTATTGCTGTTAGTGTCTCTTCTGTAAGCTTTATTACTGATGACACAGTGAAACCTTTATTGTTTCGCCCAACATAACCCTTTATGTCGGCCCAAATTAATTCAATCAAGTTAAAATAACAATGATAAGGGAGAAGCCTAACTATTTTGTGACCATGCAGCAATGCCATCGACTACATAACTTGGAAACCGCGGTTTGTTTGCTTTCACAAGTTCCAGTAGCTCACTTTTCTTCAGTCTCTCCTTCATCGGTATATTGCGGCGAACAAGCCACTGAATTATTTTCTCCTCTTCGAAGTATTCTCTCACAGAGCATATTATTTCCTGCGCCTGTCATTTAATTGGGATATCTTTACCAAATACAGTTTAATTCGGTTCCCGAGTGCGCTCAGTTTTTCGTTTGGCTGTGCTATCTTTGTCACTATTTTTGGACATTATTAAATATCCATTAAACGTGTTAACACAATTATAAATGCTCACACAACACACGCACTCAAACACACGTAACACAAGGCAAATACCATACAAATAGGACGATGCAAAAGAACTTTTCAGTACGCAGGCAATTTCTAAACTGATACAAAAACATAAGCAAGCTGGGGCTAAAAGGAGGACATTGTTTATAACTGCAGCTACAGCAGAAGATAAGACTACAGTTCATGTTTAATGCAACAGTCGCTCGCCTGGCACGTCATGCCAATCACGTGTTACGATATTGCAACAAGGCATTTGTGTCTATCGTTGCTATGGAAACGTCTTAGTTCTAATTGGTCCTTGTAATGGTTGCTATAATGACCGCTGTGACGTATTCATCCCCTCCCATTCATTTAAAGCTTTCCGCCACGTGGTTAGTAGCTGTCAATCACCTTCTTGATTGGCGCCGAGTATAGTACTTTATTTTCTCTGGTATTAGGCTCTTGTATGCTAGAATTATGTGATTGTGATTTTGAAATATCACTATTTGTATTTAAGCCTGCATTTTTTTAACAATTCACATGTAGATATTATAGACTTACGTAAATTTTGTTGGCAAATTGTTAATTCAGCCATAACTCGTTTTGACCTTATTATGTCGACAACTTTTTTTATATACAGGACACATTACTGATGCTGCAATATGCGCACATTGTATAGCATAGCCTCTGTTCATCATTCTGTTGATATATTGTAAACAACTAACACATCTGACTTCTGTATTTGTGCAATCTTTAAAATCATGCTCAAAGGAGCAATGAAGACGTACTAAAATATCCAAAACCATGGCAATTGAAATAACGTATGATGGAGACATATTCTTTGACTGGCATCACAATATCCTAAATAAAGTTTTTCCATCTGCATCAACAAATGGTACATCTTAGTTGTTCTGATCACAGCATACTCTGATTTCCGCTCTTAAGTTTTCCTCAAAAACTGTACATCAAGTCTTTGTATAGGATCCAGTAGGCACTGTTGTAGTGATGGGTTTTGCTCTATAATGCTCTTCTTTTGTTATCATAACCTCAATACCATGTAAAATAACTTGTAGGTCTCTCTTTTTAGCTATCTTTACACACAAATCGTTAGATGATATTTGTATTTTGTATTTATTTATTGTGCTAAGAGATTTACAATTTGATAGTCTACTGAACTTTGACCCTGGCCACTCATTCTGTAGACCATCACTACAGTTTATCTACATTTTACAATTTCCGATCAATAAATTATTTGTTTCAGATTTTCATGTCCCATTTCCACTTGTCACTTATTGATTACTTTACCATCACACATTCACCATAGTTTTCCATTCAAAGAAAGATACGCTACCTCTTACTTTTCTCTATCCACTGTCCAAAGCCATTTATTTCTGACTTTACACAAAAACTGTCCAATGCTCCTAACGTCCTTGCACATCATTTCAATTATAAGCGTATTTCTATCCCCTTCAACCACTTCTTTTTAAAAAATTCTCTTCTTCAATTTTCTCTACCTTGGCACTTAAATACTATGCGTTCAATGTCTTCATTACCACCACATATCGAACATTGGTTTTGAGGAAAGCCCTGTCTTAACCCTCTTAGCCTCCATGCTCCGGTTCTTACCCATGCAAAAGATTCTCTCTCTTCTTTATTTACTATGACTATATATTTTTCCCTACCACAAGTATTTTTCATTGGCCTATAACAAACCTATGAGCTCTTTTCGGCAATCTCACTGAACATGTTTTGTATTTCTATATCTTCCAGTCTTTTCCTCGACTTTTTCCAAAAAATTTTCACATTATTTTCTCTCCTTCTCCACATGTCTCCTAACCCATTTTTCTCCAAAATGTTCCGTAATTGTTTACAATCATCCTCAGTTCGTAATGCCATTGAGACTCCTTTAATTCTTTCTTACTTTCTTTACTTTGTTAACCCCACAATGCATGTGTTTAGAATTGAGATTACATACCAAATAAAGTGCTTGTTCTGAGTCCTTTATTTTCTCCGGCTCCTTAGGAAATATTGCAACTACATGTGTAGAACATTAGAAGGTTGTTGTTGTATCTGCTGACTTGAAGCAATTATAGCATAAGTAGGTGAAGAAGGAACTGAAGTACATTCATGTTTTCCTTCATGGATACCGACATTAATTCAAGTAATATGTCTCTGTAGACAACTATTATTTCTTTTGCAGTAGCCAACAATTTCAAAACATTTTCACACCATTTTCTATCACTGCATTTATCTTTTGTAAGCACTTCAATTATATTATTTATTTAATTTTCTGCAGAGCGGTATGTTGCATTGATGTCTATAGGATTCACAGCTATTTAATTTTCCCAATGAGGTCATAAGTGTTACTATGCTCAGACACTTTGGTTGGGGGAGTTCCTGAAATGTTACGAAGTATCTAACCAATTTGCCAGATTGTATGTGGGTGAGTCTATTGTATTGATGATTGGGCACATTTTATTGCTGGGTTTGTGAATCTTTGATAATCCATGATGTGACGTGTTGGTAGCACTGGGGATGCTAGTATTGGCAACACAGCAGTGTAGGTTGGTAACTCGGATAGGATGTGACATGTCGTAAAGGGAGAGACTAACTTCATAATTGTGGGGTGTGCAAGTAAGTGCCTTCCTCTTTCTGCAAGGTCCCTGAAGAGGTAACATGTAGTAAACATAGCAGTCCACATTGAAACAATTGGGTAAAAGTAATCTGTATATTTCTAAAGATTAAAAGCAGAAGCACTACTAACAGTGAAGTATTCATCATGATGGTGGATTGATTCACACTTTTTTACACTCACCTTCACTAATTAAAAGTTGTATAAAACAGAAACGTTTTCGAGGGCATTCGTCCTCATCGTCAGCGACTGGGTGACTAAAGGTCGCTTTCTCCCATATCCTCTTCTTCCTCTTCCTGCGGATTCTGAACCTGTTGCCATCTGGTGTTGGGGGCACAAAGTTTTAACACATTGCCCACAGACGGGATTTGAAAATTAATGACGTTGCCATTTTTGATGATGTGTATTTTTTCCAAGATGTTCAATTCTGTTGGTGTGGTGAGGGGTTTTAACAACTTTATACTTTGACCAATGTTGTGGTTTTCTGTCCAAAAATGGTGTGATACAGCGGATTTCTCTATTTGTTTTACTTTTATGTGCCTTTGGTGTTCCTTAAGTCTGGTTTCCAAGTTTCTTTTTGTTTTTCCTATGTAGAATTTCTCACATTCATCACAACTAATCTGGTAAATTCCGGATTTTAGTGTGTTTGGGATGGTATTTTTGAGAGGTGTGTTTATTAAGTTCTTCAAGCTGAATTTGTTCTGTGGAGCTAGTCTTATGTTAAATTTGTTGAAGATTCGTTCAAATTTTCTAAAGGCCCAAGGGTGATATGTGAATTTCTTGTATTTCCAATTTGTGTTTGAGAGAGGTGTTAGAGTGGTGGTATGTGAAATTTCCTTGAGCTTTTTCTTCTTGTTTATCATGTTCCTTACGAGATCTGAGTTGAATCCACTAGTTACTGCTATTTTTTCTATATGTTGTTCTTCTTTTAAAAATTCTTCTTTACTCAAGGGGACGCTATGTAACCGATGGATCAAACTTCTAAAGGCGGCTAGTTGGTGTGAAGTTGGGTTGCAACCATTTTTCTTTATATAATTGTCCACATGTGTAGATTTTCTATGTATACCGAATTTAAAACCATTTTGATCTCTAGTTATAATGAGGCCCAGGAAGGGTAAGGTGTTGTTCTCTTCAATTTCAATTGTGAATTTAATGCTGTTGTCCTGCAGGTTCAACAGTTTCAAGGCATCTTCTGTTAATTTCTGAGGTATGATGGAAGAAATGTCAACATATCTCCGCTAAAATTTATATATGTGAGGGGAAGTTTTCACTATGTGGAGCCAGGAGCAGGAGCCAGGAGCAAGAACAGGTCGCCCGAGTTTACTCGGGCGGAAGGTTAATCGCCACGGTACCTATCCGTTTATTTACGGATTTACCCGTGCGGTATTAAAGATTGGTCAAATAGCAAGCGTTTTTGTCGATGTTTACATGATGATGGCGGTTGCTGGCCCCTTGTGTTGCTATTGGCTCGGGTCGGTGATACCGCCTGGGCGGACAAGCGACCAGACGGTGACCGAGCTCGATGCTGCTTAACTTGGCGGCCGCTTGCTGGACCGTCAGTCAAGCAGTGCCATCTAGCGGGGGCCGATGGGAATGGGTGTTTTGGTGTGAGGGTACCAAGGAAAAACTTCAAGGTGGCACATATATACAGGACAAATGGATTGATTATTGAAATAGGTGACTTTACCTCATAATCCCATGTAAGTTAAGTGTGATTACATATATTTCTAATGAATATTTAGGCTTGCCCCTGTCGACCTCATGGTGAGTGTGAAGAAATGTAAAGATCCCAGGTTACCTCTCGCTCTACTATCTAAATTTAAGTGTTATTAATATGTGAGGTACAATGATATATCCTGGGTATAGTTGGGTTGCTTGGTATCACAATTTTCATTTCTTACTCCCCTGGTTTTTATCTCTTCCATGAGTGTATTTCTGTGTCAAATCTGTTTTTAACGGTTTGAACGCGTTGCTGTGCAACATAGTTTCCACCCTTGTTGCATAATAATGTTTGTCCACATTAAAAAACAGGCTTATTAAAAAACAGGCTTGTTTCCTTTATCTACCAGTGTATAAAATGCGTATTTCAGATTATTTTCTTGTGTGGTTGTTTCTGTGGTTGGCTTTTCTTTTGTATTAAAGTTGCAGGGTACTTTTGGCCCACATATCAACAGTCAAAAGAGAAACTGAAGCTTTTAAAGGCCCTTAGAAGCCAGCAGAACTCTCCATTTGGGAAAAATTATTCATACACAAGAATAAGCACCATATATTAAACTTTAATAAAAAGGATCTCATTGTGCAGTACATCCAGCCAGATAATGCCATCTACAAGCCACAACAGGAAGCGCAGCAGTGAAACCAGGCTGATGATGGTGACAACAGTCTCCGAGACATGTCCAGTAAGTTTCGATGTGAAAGTGAAACTAGAATAATAAAAATCTTAATTTTTGTATACAAGTCTTAAATAAACTTTACTCTGGTTTCCCAAAAATTATTAGAAGAGCATATTTAGTTCCTTCAGCTGAGGTGCAGAGTATTCCTTTAGAATATAATATGATGGAACACAAAATAGGGGAGGATTAGATAATAAAGAGAGCGCTAACATCTTCAGGAGATGCTTGAGAACTTGGCATGTGGAATGTCCTGAAATGGGGACTTGTAAATTTCAAGTGACCCTTTACTTTTTAGTTTCTCTTCTACTCACCTATAGTAAGTAGAGGAAGAATTGCATTCTATCCTAATATTTATATAAAGATTTCACAAGAACTACACATTTTGAGGCTCCCTGAATCCCTAAAAAGCATTTTTAGAAAAGTATGCATGTGTTGTGTGTGAAAGAACAGCACAACTCAAAAATGAAAACTTGGCATTTAAGTTCAGTACCTTTCAAAGATGCGACATGAAAGTTTTCAAGAAAATTCCCCCATTACAAACTACCCTTTACATAGAAAATTTTCCAATACAGTAAAACCCTGTTAATCCGGGCCCCTTTAAACCGGATTTCGTTTAATCCGGACAAGCATCCTTAAAAAAAAAAGTCTGCGAATTGCTAACTTAAAATTGTCCATTTTCTTTTTGCACAGACTGTACAATAGGCATTTCTTGGGAATACCAGGAATACATTAGTGACAATGGTACATTAGGCTGCCCTCCTTCCTGCTGTACCTGCAATAGGGCTTGCAACGCTTGTCAGAAGGGTTAGTTTAACACTTGTCTTTCTCAGTCATTAAGCTAAAGAAACAAATCGAGTGCATAATGTCGTTTAGTAAACCTACAATATCGAGGAAACGTAAGCATAAATTGCTTACAAAACACGAGAAACTGAAAATTATCGAAAGGCTTGAAAATGGTGCCACTGTTGCGTGTGTATGTGCAGAATATGGAATCGCAAAACAAACAGTTTCGGACATAAAAAAGAATGATTAAATGTGACATAAATGAGGAAAATTGTCAGGTCAAACGAATGCGGCAGTCAGCTGAACAAAAGTTACAAGATGCGACATACAAGTGGTACAAACAATTTCGTGCAAGCGAAATTGCAATGAGAGGTGTTGAAATTCAAGCTGCTGTGAACGTCTTGTGAAACAACTGGGTATCAATGGATTTTCAGCTAATTCGGGCTGGTTATACAGACTGGATTGGATATGGATTTTGGAAAGCCGAAAGTGAAATTAAGTACAGTTAAACAGCATCTGAATTGTGTAATAGACTTTGTCGAGAAAACTGACAATAAACAGACTTCCGCATACTACCATCATATGAGGAGTCTTCGTGATCTCGTTGTGAAAGAGATGTGTGATAGACTACAAAAGAAAATTGATAGTTGCTTCAAACCAAACAAATAAAGAATGTGTAATTAAAATCAGGTGGGCGTATTGTATCTTACATTCTAATAAAATTATACAGTACTCAATTTTTCTCTGTGGTGTTTATTTCACTTAATATGGACTTTTGATAATCCGGACAACATTGAGCACCAATTGGTCAGGATTAACGAGGTTTTACTGTATTTTTTTATTTTCTCAAAAATGATTTTGATTAAGATGCCACACACTTAAAATATTCACATGACAAATAAACGTATACCTTGCATTTTCTGGGAATAGCCTGTGAAGTCACCTTCATTACGAATTAATTCTGTATAATTGGTAAACCAAAAGATGTAGACTTAAAATGCTTGTATAAAAAGTGTAGATCTCTTTAAAACACACAGTTTACTTCAAATAACTTTTCTTTTAGCATTAGCCATTTCCAAAATATCCATAATTAATGCTTTGAATTTTTTAATACTAATTGAAATTTTTTGAAGTGCTCTGACCATTTAGTTGTTTGGAATTTCAGGGTCAACACATAGTGACCACTTTTTAAAGATTTTACCAGCATGTCTCCTGTATGTCCTCTATGCCTACAACGAAATGTGTAGCGAATATTTCTGCAAATATTTATCTTAAATAACCTAAAGTAAGTAGAAAATTAAAGCTTCTGTATCAATAGATTGCAAAGGAGATATAAAAAAAAATCTGATATGTTACACTCACATGACTTTCTCTACTCTTGTACAAACTAGTTTTACAAACGCTTATTCTCCATATGCTTCATGTTAATTATTGCTAATTTTCTTGTAGGTGCAAGGGGAATATATGGTAGGCTTTAAGCGATAGTCAAATATTTTAAGAGCTGGTTGCTATGTGGCGCATTCCATTCTCTTTGTATGTCCAGGACATAAAAAAAATGAATAACGAATTCCCATGTGAGAAAAAGTATTGGAAAATTTAAGGGAATAACAAGCAATATCTCGAAAATACTTCACTCAACAAAAAAATGTATATGACATAAATTGTGTATTTTAACCCGATCTACATTTTGTGCGTATTTTAACGCGATCTACATTTTGTGTGCAGTAAAAATTTGTCTATCTCTTATGGTTTACCAGTTATGCAAAAGTCGTTCACAATGAAGAATACTTTTGGAGACATTCCCAGAAAATTCGAGATATACATTTCATTTGTCATGAAAATATCTTAAACATATGATATTTTAATCAAAATCGTTAGAGCAATTTTTGAGAAAATTAAAATTTTCGAAAAATGTTCCATGTAAAGGATAATCTGGGGTGGGGGGATTTTCTTGAAAACCTTTGTGTCGCATCTCTGGAAGATACTGAACCTAAATACCAAGTTTGGTGTTTATCCGACTGTTCGTTTGAGTTATGCTGTTCACAGACACAGACACACATGGACATGTTTCCAAAAATGCTTTTTTTGGATTCAGGGGGTCTCAAAACATATATTTTCGTTGAAATCTCGGTATCGAATTTTTGGGTGGAATACAATACTTCCCCTACTTACTATACGTAGTAGAGAAAGTAACACACGTTTTTTTTTTCTGGATTTTCTGTCTTTGTCGGTTGACTATAATAAACTTCCTTTCCATTACAACTGATAATAGGGGGTTCACCTTTATATACAATTTACTCTTTCAATGCTATTGCTCTTTTCAGCAGCCTTTATTATTCTTTGTTTTGCTATCCTGAAATGTATAAACAAATTTTATACAAGTTTTGCAGTTTTATGCACAAAGGGACACATCTAATGACCTACAAACCATGAACTGCATGATACACAAATATTATTTAACACTTTCATACACTATACAATAACCATAAAACCCAGAAGCTGAAACTATATGGAATGACTTCCTCCTACGAGCTCTAGTAAAAACCTGCGGTAGACACTAAATGATTGAATTTTGCAATCAAGTAGTTTACAGAGGCTCTTACTTTCAGCTTCGCCCCCAAAGATGAGATCTAGCCTAACCATTCCAGCAAGATCACCTGCGCCGCTGGGTCCAAGGATGGCAAGCTCCGAGTTGTCCACACTCTCACGCGCGCATATTCTGCAGCAACCACACTCCGCACAACCAGAGTCTCCTTCCCCACAGCCACACTCTCTGAAAGATACAAGATTTTATTTGTAGCAGTTGTTTTTATCAGATTAGAATGTATGATATGCATAGTCCAGCACAAGTCATGGTGAACCTTTACCAGGCCTTTCTTAGGTAACACGAAAGAAAGCAGTCCACTAGGGTTAGATCCTGGGATCTAGATACTAGATGACCCATACAAATAATTTGCACAACCTTGTTAAATATCTAAATAGGCAATAAACTGTCATTCACCCATGTTTAAATACTAGACTTGCCTGGCTGACAGTAATGACTTATGATAGGATGTTTTGTAAATCTGTGATATTCCCCAACGTGATACGGTAATTTGTATCACAAATTACTCAAATGTAAATAATTATTTTTAATATGAATATGTATTTTTATGTAACATTGATTTCAGAGGTTTAATAATGGTAATTATTATTGGTAAATAATAATATACGGCTCTACTGAAACTGTCAACAATAACGCAATAATGCAGAGAGGGGGGTGAGTTGTTTATCGTTACCGGGAACCAGGAAGTTACGTAATGTTTCGCGCCTTTTCGGTAAAAGCTTCCAGAATGTTCTCTAAAAGAAATATGTATTAGTGGTTTTCATTGGATAGTAAAATAGACGCTAATGTTGGCGCGTTTTATTAGCCAATAGCATTTCATTTATAATCTTTAGGTGTATCTTGAGGTAAGCGCATAAATAGCCAGGCTCAAAGTCGGTCGCCCCGCAGTTCAACAAGATTCTTAGTACACTACACGTCGACCCCCAGTTCAACGGAATTCTCAGTACACTACATGTCGCCAATTAGTCCTTCATTTCGTCATAAGTTACACGCAGCAGAAGTACAAGAAATCTTATAAAATATTCTACAGTTAAATATACAAAGTTGAAGTACGTGAGTTAAAAGTGATAAGAAGTTATTATAAACAGTTTCAGTTTGGGCGAGTATTCAGATTAATATGTAAATGTGTTAGTGCACGTGTTCGACAATAAAACATTATAAAACACATTTCTTCACTAGTAATTTTGGATAAAAGATTCCTTCCCGCTTCACAACCTGTAAGAAAAACATGCCTACCAAGATCAGATGATAGCTAGCCGGTGGACATTTAAAACTGATACAAATTGCTACGCCAGAGGAATCTACAAACAGAACAAATGAACCAACCAACGTATGACGTCACACAAGATGGCTTCGCGTGAAGTAAACACATATTTGCTCTCGTAAATTGGCTTCCACAACATGGTGCTTTAAAATATATATACAATTTGTTCTCTTACAAATTGGCGCCATCAACGTGGGGCGAAGTGACCAGGAAAGGAAGGCAAAGTGACCAGGAAAGGAACTCAAGTAACCAGGAAAGGAAAGATGACCAGGAAAGGATCAACATAACCAGGAATGCAGCAGTGAAATGATCTACAAGACGCAGATTCAAGAAACTAGAGGAGCGACAAACGACGCGGATAAGTGGACGCAAAAACATCGAGACAACGTAGATTCATCATAAAACAACGCAGAAGCGACATACAAATCTAGGAGAATGGGGCAGAACGCTGGACATCAAAGTAACAGCAACGGACAGCATTAGTAAGGTTAGAGTATCCTAATTTTTTAAGTGTAAATAACTTTCAATGTTATTGAGGAGTGGTAGGATAAAAAGAACAATGGCTACCAATAATTCAGAGGAAATAATTATGGAGGATGAAAATGTTAGTGCAGAAAATAGCCCAGATTTTTTGGGGTTTGAAGATGAAAATGTTAGTGTAGAAAGTGAGAATAGAATAGCAGGAAATGTTAATCCTGATACTATTATGATTATGGAAATGCTGAGAAATATGAATAGAGAATTAAGGGAAGATATGAAAAAGACTAATGAGAAAATAGATCAAAACAGGGAAGATAGTATTAAGAATAGTGAGAAATTAGAAAAACTAACTCAGAATATGGAAAAGAATAATAGGGAATTGAGAGAAGATATTGATAGGAGTTTAGAACAAAAACTAACTCAGAATAGTGAGAAATTAGAAAAACTAACTCAGAATATGGAAAAGAATAATAGGGAATTGAGAGAAGATATTGATAGGAGTTTAGAACAAAAACTAGATCAGAATAAGAGAGAATTGAGGGAAGATATTGGTAAAAGCTTAGAACAAAACAGGGAAGAGATTGAAAAGAAATTCATGGAGCTAGATAGTAGTATGATTAGAATGAAAAATGAAAATCAAGAAATGATAGCACATGAAATAGGTGAAGTTTCAAAGAAAATGTTAGACATGAGTAGGGAAATATCTAACCAAAAAAATGAGGTTAACAATAAAATAGAGCATGTTAATGTAAAATGTACAGAGTTAGGTAGCCGAATGAGTAGCATTTCAAGTGAGTTAAAAGAGATGATGGAGGCTACAAATGCAGATTTAATACAGGTGCAAGTTAATTTCAGAGGGGAAATATCTGAAATTCAGAAGGAGTCAGAAAAACAGAGAAATAAATTATCTGATGAAGTTAAAGATTTGTCTAAAGATTTGAATCAAAAGCTAACTTCTGAAATTAACAAACACCAAACTGTTCAAAATGAGAATAATAAAAAATTGGAACAGACAATAGAAAATCTGCAGGGTACTGTAAATAGGTTAGAATTGAATTCAAGGGCAAATATATGTGATGTGAATGTATCAGATGTACAACATAATGATAGAGGTAGTTCCTCAGGTATGACCAATAATGTGAGTGATGCGGCAGCTTCATCTATAGCTAATGCTGAAACTCAGAATTCACAAGTTATACTAGAGAATTTAAATATGGGAGCAGGGAATTTGCAAAATTACAATCATATCTTAAGTGATTTTCCACTTCCAAAATTTCATGAAAACTCCAGTCCAGTACAGTTCATAGCAGAATTATCAGAGTATTTTCAAATTAAAAAGATACCTGAAGCATTGAAAATGATAGTTGTCAAAAGATGTTTGGACCAGAAAACCTTAGATTGGTTACAAATGGTATCAGGGGGTGAAATTTCATATGAATCCTTTAAAAGATTATTCATGAACAGATTTTGGAATGTTACGGTACAACAAAGAATACGAGCAATGCTTAGTCATGGTCAATTTAACCCACGAGAGGGAATATCGATGACTGATTACTTACTAAAACATGCAAGTCAGGTTAGAAACTTGTCACCTCCAATCAGTGAGGAAGATTTTGTGAGTTTGCTCGCAAGGCATTATCCTATAAGGATACAAAATTACTTATTAATTGCAAAACCACGGAACATCTATGAGATGACAGAATTAATAACAGCTTTGGAACAACAGGAAGAAGATATGTCTCGGGAGTGGGAACATAGATTTTTAGATGTACGAGATAGAAGAAATTACCAAGGTAGTTATCAACAAATAAGAGGACAAGACAGACATCATGAAATTAATACCAGACAACGGTATCAATCACATGTTCCACAATTTGAAAGATCAAGGATAGATAGGAGACCAGGACAGAAAGATTGCCTGAAAGAGGGCAAAACTATGGAAGGAGGTATATTAGACAGAGGGGAAATTTCACTCACTGGAGGGAAAATAATAACCGTGAAAGATCTGAGGAACGGCAAGAAAATTACGTGCCAAGGGGACATGATGTCAGAAATCGAGGATTTCGAACTCGAGGAAGGGGAACTCAAAACAATGGTGGCAACACTGAGATAGATTTAGCGCCTGTTAGGAATGGCAGTCCCATACGTGAACATGGAAATAACCAGGAAAACTGTTAACAGACTCCTGTGCAGTAGGTTCTCAGGACGTCTTTAATAATTCAGTATCCATTACCAATACAAATCATACACCTACACATACACCCCGCAATAAGATTACAGCAACAAAAGATAAGGGAGAAAATTTTGAGTCACCTCATGTTAGAGTGGAAATTGCGAAGAAAGAAATCATTGCAACTATAGATTCTGGTTCATCAGCTTCAATTTGCTCACAGAAATTTTACATAAATTTGATTAATGAAGGTAACAAAATTATGGCTCTTCCCACTAGTAATTTAGTTTGTCGTGTTGCAATTGGAAGAACTACACAGGTCATAAAAACACAAGCTCTACTTAGCATACTTATTGGCGGAGAGAATTTTGAGGTTATGTTTCTAATTGTAAACCATCTGATTTGTGACATAATTATAGGATGTGACTTCCTACATGAATATGACGCATGTATAGATTTTAAACATGAAGAGTTAAAAATAACAAAAGAAGATAGAGAAATAAAGGTACCATTTATAAAAGAAAAAGTTTCTGTAATCGAGATGACAAAGGATGAGAAAAATATTTGTGACCAAGAGTTTTTTGTGCAAATAACAGAAACTGATAGAAATAGTCAGATTAAGCAGGTAGTCACAGAATATGAAGGAAATACCACGCCATATTTTCAACAGCTAGCAGAAATGCCAGAGAAAGTAGAGGAATTTACAATCCAAACAAAAGACGACCATGTGAGCGAGACAAACAACAGCAGGAAAGAGAAGAGAAATGATGAAATAATACACAAGTGTGAAGAAGCTTATAATCTTACGATAATGCAAAAACAAATCCTTCATGATGTTTTGATGAACAATAGTTCAGTATTTAGTAATATCCCAGGTAGATGTAATGTATATCAGCATACATTTCAAGTAGAAGACGTACCACCATATAGGCACAAGTATGACAATTTACCTATAAGTCTTCGAGACAAAGCTAGGCAATTAATAAATAGCATGTTAGAAAATGGGATTATTGAGCAAAGTAATTCTCAATACATAAATTCAATCTGCTGGAGTATTAAACGAGATGGTAGTTTGAGATTAACTTTAGACGGTAGATATGTCAACAAGTATATGAAACCAGATCATTTTCAAAGTGAGGGAATTGAACAACTAATTACAAAACTTTCAAGAGGGAGATTTTTGACATCCATCGATCTCACTGCATCATATTGGCAAGTGGAATTAGATCCGCAAGTGCGTGATTACACTTCATTTCAGTACTCAGGGATCCAGTATCGTTTTTGTGTAAATCCTTTTGGTTTAAAAAACTCAGGAAGTGGATTTTTGAGAGCCATTCACAGTATCTTTGGAAATTCTGCAGATGACTTTTTAATAAAGTATATTGACGACTTCTTAATCATTAGTCAAACATTTGAAGAACACATGAATAATGTCCATTATGTGTTAAATAAACTACAACAACATGGTATGACTGTGAACATATTAAAATCAAAATTTTGTGTCAAGGAAATAAATTTTCTGGGTTATGTAGTGGATGAACGAGGTATAAGACCTGATCAGAAAAGAATAGAAGCAATAATGAGAATTCCGCCACCCAGGAACGTAAAACAAATTAGACGTCTCTTAGGGGTATTGAACTTTCAGAGTAAGTTCGTACCAAGATATTCGGCGGAAATAGAACCACTGCGGCAGCTACTCCGAAAAAACAATAAGTGGAGATGGACAGAGGATCATCAAAAATGTTTTGAGAGAGTAAAGGAACTCTTTGCTAAGTCCATATTACTCGAGAGGCCCAGAGAAGATTTGGACTATGAAATTTATGTCGACGCATCAATGCAAGGATATGCCGGAATTTTAGGACAGCGAGACATCAACAATGACTTTCACGTCATCAGTACAGCTTCTAGAGGACTTACAAATATTGAGCGAAATTCTTCAGTGACTCAGTTAGAAATTGGAGCACTATATTTCTCATTAATTCGTTTTAAAACCTATATTTATCAGCAAAAGGTGAAAGTATATTCAGACCACATCAGCTTAACTTTCATACAACGGTGTAGATTATGTAGTGGAAAACTTGCTAGATACATTCATGCAATATCTGCATTCGATATTGAGATTATCCACATTCCTGGCAAAAATAATACCTTCAGTGATTTGCTGTCAAGATTGAACTACAACCCACAAATTCCCGAAAATATTGACAGGCCTAGAAATGAAGTCAAAATATTGACAATTGAAATTCCTTTAAGTAAAGAAATGATTAGAAAATTGAAAAATATGGGGGAAATTCAAAATGAGGATGCAAAATTATTTGAACTTAAAGAAAATGCACCATTGATTGAGGAGGCAAAGAAAGAAATTATAGCAATTCGAGATGGGACATTATACAAAAAGCATGGAAAAGAAATGCCTAGTTGGAAGGTAATGGTTCCGAAAAGCATGGAAAAGGAACTAATTAAGAATTTTCATGAAGGGTTAGCACATTCAGGGACGGACCGAACAACTTCTATGATTTTAGAGAATTTATACATATCCAAATTGCGTCAGAAAGTTCGGAAATTTATATCGTGCTGCAACCTGTGTCAGAAGGCAAAGCAAATAAATGCAGCATATGCATTTGAAACTAATTCGGTTATAAGGGATAAGCCGAGATGTGTAATTAGTATTGATATTCATGGTCCGATGCCTCCAAGTCAATTTGGAAATAAATATATATTTGTCTGTTATGATATATTCAGCAAATATGTAAGAATTTACCCTTTGAGAAAACCTACAGGTTTAGCATGTTTAAATAGACTACTTAAGTCATATGTGATAGAAGAAGGACCTATTCAATCTGTATTGAGCGATAATGCTTCGTATTTCACAGGAAAAAAATTTATGGATGGACTGAAAGAAAATGGCATTAAACAATATTTTTCATCAAGATACAGACCGAACTCCAACCCAGTGGAGAGGGAAATTAAGGAAATTTCAAATTATTTAAGGGTGTTATGTCATCGAAAACACACCCAATGGTATGGATACGTGAACTTTGTTCAGAACCTACTAAATGAAACCATAAACAATGTGACAGGATATAAACCATGTGAACTTAAGTTGGGAAAGAAGATCAATACAATGTGTAAAAAAATTCCAGAAGCCATTCCAGAGGCGCATTCGATACCACCAACAGAAGAAGAGATGTTCCGAAAAGCATTCGAGAGGATGAAGAAAAAAGCCATAAAAAGAAAAATTAAACATGAAGAAAAGAAGAGAAAGGAATGGAGGATCAAAATAGGAGATTTAGTTTTGGTTAAAACCAAGAAATTGTCGGACAAAGAAAATAAACTTTATTGGCGAATGTTTCTCAAATACCATGGACCATATGAAGTTGTTGAAGTGTATGGAACTAACACATATGAGTTATGTAATCCAACAACTCGAAAAAGCATAGGAAAGTTTCATATTGAGATGCTTAAACCATACAACCATGAAGATCATGGTGAAATAAAAGACAATGATGATAAATAGTAAATGCTGGATAGTTAAAGGCGAAATGCAGAATAATGTATTGGAACGTAAGAGGGTTAAATAAATATGTATGTCATAGGAATGGAGAAATAAATTTTAGACATAACTAAATGTTTGAGAGGAAAATAACATTTTATTAGTAACTGAACATGTGAAACAAAGCATGATATTATATTAAATTAAAAGTACGTAAATACAATTCAAAGAGTATTGTTAAAATAAAATTCAGAATAACAAAAATTGGTAAAAATAATTGAAACAAATACTTATGTAGCAAACAGAAAATGTGAAACATTGTCTTGGTTTAAGAGATGTACATATATGTAAAGGGTGAATATTTTGGTAAATATGTATAGTAATTACAAAAATCTTAAATGTATAAATTTTTGTCAACAACTTAAGAAAGTAAACAATTTGGTAACATTAATTAAATAATTTAGGGTAAAGTATTTGCTATAAAAAAAAGTTTGTGATGTCAGATGAATATCTAAATTAATTAAACCAGAGCCAGTAAGTAGTGGCGAGATAAAACATATGTCGTGTGTTAAATGCGTGTGAAGTGTTAAGTGAAAGTGATAACGTGTGTTCCAAGATTTAGGAGACTACAAACACAATTTTAAAATTTCTAAACAAGTTATAAATATTTATAATTATGTTTCTAGTGGGGCATATGATACGGTAATTTGTATCACAAATTACTCAAATGTAAATAATTATTTTTAATATGAATATGTATTTTTATGTAACATTGATTTCAGAGGTTTAATAATTGTAATTATTATTGGTAAATAATAATATACGGCTCTACTGAAACTGTCAACAATAACGCAATAATGCAGAGAGGGGGGTGAGTTGTTTATCGTTACCGGGAACCAGGAAGTTACGTAATGTTTCGCGCCTTTTCGGTAAAAGCTTCCAGAATGTTCTCTAAAAGAAATATGTATTAGTGGTTTTCATTGGATAGTAAAATAGACGCTAATGTTGGCGCGTTTTATTAGCCAATAGCATTTCATTTATAATCTTTAGGTGTATCTTGAGGTAAGCGCATAAATAGCCAGGCTCAAAGTCGGTCGCCCCGCAGTTCAACAAGATTCTTAGTACACTACACGTCGACCCCCAGTTCAACGGAATTCTCAGTACACTACATGTCGCCAATTAGTCCTTCATTTCGTCATAAGTTACACGCAGCAGAAGTACGAGAAATCTTATAAAATATTCTACAGTTAAATATACAAAGTTGAAGTACGTGAGTTAAAAGTGATAAGAAGTTATTATAAACAGTTTCAGTTTGGGCGAGTATTCAGATTAATATGTAAATGTGTTAGTGCACGTGTTCGACAATAAAACATTATAAAACACATTTCTTCACTAGTAATTTTGGATAAAAGATTCCTTCCCGCTTCACAACCTGTAAGAAAAACATGCCTACCAAGATCAGATGATAGCTAGCCGGTGGACATTTAAAACTGATACAAATTGCTACGCCAGAGGAATCTACAAACAGAACAAATGAACCAACCAACGTATGACGTCACACAAGATGGCTTCGCGTGAAGTAAACACATATTTGCTCTCGTAAATTGGCTTCCACAACATGGTGCTTTAAAATATATATACAATTTGTTCTCTTACAAACGTTAATTAATTGTTTTTTCACACATGCCTTGTGTAGTCTCTAAAGTCGGAAAGTAGATCAGACTGAAAAATTCAATGTCCTAGCCAGGATGTGAACCACACACCTTCGGATGTCTGTGCCACTGCTCTAACCAACCGAGCTACCATAACAGCATGCCAGCACAGCATTAAATTCCCCAAATGACTCACATTTTTCCCGGATAACCACAAGGTGTTCTCAAATTAATTTTAGGATAGCATACACCAATGGTAACTTTCAACCTCTGAGTGCTTGATATTCATTCATTTTCCATAATTTAATTACCGTATTTATGCAAATCTAATGCGCACCCCATATTTGAAACTTAAAATTATGAAAAAAAGGGTTTGTATTAATGTAAAACACATCGACAGAAAATAATAGGTATTTTATTTAAATTTATTTAATACAACAATGGATCTATCGTATATATAAACCATCAGATTATAGAATTGAAAGCACCCTATTGTTAGGTGGCACATTGTTAAAGAACAAAATTACTGTTTTTCGCACCCTGATGTTTTGATAACTTCCTTTGTCCCCTTCTCAGTAATAGTGTAGTCCCACAGCATATCAAACCAAATTGGCATCTCATCAGCGTTGCCTATTTGTCCCATGGAGAATTTTTTTTTCTTCCGAAGTGAAATGACATCCGCTGAAACATTTGTAGTGTGTCCTCAAAATGTGCAGGAAGCTTCTGGCACATTGTTGTACAGCGTTACAGCGTCTTAGAGATAAACATGTCTGCTGCATGAAACGATACACCCATCCACGGCAAGCCTTAAACTCTTGTTTTGGAATACCAAGAAGTTCATCAACCTCTTTAGCTTTCTTTCGTATAGTGTCACTAGTCACAGGTTGCCCATTCTTCCTCCTTTCACGCACAAATTCCAACACGTTTTCTTCAACTTCAGGATGTCTTTCTTTGCGAGGACCCGCAAATGTCTTCCTACTAGCTTTAGTAGCAAATAATGCCAATTTCTGTTTTCGCCACAAGCGAACATTGCTCTCTGATACATTGAACTCCCTTCCTGCTTTTCTATTACCATTTTTTTTCACCATAAGGAATTATTTTACGCTTTAAAGAAGCATCATAAGATGTTCTTCTCTGTTTGTCCTTGCCCTCATATCCTAACTAAAAATGCTCAATAATAGGCCAATGATAAATGAGCGGCTAGCTTGTCGCGAGTTTCCGGATGCATGTTAACTCCAGCAATCCATTGTGAAGTAATAAACAAACAGTTTGAAGTTACTGGCATTCTATGGAATGGATTTGCACTCGAATCTAATGCGCCAGCAAATCTAATTTTGAGTACTACATTTGGTCAAAAAAGGTGCGCATTAGATTCGTGTAAATACGGTATTTGCTTCGCTGTGTGCAAGTCCCAATGATTTCAAATTTAAACCAAGTTGTATACTTTGTAAAACAAAAGACAGAAGGGACATGTGCCATACTAAGAAATGCTAGAGTTTAATAGCTATAAATTTAGTATTGGGCTACTTGGAAGCAAAATGGCCAATGAAACAACTCCAACAGCTTTAGAAGCCAACCAAACAACAATTTGGAATGCTTATGTTAAATGGTGCTCTGAAATCAAAACTTCCACAATTAGTGTAAAGAACACTTACTGTCCTGGATTCCTGTCCGGGCGCATGCTGCTGAGACAACTAATGCTATATCCCGTGCACTCTCGACACACAGTGCACACCATACATAGTTCATGCTTCCACTTGTGTTTCCCTGGGGGGCACATTGATTCTTGGGCATTCTCCCAGTCAAGTTCTTCCTCCTCAACTTCTTCTTCTCCCGTTGTCTCCATAGCAACCACCATCGGCACTTCAAGCAAAACAGTAGATACCCACTTAGTTCGTTATTAAAGTCACAGAAATCCATAAATATTTCCAAAACGATTAAATTATAGTTTAAAAGGTATAATGGCTTATGTTGGAATCATACATTACATATAGCCATTTATTTTTCAAATTCACTTATGTTAAAGAGATTTAGTTACTACCTTTTTCTGTCACAAGCTAACAGTACGTGCAAATAAATCAATTATAGTGATGTTTATTATCATCCTTTTAAATACATTTAAACGACACGTCCAATTACAAATATAAAATAATTTAACATGTACAGCTTATAATTTTACATTACTTTTCATTAACATTTTTACCTTAAGTATCAATTATCCTTTTACATTGCATTTAAATTAAGTTTACCTTAAATATCATTTTCACCTTACATTGCTTTACCATGTCTAAATTCATCTATACTATAAAATTCATTTTCTATTAAGTATTTCTTTATTGTTTTCATCATTACATTTGGCTGGTTTATGTTCTTTATTTCTCTAGGTAATTTATTGAATAATTCTCTTCCTCTAACTTCTATGGCACGATTATTTAGAGTTCCCTTTAATGTTATTCTATAATAATCGTCACACACTAATTAAAGCACACTATTGACATATATTGCACCACTAATACAAAAGGGCCACAACTCAAAGATTTCTACGTTTGTAGGAGAGGGTTTAGAAGATTTCAATAGTGTGAAGCAAAAAGCTTGAAAATGCTGTTTTATGGGTTTATCTTATCACAGCAAAGGCAGAAGAATGCAACGAACTATTAAGTGCCATAAATAATTAGTTGCCATTTAGAGGAATTTTGCAAAAATAAGAATATAGCTTTTCTGCACATGCTTTTTTTTTCTTTCTTTTCTTTTCTTTCTTTCTTTCTTTCTTTCTTTCTTTCTTTCTTTCTTTCTTTCTTTCTTACTTCCTCACTGTTGGTCTCAGTAAGCTTTGACACTAAAGTTATCTTGCTACCAGGACCACTCTATACAAAATATTTACCCACTATCTATTCCTGCACATATTAAAATAGAGAAAGAGGAACCCAATTATGCGTAAAGCTCAATTTTTTACTTTCTCTACTACGTATAGTAAGTAGGGGAAGTATTGTATTCCACTAAAAAATTTGATACCAAGATTTCACCGGAAATACATGTTTTGAGATCCCCTGAATCCAAAAAAAGCATTTTTGGAAACATGAACGTGTGTGTGTCTGTCTGTCTGTGAACAACATAACTCAGAAACGAACAGTCGGATAAACAACAAACTTGGTATTTAGGTTCAGTATCTTCCAGAGATGCGACATGAAGGTTTTCAAGAAAATCCCCCCATCCCAGATTACCCTTTACATGGAACATTTTTCGAAAATTTTAATTTTCTCAAAAATGGCTCTAACGATTTTCATTAAAATATCATATGTTTAAGATATTTTCATGACAATAATATGTATATCTTGAATTTTCTGGGAATGTCTCCAAAAGTATTCTTCATTGTGAACAACTTTTGCATAACTGGTAAACCATAAGAGATAGACAAAAGTTTACTACACAAAAAATGTGGATTGCGTTAAAATACACAATTTATGTCATATACATTTTTTTTGTTGAGTGAAACATTTTCGAGATATTGCTTGTTATTCCCTTAAATTTTTCAATACTTATTTTCTCAAATGGGAATTCGTTATTCATTTTTTTGTCTTGGATATGCAAAGAGTATTAATCTGTGGAAAGGGAATAGTGCTGCACCTAGCAACCAGCTATTAAGAGATATGTATGTGCTTAAAGGCTACTGTATTTCTATATTGCCCTTGTAAATATATATTCCCCTTACATCTACAAGAAAATTAGCAATAAGATAGAGTCTGCAAATGTTTATCTCGATTAACATGAAGTAGATGGAGAATAAGCGTTTGTAAAAATAGTTTGTACAAGAGTAGAGAAAGGCATGTGAGTGTAACACATCAGATTTTTCTGGCTGTGGCCCTCTTGCATGGGGGGTGTGATATGTAAATTTTCCAGAATATTCAAAACCACTTAAATTGTGGTTATCTGACATAACGTGAGAACCTGGCCTTTTTATTTTCTCTGCAGTACGTAAGAGGAAGTATTGTATTCCATCCAAAAATTTGATGTCAAGATTTCACTGCAATTACATGTTTTGAGACCCTCTGAAACCCAAAAAAAAAGAAGTATTTTTAGAAAAAGTGTGTGTAAACATAAAAAACGAAAAGTTGTATGAATACCAAACTTGGTATTTAAGTTTAGTACCTTTCAAAGATGTGACACAAAGATTTTCAGAAAATCCCTTTATCCCAAACTACCCTTTACATGGAAAAAAATGTTTTTGATTCTCTCAAATATGGCTCTTAAAATATTTGATTAAAATACTATATATTTAATATATTTGCAAGGCAAATTAAATGTATATCCAGAATTTTCTAGAAATGCAGGCACAGAGGCATCAAGATTTGCTGGTACAAGAATTTATACAGGAAAGTATTTATTTTTGAGCATCAACTGCAAGCATTTCTATCATGTGATCCAACACCTGTAGAATCTTATCCACAATTTTCTCACTTATAATCAAAATAATAGCACATATGTAGAAATTTAGGCTAGTAACATCAGACATTATCAAGACTGATTTAATCAATGGTTTCAATATCCATTTTATAGATAAAAAGGTTGAGAAGTTTGAATATCAGAAAGCTGTTAAGTATACTTCTATATTTAAAGGAACACATGATTATAAATTTAAAAAATTTACTTACCATCCTTGAGCAAATAAAAAATTCACAACATGTTTTGAAGAATGTGGCATAATATTAGTTCCTCAAAATAACCACAATATAAAAATTGTTAAAATTTTCTAAGAGATAAAATTAAAAAAACAAAAAACCAAACAAAAATCTAGCATTTATCCATTAAACTGTTTAGACTGTGACCAAGAAGACAAAACATAATTTGAAAATCACATTAAAGGAGCATTTTTGAAATATTACTCGCAAACAAACTCATAAATATGCTGTTGCATATATTTTTGACCATTTAATCATTAAATAGATCTAGAAGTTAAATTATTAAAGCATTTAAATAGCCTGTAGATTTTATGATCTGAGAGAAAATATTTAATTTAAAGAATAGAGATTGCATAATGAATTTTGAAATGCATACAACTGATTCTGCCAAGGCTCGATTTTATTGGGCCTGAGCCCTTTTGCGAAGTGTCTGCTAGTAACGTTAAATATGAGATAACCCAGCTTATGGCAAGGGAGCGGAGTAAAGAAACCACTGCAGGCAGGCCCAAGATCCAATAATGGGGCCTGACCAGAAAGTGAATGTCCTGAATTTGACTAGAGTTAAGCTCAGAGGGGTTGTGAGCTATCTTATGGGCCACAGCACTCTGCGCAGACATCTATGCATAATGGGCCATGCACAAGACCGTAGGAAGTGTGTGATGACTTTGAGACCTCACAGCAATACTATGCAAATGCGAAGGTTTTGCCGTGCATAGGTATTTGTCCTTAGGGTCCTTTTTGTAACCTGAGGAGATAAGAAGGGCAGATATCAAGGATGTAGTCCTTTTTATACAGACCATGGACTAGAGTAATGCCAAAATATTAGGCACAATGGGCTCTTGAGCCTGCGTGCAAGGCCTCTTTATAGGTCACCACCACCAAGCTTATATATGCTTGTGAAACTTGAAGTGAGCATCTCTGAATGTGTCAGTTATAACAACCCTGTACCATATTTCAAAGTCATTGCATTTCAGAATTTTTTATGCATAGTAAAACGTTCTATATCCTTGGTTGTGTTAAAAGCTTCAATTTGACAAACATTTAATAGTTTATTACATGCAAATTTCAAGCCCAATATTACTCTTCAGTCATTACTATCACTATTTCATAAACTTTTGTTTAATCAAATATATATTAAAGAGACATTTAAAGTAAATACATCCTGTCACTTCATACTTATTTGACTCCATTTGAGAGACCAGAGTAATCCTCTCCTTTGCAAATTGTTAATTTAAAAAACAACTACTCACACACGAATATTTAAAAATAATTTAGGTTGAATACAACAGTTGTAGCAGTGTGTGTGGTTATGAATTATTGACACACACTGCATGTCGATTCCTTTTATTTTTCACAGTTGGGTGTCCTCTTCCTTTTTTGCATTTGAAGCAGCATTCACAGACACACTAGCTGCTTTTGATATTAGTTTAATGACATCCTTAACAGTAATGGCCATGTGCACCATCCTCGTTAAACCAACCCTTCAGGGACCTTCAGCTTACCGCGGTAAGAATTTGACCAAGGTAATCATCACACAGCGGTGCACCAATGTTCACCGGAGTTTAGGTGATCGTGGTTACCTGGCAAGAGCTCACCATGGTTGAGCGCATTGTTCATTGCCGGTAAACTCTACTGAACGCACCCGGATGTACATCATGTCGTCTATTTTTCACTCGTTCTACCTCTTTGCTGAAGCGCATGCAAGTAATTCAGCGTGCAATGGCAGAAAACAAAAGCAGACCAAAGTTTCTCTATTATGTTATTAAATTTAATGTGCAATTCTAAAGAAAAGATAGAAAGCACAGAGATAGAAGCAATAACTTTAAGATCGGCATGTGGGAAAAGTTGGCCTTACAACTGAATAGAAAAATGTGCTGAACTTTACAGACCTTTTTTTTTTTCCTTTCTTTCCACAGTGACTAAATTCCAGTTAGTCCATATTCACTTACTGAAAGGCAGGCAGAAAATAGAAAGAAAAAAATATATTATTCCCAAACAAGACTTGAACCCGGAACCACTGGAATAGGAGGCGTACACGCTACCCCAACACCGTGGTGACGACTTCAAATTTTAGACTTCGGTACTGACCTCTTCAGGTTACTGGATTCCTATATCTGTGCAATTAAAGTACACAGTATTCTTGAAAATGTACTAATTGATTTAAATCCATTCATTATTCCCCTTATTTCCGCCTTGTTCTTAGAACTATGCTTCAACTCATATAATTATGATATGTAACGCCGTTATTGTTGATACGGTAATTTGTATCACAAATTACTTTAATGTAAATATTGATTGTAATATGAATATGTATTTTTATGTGACATTGATTTCAGATGTTTGTTAATTGTAATTATTATTGGGAAATAAGTTTAAAAGGCTTTACTGAAACTGTTAGTAGTGGCGCAATAATGCAGTAATGGAGTGAGTTGTTTATCAGTACCGGGAACAAGGAAGTTGCGTAATATTTCGCGCGGTTTCGATGGAAGCTTCTAGAACATTTCCTAAAGCATATGTATTCGTGGTTTTTATTGGATATTAAAATAGACGCTAATGTTGGCGCGTTTTATTAGCCAATGGTAACTCATTTATAATCTTTAGGCGTATCTTGAGGTAAGCGCATAAATAGCCAGGCTCGAAGTCGGTCGCCCCGCAGTTCAACAAGATTCTCAGTACACTACACGTCGACCCGCAGTTCAACAAGATTCTCAGTACACTACACGTCGACCCCCAGTTCAACGGAATTCTCAGTACACTACATGTCGCCAATCAGTCCTTCATTTCGTCATAAGTTACACGCAGCAGAATTACGAGAATCTAAAATATTATACAGTTAAAAACACACAAAGTCGAAGTACGTGATTTAAAAGTGAGAAGTTATTACAAACAGTTTCAGTTTGGGCGAGTATTCAGATTAATATGTAAATGTGTTAGTGCACGTGTTCGACAATAAAACATAATAAAACACATTTCTTCACTAGTAATTTTTGGATAAAAGATTCCTTTCCGCTTCACAACCTGTAAGAAATACATGCCTACCAAGATCAGATGATAGCTAGCCGGTGGACATTTAAAACTGATACAAATTGCTACGCCAGATGGAGTTAAACGAACCAACAAGGAGTGACGTCACACAAGATGGCATCGCGTAAAGAAAAACATATATTTGCTCTCGTAAATTGGCTCCACAACGTGGTGCTATAAACATATATACAAATTTGCTATTGCAAATTGGCTCCCAAACGTGGAGCTAAAATAATGTTACAATAAATACAACATTAATACCGCCGCATTGTGTGGATTTTCATTACGTCTTGGGTTAGGATATTTAAGGCACCTGTCGCAAAAAGAAAAAAATGAAATAAAATAAAAGGCTTTTAGCATTAAAAATTACAAATTACATTAAAGTAACTTTATCAGGATGTATTTATTGGCGAAAATGGAGTGTATCTATTTGTTGGGAATTCTAACCTATACTGTTCTGCCATTTTAACATTTCAGCGCAAGTAAAGTTGAAAATAATTGGCGAAAACCGGCTGTTAATGGCTGGTCAGATTTAACCGGGGTAAAATCCTCGATAAACTTTTGCCGGCGTTGATGCACCACAAACGACCGTTCACCGCGGTAAAGTCCATATTTTACCATGGTAAAATCTTGATCAAGAATGGTACACATGGCCATAAGGATATCATAATGTTCAATCAAATAGTTAAATACATTCAAAACTATTGTTTTTTAACCATTTTAAGGGCTTTGGCACTTCTAAGTTTAATTACATGCTCTGAACTCAGTCATGACTGCAGCACAGACAACACTGATTTACACCACTGTTGTTTTGCTCCAGTAAATAATGTGGGAATACTGATGGCTGCATGGTCATGATAATAAATAGACGCTAAATAATTATGTTATGTTTACATGAAGCAATTATTATAATACTAAGCTTATTTAATGTCTTTATTATTTGAAGTATAAAAAGGGTGATAATACATGCAGTGCAATAACAAACTATTTTTATTTGCCTGAGAGGCGTGCTGCGGCAAAGGCACATGCATTTGGAAAGGTAGAATCAGACAACTGAAAAATTCAATGCCACAGCTGGGATTTGAACCACGAACCTTCCGGTTTCCATCTGGTTGCTCTAAACAACTGAGCTACCATGGTAACATACTGGTATGATATTAAATTCCCCAATTGACTCACATTTTTTGCGGTAAACAACAAAGAGATCTCAAATTATATTGACATATCTCAATGGCGGCTTACAATGTTGTAAGTGCTTTAAGCTCCGGGCTTCATAGTTTAACCACTATTAGGTCAATAAATGGAATTAATTATTCATCCACACAAGCTGTGTGTAGGGCAAGGTTGAAAAGGTAGAACCAGACAACTAAAAATTCAATTCCATAGCTGGGATTTGAACCATGGATCTTCCAGTTTCCGTCTGGTTGCTCCAACCAACTGGCAACATGCTGGTACAACATTAAATTTCCCAGCTGTTCAAATCCTGGTTATGGCGTTGAATTTTTCAGTTGTCTGCTTCTACTTTTCCAACCTTGAGATACCCTAATTATTGGCAGGAATATATAAATAATTAAATAACGAAGTAACAGTAAGATAGAGAAATAATTGCAATAAATCATTTCTGTTGATTAAATAAGTGTATAATATAACAAGTTTAAGTTGAAATGTTCATCCGGAAAGATGGGGCTAATTTAGATAGTCAGGCCAGAGTCATTAGTGAGCTGAGAAGGAGCGAAAACATTAGCTCAAGGGTTTCTAGGAACACAGTTTAGAGTTAAGTTCAGTACATTACAAAGGCACATAGGCCAATTCTGGAAAAGAGAAAGGCATTTACATTCTGAGAATTTAGCCAGCCTCAGTTAGTAATAAAGTCAGAGACGTAAGAACACATAAGAAATGAAGATTGGCTGCACATGAAAAGTCACCTTGGTGGTGAATAATATGTTGGTGGAGCTAAAATTAATAAATATTCATGCATGTATTGTAATGAAAAGAAGCTAGAAACAGTGATGTGTATTGAATTTATTTAAAGGTGAGTCGAAATTGTTACACTAACATCACTTAAGTTTACTCACTTAACAAGTTTCGGGAAACAGTTGTTCCCATCCTCAGAAGGTTAATTCGACATTTGAGTCGAATTAACCTTCTGAGGATGGGAACAACTGTTTCCCGAAACTTGTTAAGTGAGTAAACTTAAGTGATGTTAGTGTAACAATTTCGACTCACCATTAAATAAATATTCATGCATTTAGATCTGAGAGCTACTCTCTCAACAGTAGTGAGTCGCGTGATATTTTAAGCACTTAGTGACACGCTTACATGATTAAGATTTCACAGCTGCCATGAGGGATCCTGCTGGTCAACCTTTTAGCGACTCACGACAACTTACACGTCTAGTTTCTTTTATTGCAGAAACAGTTATTTCAAACTGTGAAATTGATCCTGCAGAAGTTAGCATGTATAATAATTTAAGTGTTACAGTTTTGAATGGTATAATTCAGAATCAATTTATTTCTTTATTTCAAACGGTCAGCAGCTCACTTCAAGAACTCAAATAAAGTTCACAATAAATTTCTCAGTCAAGTTAAGCTGGTGTGGTCCTTCATAATACATGTATGTATACTCTGAGTGAAAGTACTCATAGCTATACCACTGGAGCACCTGGCAGTAGAATCAACAGCAGATATTGGAAACAAAAGGGAAAAGGTAGCAACTACATTCCAGTATCAAATTGTTGCACCATACTGGCGTCATCTTGTTATTGCTTCACTTGTCCTACATGGCTTGTATGGAAGAACAATTAATCGCACATGCATTTGTTTAACCAGGACCTTTTCTTGGGCGAATTGAATATAGTCAGAGCCTTGAATAGAGCTTAAACATGAAGTGAAGACAGTTGGTGATGCAACTGATTATTCCCAAAAATGTTCTGCATTTAAATATAACATCAAAGATAATATAAACATTACAGTTGCTACATTCACAGATTACATATTTGTAATAGAATCTTCACCAAGAGGGAAACCAGGAGACATAGTGTTTCCATTGTGCATAGTACGAAAGAGACGATTACCTTCTTTCACCTGTGTTGCAAAGTCTCTGCCGCACTGTCCTTTGTTATTGATACCAAAAGTATAAACATGGCCCTTATTGGTTAGTGCAACAGCATGAGCTTTTCCTAGTGCCACCTGTGTCACATGTACATCCTTCAGGTCAGAAACATGTCCTGCAAACAAAAACAACAGCATTAATGAATTTATAATTGATTTAACTAATGAATTTATAATTGATTTAACAAGTTGCAAAAGTGCAAGCTGCCAATATGTATATAAATCTATACTAATGAGAGAGAGGGAGAGAGGGAGAGAGAGGGAGAGAGGGGGGGAGAGGGGGAGAGGGAGAGAGAGAGGGGGAGAGGGAGAGAGAGGGGAGAGAGGGAGAGAGGGGGAGAGGGAGGGAGAGAGGGAGAGGGAGAGAAGGGGGGATAAATATTTTATCGTGTTATCTGTTTATATTTTCCCTGCTTTGTTTTCAGTCATATATTATAAGGTTGCGGTGCGTCAAAGTTTATATTGGACACAAATTTCAGAAATTTAATTTTGAAGGTTTTCACAAGTTTGCTGTTCTGTATTGGCCATTGCCTTCTTGTTGGCACTACACTTTTCCTAAGATCTTTCTCTTTCACTTAGGGAATGGGGTATCTTCATATTCAACAGTTTTGGTCTATTGTGTCTTATATTGATGGCAGGGGTTTCAGTACAATGTGAAAAACGTGTAACCTTTAAATTATTACACAACTGCAGGACCAAAGAGAAGGTACATATAAAGTTTTGAAACATCATCTATTTTAATTATCTAAAACTTAATGGAATTATTATTTTGAGTTGAATTTCACATTCATTCACAACATGTACCAAAAGCCATCGTTTTCATTGTCAGCTTTTGGTCGAACGCCAGTATTGCTCAAAGTGGACACACTAAGCTGCTAATTCTATAATTATTAGTGACATCACCATAATCAAGTCCTCCCCACAATCTGATACCTAAAACTTACTCGACGAATTCCAATAGTTGCTTCACCCCTAAATTACAGGCGCAAAAATCAGTGGAGGGAATCAAACTTAGAAGTAAAAAAACTTTTAGAGAGGTTTACACCTTTCCGTAATAGAATGGGATCGCAATAGCAGCCAATAAGGCGATTGGGATTTTGGAATTGTGAAGGCCAAACCGGCTGCTTCACAATTTCACAATCTTGGACTGTACCATCTTTTAAAGAAAGATATATAAATGTTAAAGGATAAATATACGAACATGGAAATTATAATAATGGAGATTTTAACGTAAGAATAGGGTAAGAGACAAGCAGAGAAAGTAAGTAAAATTATTAGAGAAAATAATGTGAGTAAAATATAGAAGGGTATAAAATTAATTTATCTAAAGAAATAGAGATTAGGAGAAAAGAAAGTTCATGATATGGAATGAATAGGAATAAATGGATATGGATGGTTAAAAGAAGAAAATAATGTAAATACAAATAAATATAAGAATTACTAATTGTATTAACATGTAATAGTAATCTGAGAAGACATCTAATATGTAATAACTTAATGCTCAATAGATTAATATATTATTATTATGACTAAAGGAGGGGAGATGACTATAAAATGGCCAGGGCCAGAAGCAGTCACTCCCAATATGATTGTAATTATTTTGGCACTCAATAAATATTACATTATATTACAGGCTATACATATTTCCCTTGAAGACTGTAGAGGAAAGATTAAAGGAATAAGGAATACATCTTCTGCTGATATTTCATACACTTTTGTGTAAATATCAAGGAATTTTTCATACATTATTAGGAATATCTTGTGGCTTTATAAAATTGCATTTCTATGGATTAAAGAGGAGGATTTACCAATAAACCTTCTAAATTAATATACAGTGATTTTATGAAGAATACGAGGGAGATAAATGAAACAAAATCTTCATTCTAGGTATAAAAAGCCAGTTAGTATACATTTAAACAAAATCTATGAATTAAACATTATCCACACTAATTTCATTTTCCTACTTGCTTCTGTCATTTTAGGTTGACAATATTACACAAATAAATGCCTATGCAGCAATCCTTTACCTCCACTATAACACAATTTCCCACAATGTCTAATCTGTAAACCCGAGTTATTATCTGCTTCTGTTTGCCTTTTTCTGCTGTTATCTGCAGTTTAATAAGTAATAAAGTTTTACACATAAAGACAGTATTAAAAAAATGTAAAATAATCTTTATTTCCTCACCTGTGGAATTGTCACAATGAGCTGTGTCCTTCCCGAAGATGAGAAGTTCACCTTCTTTGGTCACAAGAGCAGTTGTACCATTGTTGCACGCTGCATGTATTATGTTCTGTCCATCTACTTTGATCATTTTCTTTGGCTTTGTTGGTTTTGGCTGACGGCGAGCTTTATCTGCAAGAAGTATTTAGGCTTGCATATTATTTATTGCTGCTGTATCAAATGAGGAATGACAGAAAGCACTACAGTTGTGAATCAGATATAAATCAGAATTGTGTATGTGTGGCTGACTCAAAATGAGGAGGAAGGGGAGCAGCTTTTGTGCTGTAATGTGACAAAAGCTTGAGTCCTGAATCAAAAGCAATGAGCATGGAGTGGTGGAAGAAAGGTAAAATAAGTGGTAGGAGTTTCACTGGACATCCTTGGAACCTCTCCTTACGCCCACCCTGATTTATCACCTCGTGACTGTCATCTGTCTAGACCATGAAAGTGACACTGGAAGGACAGCAGTTTGATGATGATGCAAGTCTAAGAGAGTTTACGCATAACTTGGTTCTCCATCCATCTCTGTACTTTTTTACTTTCTCTACTACGTATAGTAAGTAGGGGAAGTATTGTATTCCACCCAAAAATTCGATACCGAGATTTCACCGGAAATACATATTTTGAGACCCTTTGAATCCAAAAAAAGCATTTTGGGAAACATGTCCATGTGTGTCTGTGAACAGCATAACTCGGAAACGAACAGTCGGATAAACATCAAACTTGGTATTTAGGTTCAGTATCTTCCAGAGATGCGACACAAAGGTTTTCAAGAAAATCCCCCCACCCCAGATTACCCTTTACATGGAACATTTTACGAAAATTTTAATTTTCTCAAAAATGGCTCTAACGATTTTGATTAAAATATCATATGTTTAAGATATTTTCATGTCAAATGAAATGTATATCTCGAATTTTCTGGGAATGTCTCCAAAAGTATTCTTCATTGTGAACGACTTTTGCATAACTGGTAAACCATAAGAGATAGACAAAATTTTACTACACGAAAAATGTAGATCGCATTAAAATACACAATTTATGTCATATACATTTCTTTTGTTGAGTGAACCGTTTTTGAGATATTGCTTGTTATTCCCTTAAATTTTCCAATACTTATACTTTTTCTCAAATTCGTTATTCAATTTTTTTATGTCCTGGACATCAAAGAGAATGAAATGCGCCATATAGCAACCAGCGTTAAAATATTTGACTATCGCTTAAAACCTACCATATTCCCCTTGCATCTACAAGAAAATTACCATTAAGGCTGACATCTCGATAAACATGAAGCATATGGAGAATAAGCGTTTGTAAAAACAGTTTGTACAAGAGTAGAAAAAGTCATGTGAGTGTAACACATCAGATTTTTTTTATGTCCTGGACGTGCAAAGAGAATGGAATGCGCACATAGCAACCAACGCTTAGAACATTTGACTGCCGCTTAAAACCTACCATATTCCCCTTGCATCTACAAGAAAATTAGCAATAAGATTAACATCTCGATTAACGTGAAGCATATGGAGAATAATCATTTGTAAAAATAGTTTGTACAAGAGTAGAGAAAGTCATGTGAGTGTAACACATCAGATTTTTTTGAAGAAGAAACGCAGAAACTACCAGTTCATTGGCACAAGTGACTTTTAACTTCAGGAGATTATACAGAAAAATGATATACTATTTTTGTATGCTTCATTAATACATTAAATTCATATTTTACAAATTCCAGTGTATATTTGTTTCAACTATTAAAAAGGACTGGTATGTCAGAGGACTATCACAGTAGGCAAAACATCTAGAGGAAATGTTTTGGATAAAGGCATGAATAAATCTGGAAGTATACAAGGTCTGTTCAAAAAATTCTGGAACTTTGTCCACAACATTTTTCTACGCTTAGCTTTTACTTATTGTGCATGGTCTCCTTCAAAATACTCTCCTCCACAATTGATACACCACTCCCAATGCCGTTTCCACTTCCAGAAGTAGTCTTGGTACATCTCCTTCTGGATCGTGTGAAGCGCCATCTGTGAATTTTCTTTTATCTCATCTATCGTTACAACTTTTCGTCCCTTCAATGGGGGTTTTCAACTTTGGAAATAAAAAAAGTCTGCAGGCACCAGGTCTGGAGAGTACAAAGGATGAGGCAGCACAGTGATATTTTTTTGTGCTATAGTCACGCACCAACAGGGATGAATGTGTGGGTGCATTATCGTGATGCAGGAGCCATGAATTGTCTCACCACATTTCAGGCCGTTTTCTTCTCACATTTTCTTGCAGGCGTCGCAACACATCCCAATAGTCAGTCTTCGACTGGCATGCACAATTTCGTCCACGTTCCTGAAACGAACATCATCGGTAGACGTCGAAGGGCATCCTGAACGAGGGTCATCTTTAACTTCCATCCGGCCATTTTTAAACCGCATGAACCGTTCGTAACACCGAGTACGGCTTAAGCACTCATCACTGTAGGCTTCCTGCATCATTTGGTGTGTCTCTGTAAAGATTTTCTTGAGTTTCATGCAAAATTTAATGCAAACGCGTTGCTCCTCTAACTCTGCCATTTCAAAATTCGCAAATTGTGCGACACAACGTTCTACTCAATCAGCACTGAACAATAACCAACAGATATAGAATAATGAAACTTCTGGCAGTTATACATTAAACACAGGCATGTGTTTAATGTGTAGGATGGGATGCCAACCACATTTCACTCCAACACTCCATTAGTGCGAAATTACGAATGTTCCGGAATTTTTCGAACAGACCTTGTATAAGACTACTTTCATTTCTCATTGCATGGAAACAATTGTGTTTCTGTAAATACAAAAATTTACAAATAAAGTAGTGTTCATTTAAGGTCAATTAATTCATTTTGTTCAAAGCTACTGGCAAACTACAAACGTAAAATAAGTTATTTATAAAAAGTATACAGTCCTTTTATAGAATCAGTGTTGCTCATGTGCTAATTTTCATGAGCGGCAAACTGCAGAAATTTAATTTCTTTCTATGCATCAAAGCGCCATATTTCAGTAAATGACCCACTATTTTCACTAAAGTTCAAAGTGACTATTCTATTCATATGCAGCATATTTGATATTTACCAATAATGGTTGGCAATTCCTTGGATATAGATCAATTGATTGTTTATACTATACTATGCTTGCAAGGATGCAATTTTTATTGGATAAAATGTCAGTCTGTTACTGAGCTGTAATAGTACCAGCGTGCAGTGATTGATGACCTAAGTCATCCATTTTGACAGCAGTATCAAACACAATTCAGATTGGAATACAGAAGCAAGAATTAATAAAAATAACAGCTCATGCCAATGCATCTTCATTGAAGTCATCTGTAGATAAATCAATAGCACCATTCATCAGTTCTGGAGAAGGAAAAAATATGTGTCTTTTATTAGGTTCTGATTTTAGCTTATCTTAATTTTGAGGTTTGTGCTGATCAGATGTTTATTGATTTCGTTTTCTGTTGCCTTGTCTCATTAACAGTTTTGATTTTCACTGTCGCAAGATTTTGGAGCATTCTCCGCATTCCTTTCACAGCCACCTGCCATGCTAGGTTTGCAGGGTCAGGTGTCTTTCTGGCTGTCTTTCCTTCTCTTGAGTGAGTTGGATTTCAGTAGTGACTTTGGCTGGATCCCTGGGTGAATGTTAAGTTTTATGGCCTAGCAAACTTTAACTGCAGCAAAATTTTGGCTTTTCTAACCGGTGTGTCATTACTTGGATTTGCCCGTTGCTATTAAGCTATTCAAAGCAGATATACATATTTTACAACCATTTAATTTGTATGTGAGCCACAACACAGTTTGTTTTGGTTAGTTTTAACAAGTTTTAATGTTGTGTAAATTTATTGGAAATTGTTATGTTGTAATTCTTATGTTTATAACTTCATTATGATGTGAAACCGGGCATTGTTGGCTGTGTAAGGGGTGATTAACTGTTTTTCTTAAGCTATTTATGAAGTTCTGATTTACGTCAAGTGTACTGCTGCCCCCTTTACCTTTATTTAAGCATTTACGAGTGTTTGTTTTATGCCAAGTGTATCAGCACCTCCTTTACCTTGAAACAATTTGTAAAGAAAGCTTTGAATTTTGTATCAAGCCCAGCTTTTGTGTACATTATTCTTATTAAAAAGCATTTCAATTGATTTTGGTGTTTTAAAGGGTGAATTCTTTTGGGGGAGAAGCATTCTCCTACCTTGTAATGAGTCTAGCCGTGACCTCGTTTTCTGATCTGCTCATTTTCTCATTAGGCTTACCTCCATCTTTGATGCAAGAAATTACAGTAAGAACAAAGCACGGCCAGTGCAGATTAACTATTTACTCATTCACACTGCAGGTTACTATTCCATAAATATTTGATTGTTCATTCATTTAGTATGTTGTGAGCTAACAGCTAACACAATGGTGAATTCATTTTAAACAACATGAATAAGAAAGTAATTATTATTTATATAATGTGTTACCTTTTGCTCATGAAATAGTCTTAATAAATCCCATTCGAGGTTACAAGTTTCAGCAGATAAATTTATAACCTCTCATGGGATTACCTATGATAAAATGATATGAAAACTTACTTTGGTCCCCGTCCTCCCCCCGCCGAGCAGTTCCTGCAAAAAACACAGTGCCATCTTCAGCTAACAGTATGGCATGAAGACCTTCATGTCCTACAGCAAAATGTACCACTTTTGGAGACTTTGTCACTGGAAGCTCTGCCCATTTGCCGCTACGCATTCCTCCTTGCTTTATTCCAAGACTGGAAGATTTTCCACAATACAGAATCTGGTGGGAGAGAACAGTACAAGTTATATATATATGTGCACATGGCTTTAATCAACAGCTGACTTAGAGACCTGTTCGGAACTCTGAAGAACATTTATACGAGGGCTGATCAATAAAGACTAAGACTATTTTTTTTTCACAGATATTTATTACTCCATTTCAATGTTGACATGGTCTTTTTCAAAGTAGTCCTCTCCTACTTGAATGCACTTTTTATAGCGTCTCTGCCAGTCCTCGAACACATGGTACAGGCCATTCTTTGTCAGGTCTTTGAGAATCGCCTCACTTTTCTTCAGCACTGCTTCAGTGCTCTCAAATGGAATGCCCCGGAGCTTTGCCTTTAGTGATGGGAATAAAAAGAAATCACAGGGGACAAGATTGGGGCTATAAGGCAGATGCGGCACACAGGTAATGTTGAATTTAGCCAAAAATTCCTGGACTTGATTTGCAACGTGAGGCCGCACGTTGTTGTGATAAGTTCTGGATGTTTCCTTGCAATGTGCTTCCTCGGTGTAGCCAATACTGACGTGTAGTACGCTGCTGTAACAGTAGTGTGAGTGGGAACAACAATCACAGCAGTTGTGTTGATGTTGACTTCAGTCATAGCAGAAGCCGAATCACCAGGGCCACCTTGCTTAGCACAGAGGACTCGCTCTACTTTGAAGTCTTTGAACCACCTAAACACTGTTGCACGAGGTAGTGCATCTTCACTGTATACTTGCTTCAGCTTTTGCAAAGTTTCAGAGGCTGTATGATTTAAACGAAAACAAAATTTTATTGCTCCTCTTGTGTCGCCTTCATTTTGTGGTATGCGAAATTCAACTAAGGTCAACAATATACAGCATTACTACCAACCTACCGATACTAGAGTGCTGCCGCCTATGGACATTATACATGAAAGCCCGCTCTTTTCAAATATTTATGGTAGAGACAGGAAACTCTCAAGAAAGCTACAGGAAAAAATCAATCTCAGTCTTTATTGATCAGCCCTCGTATGATGTTTTAGAGCACCAGTTTCGTGCCGGATCACAAAGATAAGCATCAATATCTAAGCTGTTAAAAACAGAAGCACTACAAACAGTGAAGTTTTCTTCATGTTGAATTAAGAATGAGTCACACTATTTTTACACAAACCTTCCCTTACTAAGTTAATAAAACTGGAACATTTTCAAGGGCATTCATCTCATCATCAGCAGTTTGGTGACTGAAGCATGTTCTTGCTTGCTTCCTCTTCTCCTGGATGGGTTGGATCCTGCTGCCGTCTGGTGGAGTGACAAAATTCTAACAACCTAATCATTAGTGGGATTTCAAAATTTACAATATTCTCTTCATTCTTGAAAACAAACATTTTTTTCCCCAAATAGTCAGTTCTAGTGGTGAGGAAACTGGTTTTCCAAAAGCGGTGTGATACAGCATATTTGTCTGTTTGTTTCTGTTTTATATTTCTCTGGTGTTCTTTCGATCTGATGTTCAAATTTCTCTTGATTTTGCCTATGTAGAATTTTCCACAATCTTCACAGCTGATCCGGTAGATTCCTGATTTGAATGTATCTGGGATTGTGCTTTTGAGTGGCTTGTTTGCTGTATCTGTTTTGAGGAGCTAATCGAATGCCAAACTTATTGAATTTGAGAGAGAATGCTGACGATGGGGACAAGCCGTCTCCCGAAACGCGTTCAAGTAAGATTATCATAGTGATGTAGTGTAACAACCCTCAACTCTCTATTTTAAACTATGACACATCACTGTTACAAGCTTCTAAATCTTCAAAAATTGAGCTTATTGAATATTTTCTCAAATTTTCTGAACGCCCATGTATGATATGTGAACTTCTTGTATTTCCAGTTACTGTCACTGATTGTCTTAAGAGTAATTGTTTGGTTTATTTCTTTGAGTTTACTGCTCTGTTTAAACATCTTAAATATTGAACCTGGTTTGAACCCATTTGCCACTGCAATGTGCAATATGCTTTGGCATTCTTTTGAATTATCTCTACTTATAGGGATGTTGTTTAACTTATGGATTAGACTTTTGAAAGCTGCAAGCTGGTGTGAGATCGGATTGCATCCATTCCTTTTAATGTAATTATCTACATGTGTCAATTTTCAGTAAATTCAGATGTACATTTCTCCTGGTCTCTGAATATTTAGAGGTCCAAGAAGGCAACGTATTATTTTCTTTGGTTTCTATTGTGACTTTTATACATACATCCTACAGATTTAATAATTTCAGAGCATCTTCCTTGCAAAGATATCATCTAAATATCTGAGCCAAAATTTGAAGATGTGGGAAAAGGGCTTTTACTATGGTGTTTCTAAGTAGCTCATGTATAAATCTGCTAGAATGAGCAGCAGAGGGCTTCCCTTAACTATTGTGCTTGTTTATACAACTTGTTATTGAATATAAAATAGTTTTATTGGATGCATAAATTTGTCAAGCTTATAATTTCATCTAATTCTGCAGTACTTGTTGATAAGGACTTTAGCCATTTTCTAAGAAGTGTGGGAAGCTTTTCTATTGGAATACTTGTGAAAAAAGCTTTGAAATCAAGAGAGACCATTGTGTTGTGAGCCAAGTCTTTAGAATGCTGGTTAAACACATAATGGTCTCTTTTGAAGTTATAACATGTATTTATTTATGGCCAATTTTTTTCGAGTCAATAAACTTGGTAAGTAAAGTCTTTAAAAGTGGTTTTTAAAATGTTGTATGGTTTCATCTGCACGTTTCTATGGTAGCGGCAGACTGCAACATGTGCCGAGGACATGGACAGGGAAAACACTGCGCAGCCGGTTCATAGTCTTTTGGCTCACTCTGTATAATGCAGATAGATAAGCTATAGACTAAAAATTGAATTGTATAAATACAAATTATTGATATGAATAAGTATGTATTGTACATATAGACCGGCTATAGACTAAAAATTAAATTACAAAATACAAATTATTAATATAAATAAGTATATATAATGCAGATAGATCAGCTATAGACTAAAAATTGAATTGTATAAATACAAATTATTAATATGAATAAGTATGTATCATGCAGATAGACAGTTATAGACTAAAAATTGAATTGTATAAATATGAATTATTAATATGAATAAGTATATATCAAGCATATAGACCAGCTATAGACTAAAAATTGAATTGTATAAATATAAATTATTACTATGAGTATGCATCATACATATAGACAAGTTAACAAATTACAAAACACATTAAATAATAATAAAACTGATTCTTCATGTATTATTTTATCAAATAATATGCTTTCCCGATGATTAGAGTTTTTACCTGCATGCCGAATTGATTGATATTTTTTATTAAGTTTTTTTTAGGAGGTTTGCTAAATATTGCAGACTTTTTTCAAGAACTGCTAGCCTGTGTATTTGATCATGCTTTTGCTTTACATTTCACATTTGTTGTTATGTTTGTTTCCTAGGAAATATTGTATGTGGAGGGTCATAAACATAAGGCTAAGTCATAATTTCTACTTCTTTGAATAATGGCTAGCCGGAATCCATATGATTTGAGTGGGTCATTATATGGATAATTTTTTTAAGAGTTTTCAGAATTCTGTTCCATTCTGTAGCATTGACCCATACTATTATATCATGGACTGGAAGTAACTCTAATAAATTATTTTTCAAGCGTTTATGTTTGTAATACATAATAAGCAAGACATTTTATAGCAAGCCAAATTTAAACCTTTTTCTACATAATATTAAGTTATTTATTCACATATATTCCTATGATTTTAGCTTTATTTGATAACATGTTAATTAGTTTACAGTGTTTCTGTCTCCATTACTAATTTGATGTGCATTATGTTTAGTATACAAAATAACAGAGCATACAGCTCCAACGAGTGATATTTACCTTGCCAGAGTTTGTTCGAATTAATCCAAAGTCTTTGCCTGCTGCTATCATAGCCACCTCCTCATCACATCCTGTATACAAAGTGTGTATTGCTGGCTCTTCATCAAAAGATGCTGATCCAAACACATCCAAGCATTTTCTGGCCAATTTTAGAGGTAGTTCATTCACAGATACCACAGGACTAGTGGCTGGGTTCACCATTCTCACCACAAAACCATCCTTCAATTAAATAATTTCACTGTCAAATCATTTGCTAAATGCTAGTTTTTGCTTTCAGAAATAAAATATATCTGTAATGATTATATCGGGTGGAAAGGGTGTAGATGTCATCTGGTTAGGAGGTGATTCTCTCTGAGACAAATGAAATGCTACAATACCATTTTAAAACTTCTACCAGCAACAGAAAACAAGTTTAGTTAGTTCTTGTGACATTCTATTCCATACATGTAAGTTTTATTGAATTATATGATAGAATGGCAGCTGGTCTATATTTTTGGGGCCTCAAAACCTTTATTTCTGGTGAAATCTTGGTATTGAATTTTTGGGTTTAATGCCATACTTCCTCCACTGGGTAGGTGATAAAGAAAATAAAAACACCAGTTTCTTTTTACTTACTTTACCATCTACATCGAGGTAGAGAAGCTATTGCATTCCATCCAAAAATTTGATACTGAAAGTTCACCTGGAAAACATGTTCTGAGGCACCATGAATGAATAATAATAAAAAAAAATTCCTTTTTAGAAGGTGTGTGGTGTGTACGCATGTGTGCATGTGAACAGCATAACTCAAAAATGAAACTGGATAAACACTAAACTTGGTATTTAAATTCAGATTTTTCAAAGATGTGACACAAGGATTTTCAAGAAAATCCCCCCACCCCAAACTACCCTTAACTTGGAATATTTTTTTTAAGTTTTTGATTACCGCAAAAATGGCTCAAATAAAATGTATATCTTGAATTTTCTGAGAGCAGATTGTTAAGTCCTCTCCATTTTCAGAAGAAATTTTGTATAAGTGATAAATGTTAAGCAATAGACAAAAATGTACTACATAAACAATGTAGATCTCTCTAAAACACACAAATTATTTCAAATAATTTTTACTTTCTCTACTACTTATAGTAAATAGGGGGAAGTATTGTATTCCACCCAAAAATTCGATACCGAGATTTCACCGGAAATACATGTTTTCAGACCCCCTGAAACCAAAAAAAGCATTTCTGGAAACATGTCCGTGTGTGTGTCTGTGAACAGCATAACTCAGAAACGAACAGTCGGATAAACACCAACTTGGTATTTAGGTTCAGTATCTTCCAGAGATGCGACACAAAGGTTTTCAAGAAAATCCCCCCACCCCAGACTACCCTTTACATGGAACATTTTTTGAAAATTTGAATTTTCTCAAAAATGGCTCTAACGATTTTGATTAAAATATCATATGTTTAAGATATTTTCATGACAAATGAAATGTATATCTAGAATTTTCTGGGAATGTCTCCAAAAGTATTCTTCATTGTGAACGACTTCTGCATAACTGGCAAACCATAAGAGATAGACAAAATTTTACTACACAAAAAATGTTGAGCGCGTTAAAATACACAATTTATGTCATATACATTTTTTTTGTTGAGTGAACCATTTTCAAGATATTGCTTGTTATTCTTTTAAATTTTCCAATACTTATACTTTTTCTCAAATTCATTATTCATTTTTTTTGTCCTGGTAATGCAAAGAGAATGGAATACTCCACATAGCAACCAGCTCTTAAACGCTTAAAGCCAATTCCCCTTGCATCTACAAGAAAATTAGCAATAAGATTAACATCTCGATATCTCGATTAACATGAGGCATATGGAGAATAAGCGTTTGTAAAAATAGTTTGTACAAGAGTAGAGAAAGTCATGTGAGTGTAACACATCAGATTATTTTGTAGCATAAGCCATTTCTGAGATACCCATTATTAATGGTTCAAATAGTTCAATACTTTGTGACATTCTTTTCAAGTCCTGTCAATTTTCAGCAGTTTCTTGCCATTGCATGAAAAGAGTATGGAATTTTAAGGCCAGCATATAATGTCCAGTTCTTAAATATTTGACCCTTTGTGTTTATAACAAAATATGTAATGTAGCTATTTCTGAGATTTATCTTGATTAAAATAAAGTAAATAGAAAAATAAGCTTTCATAAGAATAGTTTATATACCCACTAATAAACAGTAGAATTACAGAAAGTCATATGAATGTAACACATCGGTAATTTTTGTTGCTTTTAGTGTATATAAGTAAATCTTTAAGTATAAACATTTATTTTCTTTTGTTTTATTCAAAGTTAAATGATGTGCAGTTTAGTTTTAGTGCTTTAATTATTCATTAAAAGTTTTGTTGCAAATGGATGTTTTGGGAATTATAAACGACAATTTGAATTTGAATTTATTTTCCAAGTAAATACATCTCAAAACTATGATTACATAATGTACAACCTCTAATTCAAATTATTATTCTCACTAAAAATAGAAATAAAAATCTGATGTGTTACACTCACGTGACTTTTTCTACTCTTGTACAAACTATTTTTACAAATGCTTATTCTCCATATGCTTCATGTTAATCCAGATGTTAATCTTATTGTAGATGCAAGGGGAATTGCTAAGCTTTAAGCGATAGTCAAATATTTTAAGAACTGGTTGCTATATGGAGTATTCCATTCTCTTTGCATTACCAGGACAAAAAAAAAAAAATGAATAACGAATTTGAGAAAAAGTATAAGTATTGGAAAATTTAAGGGAATAACAAGCAATATCTCGAAAATGGTTCACTCAACAACAAAAATGTATATGACATACATTGTGTATATTAATGCGATCTACATTTTTTGTGTAGTAAACTTTTGTCTATCTCTTATAGTTTACCAGTTATGCAAAAGTCGTTCACAATGAAAAATGCTTTTGGAGACATTCCCAGAAAATTTGAGATATACATTTCATTTGTCATGAAAATATCTTAAACATATGATATTTTAATCAAAGTCGTTAGAGCCATTCTTGAGAAAATTAAAATTTTCGAAAAATGTTCCATGTAAAGGGTAATCTGGGGCGGGGGGATTGTCTTGAAAATCTTCGTGTCGCATCTCTGGAAGATACTGAACCTAAATACCAAGTTTGGTGTTTATCCGACTGTTCGTTTCTGAGTTATGCTGTTCACAGACACACACACACACACACACACACACACACACACACACGGACATGTTTTTCCAAAAATGCTTTTTTTGGATTCAGGGGGTCTCAAAACCTGTATTTCTGGTGAAATCTCAGTAACGAATTTGTGAGTGGAATACAATACTTCCCCTACTTACTATACGTAGTAGAGAAAGTAAAAATCTTATCCACTCTCAATATTGCCTTTATAAAGTGGCTTGCCTAAATATATTTATTCCCAATACACCTACTCCAGATTATTTATGTATTGGCAATCATCACAATTATATTACATATCTGTCCCTATTTTATTTAACCACTCTATTATTCTTCTACTAGTCCCCTTCCTTCATGCTCCCTCTTTACCTTCTTGCCCATTTTTCTCTCACTTTGCCTAAATAGTTTGCTATACTCTTTATTATAAACGACTAGCAAAAGTTAATATTATTCAGGAAGCCAGTATGCATTCTATGCGATGCAATGTCATCTCAAAGCTGAAATGTGAATTGTCTCATCCACCTGTATGTGGTTGTACAAGGGTAATCCCAAAAGTAAGGTCTCCAAAGCGTTGGGATCGCAGGGAAACTGTTTGTGTGGATGTTGGCCATACTGCTTTTTTCCTTCCTCCCTCTACTCTCTTCAGAAACCACCGCACAGCCCTTAGCGCCCTCAGTCTTGGCTTGGCAGCCAGTTATAATGGAGCTCCTGTTAGCCACTACCGCCAGGTGCAAAGTTCGTGCAGTTATTCGCTTTTTGAGTGCAAAAGGGGCTAAACCTGTCGAAATTCATCGACAGTTGATGGAAGTGTATGGAGAGTCTTGTATGGATTCAAAAATGTCCGCAAGTAGTGTAGAGAATTTGCAAATGGTTGCACGGAAATTCATGACGAGGAAAGAAGTGGGAGACCATCCATTTCTGACGAAACAATCGCAAAGGTTGAACAAATCATGCTTAAAGATCAGTGGATCACTCTCGATGAGCTCTGCATTGTTGTTCCTGAGATTTCTCGAAGCACTATTCATCAGACTTTGATTGAAAAGTTTAAATTTCGGAAGGTGTGCGCAAGATGGGTCCCAAGAATGCTGACAGATCACAAAAGGCAATGTGCTGAAACTTCCCGCCAATTTCTTCAACGCTATGCAGATGAAAAGGACAAGCTTTTGAATTCAATAGTCATGGGTGATGAAACCTGGGCTTTCCACTTCACACCTGAGACCAAACAACAATCACGTGAGTGGCGGCATTCCGGTTCACCCAAGCCGCAAAAATTCAAGAGAACACAGTCTGCCGGTAAAGTCATGGCAACTGTGTTTTGGGATCGAAAGGGGATATTGTTGGTCGACTTTATGGATCCTGGGACAACAATAAGTGCCGACAGGTATTACCAGACATTAAAAAACTCAGACGGGCAATTCAGAACCGTAGAAGAGGATTGTTGAGCAAGGGCATAAGCCTTCTCCATGACAATGCTCGCCCCCACACCACCCGTCAAACCATGAATCTTCTGCAAGTTTGGATGGGAAACCATCACCCATCCACCCTATAGTCCGGACTTAGCACCCAGTGACTACCACTTGTTTCCCAAGTTGAAAGAACACTTGGCTGGAAGGCGCTTTGGTGACAACGATGAAGTGAAAAATGAGGTCCATCACTTTTTCAAGAGCATGGCGGCAAGCTGGTATGACATGGGCATACAAAAACTGCCACAGCGTCTACAAAAAAGCATTCACCGAAATGGCGATTATGTGGAAAAATAGACAAATGTTAAAGCTTCAAAACTATGTACCATTTGTTGTCAATAAAAGTTTCTTTGTATTTTAAAAAAAATTGGAGACCTTACTTTTGGGATTACCCTCATATAACATAACAAAACAATGAAAGTTTTGTATATAGAGAACGCTACAAAAAGCATTATTTGATACGCAAGATGGCCAGTAATAGAATTTCTTGCAATAGTCAGGTTATTGGGGGTTATATTGCTGGTATAACTGTGTTTCCTTTGTTGGCTTGCTGACAATAAAGTAATCCAACAAGCAAAACTCATTGCACAGTTAGTGTTGGTAGCAACAGTAGCTAAAATAGAAGAGCCAAAAAGATCCATGGTTCAAATCCTGGCCATGACATTAACTTTTTCAAACCTTACACAGCTTTTCTTCTTAGCCCCACACAATTAATCTGAATAATAATACATAATTTCTACAAGTTCTATAGACAAAATGATATTTTCCAAAGTGATATATTTTTTAAAAACAATATTTCATGCATACATTTAAATTTAAGAATATAAATACAGTACAAATGTAATCACAATAAAGTTGGTTCACAAAAACTGGGAATGGAAACCAGAATGAGAATACCAAATTTAAAATACATGTATTACAATGTGAGCATTCACAATTAACGGAAAGTCCCAGAACGGAAAGATCTAATATCTCGGGGAACGGAGACAGCATATTAGATCCATATTAGACTCTTCACTGTAGAAATCACTCAAGGTGGTGGGGCGGGTACTTTAACAACGACAACAATAATGATAACAATAATAATGACAACAACAACAACAACAACAACAATAATAATAATAATAATAATAATAATAATAATAATAATAATAATAATAATAATAATAATAATAATAATAATAATAATAATATGCTTTTGTGGCGAGCGTTGTAGAGACACTTTTTTTTTTGTATCTCAGGGAGTCTGGGAGTCTGCTACTGCTAAGATATAGTTGAAGTAATAAATTCCAGCTTTTGCAGTAGAAACTTGAATTTATTTATTTGCTGGTTTACAAACTCATTCCCTCACACTTCCAATCAATTATATGTATACACAGCATATAATATTCACAAATAAAACAAAACTATTAATGGCTGCACCAGCCACCTACTATGGCTTGGCGTCACTTTGTTACACTCTCACATAGACAACTGCTAACAAAGCTTGGCTTCACTTTACAAACTTAGGTCCTTTTTATTGCTTACCACCCTCTAGGAAGTAATTGCTCTGTTTGCCTAAATTTTCCATAGGTTCCCATAGTAACCTCCTTTCCACTCAGTTACATATTCGCCCTCTTAGGGTCAACAATGATCACTTCCATGGCCTTATATAACTCCTTCTAACTATGTTTTTATTCTTTAATTTAATCTTTTCTTTTCCTTTTATGTTCCAAATTTACAGTAATTAATTTAATTCTCCCCATTACAATTTTAGCTTATGTTACTATGAAATTAATTCCACAACATACATATTCCAACAACAATATCAATCACGGGAAATTAAAATAGACATAATAACAATAAATATGAACACATTTTAAGATTCCAATTAACATATAAATATTTGCATGCTCATAAGTAAGCCTGTGAGGTTATGTAGCTTTTGAATTCTGCTTCAGTGGCCATAGCTGAAACAGCCACTAGAACTGCCTCTAGTTATAAGCTGAAAAATTGAAACTGGAAGAATATACATGCTTTAGGCTTTCAAGGCTGGTGTTAATCCAATAGAATGTAGTTTCCAGGCTTGTAGGCCGTGGTCCAGTTGATGAGATATCACCTGACATTTCGCCTGTATCTCTGTTGGGCATCTTCAAAGTAAGTGACTCCTGGCTGGTTTACAACTAGAATGGCGCTTGGTGGAGCGCCCAAACTATATACAGGCGGAGGGACGCCCCATCCCCCCTCATCTCCTATTGATCGCTTGTCCACCAATCCCTGTGTGGCTGACGAAACTGCCACATGATTTGTCGGGTTGGTTTTTTGAGGTTTTGGTTTTGTAATACCTAGCAATGGCATCCAGGCTTTGTGTATGCTTGTTACTTCCTCTTTTCTATTAAAATTCTTTTTGTATTTATAGATCTCAATGGCCTCTCAGTACAACCGTGCGTGATACTAGGCTGTGCTGTCCAGGACTTTGGTCTCATCAAACTTTATGTCATGGCCCATTAGCAATGCATGCTCGGCTACTGGTGATTTTTCTGTGTGTCATAGTCGGCAGTTGCTTTTATGTTCCTTGATGTGAATTTTTATGTTGTATTTGGCTGCAGCTACACAGTATCTGATAAATCCCTTGCATCAAGAGCAGGTCCTGCCTGTCCTTTGCAGATCTCAGGTGGTGTTTTATTTTTCCGGTTTGAACATTGTTTTTATATTGGTTCTCTCAGAAGTTTGCCAATGCAATCCATGACACGTTAATATAGAACAAGAAAACTTTATTCTATTGTCTTGTCATTTCAGTATGGTTTTTTGTTGTAGTATAGTAAGTAGGGGAAGTATTGCATTCCATCCAAAAATTCGATACCAAGATTTCACCGGAAATATGTTTTGAGACCCCCCTGAATCCAAAAACAGCATTTTTGGAAACATGCCCGTGTGTGTGTCTGTGAAAGCATAACTCAGAAACGAACAGTCGGATAAACACCAAACTTGGTATTTAGGTTCAGTATCTTCCAGAGATGCGACATGAATGATTTCAAGAAAATCCCCCACCCCAGATTACCTTTACATCAAACATTTTTAAAAATGTTAATTTTCTCTAAATAGCTCTAACGATTTTGATTAAAAATCATATGTTTAAGATATTTTCATGACAAATGAAATGTATATCGAATTTTCTGGGAATGTCTCTGAAAGTATTCTTCATTGTGAACGATTTTTGCATAACCGGTAAACCATAAGAGATAGACAAAATTTTACTAAACCAAAAATGTAATCGCATTAAAATACACAATTTATGTCATATGCATTTTTTTTGTTGATGAACCATTTCCGAGATATTCCTTGTTATTTGTTTGTATTTTCCAATACTTATACTTATTCTCAAATGGGATTTCGTTATTCATTTTTTTATGACCTGGACATGCAAAGAGAATGGAATACTCCACATAGCAACCATCGTTAAAATATTCGACTATCGCTTAAAACCTACCATATTCCCCTTGCATCTACAAGAAAATTAGCATATAAGATTAACATCTCGATTAACATGAAGCATACAGAGAATAAGTGTTTGTAAAAATAGTTTGTACAAGAGAGGAGAAAGTCATGTGAGTGTAACACATCAGATTTTTTTATGTAAAGTCCAAATTATTTCCTTCTTTCCATATCCGTTAGCCTGTAGTGGCTGGTACAGGTGCTTCAGTTCCTGTTCCAAAGAGGCCAGTTCACAGATACACTTGGCATGTTCCGTTAGGGTCTTTATTATGTCTCTCTTCTCGCGGGAATGGTGATTGGAATGTTTTTGTAGATAACGGTTTGTGTGGGTTGGTTTCCTGTAGATTGTATGCCCTAGTGTCATGTCAGGTTTTCTGGTTATCAAAACATCTAAAATGGGGAATGCTCTGATCTTTCTCCTCATTGTAAACTGCATATTTTCAATGATGTTGTTGATATGATGGATGAATTTTCTTATTTCTTCATCTCCCTAGCAACTCCATCTTTCTGTTCATAGTAGTTTCCATTCCACAGGAAATAACTAGTTGTGAGGCAATGGTGAAACAGATAATGTAAGATAAACTGTAATGTCTTCTGGCAAGAGCTTGGAGTTGTAGAACAAGGTGTCTTCTATCGGAACGCCAAATCATATAAGGAGATCTTGTGGATCCAGTTTTATCGTAGCCAGTTTTTCGATGAAAAGTGTAGTTTCTTATGTGTGTATCAGTGTTGCTGATATGCGATTGTAGGAGTTTTGACAGTTGCCTTGCTAGCGAGTAGGCAAGGTGACCTGACTATGGGGCATAATGGCGTGTTTTCCATGTGTATCTTGGGCAGGCCGTAGAAGCAGGATGCAACTGTTTGTTTTTGATGATGACTTTCTGTAGTTCTTGCAGAAAGCATTGACTTGATTAGTTCATGGCCACCTTTAGAATCTTGTTTGTCGGGATCTTTCTATAATTTCTTATGGGTTTCTGGTTCTAATAATTCCTCTAACTTCTTGCACTCTTCAGTGTCCATCATTACAATGGCGTTCCCTTTATCGGCATTGAGTATAATAATGGACTTGTCATTGTTCAAAGTCTTGATGGTTGTCTTTCTTCCCGACTTCGAGTTTGGTAATTTGGCACAGTGTAGAATCCATGAAGCTTCAGAACGCATTTCTTCTGCTTGAGCTGAAGGTAGAGTATGGATTGCGGCTCTGATGTTCTTATGATTTCTACTTTTGGTACGCCCGATGGAGTTATTGCATAATTTCCACCTTTGGCTAAGAGCGATACTTCGTTTGTGGACAATGTCTTTCCACTCAGATTAATCACTATGCGCTCAGTGTTCAGTTGGTTTCTCAGTTAGTTGCATTGGCATTTTTTGTATTTTCTTTTTTGTCCGTTGGACACAGTGATCAAAGACCGCTTTGCCGAGTTGTAAGCCAGATTATCCAGCTGGTTCCAGTTGTCATATGCAAACTTGTGGCTGATATCTACATGCAACTTAAGCAGCATGTCATCAGTGAAGGCCAGCTCCCTGATGTTAGTACAGATGCATTCATGCAGGAGGGCTTCTTCAGTGCGATTGTATATATGATGAGCTTTGTCGGACTTGACAAACCTCTTCAGACCTACAAGCCCAGAAACTACATTCTATTGGAAACTAGAAGAAATTGCAGCAAATGTGCATCCTGACTCCCTCAAATCCATTGAGCACCAGTTCTTCTAGTGAAAGGCAACTTGTACTTTGTTTATATGCAACTCAAAACTGGCTATTGCCTAAAAAAAAAAAAACTACAAAAAAACAGCAAAAACCAGTAGAAATTAATAGAGAACAACAAATAAGATTATTTGTTGCACATTATTAATAAAGGAATGACACCTGGCAAAACACTTTCATTAGAGGAATCGGAGATAGTAATGGATCTGCACTTAGACAATGTTTACTCTTATCAAATTTTGATATTGGCTAACCTGCATTATGATGGCTTAAATAGAAACAGGTGAAAAAATATTATTGATCAGTTACAAACAAATGATATCCCAAAACTAACTGATGCAAAACTGACTTTCCACTTTGCTATCGATGTGGTCATATATACAGGATGGAAGTGAAATGGTCCTGCAGACTGGGAGAGGTGGGATAGTGGATGTAGATGAGCAGGGGCTTCTGATACGTTTTGTAACTAAATGCACCGGATTCTTAGAAAAAAATACTTTTATCCAAAAAATGTATCATCACCTTGTTGGGTTACTGTTGATTAAAAGTTCTTAATTTATGACTATATCCATAGAAAATTGAATAAACTACAATTTTTTCCTTTGGTATACTTCAATAGAATGAACGGTTTTTGTGTAAATTAAATTTAAAAAGTCCATAATTTGTTGCCTCCTTAGTTCTAGAACTGGCAACATCGCATCAGCTGCATTTACTTTCTTCTGAAATTGATGTAGACCACAGGGAATGTTTATTTAATCACATGCAATTGTTTTTTGTCTAAGCCACAAGTTAAGATCAGAGCTGTTAAAGGAAGAATGGATTAAAAAAAAAAAAATCTTGTTACAGAACAACATAAACAATGCCGTGATTTTCAACATCTGAATATCTGGACATCTTAATTTACCGAGAAACACAGTGCAATTCTTGATCTGCTCAATGGCTCTATGCTGAAAGATTTCCTAAGAGGATCATGCCACGTGCCAGCGGGTCCATGATATAAGTAGTGTAATTCTGAGTTGTCATAATCGAGGGCATATTGAACACTTCCTCTAAACACTTATTTCAAATTTACATCCTGGAGGCAAGTTCAGATATTTTAAATAAATCCCAATGATTTTGCATACTTGTAAATAGTAATAAATGCTAGTGATTAAGGTTATGGTCATTTTTTGCTTCTAAAGTTACCAAGTAAATAATGGTAGTCCATGAGTATGGAATTCATTAGGTACAAAGAGCAATGTCAATTTTGTTTACCTATGTTTTTTTAAATATTTTGATATCTGTTACACACACACACACTCACACACACAAATCTTATCAGTAATGTTAGTGTTGCAATTTCACTAACTCGAGTTTTTTTTTTTTTTTGCTCATAAGCTTATTGTTAAATCATATTAGAGTAACCATTGGCAAAATTGCTTCTAAAAACTTCAGCATCATGTTATAGAGATTCCTTTTTTTAGAGCAGTAATTAGATGTACGTGCTGGCATGAAGCACATTGGTCCCATTTTAAAATGGGTATATTAAAAATTAAATAGGAGCGTACACTTCCTGATTGGACAAAACTATAAACAATTGCACATAAATTTCCTTTAAGTATATTGCAGTGGAGAGTAAATTCACATTATAAATTATTCATTCATTCATTCATTATCTGTTTACCCTCCTCTTATGTAGGACTTACACCCCCCAGGACTTACAAGCGGGTGCCTGGGGTCAGAGGCCCGTCGAGGAGCAGACACTCATGGATCAGACAGAACATCCAGGATGGGTGATCAGCCCGATGCCTGGTATAGGGTGAAGGAAGTAGATGAAGCGAAATGTTGGTGAAATGGATGAGAGGAAAGGTGATGATGGAGCAGTTGGTGGAATGAATGGCGGGGGAAACCGGAGAACCCGGAGAAAACCCGCCCAGACGCCGCTTCGTCCACCACAAATCCCACATGCAGGTCCCTGGGATTGAACCCGGTCCGCCTCGGTGGGAGGCGAGTGGTCTAACCACTCAGCCACGGCGCCGCCCACATTATAAATTATGCTTTCCTAAACGTTTAGCAATTATTAGTACCACATTGTTAAATTCAACACACAATAATGGTGTTAATAACGTAAGAGGTGTTTCACATAAGAGTGCCATAACCTTCAGAATGCTTGTTTTCATTTCAAGTAAAGCATTGCGTTGTCACATAAATATCACTGCAGTATGGTATTGCATAATAATTAAATGTACCTTTTAAACTACATACATAGGTATTATGTGTACACAAACCTTAAAACTGTTTAATATCAGTAATAATTCCATATGAGTTTATTACCTTACCATGGCATAAGCCTATCAAACAGAATATGTCAGACATTCAGGCCTTTAAACATATCAAATAAAATATTTGTAATTATGTAAGAATGTAGAATTCGAGGTAATGTTTACATACATTGCAGTGAACAATAACCTCACTTTTTCCTGGAATATTCTGATGTTTCGTGAGCCAGTGACAAAAACATTTGAATTCGATATAGGCCAATGTTACTTACATGGTTTTATAGAGCGTTATAATAATCCAAGATCCCGCCAGTAGAAGCAATTCAACAAGATGCCGCATTGCGAAGTACTCCTACTTTTGAAGCGATTATCTAGTTAAAAGTGCTTTAATTACAAAGAAGTGTTGGAGGTTTTTGTTCATCTACATCCACTCTCCCACCTGCCCCATCCAGAGGACCATTTCATTTCTACCCTGTATACATTCCAGTTCTTGTTTCTGGAGCATTGGGAACCAAAATATTGCATGATGTTTTGCTTCCTGTTCCCGTTCTGGTTTATGTTCTTGGGTTACTGTGAACTAGCCTTTTATTTTACATGGATACTATAGTGCTAATCATGAGAGAACTTACAATTTAGAAATGAAAGGCACAAAAGTGCAAATACACATGCTAACAACTTTTGAGTACTTGCTGTTAAGAAACATTTCATATTTAGTAATTTTGATAAAGTTTACTTACATCTTTTGCTGAAGTTATCATTCCTAGACTTTCACCATCTGAGAACATGACACATGATCCCCAGTCTTTCCCTTCAAGACTGACAACTTGTAAGACTCTGAGTGACTCCTTATCAATTGCCAGCAGATCGCAGCTTTTCTTGCTGGAAATTTTGCTGTAGAGCACACCCTGCATTGAACAACACCAACAATGTATTAAAAATACATAAATTGAAGAACACTTTAATCAAGATTTATAGCTGACATATACATCCAAATGAAACCAAGACATGTGCAGAAGTGACCTTGCTCAAAACAACAAACCATAACATATGTGCTGGTAGCATTTAATGTATTCTGAAGTTCCCAATGAGGAAAACTACATCTACAAATGCAATACATGTCCAGCAAAGGCAACTCAAACTCTATACTGTAACACTTCTGAAGAGCTGATGATTGTAGACAGAGGTTCCCAAATTTTATAGCTGGCATTACTCCCTTCTCATACTTGGGCCCCACTACTGCTATTAAAACATGCTTATATTTGAGAATAATGTAGAAATAAAAGGGTTTCAAATATCACGATAGTGCAATTATTAATTTTACACCAAAAGAAAAAAGAAAAGGGCAGGAACTGTAAACTGAATAAAACATCAATCACAATTTAATACTTGTAGATTCCACATGAGGAGTGCAAAATTCAGAGAGAAGGGATGAAAAAGAGGGGAAGGCATATGTTCTCCTTTCATGGACTATGGCATCTTTATTTTACTAAAAAACCGAGTGGCAAATTGCAAACTCTGTGAATGACACCCTCACCAAGGTGTTTGGGAATGGGATGCTGGCATACAGTAAGTACCAATTCTTTATGCCTAACCTATAGTTTTAAAAAAGAATGTATGTTTACAGTTAAATTTCTTTAATGCCAGGCCTTTAATAGAGATGCAAATGTTACTTGAGACTTCTATCCTATAAATTACCAAGAGATATAAAAGTCAAACAAGAACGCATTTTAAGAGGAATGTGGGTAAAAAAACACAATAATAATAAAAAATAAATAAATAAATAAATAAAAAAAATACATGGAGAACAATCCTTCTATTCTGTACATGCACTTATATGTATTTGGCATTTATACATATTCTCAATGTAATTTAAAATTATTTAAACAATTGTAATGTATGTTTCATTTGTCTTCCAAGAGGCTGACTGTGCTCTCATGTAAATCTCTCACATACACCTCCCCACCAGAGAGTACCTCTCCAGGGCAGCATATTCAATATAAGCAAGCATGTTGGCATAAATTCAACTCATATTGTCAACTGAAATTAAAATTTAGTAATCATTAATTTTTCTATGTTTGATTTATTTGATTTGGTACTAAACACTACAAGTCAATATTGTTTCTCAGCATAGAATATGTACAAGATACTTATAGTTAATCGGCTTATCCTCCCTGTATACAGGGCTTACCCCCGTAGTCATCCTCATGGTCTAGTGGTGCCATGCTAGCCTCTAGTTTCCGAGGTCGCGGGTTCAAACCTCACGGAGGGCGATGAATTTTTTTTTTTAGGCGTCAAAATCCTTAGCATGGCTAACTTCAGAAGGGAAGCAAAGCCAGTGGTCCTGTATCTTAGATTTACAGCAAGTAAAAGAACCTCAAGCCTGATAAAGAGGCCTCTGAGCAAAATTTCTGGTCTTTCACGCCCAAGATTGAATGGGATGCTAAGAACCATAGCAGTTAAAGAGCATCTATGAATAAAACTCAATTAAAAAAAATTGCACCCTCTAGGACTTACAACCATGTCTAGGGTCAGAGGCTGTCAAGGAGCAGACGGACATTGAATCAGAGAGTGGAGAACCCAGAACGGAGGATCAGCCCATAGCCAGGCATAGTGAGGATGTAGATGATATGAAATGAAGGCGAAATGGATGAAAGGAAAGGTGATGATGGTGCAATTGTGGAATAAGTGGCGGGGGATATCAGAGAACCCACAAATCCTATGTGCAGGCCCCTGGGACTGAACCCAGGCCACCTTGGTGGGAAGCGAGTGGTCTAACCATTCGGCCATCACTGCCCCTGTGTACATTATTTATTCAAATACTGAAACTTGCAGCACAGACAATTCATTATAGATTCCAAATTCTCATTGTTCATTGAGGAACATAAACACTCAATCCTGTCAATCTTTAGAACTGAAGGAATGCAATTATATTGTTGTTGGTTGTCCGCTGTAGTGTGGAGGTTACTATGCTACACTACGTGATCAAAAGTATCCGGACACCTGGCTGAAAATGACGTACAAGTTCGTGGCGCCCTCCATCGGTAATGCTGGAAGTCAATATGGTGTTGGCCCACCCTTAGCCTTGATACAGCATTCACTCTCGCAGGCATACTTTCAATCAGGTGCTGGAAGGTTTCTTGGGAATGGCAGCCCATTCTTCACGGAGTCCAGAACTGAGGAGAGGTATCGATGTAGGTCGGTGAGGCCTGACACAAAGTCGGCGTTCCAAAACACCAAAGGTGTTCTATAGGATTCAAGTCAGGACTCTGTGCAGGCCAGTCCATTACAGGGATGTTATTGTTATGTAACCACTCTGCCACAGGCCGTACAGTATGAACAGGTGCTAGATCATGTTGAAAGATGCTTAAAATATCAATGTAGGTCTGCACTGTGATCGTGCCATGCAAAACAACAAGGGGTGCAAGCCCCCTCCAGGAAAAACACGACCACACCATAACACCACCACCTCCGAATTTCAATGTTGGCACTACACATGCTGGCAGATGACGTTCACCAGGCATTCGCCATACCCACACCCTGCCATCGGATTGCCACATTGTGTACCGTGATTCATCACTCCACACAACGTTTTGCCACTGTTCAACACCAAGCGAGGCATTGTTTGGCATTTTCCTGCATGATGTGTGGCTTATGAGCAGCTGCTCGACCATGGAATCCAAGGTTTCTCACCTCACGCCTGTCATAGTACTTGGAGTGGATCCTGATGCAGTTTGGAATTCCCGTATGATGGTCTGGATAGATGTCTGCCTATTACTCTTTAGGACTCTCTTCAAATGTCGGCAGTCTCTGTCAGTCAACAGACGAGGTTGGCCTGTATGCTTTTGCGCTGTACATGTCCCTTCACGTTTCCACTTCACTATCACATCAGAAACAGTGGACCTAGGGATGTTTAGGAGTGTGGAAATCTCGCGTGCAGACTTCTGAAACAAGTGACACCCAATCACCTGACCACATTCGAAGTCCGTGAGCTCCACGGAGCATCCCATTCTGCTGTTTCACGATGTCTAATGACTACTGAGGTCGCAGATAATGAATACCAGGCAGTAGGTGGCAGCATAATGCATCTAAGATTAAAACGTATGTTTGTGGGGGTGTCCGGATACTTTTCATCCCATAGTGTACCTCTAGTACCCAGGTCTCATGTTCAAATCTGAAGAAGGGTGGTGGATTTGTTTCTGGTATAAAAATCCTTAGTACACCTTCCTAAAGAAAGGAAACAAAATCACTGCTCCTGTGAGATGTTTATTCACATGTAAAATAATAGATCCTAAGCAAAACTGTCAGCCACTTTGCAGCATATCATCTCCCTGCAGCCACCTTGGACACTGAGCTAAACCCTTTTCACTATAAGCTGAAAGGAGAAGTAAACAAAACTTAAATGTATCACTCCGCCGAGCACATGGCAGCAGCACGTGGAGGATGACGGGAACTAAGATCCATGAGAGGAAATTGCTTCAGATGGAATGCAAATACAGTATATTGTGCAGCTTGGGGATCATTAGCTTTTAAACATTATATGTCTTATTCCTATATTTTGCCTTACATCCTAAACTTCTAACACATAATGCTAAGAGTAGACAAATGAAAGTTGTACCTGAACAGTTCACCATCCGTGATTAAAGGTACTGGATTAAACTATTCTCAACTTCAGGCTTTAGCTATCATTCCTTTAATGACTAATATCAGTATACCATTTTTGCTTTAACCTTTTATGAGTCAACAAGTTAAAAAAAATGATTAGCACTATAGGTTAAAACACAACAGAAAACTAACGCGACCCAAGCTATCCAAGCAACAATTCTGCATCACCAACAAAGAAGTTCAATTATTGCTAAACAATGGCCAGCCATATTCATTGACGATTAAAGGTGGGTACTTTTCAAACAATTTGTTAAAGACATTTAACACAATTGTCTTCTTTCCATTTCCCGCATTTATGTTTTCCACAGTGGCAGAGGATTCTCAGCTGGAAACAAGCTGCAGCGCCTGCGCTTAGCCTCTTAAACCCTCTGCTATAACGGTTCATTTAGTTATAGGTGAATCTGAACAAACACATTTAGTTTCATAAATTGAACTGTTACAATAATGAGTTTTTTAAATTTCTCTGCACAAGAATAACCACAAAATGTTACAATCTGAACCGTGAGGCAGTATTTTAATCCATGAATAATTTCAATTGTATTTTATAATACGTAAATTCAATAACAGCCTGCCTTGAAACAATAAGTATGTAATAATTTTTTAAATTGTATGTAACAGTCATTGCAAATGCTTATTTTGATTGTAAATATGTTTTATTAATGTTATGTGTATACATTACATACTCTAATAATGCAAGAACTGTGAGAATAATAAGTTTTAAGTTGCTAACAATGAGCAATAATGAGATAATTGTGGCAACAATGTGTTTAGAATTTGAAATGTACTGGTCATGATTAGAGCAACGATGATGTAAATTCTGCAACAGTTTTAAATTAGCCAATCAACAGCAAAGAAAAGTTTGAAGTTAAATACAGAAATTCTATTGGGCTAGAATTAGCCAATCAGAGACTTGCAATACAGAAGCTTACGGGTTTTGACAGTTGAGAGTTACTCAGTTGCTGGCGAGACTTGATAGAATACAGATGGGAAAATGTGTTCTCTACAGGTGATTAGTAAAAAACAGATATACGCGCTAAGTGAATGTATAAAAGTTTCTCACAGTTCTTTAAACAGTGTAGTGGTTTATAAATATGTGCAAGAATTTAAATAAAAGAAGTTAATTTAAAAAGTTTAATTCTGTGATGTCTACAATAATTGTCATACCACGCCCTACCCAAGATACATGACTCCAAAGTAAGACTGATGCAGCCGAGGCAAATTCAAACAGTAATGGAATTAATTGTTCTTTCACACAAGCCGTGTGTTGGACAGGGTTGAAAAGGTAGAACCAGATGACTGAAAAATTCAATGCCATAGCCGGGATTTGAACCACGGATCTCCCGGTCTCCATCTGGTTGCTCTAACCACTGAGCTACCATGGCAACATGCCGGCATGTCATTAAATTCTCCCTGGTTCAAATCCCGGCTATGGCATTGAATTTTTCAGTCATCTGATTCTACCTTTCAAACAGTAATATTATGTAAGTATAAAATACAAACCGATGCCCAGAGTGTGATACAAACTACATAAAACAACAGTTGAACAACATAACCTTCTTTAAGTTTACGTAAACATATATTACGTAACTAAACATATATTACGTAACAAAACATAATAACTTCTTTAAGTTGGCTTCCAAGTGTGTGGCTAACAACAACAGTAAAACTTCAACAGTAGAAGAAAACAACTACTATAAGTTAGATTCCAATTGCGCGGCAGATAAAATAATTTACGTAATTTATTATGCACAAAAATAACCTACTTCAACCGAACTGTTTTTTGTAGAGGAAAAGATGACATGCTAAGCGGGAAAGGTTGTAGTTTGCCCACAAGCCAATGAGGTGCTGTATGAATCGTAAAATATGTCTATGCGTTAGCTAAGTGAAAGCATTAAAGAATCTCACAGCTCTTAAAAAGTGTAGTGCTTTATTAAAATCTGCAAGGATTAATAAAAGAACTGAATTTAAAAACTTAAATTCTGTGTATGTCTACAATTATTGTCGTACCGCACCCTGCCTAGGAAATACATGACTCTACAAACATTACTGGCGCAGCCGAGGCAAATTCAAACATAAATAATACATAGAAGCAGTTTTAATAACAAAGTTAAATATTATAGTGTAAAACTTGGAGTGTAACAACAAAAACACATCTTTAAATCAGCTTCTCATACGTAGCAGCATATTGCGTAATAATAGTAACTATTACGTAATCAACAAATTCAAACCGACGCCCAAAGCATGTTGCAAACTTCTTAAACAAAGTAACTCCAAGAACAAAACTACTTCAAATTGGCTTTCCAATGCATGAAGCTTAATAAATTACGTAAAAAATATTACGTAAGCACACATGTACTTCAAGTTGGCGCCCAATATGGGGCATGAATCGACAAGAATTTGTGACATCAGAGAAGAAAAGATCGACGAAACAACGCAGAACAACCAAAATCAACCTTAATAAATTACGTAAAAAATATTACATCTACTTCACGCGCTACTGGCGCCATGTGGGACCTATCCTGCATATGATTGATACGTCATAGATCTGTTACACATGCACAACTTTCCCGGCTAATATGTTTAATTTAAAGAAAACAAAATCAGGAAACTTACTTCCTGGATGCGCCTCATAGTAGCACGTTCCCCCCTTTGAAGATTTCTGTGCCTTTATTTCCCCATTTATGTCCAAGTAGGTGCATAAAACTATTTAAAGTTGATCTGTAGCTGAATTATTTACTGCTTAATTTAGGAGAATACGGAATAAAACAAAGCATATCTCCTGTTTTAACTTCAGTGCAATGTAGTTACAGTATAATGATTATACAGCTGAATGGTTGAAAAAAGATATATCAGTGAAAGGATGCTTAAAGAAACTGGATGTTTGAGATTCGTTTAGCAATGTACCTATACATGTATTCTTTTTTATTTCAGTCGATGTTGTCCTACATTTCATGCACATGAAATGTCATTCTTCTTGTTGTTTACTCTGACTGTCATTAAAAAATATCATCCTATGAAAACTAATAGTACTCCACGGTGTGTAAGAGCAGTTGATCTAAATTAAAGCATATCTTACTCTTCACTACATTTTATAACATTATACCTGAAATTTGCTTCTTTTTTTTCTCATGAAAGGAGAGTATTATTTCTACTACTTATAGTAAGTAGGGGAAGTATAGTATTCCACCCAAAAATTGATACCGAGATTTCACCGGAAATATATATTTTGAGACCCCCTGAATCCAAAAAAAGCATTTTTGGAAACATGTCCATGTGTGTGTCTGTCTGTGAACAGCATAACTCAGAAACGAAGTCGGATAAACACCAAACTTGGTATTTAGGTTCAGTATCTTCCAGAGATGCAACACTAACGTTTTCAAGAAGATCCCCCTACCCCAGATTACCCTTTACATGGAACATTTTTTGAAAATTTTAATTTTCTCAAAAATGGCTCTAACGATTTTGATTAAAATATCATAAGTTTAAGATATTTTCATGACAAATGTAATGTGTATCTTGAATTTTCTGGGAATGTCTCCAAAAGTGTTCTTCATTGTGAACGACTTTTGCATAACTGGTAAACCATAAGAGATAGACAAACTTTTACTACACAAAAAATGTAGATCGCATTAAAATACACAATTTATGTCAATACATTTTTTTTGTTGAGTGAACCATTTTCGAGATATTGCTTGTTATTCCCTTAATTTTTCCAATACTTATAGTTTTTCTCAAATGGAAATTCGTTATTCATTTTTTTTGTCCTGGTAATGCAAAGAGAATGGAATGCGCCACATAGCAACCAGCGCTTAAAAGATTTGACTATCGCTTAAAGCCTACCATATTCCCCTTGCACCTACAAGAAAATTAGCAATAAGACTAACATCTTGATTAACATGAAGCATATGGAGAATAAGCATTTGTAAAATAGTTTGTACAAGAGTAGAGAAAGTCATGTGAGTGTAACGCATCAGATTTGTTAATGATGTAGTACTTCAGTCCCTAATTATCTATTCAGAAGTGTGTTGCTGAAATATTTCTTTAATGCAGAAAAAATGGAAGGAAACCAATTATACAATGAGGGCTATAAGAGTAGTGTTCTGTCTAAGAGAGGCAGAACTGAGAAAGGGACATATTAATTTTAAATAAGTTAATGTGCCTTACATACGAACTGCCTCTAGTATCCTATACTGACATTATTCACAAGAACTTCAGTGGAAAACCATGTGATTCATGGAATTTATGTTGTCAATCTTGCTAAAACTATAGAAAAAGAAGCATTGTGATTTTTACCATTATTATTGTTTAGCAACTATTAGTATCAACCTGTCCCCTCCCCCCCAAGTTATTGAGTTTTAAATCACTACAGCAAGCAGATTTGAATTAATGCAATTAATGATTGAATGCTTCCATAGAATCATATAGTTGTATGATCAGGTGGTTTTTCTTTGCATGTCACAGTTTAAACTTCTTATAAATATGCATAATAATCAGCAAATGGGAAACATTCTATAGAGAATTATGGACTACACCCAATGAAGAACCATTAACATTGATGGAAAATGATCCTAACATTGATCTAATAGCTAAAGAGGAATTAGAAATTGCACTAATAGTTTTAAGCACAGAAAATCACCTGGTTTAAACCAAATAAACATGGAATTAACAAAATACGATTCTGACTGATTTCATGATAGAGTTTTGCATCTTTTAAATGAACGTTAGAGATCAGGGAGTATACCTGATATTTGGAAAGCCATGATAATTCAAATATTTAAAAGAGGAAATAAAAATGACCATAGGAACCATAGAAATATCTATTAAATACATATTATAAGATTTATGCAAAGATTGTGGCAAACAGAATAAAAAATAAACTCTGATGTGTTACACTCACATGACTTTCTCTACTCTTGTACAAACTATTTTTACAAACGCTTATTCTCCATCTACTTCATGTTAATCGAGATAAACATTTGCAGAGTCTATCTTATTGCTAATTTTCTTGTAGATGAAAGGGGAATATATATTTACAAGGGCAATATAGAAATGCAGTAGCCTTTAAGCACATACATATCTCTTAATAGCTGGTTGCTAGGTGCAGCACCATTCCCTTTTCCACAGATTAATACTCTTTGCATATCCAAGACAAAAAAATGAATAACGAATTCCCATTTGAGAAAATAAGTATTGAAAAATTTAAGGGAATAACAAGCAATATCTTGAAAATGGTTAACTCAACAAAAAAATGTATATGACATAAATTTTGTATTTTAACGCGATCTACATTTTTTGTGTAGTAAAATTTTGTCTATGTCTTATGGTATACCAGTTATGCAAAAGTCGTTCACAATGAAGAATACTTTTGGAGACATTCCCAGAAAATTCGAGAGATACATTTCATTTCTCATGACAATATCTTAAACATATGATATTTTAATCAAAATCGTTAGAGCCATTTTTGAGAAAATTAAAATTTTCGAAAAATCTTCCATGTGAAGGGTAATCTGGGGTGGGGGGATTTTCTTGAAAACCTTTGTGTTGCATCTCTGGAAGTACTGAACCTAAATACCAAGTTTGGTGTTTATCCGACTGTTCATTTTGGAGTTATGCTGTTCACAGACACACACACACACACACACACAGACGGACAGGTTCCAAAAATGCTTTTTTTGGGTTCAGGGTGTCTCAAAACATGTATTTCCGGTGAAATCTCGGTATCGAATTTTTGGGTGGAATACAATACTTCCCCTACTTACTATACGTAGTAGAGATAGTAATATAATGGAAGCAATTATTCTGCAAAACCAACATGGTTTTAGAAATCATAGATTTTGCTTAGACTGTACTTTTACAACGGCGCAAGTGCTTGAAATAAGAAAGGGGTACAATTTTCCACTTTTTATAGTTTTTATAGATTAGAAATAGAAATAAAATGTGGGAAATAATGAAAGATAAATGATTTCCTAACCATATAATACTGCTATACAAAGTTTATATTTTGGAACAAAGATAATAATTAAAAGTGGAGGAAGCCTCTCAGAAAATGACATTGATATAAATCAAGGTGTCCAACAAGGGTGTGCACTCTCACCCGCATTATTTAATATTTATTTACACATCATTCATAACTGGCAAAATATTTTAATTACTAATTTTAAAATGGATAGTATACATATGGATACTTTAGCTTTTGTAGATGACCAAGCAGTTATAGCATCTACTGAAGATAATTTACAAAGAGCTATTTATAATTTAAGTATAGTGGCTACTGAATATAATCTGGAAATTTCAGTTGAAAAAACAAAAATAATAGCATTTTATGAAAAAGACCCTGTCAGAGCCAAAACTGTGATTGATAATACCTCTGTTAAACAAGTTATGGACTTTAATTATTTAGTAGTTTTCATTGGCAAGGATAGAATAAAAGATGTAAATAGAAAACTAAATTTATTCCAACATATATGTGGAACAATCACAAAAAGTTTATCAAGGAAAGTCCACAAAGAAGATCTACTGAAATTTTATAAGGTTTTTAGCAGCTTCTGTACTATTATATTTTCTGGATTTAGGACTGTAAATAAAGATTTTTTGAGATGGATAGAAGTTACAGAAATTAAATTCTTAAGGTTCATAGCAGGTTATACTTTAATGGCCAAACAGATAAGTGAACATATCAGAGAACAACTGGGAATATTAAAACTAATGGACAAAATAGCAGAATACAGGAAAAACTGGTATAACCATGTCTGCAGAATGGAATATGATAGGATTCTCCAAAGTGCACTAAATTGTAAGTCCAGAGGACAACAAAGACCAGCTACAAGGTGGGTGGAGCAGCTTTAGGTTGGAGTTGGAACAGTACACCAGTGGTCTAATCCGTGTTTGTATGATGACGATGATGATAAATGTGCATAACAGGGCATACTAAACATGTCCGTCCTTTCACCTATAGTGCGATTTCCAGGCACTGTTTAACAAATTTGCCTTCCGACAAGCTGCTTAAGAACTTTACAATTTCAAGTGCTATTTATGACTTACACAGACACATAACTCTCTTTCTGAAGCTACTGAGGTTAAGAAAGCATTGTACTGTGTTGTGTAAATAGTTACACTTCTTTGTGTAACAAATATAGATATTTTTTAGATATAGATATTTTATTTTTACTTTGATAATTACATTCACAAATGCAATTTCAATACTACTTGAATTCTATCCCTACATGCTACCCTTTACACATCATTTTCCTCACTTCACTAATTTAATGCATTTCTAAGGACCCAGAGCATCCAACACCATGGTTATCGAGCTATTGGGTCCTATTTACTTCTTTCCTTTTTCTCTCGATTTGTTCCTATTTCTTATTTCTAATTTTCTTCACCCATCTATTTCTCACTGCACCTAAATATTTTCCTATCTCTATTCCTTTGATTTAACTCTTAACACCCTTATACCTGTAATTTCATTTGGTAGATTGGACCTTTTGATCTTTCGCAATTTTTCTCTCATGCTCATTGTTCCTTCACTCTAAAATTAAATAACAATAATTGCTAAAATTCCTATTGCACAATAGGCATTTTCCTTGATTTTCTCCTTCCCATAAGCCTTTTAACCTCACCACCCCTGTCCTCGCCCATGTAAAACCCTCTCTTGCTGATTTATTACAAACATCAACATAATTTTCCCTTTCCCATGTCCTTTTAAGCTCTGTATATATACACCATGAACTTTTGGAGTTGAAACTACCAATTATTTCCTGTCTTTCCATGTCTTCAATTCTCACTCTAACTCTTTCCCAACACCCTTTCTCCCGTACCTGGCTATCCCTCCAAATATCTCCACATCCTATTTCATTTAGAATTCCTTCTAGACGCTTATACCAAGTATCCTCTTTATTGAGTTTTCACTGAATCTCCAAGCATTGGTTAACAAACATGAAATCTGTATTTGCATGTATGCAGTTATGTGATATACAGCTGAATTGCTCCATAATCCCACAGATCACTATCTACAATAAAGGAAAGCATTATTATTCACAGTAAAAATCAAAAGTTCTTTCATTCTTCCCTGAAAGTGCTATACCTATTCCACCTTTACCAATTAATATTGCTTGGAAAAATAGGAAACCATTACAGCAACAACTGCACCAAAGAACAATTTTGGATAGAGGCATTATTTTGAGTGATGACAAAGAAAAAACAGGCAGAGGCTTTCAGATAGCACAACATATTATTTATTATATAATATGTTTCTACCTCGATTGCAATGAATGCAATAGGACATCAGAATTGCGATGCAAAAGCTCCAATGTTGAGCACTGATAGCTTCGCAAGCATGACATTGTGATTTCAGATTTTATGCAAAATAGAGCCCCTCTCTCAGTTTCATTCTTTTTCATTGTATCTATATTACAAGCCTAAAGTTACTATATTTGGTGCAATATTCTATCATCAACTTAGTAAAAATCATACCAGATCTTGTAGACATTAATGCAAGAGTAAAGATTTGTTGGTAGGACAGAAGAAAACATTTATCTTTCAATTCGGTAAACTACATTTTAAGTATCTAATAGTCAATTCTGTACAAATCCTAAGTTGAAAAAAGTTGATAATGGCAGCCAGACTTTTTGAGCACTCAATTCCTTTTTTATATGGAAACATCACTAATCTATTAAGTACAAATTCCATTTACTATTAAAAGTAAGCCATATCACTGGCTTTAAGTTGAGTATCTATCTATAGCTTTAAGGATGGGAAGCAGAGGCAATTTCTATGTTCCTGGAAATGGAAATATTAAAATTTTTCTCTTATTAATCAGGCATAGCATTATTACTAGAAGTACATTAATGGCATTTTAGTATAGTTGGCGCCAATCAAGAAAGGGATTGACAGTTACTAGCCACATGGCGGAAAGCTTTAAACAAATGGGAGGGGATGAATACATCATAGCAACGATTACAAGGACCAATTAGAACTAAGACGTTTCCACAGCAATGATAGACATAAAAACCTTGTTGCCGATATTGTAACACAGAGCGACCGTTGCAGTAACATGAACTGCACATCTTATCTTCTGCTGTCGCTGCAGTTATAAACAGTACTTTCTCTAGCCACATCTTGCAACGTATTTGCATCAGTTTAGAGATTGCCTGTGTAGCGACAAGCTATTTTACATCATCCTATTTGTACGGCTTTTGGCTTTGTGTTTACATGTGTTTGAGTCTGTGTATCTGCAATTTGCAATTGTGTTAACACTTTTAATGGATATTTAATAATGTCCAAAAATAGTGACAAAGACAGCGAGCCAAATGTAAAACTGAGCGTACTCGGTAACCGAATAAAACTGTATTTGGTAAAGGTATGCCAATTAAAGGACAAGAGCGGGAAATAATTTGCTCTGTAAGAGAATTAGCGGCATTTTCCTATTAGAATAAGTATCAATATTTATATGTATGTCTCTTTTGTTAACGCAGATCTTTACAATGATATATTCTTGCATGTTCTATTCTTTTTATGTAGATTCATTATTTCATAATTGTCTTCATATACGTATACAAACAATACTCGTCCTATAATGCAATGCAGGCGCAACCCAATCGTCTTCATACAATAATTCTAATGTGCTCTCCATGTGGTTTGCAATAAGCGGCAATGTCGCCTCTCTCTGTGAAATGTCAATCCCTTTCTTCTTTGGCAGCAAGTTTATATCCTTCATCTCTACTCCAAAACAAGAAAAAAGTAGAATTCCTAACGTCGTCTTTGACTGAGGGGTTGGCTGTATGTACTTACATTTGCATACCCTAACCATCCTCTATCGTCAGCCTTGAAATCTGGTTTATGAAGATACACATGTCCTTTGATTGTACCTCCATAACCAGAACCAATCTTCAGAAGTCCTTTGGAAGTATCTAGGTACAGAAACTGTCCATCACTGGCAAGTGCCTTCACAATGATACATGGACTGTGCATTTCTGTAGAAAGAGAGCGCATTATTTATTACATTTTCTTTCTTTGAGCACTTTGTATTCTTGGAGTTAGTGTAAGTTTTATAATAAACAGAGTTGGAGGTTGTTGCCTTGCATCACTAAAAGGTACTTACTTTGAACGCTTCTACAGGCCACAAACATGCAATTTTAAATAGCTTCACAAACAGATTAGTACATATACCATTGGAGAAAGAAGAATACCAACACATTATACATATGGCCACCATGAATGGATACCAGAAAACAATAATAGATAAGAAAATTAAAAAGTTTGAAAGACAGAAATACATCCAACAAACGACTACTTTACTCAGATAACATAAACCACAAGCATGTAGAATGTTCACTTACCACCCTTGGACACATCATCAATTTCAAAGGATTTTCAAGAAATACATCACCCTGAGTCCACAGAATGACTAGAACAAATGCAACGGAACAAAAGACCCTATCCCCAATGATAAGTCAGCTGGTATATATCAAATAGTTTGTAATGACTGTAACCTGGTATACATAGGAAGAACCAAAAGAAATCTGGAAATAAGACTTAAAGAGCATATGAGATGCATTTACCAAAAAAAGACAGATAAATTAGCAGTAGTGCATTATTTCTGGCCTTCAAACCATGAAATCACTCTAAACATAAAACTGAATTGGAATATGGGAAAAAATACATATCGTCAAACACAGGAGTCACCTAATGAATTTTGAACTACCGCCACCCAGCAACCTTTGGAGGTTCATCAACCTGGCACCAGAGAACACCACTAACCACACACATCTCCAGAAGTAACCAGCAAAATCAGTTGAAAACAAGCTGACAGTGGAAGCAAACCGTTCTCCCAAAACACGCTGAAAATAAATACCTTTTAGTGATGTAGTGTAACAAACTCCAATTCTCTTTATTTTAATTTATGACACATCATTGTTACTAGCATCTCAATCTTCAAATCAAATTAAGTTTTATGACTTACCCCCACTCATCTTAACACGAAATGAGTCAATGCGAGAATTCTTTGGTACTCCATGGGTTATCCAATCAGGTCGCACAACTTTTCCTAACAGGACACCATGCACACTGCGCTGTAGAGCTGTGAGCACGGCTGGCATCTATCAAAAGCAAATAACAGAATTTGGTTCATTGTGCAATGATTACAGCAGACACCTATGTAATTAAATGCAGCATAAATTACTATATGGGGACTTACTTGAAGGTCAAAATTCCCGTGAGAGATTATACGTATATACAGAATTAAATGCAGAGTATGACAAATCATGTATGGATAAAACAAAATGCAACATAAGCACAAATGCGCGAGAAATCTTAGGTGCAAACAAATACACAAATCAACAGTAGCATATCACTTTCATACACCAAACATCATACACAAAATGAATAACTGTCATAAGTAGAGAAAAAAATCAATAAACCTGAAAGATGGAAGAGAATTAATAAACACACTTTATTAAATTTTGGGAAACCAAAAAACAATGATCTTATCGCAAGAGAGGTATCTACAGCCCAAGTCAGCCAACTCTACAACTTGCCAACTTCCTGAAATTGGAACCCATATAACTTTCTCTTGTCCAGCAAAACACAATAATTTACAAAATTTAGAAATGTGTAAAATGTTTATGCATAAAAATTCCATAAAATATAAATGGGAATGCTATTTTATAAGAATGCTTGAAGACCTGGTAGTACTGCTTCTTTCTGCCACACATGCTTCTTTCTTGTACCACAGATAAGTATTAAATGGTAGTAAAGAACACCACTTTCCAGGCTATACACAAATTTCTTGTCTGTATTTTAAACTCCATAACATGAACTATAACCAAAGCCTGTCACAAAATATGTGAAACTTATATCCCATAGTTATAGAATGAAACTAAGATAAATGATTTACAAGGGAGAGTTGACCTTAGAATTCACATCATCCATTACTGGATGTTGTTGTTGTTCACCAATGGCACTGGGGATTAATTGATCTGCATCATTTTCCCTCTGGCTTCCCAATATAAAGTCTGTAAGTTATCACTTTTAAGGCCTTTGCATTTGGCGAGATGATGTTTGTTCAGGATGACATCTTCTTCACAGAGAGTGTACTTGGGTGTAGGTAAGCATCGTATCTTGTAGAGGTGTTCTGCGAGATAATCGTGGCCAGTTGCCATCCTAAATAAGGCCACTGCAGTCTTCCTTGGCATTTTTGGTATATCAACCCTATCTTTAATATTCTTATAATCTTTATATTTTAATTTATCTTCTTCATCAAGTCTCTGCTGTCTTTTGAAAAGTTGTTTAATGTTATTTAATTGTTTATTTACTTCTATTTGTCCTACAGGTTTTATTTGTTGTATTGCACCTTTCTTTGCTAATTGATCCGCATATTCATTACCCAAAAGTCTGACATGAGCTGAGATCCACTGTAGAGTGACATGATTTCTAGTTTCATGGCCGTGTGCACCATTCTTGTTAAACAAACCCTTCAGTGACCTTCAGTTTACCGCGGTAAGAATTTGACCAGGGTAATCATCACACAGCGGTGCACCAATGTTCACTGCAGTTTAGGTGACCATAGTTACCTGGCAGGCGCTCACCTTGGTTCATTGCAAGTAAACTCTACTGAATGCACCCAGATGCACATCATGTCTCTTTTTCACTTGTTCTTCCTCTTTGCTGAAGCACATGCATGTACGTTTTAAGGACGCAATGGAGGAAAGCAAAAGCAGGCCCAAGTTTCTCTAATATGTTATTAAAAATTTAACATGCGATTCTTAAGAAAATATAGAATGCACAGAGATAGAAGCAATAACTTGAAGGACATGTGCGAAAAGCTGGCGTTACATTTGATTAAAAAATATGCTAAACTATTATATATTTTTTATCTATCATTTCACATTTAAGTTCCATTTAGCTTAGTCGACATTCACCCACTGAAAGAGAGGCAGAAATGAAAGAAAAAAAATTACCCCTAGACAAGATTGGAACTTGGAACCTCTCGAGTATGAGACTCACATGTTAGCCCCACACTACAATGACTGTTCCAGATTCTACCCTTCTGCACTGACCTCCGTAGGTTACAGGATTCTTATATCTGTGCAATTAATGTACCTAATATTCCTGAAAATGTACTAATTACATTAAATCCATTTATTGCTCCGCTTATTTCTGCCTTGATGTTTGGAACTATGCTTCAACTAATATAATTATTACCTATATGAAACGCTGTGATTGTGTGGATTATTGTCACTACCTATATGAAACGCTGTGATTGTGTGGATTATTGTCACATCTTGGGTCAGGATATTTAAGGCATTTTACAAAGCACATTAAAGTAACTTTATGCATTTATTGGCGAAAATGGTGTGTTTCTCTTGGCTGGGAATTCTAACCTACACCGTTCTGCCATTTTAACACTTCAACACACGTTGCAGATAATCGACGAAAACTGGTCGTTCATGGCCGGTCAGATTTAACCGCCGTAAAATCCTCGATAAGCTTTTACCGTCGTTGATGCACCACAAATGATCATTCACCGCGGTATATTCCATATTTTACCACGGTAAAATCTTAATCGAGAATGGTGCACTTGGCCATCAACTGCTTTAATTAGGCTTCTTATTTCTTTAATATTTCTTGTTGTTTTATTATTGTAATTTACTATTCCATCTATGGCTGATTTTGAGTCTGATGACTATTTTTTGTTTTATGTATAGTCTATATAAAATGTTCTGTAACGCTGCTTTTATAGCTGTTAATTCTCCATCATAGTGGTTTGACCCATTACTGGATGTTCATGCCCAATTTATGCTCATTGTTTACTGCTGATTATCAATGGAGGTAACTAGTGATGCACTGAAATTTGAAGTCCTGCAAAACAAGTATGCATGTATTGCATTTTGTTGCAGCCCAGTGAACAGGGAGCACCATGAAGGATATACACACAGGTAAGCTCTGGTCTGCCATAGTACCACTTATTATTAGTATGGTACAATTGGGCTGTAATCTTAAGTTAGCGAGAAGTTCTTACATTACTATCATTAAAAAAAATTATAATATAATCAATAGAAATTAATGTTTTGTGATGTCCGTGTTTTAAACCTGCAACATTTAAATCAGACCAAAAGCAATAGAAAAAGGTCATCAAGTACTATAGATATAAAAAGTGTCCCCACTCCCGTAAAAGTTGGCCAGTACGTGGAGGTTTATTGACTCCGAAACATGTTCTGTGAGGTAAATATAGTGAAACTGAGTGGAAATGGTGCAGTCCCAAAAACACAAACCTTTTAAAATTGTCCAACTTCTATTTATTCATTCATTGTGCTTGCAGAGGGTTTTAGAAGCTTTAAACATAACTTACATGAATGTTCTGTGATGCTAGTGCTCTTGGGCACATAAGCAGAGCTGCAGTAGCACTAAGCAATTTGCCAGTATCACCTCGCACAACAACAAGACTGAGAAGACAGGCACAAGCAACTGCTGTCAAGTGACTTCCATCATTAGCAGCAGCAGATTCTGGTCCATGTGATGTTGCCAAATCAAGAAGTAGATCAAATAACGGATCTGCAACATGCACACACATGGTTGTTAAAGAGAGACAGAATACTTACGAGGGCTGTCCCAGAAATACCCGACCTAACAAAGAAAACACAAACATTTTGGGAAAAAACATCTTTATTTCTCTACATAGTCTCCTTTCAGCTCGATACACTTTTCCCAGCAGTGTTCAATAGCTTCGATACCCTGTTTAAACTGAGAACCACCGAGTTCGGCAAAATAGCCATCAACTGCACACTCCAGCTTATCATAGTCGGCAAATCTTTTAGCACCAAGCTATTTCTTCAACTTTGGAAATAGAAAATAATCAGAGGGGGCTAAGTCTGGCGAATAGGGTGCATGAGGAAGCAATTCAAACTTTAACTCATTGATTTTGGCTATGGCTATAATGGATGTGTGAACTGGTGCATTGTCTTGATTAAACAAAAGTTTCTTTTCCACTAAATGCGACCATTTTTGCTTGATTTCATCATTCAAATGCTGCAGTAAGTGTGCATAATACTCGCCATTGATTGCTTTTCCTTTATGGAGATAATGAATGAAAATTATTCCACACACATTCCAAAAAACTGCCACCATGACCTTGCCTGCAAATGGAACTATCCCAACTTCTTTGAAGCCAATTCTTCGCTTTCAAACCACTGTTTTAACTGTTCCTTTGTCTCAGGTGTGAAGTGATGGATCCATGTTTCATCCATGGTTATGAATCAACATAAAAACTTGTCTTTATTGCAGCAAAACATCACCAAACACTCGACTGAAGCATCACGATGCTGATTTTGTTCCATTGTGAGTAAACGCGGCACCCATCTTGTGCGTAACTTTCTCATGTCTAAATTTTCAATCAGTATGCAATGTACAGCACATTTTGAAATGCCTACGATGTCTGCTAGCTCGGCACTCAGCCGATGATCATCCAATACCATTTTGTGGATTTTCCTCACAATTTCTGGCATGGTCACCTCATTTGGTCGACCACTGCGATGTTCGTCTTGGCAGTTTCTACGGCCTCGCTTAAACTCTGTCACCCAATATTTTACTGTTGTAAATGAAGGAGCAGACTCCCCCAGAGTAGAATCTAGCTCAGCTTTAATATTAGTTGGATTAAGGCCTTTCAAATGAAAGTATTGTATCACATAACAATGACCAGTTTTATCCATGTTTACAAATTTGCTGAGAGCATTTACTATTGATGGCTGCCAAACAATTACTAAACGACATAGCATCATTAAACTTCAGACTTAAGCTTTATAAGGTTGGTACTTTCTACCATAGTGATTTGTTTGAAACAACCACCACTATCTATACATCAGGTCGGGTACTTCTGGGACTGCCTTTGCAACACTGGATAAAAATAATTAATGCTTATTCTGCTTATCAGAGTAATTCAAAGTAGTCTCTTAGTGAGACAATACAGTAGTAACCTGCTTTTAAGTTATCATAACTAATGTTTACCCATCTTTATCCCTTTGATTTCTGTATATTGAAATGTATTTTTAACTTTGTATTTATACTTGGCATAATTTTCAATTTGCCACAGTTTCATTATTTTAAAATGGTGCAAATCCGTGGAATGGCTTGGTTTTGGTAGTTGAATCAGACTTGAAAATTCAATGCCATGACCAGGACTCGAACTATGGATCCCTGACTCTCCATGCTGATACTCTTACCACTTGAGCTGCCATTGTGAAATACCCACACATACATTAAACCCTCTCATCTGATTCAAGTATCCAGTGAACCTTTTGAAGGATCCAGTGGTGAAGCTTGATACTGTGTTCTGGGTATACTAGATTTTAAAAATTGAATTTAGAACTTTTTAAATGATCCACAAATTCCCATACATTAGTGTTTCATAAAATAGTTTGAATTCTCTATTACGATTCGATTACTGTTATTATTAGTTGTTGTTTTAGAGTCATTAGTATCATTATTAATTGCCGAAATCGACTGAACATACATTTTAAACTAAACTAGATTATAAAAATATAGTGTTAGTTGTAACTTTATAAAATGCCTACAAACCATTGTATGATTGTGGGTATTCACTTACATTTTCTTGCATATAAGCTCCAGTCGGCAATTTTTATTGCAAGCTCTTCTTTCAACGTTTTTAATATATGATATTCCTTCAACACTCCATTCCTTTTCCCCGACAAAAAGCAAACATACGAAGCAACACACTTTGTTATGAATGTAACTGCTAACCAATTAAATTTACTGTACCAGGATGTTTGAAATGTCCGTTTTTGGTTCTTTTCCTGGAAAACAATGCCAAGCTTAGGAATTGGTCTTTTGCCTTTAAGTTCACACTTTTTCTCATAAGATAGGATCGAAAACTGAGTTTTTAATAAGTCCACTAAATCGATGGAATTGTCCATATTTCTAAAAACATAAATAAAACATGCACAGTGAAAACAATACACAGGTTTATGTAAAATTAACACTTAGTGCACTGCACAGCTGCATGCACAAAATGCTGGTTCACCAATAACTGAGAAATTAAATGTTTATGTTACACTGCCTTGCCCTACCCTTGTCTCCAACCCCTATTGTCCTGTTTCCGTACCTTGGAGAGAACAGGTACACAGAGACTAAACATCTCATTAAATGTGTTAAGTCTCTGCTGCTGCCTTTGTGCCCTTAATGCACAACAAAATATAGGCATGTCTTCCTACAACGAGGTCAAAAGGAAAAAGCTATATAAGTCCACTCTTGATGAGACTTGCACTCGCTCAGCCATCCCAGTCTCTATTCAACTTTGCTGCCGCATCATGAGATTTTGAAGCTGCCTAAGAACACAGCACTGCTCTGTATTCACTCTTAGGTTGATCCGTGTCAAAACAAACCCCAGGTGACCAGTGCGCTGCTATAATGTATCCTTCTGCCATTCGCACTAGAAATACTGTCACACTTTCAGACCATGTGGCGAGTACAAGCGGCACATAGTGCAAAATACAACAGAGTCCTTATTTCGACAACTGAAACGGTGACTAACATATTCTGTTTAGGGTTAAAGATGATAAAATTGATAGTTGTAACAAAACAAACGTTTGCACATATAATAATAGTTAATTCTAAAATAAATGAGTGAAAAATAAAGTAACAGGTATGCCATAACCTAATTTATTCGCTCTCTGGAAGCGGCACTTTATTAACTGTTGGCGGCTCATTTTAAAAAGAAATTGTGCACTGTTACGCGAATTGCATTCTTCTTAAAATCACTACATTCTTGCATCGCGTATTTCAAATGCTTTCTTTTTTTTCCCGGGTGTAACCACTTTTCTTGTTTCAGATTTTTCTACACAAGCACTGTTTATACTTGTACTCGAAACACCGGTGAACTCAGAAGTTAATTTCACCATTTCTTTCGCGGAAAGTGTTGGATATTTCTCACATAACTTATAATTAAGATTCAACACTATTGTTTTTTCACCACTAGTCAATGGTTTGTGCAGCTAATGCTTTACGTAATTCAATGAAAACACAAGAGCAAATTCACCGTCCGCCATGGTACTAAACACAGCTGCTGGTTTCTGGCTGTAAACAATATTCTGCGCCTACCCGGATGTCAGGTGACTTATACGAATTGCGTCATGGGACTTGTAGCTCTGTTTTGTGGTATAAATCAGCGTTAAATAAAACCTTAGGTATTTGTATAGAATATTATACTATTTAAGAATAAATTCATTCTAAAATTCAGAGATTAGCATGGGACTACTTTCCTGGGCACATTGCTACCGTGTTGCACCACGGTGCACTGACCACGTAGATTTGTTTTGCCGTGGATCAACCTAAGAGTGAGTATAGAGTACAATCTGACACTTAGCAGCAGGGGTTGGGGCGTTGGGGTAGGCAGCTGTGAAGATGACTGTGTTAGTTAGTTTTTCATTCACTTGTTTGAAGCTGTCTTTATTTATATGTTTAAAAATTTACTTAGTTTCTTGGCAATTTATTTATGTAGACTCAGTCTCAAAGTCTACGCTTACGCTACGCCACTGGAAGCATCTCAAAATTTCCCGATGTCATACCTCAAAGGTGACTTGCAATGTTGCAAGTACTTTTCATTTTCAGGCTTTACAGTTAACCTCTATTAAGATTAATTTATAACTGATACTTGTTCTTTCACACTAGGCGTGTGTACGCAGTAAGCTGTAAATATCAATTCAACTTATCAACTTACTGCCTACACATGGCTGAGAGAAAGAATAATAATTATCAGCTATGAATTAACTCTAATATGGCTTGATTTTGTTTATGTGAGCTGGTGATTGTAGTATACACAGAGTTGGTGTATTTGAAGTATTAGCTAACACACACTTCATAATTCACACCTTATTGTACACATTCTGCTGATAGCATTTTGGCCAGTGTCAACAATTCTTCCTAAAATTATCTTTGAGTTCTTTTATACAGTATTATTTGCAACTGTGCTACATTTGTACTGCTTCTTGTGTGCATCTCTCTCTTTCTTAACCCGAGTAGTATTAAACTAAGTATAGATGGGGAAAACATATCAGAAATAAATTGTACTAATTTTCTTGGAGTAATAATTGATAAACATTTAAATTGGCAATCTCATGTAGCATCAATTAGAAAAAAGATAAATAAGGTCATTTATGTAATGAGACAATTAACTAAAATAATGGACAATAAAACAATGAAACAGGTCTTTTATGCTTTTATATATTCGCATGTAAGATACAGAATTACGTTATGGGGAAATATTACAGCAAGAGAAATGGATAAAGTCTTTAAACTGCAAAAAAAAAGCCATTAGAATAATAAGCAAAATGGAAAACAAACAAACTTGCAGGGGGGTGTTTAAGAATAAAAACTTGTTAACAGTGCCATGTGTATGTATATATACGAGAGCTGATCAACAAAGACTGAGACTGATTTTTTCCTATAGCTTCCGTGATAGTTTCATATCTGTAATATAAATATTTGAAAAGAGCGGGTTTTTATGTATAATGTTGGTAGGCGGCAGCACTCTCGTATTGGTAGGTTGGTAGTAATGCTCTATTTTGTAGACCCTACGTGCATTTCGCATACCAGGCAGTGGAGGTGACGCGAGAGGAGCAGTACAGCGCAATCAAATTCTGTTTTCGTTTAAACCATAAAGCCACCGAAACTTATGAAAAGCTGAAGCAAGCGTACAGTGAAGATGCACTACCTCGTGCAACAGTGTTTAGGTGGTTCAAGGACTTCAAAGAAGGCCGACTTGTCAGTGTTAAGCAAGGTGGGCCTGGTGTTTCGGCTTCTGCTGTGATTGTCCGAGATCACATATCCGATCGGCATATAACATTACGTAACCTCTGTGAAGTGTTGAGAATTTCATATGGCAGTGTGTTTACAATTATGCACGACCATCACCATATGACCCGAGTTTGTGCTCGTTGGGTGCCACGTCTGTTGACTCCAGAACAAAAGGTTGTGCGAATGGAGACAAGCCGTGAGGTGCTGCGTCTCTTTGCTGATGGAGGGGATGCATTTTTTAAATCGATTATTACCGGTGATGAGTCATGGCTGCATCATTATGATCCTGAAGGAAAACAAGCCAGCACAGTGTGGAAATTGCCACGTTCTCCAACACCAAAAAAGGCAAAAGTTGTTCCATCTGCAGGGAAAGTGATGGTGATCACATTTTTTGACTGTAATGGAATGATTTACCAGCATGCAGTTCCCCCTCACACTACTCTTACAGCAGCATACTACATGTCAGTATTGGCTACACTGAGGAAGCACATTGCAAAGAAACGACCAGAGCTTTCTCGGACTGGGTGGCGACTTCATCATGACAATGCACGGCCTCACTTCGCAAATCAAGTCATGCAGTTTCTGGCTCAATTCAACATTACCTGTGTACCACATCCACCTTATAGCCCCGATCTTGCACCCTGTAACTTTTTTTTATTCCCATCACTAAAGGCAAAGCTTAGGAGTATTCGATTTGAGAACTCTGAAGCAGTGCTCAAGAAAAGTGAGGCGATTCTCAAGGACCTGACAAAGAATGGTCTGCAGCACATGTTCAAGGACTGGCAGAGGCGCTATAAAAGTGCATTGAAGTAGGAGGGGACTACTTTGAAAAAGATCATGTAAACATTGAATTGGAGTAATAAACATCTGTGAAAAAAAATCAGTCTCAGTCTTTGTTGATCAGCCCTCATGTGTATATATATATATATATATATATATATATATATATAAAAACTGTGATAAATATAAATATGCAAAAACATTCCAGTGTGCATAACCATAATTTAAGAAACAATGACGATTATTATAGAATAACATTAAGGGGAACTCTAAATAATCGTGCCATAGAAGTTAGAGGAAGAGAATTATTCAATAAATTAACTAGAGAAATAAAGAACATAAACCAGCCGAATGTAATGATGAAAACAATAAAGAAATACTTAATAGAAAATGAATTTTATAGTATAGATGAATTTAGACATGGTAATGCAACGTAAAGTGAAAATGATATTTAAGGTAAACTTAATGTAAATGCAATGTAAAAGAAGTAATGTAAATTATAAGCTGTACCTCTCTCTTTAATGACCAGGGTTTAACATTAAAGCTATTCTCCTTCTTCCTTCCCAATATTTTGAGGTCAAATCTGGATAAGATTTGAGTTGTTTACAAATTAATGTAAAGATAATTGTTATCTAACAAGGAGAGCGCCTTTAATACTTTCTTTCTGAAAACTTCCAAGGAACCAACCTGGCCAATTAGCTAATGTACCACTCTTATTCTTCTTGTGGTGCAGCTGTTAGCAATCATGTCCTTACATGATAAACAAAAGGGAGGGGTTACTCATCAGCTTGATGAGTTAATGACTGAAACTGGTATTCTTCCTCTTCCCTATCAGACTCCCTCTTTCTACTTTTCCTGTCCAGTTTTCCTTGACTGATCTCTTGTTGTTTTCGACCCCAGTGTTATCAGAGTATTGGAGGCCTAGGGGAACATTTCACCTCTTCTACTTTCTATATTTCTTTACCTGTTCCTGGACCTGCCACCAAACAATAATTGACTCACAAATGGCAAATATGGGAAAACGTTGGTGGTTAAGAAGTTTAACCACCCAACTAGGTCCAAGGGACCCAATGACCAACAGCAGAAGCACTCTTTTAAGCTTAATAAGGCTGAAAAAGGATAAAGCAATCACCGTATTATTATAAAGCATAGTGTCCTTAATAAAAATGAAGATAACTATTAAATGTAATTTTATTGGTTTTAGCATTCATCAATGAATGTAACAAAAGGCATTTTTTTTTCATATTACAGTACATATAGACTTCTATTTTGAATTTTTTTCCCCTTCCTTTTGCAATATTTTTTTGAAGGCATGACAGCTGCATTAAACCATACACCATACTAATTTTGTGATAAAACACACACATTGCTTTTCTAATGGCAGCCATTTACTGCTTGTGTACCTATATTGTGCTGGATATAAAGAGTCGCCAATCATATTTCACATTAAATACTTACGGCCGGTTTCACCAACAGATGCTAAATTTTAACACAATGTTAAACTGATTTAACACTGAAGTTAACGCAAAATCTGTTTCAAAATCTGTTAACGTTAACAATTTGTTAAAGTCTGTGTTAAGTTAACCTCACCATAAGGCATTTAACAAATGTTAGAAGTTGGAAAATGGCTGCCGCAAACCAAGCTGTTGATGTGAATTTACTACAATTGGTATTTTTGAACGCCATTCCTAATAGAAGAGCAGTCACACGTCATAATAAATTTGAAACCCTTCAAAAGGAGGAATTTTTAAAGGATATGGACTGTCCAAGGGGTCATGAGCATGGTTTCATGGGAAATACGAGAGGTTAGAATATTACCAACAGAAGCATACCTCTTTCTCCTAAGCTTAAGTGTTAATTAGGTACTTATGGTACTTAACATTTCTCATTTACTTGGTAGGTGATAATGTTGGTATTTCCAAAGCTACTGTTTGTGGGTTTACCCGGAATGTTTCCAAAGCAATTGCTTCAAGAAGCAAACCATACTTTTTTGAGGTCTGCTTGATTAATCGGGGATAACACATTTTCTCCACTTCAGTTTCAATGCAGTGTCCATCACCAATTTTAAACCGTCTTAATGCTCTTCGCACCTAATGCTTCTGGTGTTGCACTTTATGTTAGCATAAAACTGCCACTTACCGGACTTAAAAAAACACATTCATTCCAATTACTCACGGATTTTGTCCTAGGTTGCAATCTTATCCTTTAATGTAAGACTGTCAGTTTTTTCACACTTGATAATACCTCTATACTTATTAACCAGATGTTAATTAACTCGTTTCAAAAGGTGAAACATTTATTTTGGTTGACATCGTGATTCTAACCTCAAACAATCAGGAACATCACATAACAATTGCATAGTTGTCTGCTACTGACACAGAGAGCACAGCGATACATAGTCAAAAATGAATCGGAGTACGTTCAGAAGCAGTGCAGTTCGGCCACTGCCTTCTCGAAAGCTAGCGTTCGCAGTTGTCCTTGGTGTTAACAAAATGTTAGTTAACAATTTGCTGTAAACGATTGATGAAACACAAAAAGTTTTAACCTTGTGTTCAACTTTGAACACCTATTTAACAAACAAGATGTTAGAGTATTTTTAACATCAGTTGGTGTAACCGGCACCAAGTCCACAAAAGTAGTTTTTCGTTAAGATTGAGCAAAAGATACATACCTATAACTTCAGCTGGCTCACTCTTTAACCCTTCTGGCTGCTGACCTTGAACAACGTCCAACAGTGCACATAATGCCTTAGTGCACAACACTGGATGGGATGAACGACTTTCTCGTATCAGTTCAAACACACTTCTCAATCCAACACCTACAATCTGTAATAAAATGTGCAAATGACTAGTTACAGTTGTGTTTCTCTCAATTAATGAGAAAAATAGACACAAATAATTAGGAATTAAATTATTTTTGTTTCTAATCTGACAGAAACAATGTGTCTGATAAGTCAACACCCATTTACATTTATGGTGTGTAACCAGTGCCTGGAACATTACCTGGTTATATAACTAAAGGCTGGTTCACAATAATCCAAAAGCAGAAATGGGAACAGGAAGCAAAACAATATACTACATTTATGGTTCACAACACACATGAGAATGGGAATGCATATTGATGATCATACAGATAGCCAAGTGGAACACTGATTTTGTGCATAACAATGTCATTTGTTTGTAACTAACCAATGATATTACTTTCTCTACTATGTATAGTAAGTAGGGGAAGTATTGTATTCCACCCAAAAATTCCATACCGAGATTTCACCGGAAATACATGTTTTGAGACCCCCTGAATCCAAAAAAAGCATTTTTGGAAACATGTCCGTGTGTGTGTCTGTCTGTGAACAGCATAACTCAGAAACGAACAGTCGGATAAACACCAAACTTGGTATTTAGGTTCAGTATCTTCCAGAGATGCGACACGAAGGTTTTCAAGAAAATCCTCCCACCCCAGATTACCCTTTACATGGAACATTTTTCGAAAATTTTAATTTTCTCAAAAATGGCTCTAACGATTTTGATTAAAATATCATATGTTTAAGATATTTTCATGACAAATAAAATGTATATCTTGAATTTTCTGGGAATGTCTCTAAAGGTATTCTTCATTGTGAACGACTTTTGCATAACTGGTAAACCATAAGAGATAGACAAAATTTTACTTGATGCAGTAATTTGTATCACAAATTACTTAAATGTAAATAATGATTGTAATATGAATATGCATTTTTATGTGACATTGATTTCAGATGTTTATTAATTGTAATTATTATTGGGAAATAAGTTTATAGGGCCTTACTGAAACTGTCAATAATAGCGCAATAATGCAGTGAGGGGGGTGAGCTGTTTATCATTATTGGAAACAAGGAAGTTACGTAATGTTGGCGCGTTTTCGGTAGAAACTTCTGGAATATTTTCTCCCTAAAAGCAATATGTATTCGTGGTTTTCATTGGATATTAAAATAGACGCTAATGTTGGCGCATTTTATTAGCCAATAGTAATTCATTTATAATCTTTAGGCGTATCTTGATGCAGGCGTATAAATAGGGTAGGTTTGAGGTAGCTTGTGGGCAGTTCATCAAAATTCCTAGCACATTACACGTCGTCAGTCAGTCCTTCAGTTCGCCGAAAGCATTCATACATTACACGTCGTATTTGGGCAGTTCATCAAAATTCTTAGTGCAATACACGTCGTCTTAAGTTCGTCAGTTCGTCAAAATATTTGTATGAGATACGTCGGCTATAGATTCACAAGTTACGAAAATCTAAAGTATTATAAAGTTAATTATACACAAAGTTGAAATACGTGAATTAAAAGTGATCAGTAAGAAGTATTATAACAGTTTCAGTTTGGCGAGTATCCAGATCAATATGTAAAAGAGATAGTGAACGTGTTCGACAATAAAAATTATAAAACAAATTTCTTCATCAGTGTAATTTTTGGATAAAAGATTCCTTTCTGCTTCACAACCTGTATAGAGACACATGTTCGACCCAAGATAAGATAATAGCTAGCCGGAGGACATTTGAAATGAAATCAAACAAAACTAACACTGATGCAAATTGCTAACACAAGATGGAGCTACAAACCAAACAAATGAATGACGTCACAAGATGGCTTCAACATTGATGTAAACAAACATAATAAGCACTTTATATCGCAAATTGGCACCCAGAACGTGGGGCACGATAACCAGGAAAGCAACACGATGACCAGGAAAGAAGCATAGTGACCAGGAAAGGAACACGATGACCAGGAAAGGATCAGAATTAACCAGGAAGAAGTGAGATGACCAGGAAGGGGCGAATGCAGCAGTGAAATGATCTACAAGACGCAGATTCAAGAAACAACTAGAGGAGCGACAAACGACGCGGATAAGTGGACACAAAAACATCGAGACAACGTAGATTCATCATAATACAACGCAGAAGCGACATACAAATCTAGGAGAAAGGGGCAGAAAGCTGGACATCAAAGCTACATCAGCAGATAGCATCAGAAAGGTTAGAAAAATGTTATGTTAATTCTAATGAAAAAAAAAAAAAAAAAGGGTAAACAAATTTAAATGTACCTTAGGAGTGGTAGGATAAAGAAAACAATGGCTACTAATAATACAGAAGAAATAATTATGGAGGGAGATAATGTAACAGTTAGCTGTAATTCAATACAGATTACAGAAAATAGTTCAGACTTTTTAGGATTTGAGGGTGGAAATGTTAGTGCAGAAAGTCAGAATAGAATAGCAGGAAATGTTAATTCTGATAATAGTATGATTATGGAAATGCTGAAAAATTTGAATGAGAATATGGAAGAGAATAATAGGGAATTGAGAGAAGATATGAAAAAGACTAATGAGAATATGCAAAAGAATAATGAGAAATTAGAAAAATTAACTCAGAGTAATGAGAAATTAAGGGAAGATATGGAAAAGAATAAGAAAGAATTGAGGGAAGATATTAGTAAGAGTATTACAGATCAATTAAGGGAAGATATGCAAAAGAATAATAGGGAATTAAGGGAAGATATTGGTAAGAGCTTAGAACAAAACAGGAAATCAATTGAAAATATTGGTAGGAAAAATGAGATATTAGGGCAAAAAGTAGATCAAAGTAGTGAAGAAATTGAAAAGAAAGTTATGAAGCTAGATAGTAGTATACCAAAAATGAGAGATGAGAATGAGGAAGTAATAGCAAGTGAGATAGGAGAAGTTTCAAAGAAAATGTCAGACATGAGCAGGGAAATAGGTAACAAAGAAAGTGAGGTTAATACTAAAAGTGAACATGTTAATGTAGAATGTACAGAGTCAGGTAGTAGAATGAGTAATATTTCAAGTGAGATAAGAGAGATGAAAGAGGTTATGAATGTAGATGTGAATCAGGCGCAAGTCAATTTCAGAGGGGAGATATCAGAAATACAGAAAGAATCAGAAATGCAAAGAAATAAATTGTACCAAGACGTCCAAAATGAAAACTCCAGTCCAGTACAGTTTAGTACAGATTTGTCAGAGTACTCTCGAATTAAAGAGATAATAGATGAATTGAAAATGACAGTTGGTAAAAGATGTGTAGTTCAGGAAACTTTAGATTGTTTTCAAATGTTATCATGGGACGAAATTTCATATGAATACAAGAGGTTATTCATGAACAACAAATTTTTGAAGGTTAGGATACGGCTACGAGTAATGTATAGCCACACACAATTTGATCCAGGAGGGTAAATAACAATGAGATGTAAAGTAAATGCTGGATAGTTAAAGATGACTTGCAGAGAAATGTATTGGAACGTAAGAGGGTTAATTATTTATATGTCATTTGAAAAGAGAAATAAATTATAAAAAAAAAAAGAGAAATGTTTAAAAAAAAAATTAAATTTTTAGTAACTGTAACAACATTTGAAAATTAAGAATGCAAAGATTGAAACTTAATATGATATTAAATTAAAAGTACGTAAATACAATTCCAAGAGTATTGTTAATATAAATTATAAAACAACAAAAATGGGGTAAAAGTAATTAAAACAAATATTTATGTAGCAAATAGAACATGTGAAACAGTGCCTAGATTTAAGAGATGTAAATATATTTGTGTACAGGGTAAATATTTTTGGTAAATGTTTAATAATTACAAAAATTCTTGAATGATAAATTTTTGTTAACAATATAAGAAAGCAAACCATTTTTTGTAACAGTCATTAAATAATTCAGGGTACAGTATTTGCTATAAAATTTGTAATGTCAGATTAATGTCAAAACATATTAAACCAGAGCCAGTAAGTAGTGGCAATGTAGAGGAAAAACATATCGTGTGTTAAATACGTGTGAAGTGTTAAGTGAAAGTGATAGCGTGTGTTCCAAGATTTAGGAGACTAAAAACACAATTATAAAATTTCCAAACAAGTTGTAAATATTTATAATTATGTTTCTAGTGGGGCATATGATGCAGTAATTTGTATCACAAATTACTTAAATGTAAATAATGATTGTAATATGAATATGCATTTTTATGTGACATTGATTTCAGATGTTTATTAATTGTAATTATTATTGGGAAATAAGTTTATAGGGCCTTACTGAAACTGTCAATAATAGCGCAATAATGCAGCGAGGGGGGTGAGCTGTTTATCATTATTGGAAACAAGGAAGTTACGTAATGTTGGCGCGTTTTCGGTAGAAACTTCTGGAATATTTTCTCCCTAAAAGCAATATGTATTCGTGGTTTTCATTGGATATTAAAATAGACGCTAATGTTGGCGCGTTTTATTAGCCAATAGTAATTCATTTATAATCTTTAGGCGTATCTTGATGCAGGCGTATAAATAGGGTAGGTTTGAGGTAGCTTGTGGGCAGTTCATCAAAATTCCTAGCACACTACACGTCGTCAGTCAGTCCTTCAGTTCGCCGAAAGCATTCATACATTACACGTCGTATTTGGGCAGTTCATCAAAATTCTTAGTGCAATACACGTCGTCTTAAGTTCGTCAGTTCGTCAAAATATTTGTATGAGATACGTCGGCTATAGATTCACAAGTTACGAAAATCTAAAGTATTATAAAGTTAATTATACACAAAGTTGAAATACGTGAATTAAAAGTGATCAGTAAGAAGTATTATAACAGTTTCAGTTTGGCGAGTATGCAGATCAATATGTAAAAGTGATAGTGAACGTGTTCGACAATAAAAATTATAAAACAAATTTCTTCATCAGTGTAATTTTTGGATAAAAGATTCCTTTCCGTTTCACAACCTGTATAGAGACACATGTTCGACCCAAGATAAGATAATAGCTAGCCGGAGGACATTTGAAATGAAATCAAACAAAACTAACACTGATGCAAATTGCTAACACAAGATGGAGCTACAAACCAAACAAATGAATGACGTCACAAGATGGCTTCAACACTGATGTAAACAAACATTTGTAAGTAATACCGCATCAAATTGGATCCCAACGTGGGGCAGTTAAAGTTATGTAACCAAACAAAACAAAAGCAGTACAATATAAGATCTTCAAGTTCTAATAACTTACGCTACAAATATTACGTAAGCACAGATGCTCTCGCATACTGCACAAAAAATGTAGATCACATTAAAATACACAATTTATGTCATATACATTTTTGTAGTTGAGTGAACCATTTTCGAGATATTGCTTGTTATTCCCTTAAATTTTTCAATACCTATTTTCTCAAATGGGAATTTGTTATTCATTTTTTTGTCTTGGATATGCAAAGAGTATTAATCTATGGGAAAGGGAATGGTGCTGCACCTAGCAACCAGCTATTAAGAGATACGTATATGCTTAAAGGCTACTGTTTTCTATATTGCCCTTGTAAGTATATATTCCCCTTACATCTACAAGAAACTTAGTAATAAGATAGTTTCTGCAAATGTTTATCTCGATTAACATGAAGTAGATGGAGAATAAGTGTTTGTAAAAATAGTTTGTACAAGAGTAGAGAAAGTCATGCGAGTGTAACACATCAGATTTTTTTCACTTGCTTCCAATTTATGCAACATAGTACAAGTTAGCCAGCACCAAAATTCGAGAGAGTAAAGATTTTCTAAATGCAGATCCGTTACAATTTTAGATTCCTTTAGTCATACCAAGCATCATTACTTTATTAATAATGTAAATTAAAGTTATTTGCTGCTCTTTATTTATACTGGTTTTTGTTGTTCTTTGTAGTTTATGCTATTGTTTTGTGAGGCAACAGCCACTTTGAGTTGCATTACAAAAACTACAGGTGATGCTTTTGCTAGATGAACCAACGATGAACATTTGAGCTTGTGACTGGAGAGAGCTCTGGCAGCTGTTTCACATCACAGTCACTTTGAATAATTTCTACAATGAAGAGTCTCATTTGCACAACATGGATCTATATGCTATCTCCGGTAACAAGGATGAGAAAGTTAAAAAATTAACCATGTCTTTTTTCCTGTTTCTGGGATCCAGGAAAGCTTCCTGTTAATTCTGAATGCTCACATTATAATAATTATGCGTATTTTAACTCTGCTATTCTCATTATGATTTCTACTCTTGATTATTGTAAACTACCTTAACTCAGTCCACTGCTTTACAGACTTTATTTCCTGAACATACATTTTTATCAAATTGCTTAATAGATAAATGAAGTTAATACATTTCTTTTCAGATACAAAAAATAAAATCCTAGGAAACTGTCAATCTTATGAAGAAAGATGATATGATATGACTTTATTCACCATTAAACCATGATAGGTTTCATGAGTTATAAACAAGTATATACAAATGTACAGAGAGCCAAAAAAGCTACGAACCGGCTGCACTGTGCTTTTCCTATCCGCATTATCGGCACTCGTTGCCGTCTGCCACTATCATAGAAAGCCACAGATGAAACAATACAACATTTTTAAAACTACTTTTAAAGGCTTTACTTACCAACTTTATGAAAGGAGATGCTGAAATTGGCCACCGGCGTTGTCCATGCATTTTTGGCACCACTTTAGGAAATTATCCATCACTCGCCAAAGTTCATGTTGAGAAATGCTGGCAATTTCCTGGCAGATATTTTGTTGTAATTCTTCCAGGGTGTGTGGGTTTGTCTTGTACACTTTGTTTTAAGTTACCTCAGAGACAGAAATCGTAGGGGGTTAGGTCGGGGGAGCAACGGTGCCACAAATCTACTAATAATTCTGTCCTCAAATGCACTTTCAATTGTTCTCATCAAAATATTGGCCATCTAAGCTGTTGCAGAGTCTTGTTCAAAAAAGGCAAAATCACGCTCTCTGGCTGTTAATTCTCTAAAAAAAAAAGGGGGCAAAATTGTATTCACATATGCACAGACATCAACTGTTGACTCAAAAAAAAATTGGTGAATGATGGATAGTTTCCTGAAGAGGTGCCAAAAATGTATGGACAACGACGGTGGCAAGTTTCAGCATCTTTCATAAAGTTGGTAAGTAAAGTCTTTAAAAGTAGTTTTAAAAATGTTGTTGTTCACCAATGGCATTGGGGATTAATTGATCTGCATCATTTTCCCTCTGGCTTCCCAATATAAAGTCTTTAAGTTATCACTTTTAAGGCCTTTGCATTTGGCAAGATGCTGTTTGTTCAGGATGACATCTTCTTCACAGAGAGTGCACTTGGGTGTATGTAGGCATCGTATCTTGTAGAGATGTTCTGCGAGGCAATCGTGGCCAGTTGCCATCCTAAATAAGGTCACTGCAGTCTTCCTTGGCATTTTTTGTATATCAACCCTATCTTCAATATTCTTATAATCTTTATCTTTTAATTTATCTTCTTCCTCAAGTCTCTGCTGTCTTTTGAAATGTTGTTTAATGTTATTTAATTGTTTATTTATTTCTATTTGTCCTACAGGTTTTATTTGTTGTATTGCACCTTTCCTTGCTAATTGATCCGCATGTTCATTGCCCAAAAGTCCAACATGAGCTGGGATCCATTGTAGAGTGACATGATTTCTAGTTTCAACTGCTTTAATTAGGCTTCTTATTTCTTTAATATTTCTTGTTGTTTTATTATTGTAATTTACTATTCCATCTATGGCTGATTTTGAGTCTGACAAGATGACTATTTTCTGTTTTATGTATGGTCTATATAAAATGTTCTGTAATGCTGCTTTTATAACTATTAATTCTCCATCATAATGGTTTGACGTTTCATCTAATGTTAGATACTGTGCAAAATGTTTACAGTATACTCCTGCAGTGGCAATTTGTTTATTGATGAGGGATCCATCTATATATATTCGGAGCCATTCTTTTTCTGGGTAACTTTCATTTTCCATAGCTATTGCTATAGCTCTCATTTCATCTGGTATATTGTTTTGGTATTGTATATATCAGGTCATTCTGATATTGCATATCAATGTATTCTATTGGACTCGTTACCTTTGTTGCAATTATATTTGTTGTAATTATATTCTTGTAGTTTAAGTTATTAATATATGTTCTGAAGCTTATTTGAGTTTTTAAATTACTTATAGTATCTGCTGTATCATTTGTATCTGTTTCTATTGGTTTGCAGTTTTTGTGCTAGAGTAATTGCTTTCAGCTCATGTTCCAATTCTATAGCCATGTTTTTTATGAAGCTTTGTATTACTGTGATTGGTGTTGCTTTTACAGCTCCTTTTATTATTCTTAGTGAATTATTTTGTGAAATTTCTAGTTTATTTTTAAGTCTCTTGTTTACTGTTGCTAGTAGTTCTCCATACAATAGGTTAGGTTTTATGTATGTTTTATATGTAAAAGTTTTAAAAATGTTGTATGGTTTCATCTGCACCTTTCTATGACAGCGGCAGATGGCAACGAGCGCCAAGGATGCAGACAGGAAAAACACTGCACAGCCTGTTCGTAGTTTTTTGACTCTCCCTGTATACATAGCTACAAAGAATTTACAAATTGTTTATGTAATATAATCTAAGGTTCATGTAGGGGATGGAATTTCATTTCTGAATGAAGCTTCTAAAGAGAAGCATTATAGAAATGCCTTCTTATACTCCATCAGTAACACAAAGGTGCAGTAATATTACCACCATTAAGATTGGTAATCCTCCTAATAGCACTTCAAAGTATCAATACTTCAATCTGATTTATTGACATGGTGGGAGAAACTCACTTAGACACTGATACAAAGAAAATATTGGGGAGGTACTTCAATAATTGAAACTGGCATTTTGGCAACAGCAACTATTCTCTTTGCACTCTGCTTTGAAAAGAGATATGCTGCCATTCAGAAAACAGAATAAATCAGTTGCTGCCAAATGTTGTGGGGGTATTTTTTGTTAATGTGTGAAGTAGGTTTAGGATAATCTGTTGGCTTGTGACTCATTTTGACTAATATATTACCATATTTATGCGAATCTAATGTGCACCCCATATTTGAAACTTAAAATTATTAAAAAAAAAAAAAAAAAAAAGGGGTTTCTATCGAATGTAAAGCACATCAATGACAGAAAATAAGTAATATGTATTTTATCTAAATTTATTTAATACAACAATGAATTTATTGTATATATAAACCATCAGATTATAGAACTAAAAGTGCCCTATTGTTAGGTGACACATTGTCAAAGAACAAAATTACTGTTGCGTGCTGTTTTTCGCACCCTCTTGTATTGATTATAACTTCCTTTGTCCCCTTCTCAGTAATAGTGTAGTTCCACGGCATATCAAACCACACTGGCATCTCATCAGCATTGCCTATATGTCCCATGGAAAAATGTTTTTTCTTCTGAAGTAAAATGACGTACCGCTGAAATGTTTGTAGTTTGTCCTCAAAATCTTTAGGAAGCTTCTGGCACATTGTTGTACGGCGTCTTAGAGATAAACCCATCTGCTGGATGAAACAATCCACCCATCCACGGCTAGCCTTAAACTCTTGTTTCGGAATACCAAGAACTTCACCCTCCTCTTTAGCTTTCTTTCGTATAGTGTCGCTAGTCACAGGCTGCCCATTCTTCCTCCTTTGATGCACAAATTCCAACACTTTTTCTTCAATATCAGGATGTCTTCCTTTGCGAGGACCCGTAAATTTCTTCCTACTAGCTTTAGTAGCAAATATTGCCAATTTCTGTTTTCGCCACTAGCGAACATTGCGCTCTGATACATTGAACTTCCTTCCTGCCTTTCTATTACCTTTTTTTTTCAGCATAAGGGATTACTTTACGCTTAAAGAAGCACCATAAGACGTTCTTCTCTGTTTGCCCTTGCCCTGTATCTAAAAACGCTCAATAAAAGGCCAATGATAAATGAGTGGCTAGCTTGTCGCGAGTTTCCGGATGCATGTTAATGAAGTTTGAATGAAGTTACTGGCATTCTATGGAATGTATTTGCACTCAAATCTAATGCACACCACAATTTTGAATACTACATTTGGTCAAAAAAGGTGCACATTAGATTCGCGTAAATACGATATATTATTTTTTTCTGTGGAGCAATGGGGGAAAACTGCCAAAGATAATGGAATGAGTAATTTGAAGTACATACCTTAGGAACACGTAGTGGTTGCACCTCTCTGCCTTTCTCTGTGTTCTCCTCGCTATCACTCTCGACTTCACTGCCACCATCAGCTGGTGGAGCACTAGATGAGGATGAGAGGTAGATCTGACAAGCTTGTTTCAACCAGCGTTCCAGCACAGCAAGGCGAACGCTTGCAAATACTGCAAAACTTGATGCATTTGTTGGCAACTCCACTTCTGGAGGGCCATTTAATGCTACAACATCGCCACAACTTTCTATCTTTGCTCTTCTCTTCTCTTTGTTCTTGGCATTCTTCCCCGCTTTTCCTTTCTTCCATTCTGAGCGTTTCCTGTAAGAATTGTGTAGTAAGTAGAAAAATACAGAAACACTCAATAGCCATACAATGTTATAATTAGAGCATTGCATAAGTGTGGAAGAACAGACAGGATGTAAGTTAAGAACTGCGGGGAACTAAAGGGCTATAACTTTCTTATGGGTAAACAACTGTTGCTTAAAAACTAGAATTGGAAACAATTGTAAGCGCAATATATACAATAAATATACTGTAGGAGCATGTTTTTATACGTTGTTACCTACATCATCAGCTTCGATCAACTGGTTAGAACATCTAGGTCCCTTATGACTCAAAGTTCCCCTGGCGATGTAGGCTTGAACAAATTCACACACCTATCCACATCTGTATATCAAAATTCATAGTTTGGTCTTCATGCTTCTTGGTGAAAGCTTTCTCCAAACATCCAACACCTTGGCACTTCTTGTGGTCATTAACAGTTTTATATCATTGTTTACCTTAAGATGTGTGTTCAAAAATGGTCACCTACTGCAAACTGCTTGTATGTAATGTTTCTTAGGTGCTCCTTCAATCTAACATTCAGAAAAACTAAAAGAGGTGTGAATGTTTGATTAAAAGAAAAGAGCTTCATATATTATTGCTTGCCTATTAAATATAGGCAAATGGAACAAATGTGCAGTAGGTGACCATTTTCAGAACACACACCGCAACATAAACAATGATAGAGAACTGCTAAAAACCACAAGAAATGCCAAGCAGTTGAACAAATGAGAGAAAATTTTCATCAAGCGTGAAGATCAAATTATGAACTTTGATGTTCCTATGGAGGTGGATAGATATAGTCGTGCCTCCCCTGTCAGGGGAGCTTCATCGAGCCATAAGGGGCCCAGATGTTTGAACCAGTCAACAGCGGCTGACGATGTCGGCAAGAACCTACCAAAACATGCTCTTGCAATATATGTATGGTAAACAAAACCTGACACGGGTTTAGTTGACTCCAAACTCTCTTTTTTATACAGTTGGCCACTGTATAAAGCTCCTTTTTAAGCTATTTAACTCGCACGTGCGTGTGTGCACAAGCACATGCTTTTATTTACCTTTACTTCAGAAGTGATGTATACATTGTATTTAATTTAATTTAATAAATATACATAACCATACCTGAATAAGCTATATGCTAACTTAATTATTTTACCCCAAAAGGGGGGGATTTATAATATGACAAAGTCAAAAAATCAAAACTTGTTTATCACTGAGTTCTGTGAAAAGCATCAGGCAAGATGGAGGGTTTGCATGTAACTGCATGTTTTTACGGAGAGATCATAATTAAGAGCCATGTGTATGCCTTGAGTTTTGAACAAATAATCTATTAGAATAAGAGCAATTTTATTTTGCATACTCTGCCAATTTGGAGAGAGTTTTGTAAAAACTGCGTATATTTATGTAATTTTATATTATATCATCATACAAAACTTAAGGAAGTTTAAGAAAATGTTGTCAAAGAACCTATGGTTTGCATCAATTGGTATACACACTTTTAACACTGGAATTGCTTTCTATTGAACTTCAGGTACTAGACTGTTGTCTTAATGTTTGTTACACAGAAGATACTTAATAATCAATAGGTTTTTGAGAAATTATTTCAGTAACTGGCAGATCTAATGACCTCTCGGTCATTAGATTTTTGGGAAATATGCTTGCATCTGTCAGTTGGTGAAGTTATAGCATAACCATAACATATCCTAAGTTTTGTAAATCTATCTTTCGGTTCATCTGCGATTCTCCTGTGCCTATGCTGTACATCATAGTTTAAAAGTATGCTAAAGAGTTTCATATATTATTGCTTATTTTTAAGGTTGAATGAATATCAAAATGGATAATTTTAACTCCTTTGGTACATATTTAAGTGCTTATTTTTGAGGTTTTTACTGCATAATGACCTGTGTATTCTGGTAATGTTTATTGCATATAAATCCTCAATTTACACATAATGAAAGTTTAAAAACTTTTTTTCTGATAAGCTTTGTTACTTACAGAATTTTAGTTGAATATGTATTTAAGGAGATATGCCAGGATCTTATTACTATTATTTACGTACATAAACCAATTGTTGTTTTGTACTTTATCACTCTTTACCACGTAATGCAAGTGTATATAGTTGAGGAATAGGCCTGCAGTCATGTGTAACACTATCATTCCATACAAATCAACAATGTAGCATAAAGTAACTTATAAATCTCTCACACCAGTCAGCATTTATTCCACTAATGATTAAGAAATATGGCATACAGTCATATTTAAAGGCCATTCAAATACAACCTTTTAGTACAACATAAATACTCCAAGGATTGATATTGGGACCATTATTATTCATCCTGTATATACACAATATAAATGGAAAAAAAAATGGAAATGATAGCATTATACAGTTTGTAGATGACACTAAAACTGCAGTTTTCATTGAGCTCAAATATTAACAATACAGTTAAATTAGTTGTATTCTATTTTTGAGAACTAAATCTATAAATAAACCCAATCAAATGTCAAATATTAAACTCTTAAAAATATCAATTCATTAACTTGGGTCACTATTAATTATATGGCAGTCAAAAATGTAAATAGGACTACAAAACCTTTTAGGATTAGACACAGACAAACATTTACTTAAATAATAGACATGTATAAAGACTAGCATCAATGATTGGATAAAAACTTATTTATTCTTAAGATACTTTAGAAAGTCTGTTCCCGATAATACAAATATGACAATATATTTTGCTCTTATTCAGGCGCACGTCACTTAAGCCATAGAACTGTGGTGCAACATCAATAAAGAAATTTTTTAAAACATCTTTACCTTGCAAAAAAGAGCTGTTTGGTACCGAGGTTATCTTGCATACAGTAACTCATGCACAAATACTTTCAAGACCGTTAAAGCTTCTAACACTACCTAGTTTTTACATAAATGAAACAATACTGTATGTAATAATGTTCAAAATACTAATGCAGACTAACTTCGACAACCGCAACTACAGCAAACAGAATAAAAACAACTTTTCCATCCCTGGCCACAGACTTTGCCTTTAAGAAAAGATGCCTAGCTTTATGGGGAAGAAACTCTACAATGCTCCATTCAAAGAAATTAAATCTTATAACAATTATAGTAAATTAAAAAAATATTGGAACAATTCTTAGTAGATAAGGCCTATTATAGCATTGAGGAATATTTAATGTAGTCTAGCTTTGTTTGTAGTTTACATATCCTGTCGATATAAATATCATATTGACAGACATTTATTGTAATATGGAACCTCATTACTGCGCATATTTTATATGTCCTAGATTTTATTTCAATTTACATATTTACCATTGTATTATTTTTACTTGTATCTATTACACCAATATGATTCAATCATGTATCCCCATACTGAATCAGAATAAACTGAAATTGAAATAGTAAGAATAAACTTACAGATTTCAAATGCTCGTCACTCCTTATACCGCCATAAGGAAAGAAATAAACTTGCAAACAATGAAAATACGTCAAAGAAAACACACCATTAAATTATACACAACATTCATGTTCAACTATATTCTAATGTTAAGAATAAATGACTTACTGCACAAACATTCTGTAAGAGCATATTGTATTTTTCTATATTTCAGATGATGGTCATTTCATTAAAAATTCCAATGTACCCATAATACAACCCTTTTTGATAGGGAGTTAACTTAGTGTGTTAATGCAGAGTTAATGTTGCATGTATATTCACTTTTCTGATAGTATTCATTTTATCAAAGAAACACAAAGAATAAAAGAGATTCGCAAATAAGTGTCCAATGTTTCAGCCTCTAGACAAGCCTTTGCATAGTGCTCTGTTATTAATAGGTAATGGACATTATTCAGATCTTTCCAATTTGCACTGAGTCATATCCATGGTCCTCATTAAACGATTACGATAAATTAGAGCCAAATACACAAGTTGTAATATTGTGGGCCTTAATATTAAGCTCAACTCCACCCATGAAATGTCACTACATGCCAATACTGATTCCCCTAACCTAGGTGCTTCAACAAATAAGATAAAAATAAGTGATTTCATACTTGGTTCTGCAATTAAATGTCTGTCACGTAAACAAACAAATGTTTTAACAATTTCTATAGTATATTCAAAGAGTTATGAGTGGTCATGTAGCCTTTAAACGGCTGCAATGAATGAACATAACCTAAGAAACTATTACAAATTTTCCGCATCTTAGTATACTATGGTGTTTAAAGATTTTTACCTTTGGTGGTCCGGCAGTATTTTAAATTGCTCGTGGAAATATTTTTCTAGGAGCTCCGGCTCGGGTAACATTTTATCCCAGTCGCCGGTTCCCATTTTCCTACGTAGTATATACAGCTGTCACATCCGCATGTCAGACGAACATCTTCCCAATTTCTTCTTTATATCATTGAGATCTGCTGATTATACGAGCATGAACTTCGTCACATGAGGCTGTACAATGTTATAAACTCAATTATCCAAAAGTATATTACTTGAAGATTTGCGAAAATTCGAAAGCTTTCACCCCCTCTTCACACCCCTAATTCAAGGTCTCGCTCGACGTCCATGATGTGTCCGAATAACGAGCGAGAAGATAGATTTTCTAAACAAACGAAGGTCTGCTTGCGCTGGTATGACGCAATTTGATACGGCCATTCCTTGTGTTACAATTCACCCTTTTATACTATCCGTAGGTTTTACGCAGAGAAACAAAAAAATGTTTCGTAAACGTTTTCGTGGCTTTGGCCTTCGCGGGGTGCTCTGCGGGGGTGACAGATTGAGTGGGCGGTGTCTTCATCTATCCTTCAGCTTTCGGTTTACTTTAGCTTCTTGTCGCTCCGCTATTTTCGCACAAGCGCAAACGAAACATAATAGTTTTTGTCTGTCCTACCGATAGTTTTAAGCAGATACCTATTTCCTTAAACTTGAACTTTTTGCTAAGAGACAGACATTGCTTAATTAATTTCTCTTATCATAGGGAATGGTTAGTGACCAAAGGAACTTACGCTGGTTACTCTGAATCAATAAATAGTTTTTAGCACATCAGTCAAGAAGATAATAAAGAATCTCCTTGCCCCTATCCCTCTTTAATTATGGCCGTGAAATAAGTTAAACACATTCCTGAATTTCCTGAAGATGCTTCTGTCAATCATCACTGTATTCAGCCTTTAACCCTAGAACACTAACGCGCCGTGATTTGTTCCCGGGGTCGCGGGTTCAAGCCCGGCGGAGGGCGATGGATTTTTTTCGGGCGTAAAAATCCTTAGCATGACTTCCTTCGGAAGGGAAGTAAAGGCTTGGTGGTCCCGTGTCGTTGATTTACGGCACATAAAAGATCCTCAAGCCTGATAAAGAGGCCTCTGAGCAAAATTACCGGTCTTTCACGCCCAATATAGAATGGGACGGTAAGGACCACAGCAGTTAAAAAGCGTCCATAAATAAAACTCAGTTTAATTTAATTTTGTCGTGATTTGTACGACAACTAGCAAAAGTGCTTGCAGAATTATCTCCCGCGCTTTCTTACCATTATTATAACTTTTAGTAGCTTCATTGTTGGACGTGATTAATCGAGTGGTGTACTTTTTCCTGCCATTTCTTTGTTGGTATAACACAGCCAAGCATCTATTAGTCACACGTGAATTTTACGAGGTGTTAGTGATAGTGCGCAATATTTTCTTGAAGTTATATAAGCTTAATCTTATAAAGTTCTTGTTTTTTCGTTTTATTTTGTATAAAGTAACTATACATTCAGTACCGTACTTAGAAAAAATTAAGGGGGGTTTATGTATAAGGATTCATTTTTAAACAATTTAGAACAACTGAATGGAAAACCAATGCGTAAAAATACAATATCGCATGATTTTATAGTGCATCCAGATAAGCCAGCATTACTAGGAACAGATGGACATAGGTATGTGGTCATCAGATCCACCAACCCGAGCAGTTACATGCACTCCAAAACGAAATATAGCTCTTTTCATTCAGGGCCCAAAAGCAGTGTACAACATTGTGTTACACCTTTGGACTGCTTCAACTTATTTTTTGACAATGACCTGATGGAAACAATTAAATATTTTCAATTATAAAAGCTATTTTTGCTCAAAATGATGGTAGATTCGAACAGTACACACTTTAAAAAACCCCACAATTTGTCTTATTGATTATCAAACAAAAGATTACTGCCAAAACTATAGTAATAACATAAGACGTAAAATTTATGACGCCTTAATGATAAATGATTATGCATCTGTAGCAACATGTTAGTGTTCTAGGGTTAAATAAATATGGCACCTTAAACAAGATTTCAGAATCTGCTCATGTTTTCCAAAGGTTCCAGCATAAGCAACCTGTTCTTTCCATATGAAAAAATTAAATCTAAGCCAGAGGAATTTTCCCTCAGTTTTTAAAATTAATTTTAATTCTTGTTTGAAAAAAAGCAATATTTGATAACAGGTATGCTCATTTAAGCAATTGCTGGAAATTTAATAGTAGAGGTGCAGGCAATATACAGGCAGATCTGTAGGTAAGCCTTTGTTCCAAAAGTTAGGTATTGGCATATTTATATATTAACATTAGTACTATTTATGGGAGAGGGGGAAAGCACATCACTCACAAACAAATGAAAATATACATAATAATTTTACTAGAAATACTAATAATATGCGCTTTACTCCAGAACTAATCTTTGTAAAAAAGAAGTTCAGCATTCCAGCACAGAAATAATATAATTTCCTTCCAAATTTAATAAAAGCTACAGAAAAGCATAATATATTTAAATCAAAAGGGAAGGCTTTTCTGCAGGAATACTGGTTTTACTTAGTCTATGATATTTAGAATTTAATAAATAGCTATTTGTGTAATTTGTAAATTTTATATTCATTACAATATAATTAAGTTTTAATTTGTATAATCTTATTGTATAATATGTAAATTAATTATTAATTTAATAATGCATATAAATTGAAAACATTAATGCTTGTATGCTTTGTATATATCACTGATAACTTTTATTTCAAAGTATTTATTATCTTAACGTGTCCTCTATCAATGTAAATTATACTGATTGATTGAAAGAATGAACAAATTGAAATGAATTGTATTGAATTTGGGAGGAGGTGGAAGAGAAAGTTTAATTCCAGCAACTCTAGGTAGGTAGTCTTTATAATAATATTTAGGTGATGAAATAATTAGCAAATAAACTTAAAAGTTAACAAGAACAATTCTAATAACCTGCTGATAACTGGAACCACTTTGCTCAATTTGGAATATCATTATGTCCAATCAGTTCAAAACATTTTACATGTAATAAATATGCTTCTCTCTCTTGGGATTAGATTTGAAGGGAGGCATACCTTGCTAGTAATCTGCTGCACAACAATTTTCAACCAATAGATACTACATGGCATATTTTAAGAACCTTTTATAAAGTAATTGATTAATACAATTTTGTCCAGTTTTGCTCTGTACTTAAATCACTAGAAAAATAGAAACTCTCATATACACATGTGAAACTTTTTAACTCTGTAGTATATGCTTGATGTTTAGACTTAAAAGAGCATTAAATGTTTTTCTTGAGCACTGTATCTAACCAAATCCTTTTATGATTAAGTGATAACTAAAGTCAGTACAATGATGTGCCATAGACAATCATTAATTTAATGTACAAATGACATTTCTGCAGCTAGTAGCATTTGGTAAATAAATCCTGGGTCTTAATGATAATAAAGAAGTAGATCAAATAAGAAACCAATCAAAATTCAAGCTGTAAATGATACATTTAGCACCAATCGATGCAATGCGAAGTGCTGTGTGGGAAAAGATATGAATTACCAGGGTTGACAAACCAGATGATCAGCTTCCTAAGGAAAATTTAGTTAATAACCTACTAACCCTTATTAAAGGGACAGGGCTATTTAACTAAAATGATAGAGATAGGAGATAATACAATAAACCTTACAGGTTTCAGTGTTAAAGGTAACCATAACCCGACTGCATATTTACATAAGTCAAGTGAAATCAAGTCACAAATCAATGCAAACTTGATTATTCAGAATTGATTATGCAGTATTGCTTACATGGCTGTATGCATAAAAATATTGTTACTAGAGTATTATTAATATAGCCCTATAATTAATTTATCATCTGCAAGAAGCGTAATAAAATCAGCTTCGTTATGAACATGACATGAAAAATGAGATATTTGTAAATGTTGTCACCAATGGCGTTTATACAGAAATTAAATGGTAGATCAAGACAAACTTTATAATGATATATGCAACAGAAGTGTTTCTCATTTCTTCTTCCCCCAATTAACTATTTAGTTGTTATGAATCAGCCAGACAAGGAATGTAATTTCTGCTTATAATGTGTCATTCTCATCTATATTTTCAATATATGCATTAATATAGGTATGCCAATATCAAGTCTTAAATGCTCAAGCTCAAGAACTTTTCGTTTTATGAAGAACAAACACCCAAGTGCACAGCTTCACTAAGTTATTTCTTTTTTGCTGCTTTGTTATATCACAGCTAATGCAGAGATTCTTCTAGGAATAGTTAATCAATATTATGGAATTCCCATTACATCATATACAATATCCCCTTCAGAAAACAAATCAGTATAATGTGAAACTTTGGAAAAGCCAGTAAAAATTACACATATCTGAAGATATGGAAACATAGACAATGGATGGCTAAAAGATGCTATGTAAAAAGTTATCAAATGGTAGCCAGTAGGGAGTATCTGTGTATGCACTTACAATATGATCACAACATTAATTTTCATTCTCAACTCAGATTTGCCTAAATATGTTCATTCTAAATTAATGTACTTATTGATTCATGTATGAAAATAGTATTTAACAAGGGTACGGCATAGAAATTATTCCACAACAAAAGGATACTCTAGGTGTGATGCACTGACAACCATTTGACAATAACCTCAAACAATGTAAGCTATCGGCTTAAACCCCATTTTCTTTAATTTGCTAACAATAACATAATAAGTACCTGCTTCATACATGTCATTGAAATGTTCTGAAATTTTATGCTTACTCCACTTGGGTACCTATGTGGTTGAAGATCGGTTGGTATTGTGGCAACATGAAGATAACATAAGTTTTATAGTTACATGCTTAAACTTGTGTAATTCTTTATTAGAGGTGGACTTAAATGTATTGCTATTTTTAAATGTAAACATGCAAAAGTTTTAATAGATCACTGTTTTCATATTATAGCTTTTATAGTTATTTTCCATTTAGACAAAATTAACTAAATAAATATACCCTTGAAAATCTAATTAATCTTTTGTATTTTCCAAAATATGGTTATTAAGGGTAAATAATTGTTCTTTGTTATAAGAATGTTATATACTACAAAGCAATATTTATTTATTGATAATTAATTGTTCTTCCACAACATTGGTTATAGCAAAGGCACAGAAACCCAAAGATCCTGAGTGGTTTGTAAGCATGATTCTGGGAATCTGCTCAAGATGTTCTAATCAAAATTGATAGAGATATTTTTGAGAAAATAAAAATAATTAAACCTTTCCAAGTAAATTATGTTTTTGGTGGAGAGAATTTTCCTAAAACCTTTGGCTTGTGTCCTTAAACAGAGGTTATGAAATTTTGGATATGTATCCACCTTTTATTATTTCAATTACTGTCCTCTCTTCTTCTTGTTCTTCTTGAGTACTTACATAGTAGCAGTGCCGCAAAATGGACACGTGGTCCGACCAAAATAAAAAATGTAGATAATATTATTTTATATTGAGTGTTTCCAACGCAGCTTGTAATAAATAGTTAATATGAATGTATAGCATTATTATGCGTAATCTAAATGTAATTTTTAACGTAATGTGATGAAAATATTCAGTGACGGCATTTAATACATAGCGGTATTTGTTAAACAATCGCTTCCTACAGTCTTGTAGTGCATTTGAGTGAATTGGTTCTTTGAGAACCCTTCAAGGCACGGCAGTGTATCATTGTTGATGTTGCAGTGTAGTGTTTTTTTTTTAAATTTATTTATTGTCGCTTAGCTACAAGCAGTTATACTGCAACATACAGATCATAGAACAATACAACAATGTCATTACAGTGCAGTATATGAGTAATAACAAATTACCTATAATACAACATTTTACAAAATAAATCCTATACATTGTTGCACAGTCACAGGGGGTTATACAATGATGTGGAGTGAAGAAATTTAAGGATGGCCTGGATAGTTTTCAGGTTATTGAATACTGTTGGAAGATGAGCTGTTATATTGCACTGCTTTGTTTTTACCTCATAAGCTGGGCATGAGGATGTGCATGATGGTTAAGGTTTGATGGCAATCTTGACATTCAGGAGATGGTTCCTTGCGTGAAATGGCAGTATTTGTGTCTAATGCGAAGTCTTGTTATTTTTAATATTTGATCATGGTGTCTTAAATTTATTAATATAGCGGGAGATGCAAACTTAGTAGAGATTGTGTCATATAATTTGGTTTGGCCATTACTAAGCCATTTGTTGGTCCAGTTATGTTTTGTTTTATTTTTCACTTGAGATATGACATCCTGGTAGGTGGTAGCTATGTTAGGGCCATTTTGGGAATGTTTGGTGGTTTCTCGCAGTGCAAAGTTTGCTTCTTCATTGCTTTTAATACCTACATTGGAAGATCTCCATGCAATTGTGATTTGTTTTCCACTGCTCTTAATATGGCGGAATAGCTGTTGTATTTCCTGAACTACAGCATTGCATGAATATCTGTCTTTTAAGGCATGTATTGTGCTCATACAGTCTCTGAAAATTATAAAGCAGTTGCATTTATGTTCCTGGTGGACCTGTCTGTAACACTTTGTTTTATGGCAAATAATTGCATGTGAATGTCGTATAGAAATCTGGTACTCTATAGAGCATTGTAAAATCAGGGTGTACAATTGCAGCTCCTTTGCGTTCTTCAATAGCAGAACCGTCTGTGTAAATTTTATGTGATTAGTATAGTTTGCTTTTAGTTTGTTGAAGTATGATTAGTGAATTTTGTAATGGATTGCGTTTGTAGTTGTTTTCATTTTCACATTAAAAACAGGCAGATCTACTCTCCATGGAGCAACAGATGAGCTGGAACATCTAGTCCTTCTTCCCTTAAACATTGAGCAATTCTAACAAGTTATAGAAGTGACAGTCTTTTGTGTTCTGATTAAACCAGTCAGAAAAACCTTCAGGAGCAGAATGAGTGAAAAAAATTAAGGAAAGAATTAAGGTAGAACATCGGCTATCCTCTTTCATGACATCATGGATGAGTGATTGCACTGAAGGTACATATGTTGAAAACTTTGCAACTTGTGAGTGCTAGTGCTAAATAATTGGCAAAATATTTACAGTATGAGCCTCTACCTTCTATGTGATCAAAACTTGATTTACTAAATTATAACATACTAGTATTCCATGCAAAAACTAAATCAATACAGTAGGTAGATACTAAAGGTTTTATTCACACTAAAGCCATTACTAATGAATAGAAAAGATATGCCTATTACACATATAAATGCTAAACAGACAACGTATAGTATCAGAAACATTGATGTATCTGAGGGACCTGGACATCTGCATTCAATGGACCTAGGCTTCCAACTGTTCCAGAAAAGCTGAATTATTAAAAATCCAGAAAGAAATGGAAAGGTGAAAAATAACTGTAAAGGGAAAAAATGCTCGTTCAACTTTCAGCATACATTTTATTATAAAGCTTCTGACAAACTTGAATACTGTAAAAAATTAATTGATGCTAGTATAATGTTGCCTCGGAGTTTTGTAGATGTGGGCAGTATTGTTTTGCTATTTGAGCAGTCTACTTGGGCCATTGTTTAAAATCCAAATTCTTTGTCAGCGTTAATTAGGATAATATTAAGTAAATGCAATATTGACCTGCCAACAATTATTGAGTATGCAGTGGCTTATTGCTTTTTCTAGTGGCTATGCACTGTAGTGCTCCCAAAAATTTGATACAGAGTTTTCCACTAGAAATATGTATTTTGAGGTTCCCTGAAGAATAGGAAAAAAGGCATTTCCAGAAAAAAGGTCCGTGTGTGTGTGTGTGAGTGTGAGTGTGAGTGTGAGTGTGTGTGTGTGTGTGTGTGTGTGTGTGCGTGCGTGCGTGAGTGAGTGCGTGAGTGAGTGAGTGCGTGAGTGAGTGCAAGCGTGCGTGCGCGTGTGTTGTGTTTTTTAACAGCATAACTCAGAAACAAAAAGTCTGTTAAATATAAAACTTTATACTTAAATTCTGCATCTTCCAAGGATATGACACGAAGCTTTTCAAGAAATTCCTTCCAACGCAAACTACGGTTTACATAAAAGAATTTTCTTTATTTTTTATTTTCTCAAAAACGCTCTAACTATCAGTTTTATACATTGAGGGTATAACAGATTAAAATTTGCTAACATTTCCTTATCATTATCATGGGGTGTGGAATCCATGTTTGCCCCAGGCGACACAGATCCTAGTTGTGGCCCTGCGTAGTAGAAACTGGAAGACATTTGACATGCAACACTCACATGACTTCCTCACACTATATTACATGCCCAATATATTATATTATTCATATAAAATTCCAATCGTGATACTTTATTAAAATACAGGATGAATCAGAACTTCACCAATAAACTTTCAAAGGTTGTTTAAGGACACCCTCTGAATATTTTGGTTTAAGGGACCCACGGTCTCCAGCGGTTCGTTACAGAGTAATTTGGTTTCTTGCTCCCAATTAGCTTTGTGTCTGTATTGCACTGAAAATTGAGGCAGTATTTTTAACACTTAAATGATTTCAGTCTAATTATATAATATAAAAAAAAACAATAACAGCCTGCCTTAAAGCAATAAGTGTATAATATAATATATAAAATGTATGAAACAGTCATTGTATTATGTTTATATTGTTATGTATATGTTTAATAATGTTATTTGAATGTATTATGTAATTTAACAATGTAGGAGCTGTGAGAATATAAGCCGAAAGTTGCTAACAATGAGGTAACAATGAGGTAACCTTGAGGCAATGATGAATTAGAAAGTTTAATAATGCTACTAATAATTCTTGGAACAATAATGTAATATTTAAAACAGTTTATAAATAGCCAATCAACAACTAGAAAGGCTATAAAGTTAAATAAAAGTATTCTATTGAAGTAGGATTAGGCAATCAGAGACTTGCAATAGAGAAATTTACAAATTTAAGTGGTAGAAGCCAGATGCTAAAAGGCAACATTCCTGAGCAGTTCGCTCGGTACGTATTAAGTGTGAAAAAATAAAAATTCATTACAGCGAGAATATTATAAAGTTTAAGTGTTAAAAAGTGCAATTAATTAATAAATAATCTCACAGCTCTCTATATCAGTGAAGTGTTATGTAATTGCGTGAAGGATTAATAAAAGGAGTGAAGTAAAAATTATAATTTGTGTAAGCCTTCATTCTTTAGCTGTTCCAGCCCTGCTAAGAGATACGTGTTTCCACAAATTACTACTGACGAAGCCGAGGCAAATATACATATATAATATTTAAATAAACATTAAAATTACAAAGTTGATTTCTAAACATGGAGGCGAAGGCCACCGGAAAGTGAACGTGGGGCAAAGGCCACTGGAAAGTTTGTACCGTATGTGGGATGAACACTCCAAGAAACTATCTCAAGTTTGGCTCGCCAACAGTAGAACTACAATACAACTTATTTTAAAATAAAGAGAGTTGAGGGTTGTTACACTACATCACTATAATATTCTTACTTGAACGCATTTCGGGAGACGGTTTGTTCCCATCGTCAGCATGTCCTCATCTGATTTTGCCAGTCATCGTCTGGGGGATGTGTGTGGTTAGTGGTGTTCTCTGGTGCTGGGCTGATGAACCTCCAAAGGCTGTTGGGTGGCGGCAGTTCGAAATTCATTAGGTGATTCCTGTGTTTGACAATATGTATTTTTTCCCAGATGTCCAATTCATTACTGCTGTTGATCGGTTTTAAGAGTTTTATGTTTGGAGTGATATCATGGTTTGAAGAGCAGAAATGATGTGCTACTGCTGATTTATCTGGCTGCTTTTGATAAATGCATCTCATATGCTCTTTAAGTCTTATTTCAAGATTTCTTTTTGTTCTTCCTATATATACCAGGTTACATTCATTACAATCAATTTGATATATACCAGCTGATTTATCGTTGGGGATAGGATCTTTTGTTCTGTTGCATAGTAGTTTCTGTATGTTGTGGTTATTCTATGGAGACAGGGTGATATTGTATTTTTTGAAAATCCTTTGAAATTTATGATGTGACCAAGGGTGATAAGTGAATTTTCTATATGCTTGTGGTTTTTGTTGTCTGAGTAACATAGTCATTTTTTGGATGTATTTCTGTCTTTCAAACCTTTTTATCTTCTTATCTATTGTTTTTTTCTGGTATCCATTCATAGTGGCTATGTTGATAATGTGTTGGTATTCTTTCTGGTATTCCTCTTTCTCCATTGGTATATGTACTAACCTGTTTGTAATACTATTTAAAATTGCACGTTTGTGGCTTGTAGGATTGTAGCTATTGTTTTTAATATAATTTTCTGTGTGCATTGGTTTTCTGTAAATGCCGAACGTTAGTTTGTTGTGTGCATTATTTCTGATGATCCTGATGTCTAGGTAAGGTAATTGGCCATTTTCTTCTTTTTCTATTGTGAATTTAATAGATCTTTTTTGTAAATTTAATAATTTCAAAGCATCTTCTGAAAGTTTTTTTGGAACAATAGCAAAAATATCATTCTACATACCTATACCAGGCTTTGAATAGATGTGGGAAAGATTTAGTAATATGGCATTCAAAATGGCTCATATATAGTTCTGCTAAAAATGGTGAAAGGGGGTTTCCCATAGTTAGGCCTGAGGTTTGTTTAAAGATTTTGTGATGGAATGAAAAGAAATTTTTGTCCAGACATAATTTTGTTAGTTTTAGGTAATCTTCTGTTTGTGCTCTAGGTGTGCCATTGTTTAATATCCAATTTTCTAGGAGTGGTAATAATTCTTCTTTTGGTATGCTTGGGAAGAGTGCAGTGACATCAAATGATACCGTCATGTCTGTGGGTGATATATTTATATTTGAAAGGTGACTGGTTAATTCTAATGAATTTTTTATACTAAGACTTTTGCACATAGGCATGGAGTTGAAGGTATTTGAAAGCCATTTTGCTAGTTTATATGTGGGAGAGTTTATGTTATTCACTATGGACCTCATTTTGTTGCCGAGTTTGTGTATTTTTGGTAATGCATATAACATTAACATACAGAAACTACTATACAACAGAACAAAAGATCCTATCCCCAACGATAAATCAGCTGGTATATATCAAATTGATTGTAATGAATGTAACCTGGTATATATAGGAAGAACAAAAAGAAATCTTGAAATAAGACTTAAAGAGCATATGAGATGCATTTACCAAAAGCAGCCAGATAAATCAGCAGTAGCACATCATTTCTGGTCTTCAAACCATGATATCACTCCAAACATAAAACTCTTAAAACCGATCAACAGCAGTAATGAATTGGACATCTGGGAAAAAATACATATTGTCAAACACAGGAATCACCTAATGAATTTCGAACTGCCGCCACCCAACAGCCTTTGGAGGTTCATCAGCCCAGCACCAGAGAACACCACTAACCACACACATCCCCCAGATGATGACCGGCAAAATCAGATGAGGACATGCTGACGATGGGAACAAACCGTCTCCCGAAACGCGTTCAAGTAAGAATATTATAGTGATGTAGTGTAACAACCCTCAACTCTCTTTATTTTAAATTATGACACATCACTGTTACTAGCTTCTAAATCTTCAAAATTAGTCTACAATACAACTACTTCACATCCTACTTCAAATTGGCTTTCCAACATGAGGCATTCAACTTCTTCAAAATACTGTACAACAGTGCAAATGTCGACAGTAAACAAATTGTTGATAACAGTAATGTCCTCTTTTTCTCGTTGCCCTAAAGTTTGCACTCAGTACTGCTCTGTTCTGCCTAGGGTTTTGTTATTTTGGTAGTATTAGTTGTGCGTTAACAGTGATACGCAGCAGTATGGTAGGATTACTCCTCTAGTTACCTTGGGATTACTGATGAAGAGTTGGCACCTTGTGTATGGATTTACTGAATGCAATAGAAGAGCGGCATAATGATGCTATGCTGAGCCGTTCCTGCACCGATCGCAATCACGTCACATCTGTAGGTACATAGATACCTACGAGAAACTGGATCCTTCTGTGCTAGTATGGAAGATACTAACCATGCGAGGTATGCCAGAACACCCGATCTGAAGAGAATGTGTTACATGCGATTGGCGACAATCTTGTCACTAGTAGTCGCTGCTTTACACGAGCTCTGAACACAAGCCAATCAACTGTTTTAAGAGTCGTACATGAACAACAATTGCACCTGTATCATCCGTAGGAGGTGTAGTCATTGCAGCCAACGGACTTTCCATTTTGAGTGGAGTTTGCAAATTGGTTCCTACAGCAATGCGCAGAAAGCCAAAGTTTTCCAGCTTTGGTATTGTTTACATATGAGTTAAGTTTACAAGAGAGGGCATATTCAGCCATGTATGGGATTATGAAAATGCACATGCACTAGTGTGTTAATCCTATCAACAGCAGTTTGCTGTGAATGTATGGCTGATATTGTCAACAATGTTCCTTCAATATGCCCTCTCAAAGTTCCTAGAAGATGTGCCGCTGAGAATTCATCAGCTTATGTGGTTTCAACATGACAAGGCACTGGCACACTTTGCACTCAATGTTAGTAACCACATTGATGTACGTTTGTGCGACAATGGATTGGTTGCGGTGGTACTGTTTCATGGCCAGCTCGGTCACCAGACATGACACCGATGGACATCTTCTTCTGGAGCATGTGAAGAGCTTAGTTTACGAGACTCCAGTCGATACTCGCATGGACCTGGTTGCTGGATTGTTGCAGCCACGGAAGCAGTACATCAAACTCTTGGGATGCTTGAGCATGTAAGACAATCAATTGTGCGTCTCTGTACACTCTGCCGTGATCATGGTAGTCCACATTTTGAACAATATCTGTAAGGGAACAGTTCTGCATTTGTTATGTACTGTACTGTACACTGAGATCAGATCGAACACACTGTGATAAAAGTGTACGCGTTTTGTCTGCGATATGTTGCATACTCTGTGTTATGAGTTGTATGTTTGGTTATTGTATATTATACAAGCTATTGTATATTATTGTAAAGGTATTTTCCCCAAAACAAAGTGATTGTGGTAACAAATCGAATAAATCATAATTAATTCCAAAAATTATACAACTTGAGCCGACTAAGACATTCTATACTTCACATATCTTGAATTTTATTTACAACACACAGCAATTTTGCCTTCTAGTATAGAGTATCTTAGTTGACTCAAGTTGTATAATTTTTTGAATTATTGTATTACTTCACATTGTTAACTCCAATTAGTTTTCCAAACAATCATAATTGCATTATCACTCTGGAACGAGCTGCCAGAGACTATGGGTCTCTTATACCAAAATACTCAGAAGGTATCCCTGAACAACCTCTGAAAGTTTGTCGATGGAGTTCTGGTTCGCTCTGTATTTGCCTTGAAATTATTTAAAAATAAGCAATATGGATATAGTTACATATAACATGTGGAAACAGCATTCACACATTTATATCAATAGCTACAATAATGAACCATGCAAAAGGGGTTGGAAAGATAAGAATCGCAAATTTTCGAATCTGTTTTCTCAGATAATATTCTTAGAAAATGTAAACTTATGACGTGGAGTACTTTGGAAATGGCTAATGCTGTAAATTATTTAACATACACTGTGTAACTACATAATTTAAGAGCTCTATGTTTTCTCTGTAGTAGGTCTGTTTGTCACTTATGGTTTCCATTTACATAAAGTTATACAAAATTCATTTGGAATGAAGAAGACTTCATAGGCTTTGCAGAAAGTTCAATCTTCATGCTGATCTATACAAAATATATTTTAGCTAACATTATTAAAGCTCTTAAAAAGTAATGAATGATGGATGGGTAAGTAAATTACGGAATATTTTGGCGAAAAATGGTTAGGAGATATATGGAGAAGGAGAGAAAATAACGTAAAACATTTTTGAAAAAAGGCAAGGAAAAGACTGGAAGATATAGAAATACAAATCATGTTCAGTGAGATTGCCGAAAAGAGCTCATTAGTTTATTATAGGCCAATGAAAAATACATGGGGTAGGGAAAAATGGTTATTATGCAGAACTACGGCCGCTCGAAAAAAACAACGAATTCCGGTGTTAATGGTAGATTCTTTTATGCTGATTACGTTTTTACCAATTTTGTTTGTCGGAAAGGTTCCGTAATGGTGTTACACGCTAATTTATTGCATGCGCATAGCGACGCTAGCACGCGAGCGTGCGTTCCTTAACGATGGTTATGATTACCTATTTATAAAACCTAAGCTTTGTGATTTTCGGGAGGTTAGGTTTAGTTTTTTTTTTATAAAAACTTAGGTTAATTAGCAGGCGTAGCTATCCTCAAAGCACGCGAGCGTGCGTTCCTTAACGTTGGTTATGATAAGCTTAAGTTTCTGAATTCACGGAAGGTTAGCCTTAGGTTATTTTTTTTTAATATAAGCTTAAGTTTCTGAATTCACGGGAGGTTAGCGTTAGGTTAGTTTTTTTTATATAAGCTTAAGTCCGACAATGAAACCCAGGTTTTAGGTACTACAAATTTATATTAACTATATGTTTACATCTCAATTGTGTCATAAAGCTTCTTTATCCATATCCTGCTCCTTCTAGCCAGCATTCTTAATAAATATCCGCAAATAAGCGTCGCTACGCGCATGCAATAAATTAACGTGTAACACCATTACGGAACCTTTCCGACAAACCAAATTGGTAAAAACGTAATCAGCATAAAAGAATCTACCATTAACACCGGAATTCGTTGTTTTTTTCGAGCGGCCGTAGTTCTGCATAATTACCGGAAAAATATATAGACATAGTAGATAAAGAAGAGAGAGAATCTATTGCATGGTTAAGAACCGGACCATGGAGGCTAAAAGGGCTAAAACAGGGTATTCCCCAGAACCAATGTCCGATATGTTGTGGTAATGAAGACATTGAACACATAGTATTTAAGTGCCAAGGAACAGAAAATTGGAGAAAAGAATTTTTTAATAAGAAGTGGTTGAAGGGGGATGGAAATACACTTATAATTGAAATGATATGCAAGGACGCTAGAAGCATTGGACAGTTTTTGTGTAAAGTAAAAAACAAATGGCTTTGGACAGTGGAAAGAGAAAAGTAGAGGTAGTGCATCTTACTTTGAATGGAAAACTATAGTGAATGTGTGATGGTTAAGTAATCAATAAATGAAAAGTGAAAAAAAAGTGGAAATGGGACATGGAAAAAAAAAAAAAACTGAAAAAAACAGCAAGATAATTTAGTGACAATAAATTGTAAAATGTAAATAAACTGTAGTGATTGTCTACTGAATAAGTGACAGGGTCAAAATGCAGTAGACAATCAAATTTGTAAAACTCTTAGCACAATAAATGTAGTTTGGGGTGGAGGAATTTAGTGAAAATCCTCATGTACAATATAACATATTTATTTCTCTCTCTCTCACCTTTTTCTAAGACTGCTTTTGGAGCTTTCAGTATAGCTGAAAACATGTATTTCAGCTGATAGTGTGGTATCTAATTTTTGGGTGGAATACGATACTTCCTCTACTCACCATAGATAAGTGGTAGAGAAAGCAAAAGGTGCTGGTAGGACTTGCTTGTAGGATAATGATCAGATTGGATGTCCTTTGAGGAGGATTGGTAAGCAGATCTTCATTTGACTAAGCAAAATTTAGTTTCATCACTAAAATGAATGACAATTTCTTAAGGTTTCATATTTATTCTTATAAAACATGTTAAAGCACAATTAAAACATTGTACATAAACAAGAGCATTTGCTTTACAACATGAAAGTAGCACATGCTTTTACAATTGAAGAATATGTGTAACAAGCATTCTGTATCACTTTTCTTTATGAAATAGGAAACTTGACTGTTTTAGTTAAAGCACCAATGGTATAAAAGCCTCACATTGATACATTTTAGTTTTAGTAGTACTACTGAAGCATGTTAAATTACAGTAATTTGGGTTGATTTGCTTTTTCATTTATTTATGACATAGAAAACAAGTAATCTAGCAGTGCAAAAACTCTTTAAGACAATATTTGCATAAAAGCTGTTTTTTTTAAATAAAATATTTTTAATATACAATAATAAAGTGTTCATCAGTAATGTTAATCTCTGCCTGCATAATTAATAGTAAGAATAAAAAATTTTAAATTTATCAAAACTGCAACATACTCTCATTTGATGCTTTGGTTTCTAAATTCATCTATAAATTCCATGTACCTGCTCTTACTAATTGGAGATCATGGGTGTGAGAGGCTATGGTCTAATATTTGACAGGAAGTCTTAATTCCTAACCTGTTTTCATGTCATAGAAAATGTCAGTATAAAAATCAGAGAATGGGTATTGATTGATCTTGAGCCAGGTGAGAGAACAATATTACATCTCAGACTGACTGGTAAAGCTTTCAGATGAATACCCTTCTTTAGGGCTTTTACTATATTTAGAATATTGAGAATACAAAGTGCAATTCAACATCAGGCAATACTTCAATTTCTTGAATTATGAATCATGTAGAATAATAAACAGGCCAGCTTTATTGAATTCATATTTCTTTCCTGTTGCTGACAGAAACTAAACACAGACTGGGAGCAATTGGGTTGCAAGCACAAAAGGCTAACTCAACAGATTTTCCAACAGTTTCTATAAGTATCTGTACTACTTACATTTCAGCCTAAGCTCCCCTACCACAATGAATAGATTTCTTAAGATTGCCACCAGTTGAATAGTAACAAATAACATATGTACCTAATATATTGGAAAGGTAGAATCAGACTGAAAAACTCAATGTCATAGCTGCAACTTGGACCATGGATCTTACACTGTCCATGCAATTGCACTAATTCATTGACTGATATATGATTAACTATGAATTTGAGATGTCCTTGTGGTTTGGCTGGAGAACTGCGAGTCAGTTGGGGAATTTAATGCTGTGCTGGCATATTGCCATGGTAGCTCATTTAGTTAGAGCAACCGCACAGATAGTGGAAGATCTGTGGTTCAAATCCCAGCTATTGCAATGAATTTTTCAGTCTGACTACCTTTCCAATTTTCTCCTATACACAGTTTGTGTGAAAGACCAATATCTTATCATACCTAATGTGTTTTATAACAGATAAAGGTTTTCTTTTTTTATTAAGAATATGTCAAGGTGGACTTTTAATTTATTTTCAAGTGTGTGGAATGATTATGTTTTTCTTCTTTTGGGCTCCTAAAAGACTAAGGGTTCTTATTCCTAATGTTCTCCAAAAAAAAAACAGCCTGATATAATTTTGGCTGAATGATTTAAAAGATGATTAACTTTATGTGCATCACAACTGATCTTCTAGAACAATATGTTGATCCAAAAGCTTCTTTGCTTCAAAGTGAAAATCTAACACACATTTATGGAAGAGGATTTACAACTATGAGCTACAATTTTATTGAAATTGTGGGCAGATTGTGCATTATGGAAAACTAATATGTTGCTGATCTTACTTTTATGCAGGAGAAGAAAAACAATATGCCGAAAATTGTGGAGTAGAAAGGCAGTACCAATCTAAGCATTTTGATGTTAGGAGCATGGAGTCGCAGATGCAAAATTGAATTTTATTTATAGACACTCTTTTAACTTCTGTGGTCCTGAGCGTCCCATTCTATATTGGGCATGAAAGACTGGTAATTTTGCTCAGAGGCCTCTTTATCAGGCTTGAGGTTCTTTTATGTGTCGTAAATCTTTACTTCCCTTCCGAAGGAAGCCATGCTAACAATTTTTATGCCCGAAAAAATCCATTGTCGGGTTTGAACCCGCGATCTCAGGAACTAGAGGAACCACTATACCATGGAGGATAACGTCGCAGATGCAGAATCACTGCACGAACATAATTGAAATCTGAATTTATGAAACATTTTCATTTGCCAGTCAAAATGATATATAACTCACACAGTAAGTGTGAATGTACTGTCTGAATTAATGAGTACTGGTACACAATGAGAAACAAATCATTACATGTGCATACTGTAATGAACTAGATGGTATTACCGTTCCACCCAGTAGGCTTCACATTACACCACTAGCGACAGTGACTAGTACTATACAAGAGTGCATTTTGTTTATATCTGATATGCCACAAATAGGTTTCACAATTGGAGACTGACATGACGGATTTAATGTTACCAGATATAGTGCAATGAAAATGCTTCTGCTACCCCTTGTTCCTATCCTCAAAATACTTATTTTGGCCTTTCTACTCTACAGTTTTCTGTACATTGTTTTTCTACACCCAGTATACATAACAAATAAATTTCTTGGTCAGAATCAATTTTTATTGTGTTTCCAGCTTCTTCTGGAATATTTTAACCTTTCTTGCCAAGTCGGGTATGTACTCTGCAAATGAATTATGCTTCCTCCAAAATGTCCTTAGATTTCAGTACAAAAATTTACTGTTGTTATCTTAAAACATGAGATCATAAAAAAAGGAGGAGGAGGAGGATGGCTAATCTTTAGAAGCTTCCCAAGATCATAGGGTACAGTAGCATTTCTTATCAAAAAGGCATTTTCTGGTATACTATAGTCTTCCATCATTCTTTTTGGTGTTATAGCAATCATTTCAGTTAAAAGATGTTGGCAGGACTTTAGTTATATTACTACTACACATACAAATAGATATCAATATGTCTATTATCTAAAATAGTTTACATACACATTTATGGATATAAATAATACAATACTTTAAATATATTTTTTATTTTCAGTCCTTGTATCATTTATACTTTCAGTAAACTTACAAGAATATAGAGGATATCACTGTTCACTGCTCCTTGATTTTCTCACAGAGCCTTCATTTGGATGCATGGCTGTATTACAGAGAATTGCTTGCCCTGCACTGTGTTGTTTCTAACTGGTTCTATTATCCCTCTACTTTCCCTCCTCTCCATCTGCCACTAATCAGTTGATGAGAAGTCTTTGTATAGATGTTAATACATTGTGAGACCATGTTTCGATGTTATAGTGTGTTAGTCCTCTTAAAAGGCCAATAAGTCTGTATACTTTAGCTCAGAATCATCTACGATTCCTATATGACAATAAACTCTAGTAGAGAAGTGAGACAGTGATTTATTGACAGCTTCTCCACTATTCATGCACCTTGCAGAGAAATGGTTCAGAATCTTGTGCATAGATTTAGGGAAATGGGATATATTCTTGATAAGAAAACAAAATTGAATTGTCGTATTCTTACAGAGGAAAACTCAATGTCATCAGAAAAAAGTTAAAATGAAGTCCAAAGAAATCTCCAAGAAACCTTGCTGCACAGGAATCAGGAATTTTGCAACCTCAGCTTAGATTTAAGATTAAAATCCTATAAGATAACTGTAGTTCAGGAATTGCACCACATAATAATGTGAGTAGAGTTAATTTCTGTAATTGGTTGCATAATGCTAATGGTTGCTCTATTGAACTGCATTTAATTTTTTTTTATGGACAAAGCACTGTTTTGTAGTTATAGTTTGCATGAGAAATCTAGACATTTAAGGGGGCTATGAATATCTGACTCCACTGGCAATCAGTGTGCTTCCCAGTGCCAAGAAAATTCTCATTAGCCCAGCCACGCATCCAAATGAAGATTATATACTGAAATATAGTATTGATGTATTAATGGTATATTTATTTACATTACTGAAAAAGTAAATAATCATGCTGACCTTATTACAATGAATAATGATCAGGAGCATTGTTCCATGATTAATTGCGACTTATTTACAATTCCTAATTTGGATGTTTATTAAGAATGCTAAGTGCTGCATTTATTGGACATACATTACTACAAGGAACTCTCCACTTGTTTGAAATTGGTATTTTGTGTGGGTTACAAGCTAGGTGGCAAAGATGCCATGGTCCTCTGAAGTTCAAACAGCCTAGAGTGATATTTGTAACATTCTTACTTTCCCTATGATGTACTGAGTAGGGAGAGAAGGTACTGCATTCCACAAAAAAATTTTATAAGCGGAAATACATGTCTTGAGGCCCGCTGAATAAAAAAGAAGCATTTTTATAAAAAGGTCTGTGTATGTGTGAGTGTCTGAGCAACAAAATCCAAAAATGAAATGTCCAATAAAGACCAAAATTGCTATTCAGGTTCAGCATTTTCCAAAGATGTGACACAAACATTTTTAAGAAAGTCCCCCCATCCCAAATACCCTTTACATGAAAGTCTTTTCCATAATTTTCATTTTTTTTCAAAAGTGGCTATGATTTTGATTAAAATACCATATTTTTAGCATGGTAAATAAAATGTGAATTTTGAATTTTCTTGGTAATCTGTGAAGTCCTCTTCATACTAAAGGAAATTTGTTGGTAAACCATAAGACATAGATAAAAACTTTCTAAATGTAGAGTGCTTTTAAACACACAACTTATTTCAAATAACTTCTTTACGGTATTAGCCATTTCTGTGATATCAGTTGTTATTGGTTCAAATTTTCAATACCTCATAATTTTTTAAAAGTGCTTTTGCCATTCAGTTGTTTCTCATGATGTCTGGAAAGAGTATGGAATTTCTAGGCCAGTAGACAAGTTTTTAAACATCTATCAATTTGGTTTTCTATCCTCCTTGTACCTTCAACAAAATGTGTAATGAAAATATTTCTGCAACAGTTTTTCTCAATTAACATGAAGTAGATAGAAAAATAAGCTTTTGTAAGAATAGTTTGTAGAAGCTATATGCAAATAAATTACAGTAGGTAGACAAAGTCATGCGAATGCAAGATATTAGATTTTTTATATTGAAATTTTAAATGGTTGGCCTTGTGCTTGATCCATGGAGGAAGCACAGAAATAGAAGCCGGACAACGTCAGAGCAAATAACTGACTTCACACACTGAGCACAAGGCTGATGCTTAAAGTCCTAAATCTCTCTCTGGGGGCGAAACCGTTTAAATTTCCGAGAAGCATCCAGCCAACTTGAATATAACCCCAGTTTTTAATTAAGTGTTCCTTGTTAATCTTTTGCACATAATTTGTAACATTTACATTCTCAGGTATATCAGATACATCAAGAGATATACATTTCCCAAATGGCAACCCACACTTACTTTTACTTCTCTGAACTGTTCTCACAATTATACCTATGGCTAAGATTCATTTGTTAATTATCTTCTCTTCTTCATTCAATGGCCTTCTTTATGAGCATTTCTAGCCCACGAAGAGCTAGTTTATTATTATTATTATTTTGTTTATTTTAGTTGTTTCTATCATCATTCAAATCTCAGTCCTCTAGATCACTACCTGTGGGCTACTTAAAATCCAAAATGTGTCGCAGCAACCCAATAACTTATTAGAATCCAAACAGAATATCCATCCAACTATTTTAGAAGCAGAGTGCATATTATTATAGATAATAAACTGGTTTACGCAGAGCAAAGTAAGGATTAAAAAGTAAAAGCATAGGTTGCCATTCAAGAAAAAAAATCAGATGTTGTATTTACATGACTTTCTTTACTCGCTCTTCTACTAATTATTCTTACAAAAACTAATTTTTCTATCTACTTCTTGTTAATGAAGATAAATTTTTATTATAGATATCATTGTAGATAGAACAAGAATACATTAGGCTAAAGTGATAAAAAGTGAGATGCTATGTGATGGCTTTGAGATTCCATGCTCTTTGTATGACCATGAGAGAAAATAAATAGTGACTTACCACTTAAAAAAGTATAACAATTTGAAAAATTCAAACCAAAAACAAAGAATATCTCGGAAATGGTTAGTGTCACAAAAAAGTTTATTTCACATAATTTGTGTACGTATTTTAATGATATCTATGTTTTTTTTGTGAAGTAAGGCTTTGTCTCTCTCTTATGGTTTACCAATTACACAAAAGTCATTCAGAATGAAGGGTACTTCAGAGGCTATTTCATGGAAAATTCAAGATATACATTTAATTTGTCGTGAAAATATCTTAAAAATATGGTATTTTAATCAAAACCTACGGAGTAGCCCAAGTCGAATTAGGGAGAATGGGAATTAAAGGAGAAATTGTGGAAAGAGTGCTAAAATATTGGATCAGAATTAGAAATTTTGATGATCAGAGCATTTTATATCAATGTTTGATAGTGCAGGAAAGACTTAATCATAAAGAGTCTTGGCTAGGTAAGATAAAGGAAACCTTGATGAAGATAGGTTTTGGGGAGATTTGGAGAGTTAAAGAATTATTACAAATAGGTTTCTGGAAAGAAATTAGGACAAGAATAGAGGATATGGAAAAACAAGATTTATTAGCGAGTTTTACTTTTAAGAGCTCACCAAGATTATATGGAGAAATGAAAGTAGTATGGTGCAGGGAACAGTATGTTGCTATATGTGATAAAACAGCAAGAGCAGGATTTGCATGGGCTAGGACAGGGCTAGTGAATTTGAAAGGTTTGAGAAAAGAGATTGATTTGGAGAAATGCCCACTATGTGAAGAAACGAAGTTGCTTAGAAAGAGGATAGGGAAGAGAGATTGACTAAATTTACCAATAGAAATTCAAGCTAAAAAGTTACTAAATGTAAAACCTAGGAAAAATATAATAGATGTTGGAAACTTTTTGGGCAGAGTAAAATTAGCAAGGAAAAGGTAAATAAGTATTAAAAAACAGTAGTTTTTATTTGATATGTTGCAAGTAGGACCCAACAGCTCGACAACCTCAAGGTTTGAGTTTGTTGGAGTCCAAGGAAAAGCAACTCGGGTTAGAGTTAGTATTGGAGATTAAATAAAGTGATAATTGTACTTTTAGATTAGGAGGAATGCTGGCTACCAGTATTCCATACTGCTGGATACCAGTAGTTAAGAGGTTAGTTTTCTTTATATTTTATTTTATTGTTATTTTTAGTAATTAGGTTCAGAACAAATTTGTAAAATTGTTGTAGTAAATTTGTACAATTAACTGGGTTAATAAATACTATACTATACTAATCAAAACCTTAGAGCTATTTTTGAGTAAATAAAAATAATGAACATTGTAAAGGGTAGTTTGGGATGGGGGAATTTTCCTGAAAACCCTCCTATTGCACCCTTAGAAGATCCTGAATTTAAGTAGAAAGTTTGGTATTTAACAGACTTTTCATTTTTAAGTTATGCTGTTCACAGAAACACACACAAGGATCTCTTTTTTAAAAATGCTTTTCCGGAATTCAAGGAGCTGCAAAAGTTGGCTGCAGTAAAATTTTGTATAACATTTTTGGGTCAAATGAAATACTTCCTCTACTTCTATAGATAAGCAGTAGAGAAAATAAAGGAATTGTAAATACTGTTATCTATAGTGTAGTGGCTACTATGCTAGTCTCTAATTCACATAGTTCATACATGGTGAAGCACAGTGAATTTTTATGGGTGTAAAAGACCTTAATATGGCTTTCTTCAGAAGGAAAGTAATACTGTTGATCCTGTGTGATGTTTATTCACATGTAAAAACAAAGTAATACCTTTATGAAATGACCTACAAGCAAACCAACAAATATTTGCTTCTGTCTAGTGTTATCTAGCAGGCATTGAGCTAACCATGGGTCACTGTGGCTCTGGTGGCAGATAGAAATACTACTAGAAAGTTGAGTGATTGCAGAACAACCTGCTATGCCCCATTGTAGTCTATAGATTTGATGAGAATGAGCAAAATGTTAAGTGATGCATGTCCAAAATATCCAGCATTAAATGTTAAGAGAATTCCAATAAATTTCTACTTGTTTTATTTATACTCTATGATTACTGTTAACTATTAGGTAGGAGATATTGGTTGCACTCTCACTTTGATGAACATTAAGTGTTTAAACATTTTAAGCACCAAATTCAGTGTAATTTATTGCCCTTGGCTATTTATAAATTCCTTACTCCTATCCTTATGTTAAAATGTTAGTTCATAACTAACACTATAGCACACTATAGTGTAAATAAATATTTATTTTATAGTTCTAGTTCATATGATTATAAATTAATTCTCTCATTTTGCATACAATTCCCATCCTAACATAACTGACCATTACTGATCATTTAGGTGTCTTGTTAATATTTTTGACAGCTAGCTTTCTTAACAGTTCTTCCAATTTCCGTACTTCTCTGCTATAAATATTAAAATGTTGTAAAATGATAAAAGAGGTAATAAAAGTCAATTTTTATGCTTTAGTCTGAAATTTTATGCAAAATTTCTCTTCTGCATGTTATAACTGTTCAAGGGAACTAGATTTAAAAAATAAATAAATAAAAAAAATCTGATTTATTGCATTCACATGTAATTCACTTCATCCATCATTGTTTACTTTTATTTTTTCAATTAATTCTTCTTATAAAAGCTTATTTTTCCATCTGCTTCATGATAATCAAGATAAACATTTATGGAAATAGTTTCATTTCATATTTTTTGTAGGTACAAGGGGGATATAGGAAGCTGAAGCAATGTCAAATCTTTAGAAGCTGGGTCGCTACATGCTGATGTTGAAATACCACTCTCTACATGACATAACAGAAAACCAAAAAATAGTAGCTTTAGCACTTCAAAAAACTGCATAAAAGTTTGGCAAATTTAAAGCAATAATGAGTATCTTAGAGATAACTAATGCCACAAAAACAATTAACATAATTTTTAATGAGATCTACACTTTTCACACAGTAAGTTTAGGTATATTTCTTATAGTATACTGGTTAAAAAAAATTCATTCAGAATAAAGAGGACTTCACAAGCTATTTACAGAAAATTCAAGATATACTTTTTATTATTCATATAAACATTTTAAATATATGGTATTTTAATCAAAACTGATGGAGCCAGGATTTAAGGAAAAAAAGAAAAAAACGAACAATCATCCATGTAAAGGGTAGTTTAGTCTGTGTAATGCTTTTGGAAATCTTTGTCACATTCTTGGAAGATGCAGTTCGATATTTATCTGATCTTTCGTTTCTGATTTATACTATTCCCCCCTCTCTCTCTCTCACACAGAGATTTCTCTAAAGTCCAGCTTTTTATTGGTTCTGGACACCCCAAAATATGTATTTTGAGTGAAATCTTGATATCAAACTTTGAGGTAGAGTTTAATACTTCTTTGCCTACTATAAGTAGGTGGAAGAGAAATTATAGGTATATCTTATGGAAAATAAATGATAAATATATATAGCAAGGATGGCCACAATTGCTACAAATTTAAAAGGACTGTTCTGTTCATATGCCAGGTATTTGATACTGACAATCCAATGTAAGAGTGACTTAGCTTTCACCAATCCCGCCATCTGTCGCTGTAAAATGATTGAAATGGGATTATTGTACCTGAGGAACTCTCATGAAATGATTTTCAAATGTCTGCAATTAATACATACAGTCTCGAAGCTTCCCTAATAACATCTATTTTGACAGCTGATTCAATGTTGTTTAGACAGTAGCAGAAGACAACTTAAGCTATAGATATTATACACTATGAAAAACTCCTACCATAGGCTCATGCTATGTGTATGTAAAGTATATAGACGATTTTATGAGATGGTACAGTACCATGACAATTGCAAGAAAAATAGCATATATATTCACTTGGCATCTGATGATATATGGCATATTGTTACAGCTTAGAGTGACTGGCATTCATTACCTTACTTACACAGGGAATTGTATGCAGGCCTTGAATTCTTAATACTCTCTAAGATACACTCGACCATTATATTATTGCACTTTACCTTGTGGAAACCTGCATTTGAATACATGTGGAAGCCAGGCCAGCAAAGTGCAATACTATTGTGGTTGAGTTATACTGCATTAAGACTTTTATACGAGGGCGATACGGAAAACTTTTGGAATGCCATGTTTCTAAAAACAAATGAAATTTGTTTATATTTGACAGCTACTTTCTAATGTTTTGTGAGCTGATTGCTGTGTAGTTTGTTCGATTTGCTCTAACAGTTTGTTACTTATCATTTAAAGGTTTTGTGTTTACCCAAAAATTAATTTGACTAGAGAACATTTCAAGCTACAATTGTTTATGATTTTAAATTGTCATCAACGCCTAAGTAATGTAAAGAAATGCATTTGGCAAAGAAGTCCCATCTAAGTCAACAATTTATAAATGGTACAGCGAATTCAAAAGAGATCAGTCTTTTCTTAGTGATGAATTTCATAAAGGATGACCAGGATCTGCTGTTATTGTTGAAAATATTGCCATTGTTCAAGCAATGCTTGAAAAAGATCGATGGACATCTTATGAATTTATTTGGGTGACATTGGGCATTGATATGAGTCAAGTCCAAAACATTTTACATCAACAGATGTGAGAAAAATTTTTTGTCAATGGATTCCACATAAACTAGCTCCCAATCAAAAACAACAATGCATTGATTGGTGCAGAAAAAAACTGAAAAAATGCCAAGGCGTACTTCAAATTGCTTTGGAGTATTTTGCTGGTGATAAATCTTGGATTTATGGCTATGATCCTTGTAATGTGTTATTTGCAACAATAGATACACCTTGCTAGTATCACATAACATTAAATATGTCTTCATGCTACTATGATTTTCGTTAACTTTCTTAATAGATATTAAGAAAAGCATAATTTGACAGTTAACAAAACTATAACTTGATACTGGCTGCTGATGTGACCTACTTCTCTCCCCCAGATCACAACACCGCCCATCAAGAGTGGATCGTATTCGCCAGAGAAAAAGTTCACCTTAAAGGCATACAATGAGAAGGATTATTAAGGCCACAAAACAATAGTAAGAACTGTGCAATGAAAGATCCTGGTGTACAATTTAATGGTAACTTAATGCCAGGATTTATAAAAATAGCAAATTCAGAACCTACAACTTTCATTAAAATGTAGTTACCGATTCTGTTAACAATTGTACATAAAGGTTTCACAACTTTCTATACATTGACTCTACAATTCACCACTCGTTCCCTTCAAAATTCAACTTTCTCACAAAAGAAAGAAATAATGTTCATATACTGCAATAACTTTAAAGCTCAACATTTTACAATAAATAGAAAAGTTTAACCGTCTTGTGTGAACATCAGTGGTTACAAATTTAGAGGAAGTACTTGCCAAAAATTAAAGATTAAATAAATTTTACCAAGTCTGAAAATTTGACATACATCATGTGTTTGCTGCTAATAGCTGGCTGCAGGTGAAGAAAAGTCAATCAGCTCAATGGATTTTTTGAACAGAACCTAAGCCTACAAAGGTCCATGAATTCGCAGAAGATGATTGCTAGTTTTTTTTTCTAAAACAGACTATATTGCTACTATAGCATTAGAAGATAGATGTACCATTACTGCCAATTGGTTCACAAATGTCTGCTTACGACAAATTTTTGAAAAAGTTTGTGAAAAACACCCAAAAGGAAAAATAATATATCATGACTACGCATTGTCGCATACAGCAAAATTAACAACAGAGTATCTGGATGCCCTGAAGGTCAGCACCATGGAGCCCCCACCATACAGTCCTGACCCACCTTATGATGTCTTTTTGTTTTAAAAAATTAAAGACAAAATGTCTGGAATCACTTTTTTGTCATCAGATGAAGCAGTGGAACATTATAAAAGCCTGGTTTCTGAAGTGCCTCAGGAAGAGTGGCATCATTATTTTTAAGGAATAGTTTCATCGAATGCAAAAATGTATTGATGTTAATGGGGAATATTTTGAAAAAAATAAAATCATTTACATTTTTAAAAGTAATCCTTGTTTGATTTTCTAAAAATTTTCTGTGTCACCCTCGTATGTATAAATAATATATGTATAAACTGTCATATTTTTATAGTTCAGAAATAAAAGAGAAGCATATTTCTTGTTTCATATGCAAAAGTAATAGCAAAGGTAAATTAAAAACATGGAAAGATATAGTAATCTTTGTTATTAGGCCATTAACAATTTAATTCACTACTTATGTCCACATTAAGTTAAAATCCAAAATGTAGAAAGTATTCAGTGCATATTTCTCAAAGTGTCTTTCCCACTAAGTCTAAACTTAACAAATTAAATGAACTTGATTTGTGACCCTAACTTCACTTACTTTTTTTATGATTAGGAAATATTTCAAGGGCTATTGACCTCATCATCAGCTGTAGACTGATTGTCAGAAGCTGTTTCGGTCACTTTTGTTTCTGTTTGAAAACATCTGGTGATGTGATGAATCTGCTAAGGTTATTCAATGCTGGAATGTCAAAATTCACGTGTCTTTCATGGTGTTTTATGATATAAATTGTTTTCCAAACTGAAAGTTCTAGAGCATTCTGGAGGGGTTTTAACATCACAAAAAAGTAATGAATTTTGATATTCCAGCACCGAGTGATCTCAGAAAATTCATCACACCACCAGATGTCTCCAAACAGAAAGTAGCTGAAATGGTTCTTACCTATTGGTCTACAGCTGATGAGGCAATAGCCGTTGAAACATGTCCTGATAATTCAACAAGTAATTGAAGTTAGGGTCACAAAATCCAGTTCATATTAATTGGTTATCTTCTCCTTCACTGTTACTAGCTTCTAAATCATTAACCATCATATCTAAACTTTCAAGACCCTTCTGAAGCCTGAAGAATGAGAACTTGGAGCATTTCTTCTCATCATTATTAATTATTATTATTTATTATTACAGTAGTACTGTTCTATTACAGCAAACTCTTTTCCTGTTCATTTTAGTTTCTGCAGTTACTTCTGTACATCATTATGATAATATTAGCAGCTTAGCACTATTCATGCAGTAGTAATTTATACGAGGGCAGTCCAGAAAGTCCCAGACGTTTTGGCTTATTGTGGCGATGAGCTGCCATCTTGGTGTCAGAACGTTCCTACATTCAGTATGCATCCAGCTGTGGTAGCGTGAGAACTGTGCCTTCCTTACTGTGCTCTCTGTGAGTTGTTAAAATGCGCACTGCAAAAGAAAATCCCGCCACTTGTGAAGTACGGTTGGCTAAAGAGAACAAACCAATTGAAATTTATCTTCAACTTTGTGATGTTTACGGGCAGGGAATAATGAGTGAAAGCCGAGTCAGGCAATGGTGCATTGATTTTAAAAATGGCCGTACCAATATTCACAATGAGGATCACAGTGGTAGGCCTAGCCTTATGACTGATGAACTGTCAATGCAAATCAATGACAAAATTCATGAAAATAGTCGTTTCATGATTACAGAACTTTCGGAACATTTTCTCCAAATTTCACGGAGTTTGTGCATCAAATTGATGCTTTGATACTGACACTGAACTGCATGCTGGTGTAAACCAGTGGTTGAAGTCGCAGGCGGCAGATTTCTACAGAAAGGGTATTGAAAAACTTGTGCCACGGTATGATAAATGCCTCAATTTGAATGGTGATTATGTAGAAAAATAGCTTAAGATTGTACCTTTCAAATGTAGATAATAAATGTTGATATTTGCAATTTGTTAATTGTTTATTTCAAAACGTCTGGGACTTTCTGGATTACCCTTGTACAAGGCTTGGTTATAGAAGACACTCATAGCTCACATGAAATAAAGATACAAGGAGCCTCCAGAATGTATACATTAGACTGTGAACAAGCTAAAATGAAGCAAAAGTTACATGTTAAACTTGATCTGTAGGCGCATTGAACAGAAGAATAAACACAGAAAAGAGTGAAGAGAGTTGAAGATTGTTGCACTACATCACTAAGATGTAAGAACATTTTAGTGATGTAGTGTAACAACCTTCAACTCTCTTTATTTTAAATTATGACACATCACTGTTACTAGCTTCTAAATCTTCAAAATTAATTAACAGAATAAGAGCTAATATTGTTATGAAGTTTATTCTCAAAAGAGACTAAGCAAATACCAGTTTTAGTCTCATCTCATTGGGTAACTTTACTGACACACTGCTCGGGTTTGAATGAGTATTTATTCCTGCAGTTTGTAGAGTACTTACTATTGTATTTGTTATAAGATAAACCAGTATGCTTAAAGTTATTTAGTTAACATAATAGTCTGTATGTGCAATCAATTTACATATCACTACACTAAGTTGCTGAGTTACTTGTAGCCTAAAGCTCAAAGTGGTTATCGAATTGTTGATCCCTGCGCATTTAAATCCAATAGGCATCTAACAATCCTGTCCTCTTCTTCATCTGTTTATTGAATTTCATTATTTATTTCTTTATTTACCTTATTTCCTATTTCCATTATAATTTTTTCTTAATTTTTACATTCATGTTCCCAATAATTTCTCTAGAGAAATTTGGCCACTTTTACAATCTTAATTTCTCCCTAAAAATCTTAAGTTTCTTCACAATCTAAAATTACATACCAATTAATCTTTTAGGTTAAAAAATAGGAAAGTATCTGCAGTGGTTTCCACTTTCAAAAATTCTAAATTTGTAATGATATTACAGTTTACTTGTTCTGGCATCTTGCAAGAGTGTATATATGTGTAGTACTACCCTGTATTTTCCCTACTTTCATATTATATTTACAGTGATCATTACTATTTATCCACGTTTCTATTTCATCCACAAAGACAGCTGTTTCTAAAGCTAAGTACCTTAACTTATGCAACCCTGTAAGGGCTTCATTGGCTCCCACACACTTCAGACAAAGTTTATACCTTATGTATATATCTCACATTATCATAGGTTATGCTGGGTTATTGTATTTACTACCAGAGTTGGATCACTACAAGTAGAATATTATTTTTCTGCTTACACATAGTGGAGAATGTGTAGAAAATTATGCAAATAATCTACAATTTAAGTTTAACAATGGATAGTAAGCATAATCTAAATAACTACCAATTTATTGGAATACCATGGCTATTGTTTATATGCACTGGGCTTTTACTGTCATACATGACAATGTGCAAATACTAAAACAAATGAAATTTAAAACTAAAACTCCATGCAAGCCAAATTCAGAAATTCTATTGGGGGAATGTTTTTTAAATCAAGAAACAGATGTAAATACCACATTTGTTTTCTGGAGCCTTGCTATAAATGCAGACATCTCACCTAGACCAAGGTTATAAAGCATTTACTGAACATTCCTGCTACTTCAGTTTTTTCAGTTATTTCTCTTATGTTTATTATCCAACAAGAAACATGCTAATATTTGACATAAAAAATGTCCTTGCAAATAAAACATATACTAAAACCTTGAAATATTCCATTAGATAAATACTAATAAACTGAATGAAAACTGTGATAGAAACTCTACAATGTCACCGTATCTGTGTTGTGCAGGGGGAAAGTGTAGCACGCTCAGCCTAGAGCAAGCTGTCAGCTAGCAGTCAGGTAACAATAACCCTCAATTCAGTTACAGAGATATCTCAACTACAGTTGTAATAATCTCCTAGCCTTTTTACAGATGATGCTGAAAATCACATCTTATACTGCCAAGCACTTCTGACATCTTTTAATATAGCTTGCATTCATGCACATTTATTCTGTTTTAGAAATTGCCACAATTTTCTCATTTCTTTCAGTTCTTCTAATGTATGCACATTCTCATTCATTTTATTTTTCAAATTCATGAATTATCAGCTTAGTAAGTTCTGGCTGGCTCTTACACTGTAAACTGTAATGCAGAAACTCTAGGTCAAAGCAGTTGGTTATTGATGCATGTTCCCACAATACCAGAGACCTAGATTAGGGAAGGAAAAACATAATGTAAGCAGTATTTTAGAAGATGTAACCATTCCAAAAACTAACCACAGGTTCAGTTATACACTTCCAAAAGTAACACTGATCATAGCGAATTCGTTGCATTATAGTACAACAGTTACAAGCATCTTCCCTGCTTCCAGGTTCCAATAGAGGGTAAATACAAAGCTTCTGGCCAATCAGATTTACAACATACATGTAAAAGATACTTACCTGAGATGCCTTTTTGGAACATATAATCATTAGCATCATGGAAATTAACACAAGACTACTACGTGAATTCCTTTACATGTTAAGATGTCAGTAATTGAGGCTGTCGACATAAAAATGGCATCTAGGCATATGTGTCCTTTTTATGCAGAATATATGGTTTTATCTGCCATTTTGTCAGGTTTATTTTGGTGAAAGTTTCAGCGAGATACATTGAAAATTGGCGATGGTACACCTGTTTAAAGATTGTTATGGAAATTGTTGTTCTTTCTTTAACCGCACTGTCAGTGAGAATTTTGAACTTTACCATATTTGGGAATCTCCTTTCATGACACAAAACCTTGCAAAAACTGCATGTCCAGACGTAAACCACAACAAAGTAGATGGTGTAGTGTTCATTGATGGAATGTTAAACCAAGGCTGAACAGCAAACTAAATGTGAACTTTGGCATTATTTTGTAATGCCCTCTTTATGCAATTATCATTGTAGTAATTCTTGTAGTTCTCCCATTAAGTTTATTTTTACTTCCTCTGCTATACTCACAGTAAGTATTGTAATTCACCCAAAAATCTGATATCAAGATTTCGCTATAAATGCATACTTAGAGGTCCCCTAAATAAAAAAAAATTAGAAAAATGTCCACATGTGTGTGTGCACACGTATGTCTGTGAACAGCATAACTCAAAAATGAAAAGAGTTGGATAAATACCAAACTTCGTATTTAAGTTCAGTATCTTTCAAAGACGCAACACAAAAACTTTGGAGAAAATCTCCCCACTCCAAACGACCCTTTATATGGAAAAAACTTCAACATTTTTATTTTCTCAAAAATGCTTTCAACAATTTTGATTAAAATACCAAATATTTAATATATTTACATGACAAATAAAATATATATCCTAAACTTTCTGGGAATTCCTGTAAATAAATTGAAATTGAGTTTAATTTATGGGTGCTCTTTAACTACTATGGTTCTTAGTGTCCCATTCTATATTGGGCGTGAAATATAGGAAATTTTGCTCAGAGGCCTTTTTATCAGGCTTGAGATTCTTTTACATGCTGTAAATCTATGACATGGGACCATCGGCTTTACTTCTCTTCCGAAGGAAGATTTTTTACGCCTGGAAAAAAATCCATCGCCCTCCGCCGAACTTGCATTTCCTGTATCCTCTTTAGGGCTACAATGAAATATGTAATTATATAAATTATTTCTGCAAATGTTTATATCGTATAACGGATCTAGTGCTACAGAAGCCACGAGAACAATTTGTGACATGTACGGGAGGGAAGCACTTGCCAAGAGGATGGTTTGCTCATTTCCGAGAAGGAAATTTTGACTTGTGTGATGAACCATGTACTGGAAGACCTTCTCTTTGTGGTGAAAACCACCTAAATCAGTTGATTCATGATAATCCTCGCTAAGCAACATGGGAATTGGCATAAATTATGGAATGCAATCACACAACCATTGTGCATCATTTGCATTCATTGGGTGAAGCGCAAAAATTGGGTACATGGGTACTGCATGTGTTAAGCAACATTGATAAAAATTGGCAAATAACTATTGTTTGTCTTTGCTTGTCCATTAACATTTGGCTTGTCGGAGGCATAAACCATTCCTTGGGAACATTATTTCAGATAATGAGAAATGGTGCCTGTATGTGAACTTAAAGAGGAAAGAAGGCTCACCCCATCGAAAAAAGCATCTTGTGTGAAGGATGGGCACACACTAAAAAAACCATGTGCATTTGGTGGAACCAAACTGGCATTCTTCAACGAATCAACTTCTTGTTGCTATTGACAACAAAACATCTGGTAAAACAAAACACCTGCATAGTTACTCCACGATAATGCATGCCTGCATTGTAAAAATGGCACAAACTTATGCACCGACCCAAAAAATAGAAAAATAAAACTTTTGTAACAATATATAGCAGAAGAGTTATCAAAATAAATAATATGGATGAGAAATTAACGTGCATGTAACTCAGATTTTTCCATTAAGACAGGATTAAATTTACTTTCAAATAATGCATTCTGCTCTTATTTCTTACATTTAATCACTGAAAATAGTGTCTGCATAAAAAGGGCTCATAACAACAGGCTAAACCTTTTTTTTTTAATGTTTGAAATATACCAGTATTATTTTATCTAAATTATTAAGGTCTAAATAAAATAATGTAGCTAATAATAAAAACCATAGCATGCTAAACAAATACATACCAGAGAAATAATAGAAACAAATATTCATTTCCATTTTTTCAAAACATTGTATTTTCTTATGTGCTCTTTTTATGTTGACTGCCTCAGTTATAAAATATTTTTATAATGTAATGCAGCAAATATGTTACTATTACAGTACATTATGAACTCTCATGTACATTGACAATATTCATAACAGAATAAGGAATTATGACTTGGTGCAAAAGAACCCAGCCAGTCAAATAACATGGACCAAGAGCACCTTGATTTTACTATCATGTGTAAGTAGTAAATGCTAGAGGACATACTTGACCATTTAGAATCCAGTATTTTTGTTAGAACTGAAATGATTAGAACTGTTACTGAAAATAACGTCCCCTCCCCCGGCATCTAGCTGGCATGATCAGTGACAGATCAATGACACTGCAGTTTTAGATAAATACTATAAACTGAATGTTTTTCATGACTATTATTCATGTATATAGACTGCTTGATTATCACAGGTAATAGTATAGTTACAATCACATGACGGGCATGATTTTATGTAATCTTAACCTTAAATGTGCTGAAATTTCACATCACAGATAAATTCACCAAATTTTTATATCCAATATCATTTTAGTTCCCCTGGTGGCCATTGAAAGTGCCATGACAATAATTCAGAACAATAAAGCACCAAAACTTATTACAAAATGGCACAGCTAACACAATGCAAAAAGCTATTTTGAATTAGTCAATATTCTCATTCTGAGTGTGCATAGAGTATTTTGTGCCAGGTACCCAAAAGGATCCAGCTGTTTATAACATAACAAAATGGTACAGCGAATTTCAAGAGACTGGTTGTCCATGTGACAGTAAACGTTCTGAGCAGTCAAGCAGGTCAAAAGAGAAGGACAGAGGTTAGGGAGGCTTTTGTACACAATCTATGAAGTCCATATGAAGAGCAAGCTGGGAACTCAACATTTCACATCAAGAGAGTGGAAAATCCTTCACAAACATTTACAAGTGAAGCCCTACAGACTGCAGCTCCTACAAACAATTACAGCCGCAGATAAGAACTCTGTGTGGCTTTCTTAATGAAATGCAAGAAAACAGTTTCAGAAACAAGTTAGTCTTCAGTGACAAGGCAATCTTTCAACTTTTGGGGCAGGTAAACCACCAAAACATCCACATATGAGGAACAGTAAACTCTTGTGTCATAGCCCAACATTTTTAAGACTCACCAAAAGTCAACAACTTCTGAGCCAAGTTAAAAAGAAGGTGTATGGACCGTTTTTCTTCAAAGAGAGAACTGTTACCAGAATATCATTTTAGGACACATTACTTTTGACTGACAGCAGACTTCATCCTACATATAGATGGGACCCCACCACATTTCTATAATGCAGTTCATATGTATCTGAATGAGGAGGAATTGCCAAAGAGTAGCTGAGTGTCAGATAATGTTCAGTAATTAACATGCTGGCTACTAAGGTCACTTAGCTTGACCCCATGTGGGGTCTTCTTGTTTCTCGTGGGGTTATGTGAAGGACAGGATCTACATACCACTCATGCCTCAAGACCTTCAAGATCTGCGACACTGTATCGCAAACCATGATATACAGGGTCAAGTATTGGATGAACTTGACTGTAGGTTAGATGTGTGCCAAGTGACCAACAGAAGACACATGGAATATCTATAAGGTTAGATATCAAAATGTCAGTTACTTTCATGTTGTGAAATTCCAACACATTTGAATGTTTTGTTTGGAAAATATAGCTGAATGAAATGTTTCAATATTTGTATACACACTGCATAATGCTACCTGCAGTATTTTCATAAAATGAACCAAAACCAAAATGCTAAAATATGAGACAAACAAAAAATTCAGTACCAAAGCTATAACAGCATCATTGGTTAAGCTTTAAAACAGTTTGATCCACTTTTACTTTATCTATCAAATGACAAATGCAACATACACTAGTTGTCCATTTAAAAACTGCTGTTACCTCCTCTTGGATCTACAGATCAACTGACTAAAATGATGAATATCACTGACCATGATTTCTATGAGATAAGTCCAGATGAAGTTTGAATACTAATCATAGTATTACTAAGGCTGTAGTAATGAATGGAATGAATTCCTGTAAAATAAACTATTTCATCAACATTTTCTACTGCTTCTACAGCTTATGCCCATAAATTTTATGAAACTCCTGAGGCTATAGAACTGTTTCATATAAATATAAAGGGGTGAGCAAAAGTAGGTATAGAGTGTGTGGCAATGAAATATGAAGTATGCAATGAAACCCTAATATAATATGATATAGATTTCAAGGTCCACCAATGGAGGGGCATCCACTGGGTTGGGACTCCCCCCAAAAAGCTAAGTTGTAACATATCTATATTGAAATTTAAAGCATTACAGCATATAATTCTGTTAATTATAATTTCACCAACATTGTTTTTTCTACCAACCAAGTCCATCTAGTGCCAGCCTACAATAACCATTGGTAGCTAGGGTGCTCTGCTGCTGATGTCAAATGCCATCAGTGAACAATTCTGCACTTGCTCTTCTATTTCAACCATCACATTGTCATTACTGCTTAACAGATTGAACACAGTGTTGCCAAGGTAGCTATCACTGTTTACAATGAGCATTGTCAGTATTTGACTGTGTTTGTTTTACCAAATCTTGAAGAGTTGTGGGAACTTTTATTGATATGTTAACTTAATATTATTAGCACAAATGGTCACAATGCAAAAGCATAAAATTATCAATAAGTTAACAAAATAAAGAAAAAGTCAGAAGACTGGAGTTTTTTTGTAAAAAATAGAAAGCATATTTGTGTGTGTGCATTTATTAGCTTGGCATTCTTTTTGGACAACCCCAACAGAAATTACTGGGTTAATAAAGTAACACACAACATTAGAATATTCTGTTGTGAATATTCCAAGTGTTGGTCTTCAGCATTTAGACACTGCTGCAGTCTACATTTGACACTTGAGCAAATTTAACTACCGAGTTCTTTATTTGTATCAATGTTTTGCCATGCCTACCTGATGAACTGAATCATATCAGTATGTGGGCTTCTTGTAAGACCCTTATATTTAAGAACATCTGTAAGAAAGAAATATATAGAAGTAAGATCCAGATATCTTGGTAGCCATTCAGTTGACTCTCTTCATCCTATTCATTTGGAAATTCTTTGGCTAAAAAACCTAAAATAATAGTGAAGAAGAACCTCATCTTACTGAATATAGAACTCTGCATTACATGCATAGTTTTTATTTTCTCTTTTATATGCCACCTTTAAGCTTTGAAAACAATTACTTGTCAGCAACAGTATTCAAATTTGGGTCTAATTTTTGGGTTTGGGCTGTTAAAAGTTTATATGGCACACAAATTCACTTTCACTTCCAGATTTGGAGGTCAAAGAATAATTCGAAAATTTTCCCCTTTCCAGCCAAGAATCCATCCTAAGACCTCTGGATTTAGAAGTCAGTATGCTAATACTAGACTGCACATGCATTTTTCTTTATTTTGATAGTAAATGGATTTATAAAAGAATATCCATTATAATGACATAGGGGTTTCAACCAAATTTGCAATCAATTTTTCTTATTAGGCTGAGAAAAGCATCTGAATTATTTCGGCTAATGTCTCAAAACTGTCATCTATTTTGAAGATTAAAGCCCCACTAATTAAAGTAAATGAATCAAAGAAAATACAACTTAATAAAATATGACTTTATAAAGTAAATTGCTGATAAGTACACACCTTATTTGTGCTGATATCTGTAATAAAGTTGAGATCAAAGTTCAGCTTTGATGTGAGCATTACTAAAGCACTAAGAATACTGGTGTAAGAGTAAATATTACAATTTGTGTGTAACATTAGCCTCTTTACAGTAAAGTTAAAAAAATAAAATGTTTCTGCATTTGGGTATGTAGATAATTTTTGTAATACTTTGTGGTATGTTAAATGCACATAGGCTACACTGTTGACTCTGGTCCTATGTTTTCCATTAGTTCATCTGCTTGAATTTGTTTCAGTTCTGTAGTTGAGGCATTCATAGGACTATCCGACACCATTTCTCCATGTTCACTAATAGGTTCAAGTTCATGGAATTCATGCATGGTCCTTCTGGCTGATGGGACGATGGACGCTTCCATTTCGAAATTGCTCTCCATAATAGCAGATGCACCAGGCACATGTGCAGGGGAAATGCAAGGAACTGGAATTGCTGCACTTGGAACGTACTGCGATACTGAAGGGGAAGATGCTATGGTTTCTCCTTCAGCTTTGTTCCCTGGAATGTCAACACCATTCTTAGGAGGAGGAGATAACGTTACAGTGTTGACCGAGTCAGCAGGTGGTATTTCTGAATTGCCAATTGAAAATATTGGCGCTGATACAGCTGGAGTCAAGGTAAATGTTGGTATTCCTGAAGACGTCACTACACTTGTGGTTGGAACAATGAAACTGTGCATCGATACTGAAGTAGTTAGTGCTGTTTCACTAACAGCGTTGGAGACTGACGTCAGTGTTGGGGTTGAGTAAGTTGCTATGTTATTAGAGGACGGAATCTGGGGCTCAAACTTTCTAATTTCCATAGGAGGTGATGATGATGCTGAAGTAGTAGCTATGTCGTTTGTCCTTGATGTGTATGAGGAAGGACTTCTGCTTAGTAAAGGTCTTAGAGCATCTTTATCGCTACTCTGCTGCAGACTGCGAGATAAGCTGCTAATGTGTGAGGACAAGCTGCTGTATTTATCCAATATGGGTTTCTTCCTTGTTCTTGCCTGTGAAACATTTGTGGAAGAAATAGGAGTGAATATCTGTTTAACTGGAGGACTTGAAGGCACGATGATTCTCGTTGTTGATGTGGTGACAGGAGCATCAGTTATCAAATTTGTATCATCAAACGATACGGTAGGAGAAACTGGTGTGCTGTCTTTCCTAAAAAGTGAAAGAAAATTTTGCTCATAACAACATTCATGCAGAAGTATATTACTATATAGGTGGGGCACTTAAAATTAACTTATGAGCTACTACGGATACTAAAAGCTGTTTTCATTATTAAGGGGCATACCATTTGGGATTTCTAACAAATTTTTAGACATTTATGCTCTGGGGTTTTGACAGAATGCAGCCAGGATTCCATCCTCTTCATTCTATTCTACAGGCTTTTTCTGATACTGGTAGCATTATTTGCATCACTGCATGTTTGATGGATTTGCTGCACTTACACATGCATACTTGCCAACTTTCTGAAAGTGAAACCTGTAAAACTTTCCCTCATTCTGCAAAGCATAATAGTTTTGTGATAACATGAAATTTAGAATACATAAAATGTTTAGTGCAGTAAACTTATAAAAATTACATGTAAAATAAATGGGAAATCAATTTTATAAGAATCCTAGAAGAGCTGGTAATACTACTTCTTTCTCCTTCACATGCTGAAATTCTTCTTGGTACCACAGTAAACATATATTAAAGCAAAGAATACCACTTCCTAGGCCACAGAAAAATCTCTAGCCAATATTTTATGCTTCATAGCATGACCACAAAGTGTCTCAAAATAGGCGAAACTTGTATCCTGCACCCATAGAGCACAAATAAGTTAAATAATTTAAAGAGGGAAAATGAAAACTAATTTCATTTATTACTGAATGCTTGCACCCATTTACTGCTCATTGATTACTGCTGGTTATCACTAGAGGTCATTAGTGCTGCAATCTATTTTTAAATCCCACAAATCACAGTACATGTATTGCATTTTGTTGTAGCCCAGTGAATGAAGTATAGACTTGCAGATAAGCTCTGGCCTATCATAGCACTGTATATTATTAGTATGGTACATTCTTTGTGTTTGCCCAAAGTAACATGTATAGATGGCATTGTCATATAGGGTCTTTCAACAAGAGTGTCCTCTCTTTGAACTTAAATAAAACGTTCTATAAATAATAGAGGTTTAGGCTATTCTACACTTAGACGGCCGTCATTGAGAATGCTTATAAAAGCAAAAGGAAAGTGAATAAATTACCTTAAGAGTGAGTTTAGAAGTAGATGTGATCTCTTCAATAGCTGGTGCCCACCTACCCGCCCCTTTTAGGCGTTTTATTACTTTCTCTACTACATATAGTAAGTAGGGGAAGTATTGTATTCCACCCAAAAATTCGATACCAAGATTTCACCGGAAATATATGTTTTGAGGCCCCCTGAATCCAAAAAAAGCATTTTTGGAAACATGTCCGTGTGTGTGTGTCTGTCTGTCTGTGTGTGTGTCTGTGTGTCTGTCTGTGAACAGCATAACTCAGAAACGAACAGTCGGATAAACACCAAACTTGGTATTTGGGTTCAGTATCTTCCAAGGATGCGACACGAAGGTTTTCAAGAAAATCCCCCCACCCCAGAGTACCCTTTACATGGAAGATTTTTCGAAAATTTTAATTTTATCAAAAATGGCTCTAACGATTTTGATTAAAATATCATATGTTTAAGATATTGTCATGACAAATAAAATGTATATCTCGAATTTTCTGGGAATGTCTCCAAAAGTATTCTTCATTATGAACGACTTTTGCATAACTGGTAAACCATAAGAGATAGACAAAATTTTACTGCACGAAAAATGTAGATCGCGTTAAAATACACAATTTATGTCATATACATTTCTTTTGTTGAGTGAACTGTTTGCGAGATATTGCTTGTTATTCCCTTAAATTTTCCAATACTTATACTTTTTCTCAAATTCGTTATTCATTTTTTTATGTCCTGGACATGCAAAGAGAATGGAATGCGCCACATAGAAACCAGCGTTAAAATATTTGACTATCGCTTAAAACCTACCATATTCCCCTTGCATCTACAAGAAAATTATCAATAAAATTGACATCTTGATATCTCCATTAACATGAAGCATATGGAGAATAAGCGTTTGTAAAAATAGTTTGTACAAGAGTAGAGAAAGTCATGTGAGTGTAACACATCAGATTTTTTCACTAAAGCACATGCAAAATGGGAACAGCCAACCTAAATAAAAAGTGAAATCCGCTAAATATGCGATGTGTTGTTGTTACTAACGTGAATCATTCGAGTTTTAGACGCGCAGATCTGGAAGTACAGGCTACTTAACAAATGTGTTTAATGTTTGTGGATAGTATGAAAAACAATGGCTGTCTTCCATATTTATTTGTGTGTTCTGTCTATATACGCAAGCTATATATATTGTTCTGATCTTAAAATAGCACAGCCCATCTCAATGGTACGGGATTAGTGTGTCTGTAATTAAGAGGTTTCAATCTGAATCTTGGTTGGGGTGAATTACCTGGATAAGGTTTCTTCTGGGGTTTTCACTTATCCTTAAGAGTACAAATGTCAGGTATCCCTAAGTCTGGACATCATTTCAATCATTCACTGTCTCACTTGATCTACCTGGTTAAAGGATATTATATTCACAAAATAAATAAATAAAAATCTGATGTGTTACACTCACATGACTTTCTCTACTCTTGTACAAACTATTTTTACAAACGCCTATTCTCCATATGCTTCATGTTAATCGAGATATCGAGATGTCAATCTTATTGGTAATTTTCTTGTAGATGCAAGGGGAATATGGTAGCTTTTAAGCGATAGTCAAATATTTTATCGCTGGTTGCTATGTGGCGCATTCCATTCTCTTTGCATGTCCAGGACAAAAAAAATGAATAACGCATTTGAGAAAAAGTATAAGTATTGGAAAATTTAAGGAAATAACAAGCAATATCTCGAAAACGGTTCACTCAACAAAAGAAATGTATATGACATAAGTTGTGTATTTTAACGCGATCTACATTCTTTGTGTAGTAAAATTTTGTCTATCTCTTATGGTTTACCTGTTATACAAAAGTCGTTCACAATGAAGAATACTTTTGGAGACATTCCCAGAAAATTCGAGATATACATTTCATTTCTCATGACATTATCTTAAACATATGATATTTTCATCAAAATCGTTAGAGCCATTTTTGAGAAAATTAAAATTTTCGAAAAATCTTCCATGTAAAGGGTAGTCTGGGGTGGGGGGATTTTCTTGAAAACCTTCGTGTCGCATCTCTGGAAGATACTGAACCTAAATACCAAGTTTGGTGCTTATCCGACTGTTCATTTTTGAGTTATGCTGTTCACAGACACACAGACACACACACACACACACACACACACACACACACACGGACATGTTTCCAAAAATGCTTTTTTTGGATTCAGGAGGTCTCAAATCTCGGTATCGAATTTTTGGGTGGAATGCAATACTTCCCCTACTTACTATACGTAGTAGAGAAAGTAAAAATAAAAGAGTAGGTATGACTAAAGCCACTGCATTTTGGCATGCTTACCATCAGATCACAAATTCTTCAATTTTACACTGATATGGATTTGATTAAGGTAACAGGGAAGCGTAAAATGGTTAAACATAACATTTTTCATTTTTGGGCTAATAAGATTCTACAACTTGATACATCTAATTTGATGTATATTTTATTGAATAAAAATAACATTTAAGATATTTAAATAATTTTTGAAGTTGTATCTGCAAAGTTCAGCTATGGAATTTATTAGTACCAGTCAGAAAAGGATTGCAAATTTATTTTGAATTTTCCCGCAAACTTGTTTTTTTATTTAAATTCGGTTGGTCAATCAGGATGACATTTTTCACACACTTGAGCAGATGATTACAAATGCTGATGAATAGAATTATTACATTTCTTTCAATACTTCATTTATTCTGAAAATATTATTAATTAAAATTTTAGTACAACAGTAATAATAATAAACAAAACATCAGAATTAGTATCCTTATAATATAAAGTTAACCTTTTTCATTTCTTGGATTCTCTTAGCCCAAATTATATGAAAACTGTTATGTACCTTTACTGATGCCTACCACATTTACTTGAAAAAGTTCACCGAGATATCTTTAAAAGTTGTAAACCTCTTTTTATTAATTTAAAATTACCAAGTGTAATTCACTTATACATTTATGATTTAACAATTTTTATTTGGCAGAGTAAAAATAATTTTAAATTAATTTGTGAGAAGTACACTAACAATACAAAAAATAATCAGAACCTTGATATCCAACTTACAGGCTAAAGGCTGGTTCACAACCGCCCGAGAATGGTAACCAGAACGGAAACGATAACAGGAAGCAATACACCATACAAGATATTGGTTCAGAACAGCCCAGTAAAGAGAATGAGAATGCATATCAACGATCACATCGATCACAAAGTGAAAGTCAATTATGCACATTGGGATTTCATTTGTTTTTAACTGACCAATGATATTTTTTCACCTACTTCCAATTTAGCCAACATAACGTGGGTTAGCAAACGTCATAATTCGACAGAGTAAACACCTAAATGCATATCCATTACATTTCCGATCCATCTAGTTGTGTGTGTCGTCCTCCGTGGACTAGTGGTACCGTGCTAGCCTCTAGTTCCCAAGGTTGCGGGTTCAAACCCGGCGGAGGGCGATGGATTTTTACGCCGAAAAAAACACGGCTTTCTTCGGAAGGGAAGTAAAGCCTGTGGTCCCATGTCGTAGATTTATGGCACGTAAAACAACCTCAAGCCTGATAAAGAGGCCTCTGAGCAAAATTACCGGTGTTTCACGCCCAATATAGAATGGGACGCTAAGGACCATAGTAGTTAAAGAGCGTCCATAAATAAAACTCAATTTCAATTTCCATTTAGTTGTGCCAAGCTTTCATTCCTTTATTTAGATGGCATACATTAAAGTTGTTTATGTTCTTTTTTAATTTCCACCAGTTTTTGCTGTTCTTTGTAGCTTTTGTCATTGTTTTTGAGGTAATAGTCAATTCTGAGATGCATATAAACAAATGACCCTTTCACCAGAGGAATCAACACTCATTGGATTTGTGGGTGTCGAGATGAGGTTAGGAAGCACGTTCAATACTAATTTCTTCCAGTTTCATGTTTCCAGCTTGTGACTATAGGGAGCATTAGTGGTTGGTTCATGTCACGGCCGCCTAGAATAATCTCTAGTGTGAAGAGTCTAATATACACAATATGGATCAAATATGCCATGCCTGGGAACAAGAACAAGAAAGTTAAAAGTTGGGCAACCCTTCTTTCCCATTCCTGGGGTCCGGAAGGCTTCCCGTCGATTGTGAATGCTCCCATTTGAATACATGTATTTCAACTTTCTCATTCGGCCGTTCTCGTTGGTTGTGAACCAGCCTTAAATAAGATGAGATTTAGTAATTTAATTATGGGCCTAAAGTTATTAAATAAAATACCATCAAAGTATCATAGGTTACCACTTCCAATTTTTAAAACAGAATTGTATGATTGGTTAATTTTAAACCCTTTTTGTGTTTAAATGAGTATGTAAATATGAGAAGCCACTGTTTATATAACTTAAAACAAATTATAACTTCACGAGTTGGGAAGCTGAATGTAAGAGGTATCACTTTGACTGGATTTACACTTCCTGTTTACCTTAAAAATAAAGCATAAATTACCTAATTTTGTGAAAATCTGAACCAGAGATGGAACAATAACCGCAATTTACAAGGGCCTTCGTAAAAGGCTCTTAAGAGGTGCCAGTTTGCAAACGATGATATTTAATGGTTGTGCAGCCAGTGATATTTTTCATTCAGGACATACATCATAAAGTGGATCATATGGACACTTGTTGAACAGATATGGTGGTTCTGTGTAGGTAGTACATCACCTATGTATCGCTTCTTATTTCTATTCATGTAATGGATTCTAAACCATAAACCATTATGGACCAACATAAGTCTTAGTATATTTTGGGGAAATCTTTATAGTTATATTACAGACTATATTAGAGTCATCAAGACAGTTGCAATAACATTTTTGTATATAAAATTATTCCTCTAATAGAAAACCAATATGAAGGGCCATTCACAATGAAAATTAAGCATTAATATAACAATGTAAAACTTAACGTTGTAGCAGGATTTACTGATATGTTTGTGAAAAGCTTTTATAATTGAGAGATCTCCAATATCATCAGGGCATGTAGAAAGAAAAACTTCTTAACTTTAATATACTATCAGTATGAAGTATAATTCAACTTTTCACAAATTATATTCCTTTACGTTGATATTGTAATGAAAAGAAGCTAGAAACAGTGATGTGTATTGAATTTATTTAAAGGTGAGTCAGAATTGTTACACTAACATCACTTAAGTTTAAGTGATTAAGTTTTTAAGCTGGAATCTAAAAAATCAATTGTTCAGATTGCAATAAAGTATACATAGGTAAGACAAAAAGAAACTTAGAAACTAGGCTAAAGGAGCACATGAGATGTATTAAATACAAACAAATGGACAAATCTGCAGTTTCACACCATTTTTGGATCACTAATCACAACATCAAACCCAATATTACATTAGTCAATCCAGCCAAATTTGCAGCCGAATTAGATGCATGGGAGAAGATCACCATTCTAAAACACAACACACATCTAATGAATTTTGATTTGCCGCCACCAAATCCTCTCTGGAAGTACATTTCTCCACCACAAGATGCCACCACAGGATCCAGTCCAAAAAACGGAAACACCAACAACACGGGCCAGTCGAATTAACTGCTGAGGATGGGAACAACCGTTTCCCGAAACATGTTTTTATATAACTTAAGTGATGTTAGTGTAACAATTCCGACTCACCTTTAAATAAATTATATTCCTTTATTTATCTATTTTTCTTTTAGGCTGTACATTTTTATTTATATATAAATTTAAATGTGTTTTTCCATATAATAGTAAGATGTAGCTGTTTCAGATTAATACTAATGAGGTAATAATAATCATCAAAGTATAACTGTCCAGTTTGAGTACTGATGAGATACTACTGCACAGTACTTATAAGATACTGATTTCTTCTAAGGAGAAGAAAATTGTTTATGGCTCCTTGGCAACATTCATTATTCTACTGCTACTTCACTTTCTTTATTCCATGGTCATGTATTCTACCTGTGTAAAATTTTCTTTCACATGTAAACTTTTACCAAAGTTGGCCATGGCTGCCATCTATAGAAATAAATCCAATTTCTAAATACAAATATTGGTTAACATAAAACAAATTCACAATTCCATAATAAATACAAAATAGCATCAAAGATATGTAAATAGCTGCAATGTTAATATTACACATAAATGTAACACTAAATTGAACCAATATGTATATTTCATATTTTTACTCAAACAGGTTAAGTCAAACCTAATTTGTATCTAACCTTTCTGTTTCAATGATATGTGTAATTCAAAATGACAAATGGAAACCAGCCAATCGCAAGAGAGTGTGAAAAGCTGAGCTAATATGGCCATCTATGAAGCAACAGTACACACAACAAAAGAGGTCATGTTCATGTATCAAAATGAACAAGAACTATCTACCCAGTTAATGCAGCATCTATCATCCAATTTATTTTGCTGTGATTTTTATAGATATCCCAGTGATTCTTGGCATGAGGTTCTTACACAGTTAGCGAGTCAACATATGGTGACAAAAATGTGATGCGAGATGGTAGGATAATCACAAGGTGAGAATTACTCTCTGATTGGCTAGTTTCTTATGTTTGACGTAGACATAAATTTGAAAGCTTCTATGTTTTGTTATTGTGAATGATTCCATTACAATGTTCATCATCTAGACTTTTGGTTTATGTTATGCTTATACTCAATTTTCATTGTGAATGTGGCTTAAGTCTACATATTCTCAAGAAGGCTATTAATTAAAATGACTGTATATTGTATGAATATTAAATTATGTTATAAAATATTAAATGCTATTTGCATATATTTACCATTCAGATTTTTTTGCCTTTCCTAAGGAGTAGCCTTGGGAATCTGACTGTTTGCGCTTTGGTGAAGTTATTTCTGTAAAAAATAAAATGTAAAATATCATACTTAAGCAGAAACCACTAGCTGAATAGGACAAATACTGAGTGTTAATGAGCCAAATGTACAGCCTAAGACAAAATAAATGAGCAACAGCCAGAGAGGGAGTTCGGTTTGGAAAACATCGAAAGCATTCACTGACGCTGTGTTCATAATACACGGCTTAATATGAACCTGCATTCATTGCAAAGCTATGCAATAAGTAAGAAGATGCCTTTCAGTTGGATTGTATTCATGGTAGCCAAGGATGAAATGCATGTCTTGTAATTGGAACAATCTGGGTTTGAATCCTTGGTGTATAGTTTTTTTATTACTTAAATTTTAATTTGCTAAATATATGGCAATGACATATGTTTTCCATGCATAAGATATAATTAATTTTAAGACATTCATGCATAAAAAATACGAATAAATTACCCCTTTCACTTTCAAATAAATACCATATTAGTAAGAATTCTAAAGTGAAAAACAAAACTAAATATTTCATTGGCTTAATATTGGATGTGCAAATTCTCTGCCTCATTTTTCAGATATGAATGGTGCTGGTGTGATGATGCACGTGCAACTCATAGCCTTGGAGTTCTGCATGATATGTTAGCATTTGCTATGGCTGACACACAAAGATGAAGCTACAGGGAGATCTCTCCTTACTTTAGTGAACGTTGAGACACCAATGTGAACCAGTCGCAAAACAAATTGGCCTTTGACAAATATGTGCTTCGCGAGTCTGCTCATTTTTTTTGTCTTAGGGTGTACACTTAGATATATTTACTTTTAAAATTTACACCTTCTTGGCAATAGCATCATAAATAACTTTTGTCAGCCAACATCTTTGACTTGAGATCCACTATAACTAAGCTTGTTGTGGTTTTACTTTTACAGAAATTATGTACAATAATGGTTTAGCAAAAACTAAAACACATTCATAAGTGACAGCTGCAAGAACAGTCACCCTGTAGTTTTGATACCAACAACAATTATGTGATAATCTATACAATTTTATTACTCCTTCATGATTCCCAGTCAAACATTTTTTTCTTTGTTTTATTTTAATTCTTTAATCTATATAGCCCTGTTTTAACTTCTATGGCCATATCAAGGGCTTTACTGAGAAACAACATACTGACTGTAGGTTCTTTTAATGTTGGGTGTTTTAGTCATTACTAACTTGAAACACACACACATTTACTCCCACATTCATACTTCCAGACTCCAGAGGGTAAGAAAAACTTGTAATTAAAGAAATAAATTCCTCGCCCCAGCCTGGAATCAAACTTGAGACCTCTGAGGAGTTGAGAAGCCAGATTGCTGACCGCTTGTCTACAGAGACAGTCTTAAATATATTTGGATGGCCTTGAAATATTTTAATCTAGGGTGAAATTATGCAGTGTTAAATTAAAACCATGTGTACAAAAATGACTTACCCCTTGTCACCCATTCTGTTCAACAGACCCACTTTTGAGTATTTGGTAAAGAACTTATTTCAGAAAAAGGGAGGAGTGATAATAGGAGAAAGTAGAATAGCATGCAAAAGATTATAAATATAACAACAAGAAGTACAACATAAAGATAAATACAAAACAAGACAAAGATTATGACTAAAACAAAGCAAGGAACACCCAGATAAAGATACTTGCAATGTACCAATGCAGTGGAAGCTTGTAACAGAAAAAGAAACTTCATCTGTCCACCCTTGAAGAAAGAATTAGGAAAGAGAATTCCTTTGTGAGGAGCATTGCGTTCTATCATGAACAAACTTAAGATAAACAGTTCATATGTGGAGATAAAGAGGTAAACATAAAAGAGGGAAAATGGAGGAATATGTGTTGCCACAAAGGACCTATCCTTGGGCAGAAAACTATGAGACTGATGCCTTCAAAAAGTATTTAAACTAATCTGTAAAACTTGAAAATTTATATCTCTTTAGTTTAGACTATTTTTACATATACCCCCTTAAGAAAGTATTCCTCTGCACTTTAAAAAGATTTTAGCAGCCAAATTAATGAAGAGAAAAATCTATTTTTTGTTTTTGAACATAAAGATCAAATGACAACACAGTTTACATGTTTTGGCAGTTTTTCAGATCATTAATTTTATCAGTTATGCAAAGTTTTTAAAAATATCCAAAATTGCAACTTTTTTGTATGTGGTGTTTTCGAAATTATCTTAAGAGCATTTTTTGCGCATACATCCACACACTTTCATCGATATGTGACTTAAACTGGTGGAGAAATAGGTTTGTGAAGTCGTAGAAAGTGAGCTGAAAATGAGGAAATAAAGCAAAAACGTTGAAAATTCCCACCTTTGAGATTTTATTTCTCCGTCAAATAAATTGTATTTTCACCACAAAATCAAGTAATAAATAAACAAATAATTATAAAAAGGCTTTACTCAGTGCATATAAGGTAATTTTGAAAACACCACATACAAGAGTTGCAATTTTGGCATGTTTTTCAAAAATTTATAAAACTGATAGAATGAACGATCTGAAAAGACTGCCAAAATATGTAAACTGTATTACCATTTGATCTTTATATCCAAATAAATAAGATTTTTCCCTGCATTAATTTAGCTGCTAGAAATTTTTAAAGTGCAGAAGAATACTTCTTTTAGGGTGTGTACATGTTTTAGTTTTTAATTCCTAAACTAGGGTAATAGTGAATCATATAATTCAATTTTTTTCATATTTTCCCTTTTTCATAAATTCTCATGATAGTGCAGATGACATAACTGCCATCTTTTTTCTCTACAGATAGTAAACATAAATTAGTTCAGAATATGGGCTCTCTGGGAGGGCATTTAATTAGTTTCTTTGCTTCAAATAGCCTCAAATGCAACATGCATAAAACCACATCAATGCATAGAGGCCTAACATAGAACTCACTTCAATATCAATCTATAGATAAACGAATTTAACATGAAAAACATTAATACATTTACATTTTTGGGTGTGTGTGTATAATCTGACATGGTCTATTCACACTGATCATATATATAAAAAAAATTAATAAATCCATTTTCTAATGAACAACTTTAAACCATTGGGCGATTCTAAACCCCAAAAAATGCTTTATTATGGGGGTATCTACCTATAACTATCATGTGGAATACAAATAAGGGGAAGTTGTCCAAAGATACATCTGGACATAGTATTCATCCTGCAGAAAAAAGTGCATTAAGTTAATTTTTAATTTAAAAACTTCAAACAAAATAAAATGTTCATACTTCATTCCCTATATAAGTCAATTCTCTCTGTTGTAATTATGTAAGCTGAACATAAAAAAATAATAATGTACATGGCTACTATACTAAGATATAACAATAATTATTTTAGGAACAAACCACCATAAGGCATTAAATGGAACAAAGAAATTTGAGAGTAAATTAAAATACTTTCTAGTCGAAAAAATTCTGTATAAAAATTATGACTTGTAAATATTATATGTATTTAATTTTTATATTCCTGTATCTATTGAATATATTTTTACTTTTGATAATGTCAGGAACTTTTATAAGATTACAGTGACAGCTAATAAATTAATTCTGTGTTGAACACAATTACATCTGAGATGTTTTAAGTAAAGATAATTAATTTCCTTTACCATCATCAAAATAATATTGACAAGAAGATTGGTATCCTAAAAGCATCTTTCTCTCTTGGAAAGAAAGAAAAAAGGAAATGACTTAATTTTTATCTTCAGTGATTAATTTGAGGAATTCAGTAATTTCACAAACAATAAATACACAATAAAATTTTTAACAGTTTTGAATTAAACTTGAGTACAGATGTCAGATTATTGGGCTAAACATTAGTCATTCACCATCCTGCACAATGACACAGTGGGCTAGAGCATGGAAGCTCTACTTCCCAAGTTCAATCCCACCCACGGGGGTGCAGATTTTAAGTTCTGGGTATAGGACCAGTGCCCACTCAGCATTGTGAGGAAATTGAGGAGCTTTGATAGGCAGTGATCCCAGCCATGACAGCCAACATTACAGCTGGGGGGATGTGTGAGCCTGGCCACATCATCTCTCTGTATAGGTCAGATGATCACCCTCTTCTGCCATGTGTAAATGAGCATGAGGCTGCAAGCTGGGTTGATCGGCCCAAGCCCCAAATGGTTTTTTTTAATTTTTTTTTATTTTAAAATAGAGTTGAAGGTTGTTACACTACATCACTAAAATGTTCTTACTCGAACGCATTTCAGAAGATGGTTTGCTCCCATCGTCAGCATGTTTTCAACTGATTTTGCTGGTTATTGTCTGGGGAATGTGTGTGGCCAGTGGTGTTCTCTGGTGTTGGGCTGATGAACCTCCAAAGGCTGCTGGGTGGTGGCAGTTCGAAATTCATTAGGTGATTCCTGTGTTTGACGATATGTATTTTTTCCCAGATGTCAAGTTCATTGCTGCTGTTGATCGGTTTTAAGAGTTTTATGTTTGGAGTGATTTCATGGTTTGAAGACAGAAATGATGTGCTACTGCTGATTTATCTGGCTGCTTTTGGTAAATGCATCTCATAAAGCAGCCAGATAAATCAGCAGTAGCACATCATTTCTGGTCTTCAAACCATGAAATCACTCCAAACATAAAACTCTTAAAACCGATCAACAGCAGCAATGAATTTGACATCTGGGAAAAAATACATATCGTCAAACACAGGAATCACCTAATGAATTTCGAACTGCCATCACCCAGCAGCCTTTGGAGGTTCATCAGCCCAGCACCAGAGAACGCCACTAGCCACACACATTCCCCAGACAATAACCAGCAAAATCAGTTGAAAACATGCTGACGATGGGAGCAAACCGTCTCCCAAAACGCGTTCAAGTAAGAATATTTTAGTGATGTAGTGTAACAACCTTCAACTCTCTTTATTTTAAATTATAATACATCATGTTACTAGCTTCTAAATCTTCAAAATTAATTCCCCAAACAGGAGTTAGTTTCACAAGAAGAAGAAGAAGAAGATGATAGCGTCATTCACCTAAATTGAACTATCATTGCAAACTAACCTATGGTTTCATGTATGCAAGATCCTGTCTTAATGGATTTGTGGTGTATCAAGAATGTCCAGTGAAGTGAACAATTAAGACATACAAATACAAATGTGTGAAGTATTAAAGTGAAGATTCAACAACAGGCAGGCTGCACTTCTGTGGAATAGGAATTAAATATACTCCTTATGTCAATGAAAGCTGTATATAAACAGACATATACATAAGTACATATTTAAATAAATCTAAGTTGAGCCACTAAACTGTAAATACATATTAGTTCCTAATACATTAATACACAAAAGAACTCACATCATAATTTGTGTATACAAAAACTGTACAACACAGCTTGAGAGTTAATAAGCAGATTATGAAATCTTCTCTTACCTGTTGTATCAGGATTGTCATGGTAGTAAGTTGTACAAATGGAGTTGCCACTACCTTCACTGACATTATCAAGCTGAGATATGTCTACTGTCACCGAGTCCCCATCTCCTGATTTATCCTGTTTTAATTATACATTTTTTAGTATTTGCAACTATAACATTAAACGATGAACAATGCAGAACATAGGTATCACAATTGCACTTTAACCAGTGCTTTAATATTGATGCAATTGATGTGTCACACTCTTAATTGATATTTTTTGTTATTAGTTTTACTTCTATTTAAATGGAATTAGCTTTGATAAATAATCAGCATATAAAGTTCAAACTTGGCATTTCAAACTCTCATTACCAGTTTCCGCTAATTTACATTTGATTTACAATCACAGGCTTCTTTTGCTTACGGAAATTTGTCTATTGTTGAACATTTTCATATGCAGGAATGCGAAACGGTCTGTCGCAGCCATTAAGGTAGCAGTGGATGGCTTCATTACTGTTAGTGAATGTATGCGTTTAGTATTTAATAATGAATTACTGAAATATCAAAGTACATGCTTATAAATGGGTTTTTAATGTATTGTAAAAGAAGATATATGATTAGTAACTGATACTCAGAGGAATTTAGTAACAGTGACATCCAAATTACACCTGTATATTTATGGAGTCTGTTGTTTAATACTGCATCACTTACACTTTAATTTATGAGGGACACACACACACACACACGCACGCATGCACGCTCTCTCTCTCTGCTAAATGTTTTTTTTTTATTCAGGAATCAAAACATGTATTTCCAGTGAAATATTGGTATCTAATTTTTGGGTGGAATACAATACCTTCTCTGCCTACTATGTACGTGGTAGAGAAAGTAAAAATGGTCCTTTAGGATTCAGGGATTCTCAGAATATGTATTTCCAGTGAAGTGTCAGTATCAATGCTTTGGGTGGAATGCAAAACTTTCTCTACTTACTGTAGTAGGGAAATCAAAAACATTAAAATCACATAGAACTGACAAAAAGTCCATCACGAAAAAATCTGGCATTTATGCATCAACTGCAAGGAGTATAACAAAATTTAGGTACATTAGAAAATCCAAAAGAAACTTGGATACTAGGCTCAAGGTACTCTTCAGGAACATTAGAAACAAATAAACTGATAAATATGCAGTAGCTCATTATTTGGGAGGGGAACCACTAGATTGAAGAAAACATTAATCTATTAAAAACTGCTTAAGGTTCAACAGCATTGATAATATGGAAACAGATATTCATAAATAAACCTGCTGGAAGTTTCATGAATTTCGACACTACATGGGAAGATAATCCCAACTTAAAAGTTCACTAAACCACAGAGACAGGTACTTCAATTGTCACCATTGGGATCTTTAGATCTACATACAACTGTTGACACTACCTGATATGAGCAACAGCTAATGAAACATGTTCTAGCTAAGATCCAAGAACGAGTGGAGCACAGAGTGTTTCACTCAAAATTAAATTAATAATACAGTAAACAGTTGAAACCTTTACATTCTGTAACCATATTTCCAATAAATGGCACTATATAACACATATCTAGACAATTATAGAACCTTTGTGAAGAGTGTAATGCACCAAACACGTTTTCAATTATTTTAATCTAATAAGGACCTAAGGAAGCCTGAGCAAAGTGAGTACAGAGAATTTCAGAAAAATGATAAGATATTAACCTCCTGGAGGTTTTGGCATTTGGAGGACAACAAAGCAAAAATGTCATTAGGATTGCAGGTGTTAATGATACCATGCTTCCTTTTGATTTTGATTGTGTAATAAGAAGACAGGTTAAAAGTTATAAAATCATTAAAATTCTGAAGTTTTTATAAACACCTGAAGCTGCATAATATACTTAACTATCTTGTTTGGTAGACTGCTTAAACTTAAAGCTTCACTTACACTTTCAGTTTCTCTGGATCAGTTTTGAAAGTGGTGTGCCTACAATGAGCTTGGATCAGACACAGTATTGCCCTCTGGTGGATGACTGATGAACTGCATGATAAGAGTCTATTGCTGGCATTTCAAAATTCATGATGTGTTTAATTATGATGATTGTTTCTAGATGATTAATTCACATGCTGTGTTAATGTTTGAGTATTTAATTTGTGGTTTAATGTTATGGTAGTTTGACCAAAAGTGGTGTGCTACCACTGTTTTTTCCAACTGTTTGAATTTTATATTCCTCTGACGTTCCTTTAACCATATTTTTTCCAAATCCCTAAGCTGATCGAGGACCACCAGCCAAAAAAGCGCTGATGATGAAAGCTATTTGTTTTTGAAACTAGTCTGGAGAAATTAAAAGTGTAAGCAAGGCTTTAAGTGTAAACAGCCAACCAAATAATATATAAGTATAAGACTGATGTTACTCAGGGAAATTGAATGTATCAAGCAGATGAATCATGACATTTTTATATCATAGGAACCTCTTTACAAGAATAATTTGTTTGCAAAATATTTATTTGCTTTTAAGATAGATTCAATAATGCTACAAAAGGCATAAGGAAAAGCAGATAAAAGTCATTTTGCCTAGACACTTAGAAAATATTGTTTTTATGTTCTGTTACCAACATGATATGCAGAATTCTGATTTATTTATGTTATATTTGATTTTAATTACTTAACAATAAAGATGGCAGTTGACTACATTGTAACTTGGGTAAGATTTGGTTAAGAATAGCTGTATCAACATCATTATCTCCAGAAAGTCTGCAACTAAACAAAAACATAGTGCAACTCATCAGAAGAAACAATGAAGAAAGGAATATATATGCAAGTTGACATTGTTATTCACTTTTCTTAATGCTGTACCAGCATTGTGTATCTAGTCACAGGAAATATCAACTAGGAAGTCTAGACTAGTTAGGTAAATATGCGAGTAATTTAACAAGCAGATCTTACAAACTGGTATGTTACCACTGCTTAAAGAACTGTAAATATATAAACAATAAAATACTAAAATTTCTTGTTTTTGAAAAAATTATCTTGGGTAATTCCACAAGTGGTTATGAGTTTATTGATAGATTCACGAGTTCAAAGTACAAGAAAATTTATTTCATGAAACTTGCAACCTTGAATGGGTTTATTAAGACTATTCCATGAATAACAGATTATAATGTAAATACATAATAATTACTTTATTAATTGTGTTGTTTAAAATCAAATCACCATTGTGTCAGTTGCAAGATCTTGGAATATCTATTAAATAAATGAACAATCAAATGTATTATGAATACTAATCAATGCTACCAATAGTAGCAATGAGAATGTTAACCTCAAAATAAGCTACAATCAGAACACAATAAAGACACATTTTTCAAGAATGTAATGGATGTGTATAGGTTAAAAACACAATTGGATGACTTGGCCTATTAATCACTGCATAATGATACTACTACAGTTCGGTAATGAGCTGACGCTTTATCCAATAAAATCTCATCCTTGCAAGCATAGTGTAAGACAATGATCATGATTAGTCGATGTCTGAGGCATTGTTATATGTTATTGATCAGTATCAAATATCAGCATATGAATGGAATAGTAGTCATTACTTTGGATAATTAGTAAAGGTGATGATTAATAAACTGTACAACAAATTACAATACTTCTCTCACCAATCCTGCTGAAGTTAGCTACATTTTCTGAGCACTTTTAACAACGTACCCAAACAATTAATCAGTTTTGCTTTTTAGTATGCAGATCTAGGAGTAAATTTAAGGGTAGGTACACTCCAGGTTTCAGAAAATGGCAAGTGCTACAATTAGAAAGAATTAAGTCATATACTAAACCTTTTCTAAATTAATACTTGATAGATATTGCTGAAGTATGTGGTACTTATAAGAATATTTAACACATGTTTACTCTTACTGATAGTTCTGATATAGCTACCACCACACCAATTGAAACAGGAACAAATGTATTCAGCAAACAGAGAGTACTTTTGACATTTCCATTCTCTGCTAAACAATATCAAAACCTACCTGTGAAATTTTCCGGAAATTTCTATCCCTGGATGGTGGTGCTGATAAATCTGTATTGCCTGCACTTTCCTCTTGTGCAGTTATACCACGCTGTGTAACAGCAATTTGTATCTGGGAGCCAGTAGTCATGGCTGAACCAGCGAGAGAGACATCTGACATGTGGAACATTTCATCCTATATAAACAAAGTTACAGAATCAAGGAAAATGGTTTCTCATCTGATAATTTCTTTATCTTTAATATCTGAGTAAAACTGCTATAATTCTCAAACAATAGAAGTTTGAGTTTACACATTTGAGTACTGAATCTTAATTAGAGATGTCAAGTGAATAAAAATCTGATGTGTTACACTCACATGACTTTCTCTACTCTTGTAAAACTATTTTTACAAACGCTTATTCTCCATATGCTTCATGTTAATGGAGATATCGAGATGTCAATTTTATTGATAATTTTCTTGTAGATGCAAGGGGAATATGGTAGGTTTTAAGCGATAGTCAAATATTTTAACGCTGGTTGCTATGTGGCGCATTCCATTCTCTTTGCATGTCCAGGACAAAAAAAATGAATAACGAATTTGAGAAAAAGTATAAGTATTGGAAAATTTAAGGGAATAACAAGCAATATCTCGCAAACGGTTCACTCAACAAAAGAAATGTATATGACATAAATTGTGTATTTTAACGTGATCTACATTTTTCGTGTAGTAAAATTTTGTCTATCTCTTATGGTTTACCAGTTATGAAAACGTCATTCATAATGAAGAATACTTTTGGAGACATTCCCAGAAAATTCGAGATATACATTTTATTTGTCATGACAATATCTTAAACATATGAAATTTTAATCAAAATCGTTAGAGCTGTTTTTGAGAAAATTAAAATTTTCGAAAAATGTTCCATGTAAAGGGTAGTCTGGTGTGGGGGGATTTTCTTGAAAACCTTCGTGTCGCATCTCTGAAAGATACTGAACCTAAATACCAAGTTTGATGTTTATCCGACTGTTCGTTTTTGAGTTATGCGGTTCACAGACACACACATGGACATGTTTCCAAAAATGCTTTTTTTTGGATTCAGTGAGTCTCAAAACATATATTTCCGGTGAAATCTCGGTATCGAATTTTTGGGTGGAATACAATACTTCCCCTACTTACTATACGTAGTAGAGAAAGTAAAAATATGACACACTAAAACAGATAAACACAGTTGACCCAGGATTGATTTTGGCAATTCCCTATCCATATAAAGTGCATACCTGTTGCCTCTTTAAGCTATTATTCACAGTAATAAAATGAATTGCTCTATACAAAAATAGATTCATCACAAAAATATTCACTTCACACATGTGGAGAAAAAAAATCTTCTTGTCCTCTGTGGTGTAGTGGTTATCATGCTAGCCTCCAGTTCCCAAGATTGCGGGTTCAAACGCAGCAGAGAGCAATGGATTTTTTTCAGGAGTAAAAATCCTTAGCATGGCTTCCTTCAAAAGGGAAGTAAAGCTGGTGGTCCTGTGTCATAGATTTACGGCACGTAAAATAACCTCAAGCCTGATAAAGAGGTCTCTGAGAAAAACTACCAGTCTTTCATGCTCAATGTAGAATGGGATGCTAAGGACCACAGTAGTGGTCAAAAATAAAAGAATAAAACAAAAAATTTCTTGCGTGTTCCATTGATATGGCTTTCTCTACCACTGTGATTTTCCTTTTATGCTGCATCTACAAACTTGCAGAAGTTTATTCTTCTATGTACTTCAAATTAATTTTGATAAACATTTGCATAAATAGATTTATTGCTTATTTTGTCATATGCACAAAGGGAATAGTGATAGTCAAATGTTTAAATACTCATTGCTATATACTAGCCTTGAAACTCCATGCTATTTCCATGATATAATGAGAAACAACTGAATAGCAAGCATTTTAAAAAAGTGACAAAATATTGATAAATTCAAAGCAATAAGTACTATCTTGGAAATGGCTGATGCCACAAAAACGTTATCTGAAATAAACTGTGTGTTTTTGTCTATCTCTTATTGTTCTCCAATTATACAAAATTACACAAAAATCCTTCCTAATGAAGAGAACCATGGGCTATTCTCAGAAAATTCAAGATAGGAATTTTATTTGTCATGTAAATATGTTAAAGATATGGTATTTTAATCCAAATTTTTAGTGCCATTTTTGAGAACATCAAAAATTTTGAAAAATGTTTCATGTAAAGGGTAGTTGAGATAGGGAAATTTCCTTGAAATCTTTGTGTCACATATTTGGAAGATGCTGAACTTAAATACCAAGTTTGACGCGCACGCGCATACTTACTTTTTTTAAATTCAGAGGACCTAAAACATATTTCTGGTGAGATCTAGACATCGAATGTTTGGATGGAATATTAATACTTCCCCTTACCTACTATAGGTAGGTAGCATACAAGGTAAACGCATTTGATAAAGATAGGTTTTAAGTTTACTGAAACTATGTAATGGACATGGACTATAAAATGCCTTATAATTTCAATACATTAATTATGAAAATAGTAATAAGGGTTTGTAAAACCTATGTGTTAGAATATGAACACATTGGAGTTATAAAAGAACATACTTGGAAAGACTGTTGGGGGAAAGGTTAAGGAAGTCAGACATTCCACTTGCGTGAATATCAGAATATTTCATCCATTAGGAATTGCCAGGTTTGTACAAAGTTACAATTACATTCATACTCTAGATGACTGTACAATGATTTAATAAAGAATGGCAGGGGATATATGAAATTAATTAAAACGTCATTCCAGTTTAAAAAGCTATCCATGAAACTTTGGGTGAACCAGGTAAAAAATTAAATTAAATTGAGTTTTATTTGTGGATGCTCTTTAACTGCTGTTGTCCTTAGCATCCCATTCTACATTGGGCGTGAAAGTCTGGAAATTTTGCTCTGAGGCCTCTTTATCAGGCTTGAGGTTCTTTTACATGGCATAAGTCTATGACACGGGACCACTGGCTTTACTTCCCTTCTGCAAGAAGCCACACTAAGGATTTTTACGCCCAAAACATCCATCACCCTCCGCTGGGTTTGGAGCTAGAGGCTAGCATATAAACCAGCTAAATTAATTTCATCTTCATCCAATGTTTGGAAACAGTTTTATGTTTCTCTTTGATCTTCTGTTTTCTCCTGTGTGCAGAAACATTATTTCCTCATCGTTATCCAATAAATACAATTCTGTCATGATTACTACTGCTGGTGATACAAACTGTGTCAGTTCTGAACATGGAAACTTATTTGTCAGATAATGAATGTAGTGGCTACTCCAACTAGCGGAAAACTTGATGGCAAAGGTATCTTCTGAGTAGTGCTATCCAGAGATTGTAGAATGCCAATCGCTAAGAAATCCAGTAAATAGCTTTCTCAACAATTTATTGCCAGATTGTAGAACTGGCCCTTACACTTGCATTTGGAAATTAAAGTGAAATGCCATTGATCCCAATTTTGGTTATGGCTGATTGATGAAATCAAGCTCAAGTGAAAATTTGCATGTGCTTTAGTTGTTAATTTTGTCTCAAAAATTTTAAGGCCATATTTTCTGAAATGTGTGGTCTGGTTCACCATGTTATGCATATAAATAAATCTGCATCACTTGCAAGATAAATTTGTGGTTTCTGGCATCATTACTGTTATTATTAAGATGACAGAACATTTATTTGATAATAATGACTGAACTTTAGTAATTGCACTAACCTGGAAAGTGTTTATTCTTGCAATAGATGTCCTGCTCTGTGCCTGAGACTGAGACATTGAGCTTATTCTTGAAATACTTCTTAAACCACGGCGACTTCTCAGAGAGGTAGTGCTGCCCATATTGCTTTCAGCTGCAAAGAGACACAGTTTAGTTATTTATTATTCAAAATGGCTATTTGTAGATGGTGGAATGAATTAAGCTTCTTCAGAGTGGGTATTCTAACCATATTGTGAAGACATTATTCATTGTCAAACAAATAAACTATAGTGAATCAATTATTAAAACACCTGGTATAATAATGATTATGTAAATATCAAAAAAATTATTGTGTGTAAAAGACATAAGAATATAACATATGAAGAAAGAAAAAAGAAGGAAGGAGAAGGTTTTATGTATGTATATTTCATATAATGGAATATTAAGAATTGCTAGTTGATAAGTTTTTCCATTGATGAACAAAGAAGTTTCCAGAAGAAATCGGCAACCAAGGATGAATTAACAGTATAATTCTTTTGTGTCGCCCTAGAGCCAAGGTTGTTGCTAGCCACACTTGCTTGTTTTCATCTTCTGGAAGCAACAGATCATGTGGATAGTAAGAACCAGTGATGTAATGCTATGGTTTTTAAAATGTTCCAGAAACTTTGATGTATCAGTCGATAGCCAATAAGAATTAAGAAAAGGAAGTGTTCGTACGAAGCTAAGAAAATATATGAAGTTAGGTAATCCGTTAGTTTCCTCAGTCTGTTAAAATCATTCAATGTGTCTCCATATTACTCTGTGAGGCGAATTTGTGCTGAAAAAACAAAGGGAGATACAGGTCAGTTTATTTCGTTAACACAGAGGAGGGGAAGGTAGTCTAGGGTAAAGGGAGAATGGCTGGGAGTATTCCCCTTGCATGAACTTGGAACACATGGTGATGTGTAGCTCCTGACCCAACACTCTCTCAGAAGATAAATCGACTTGTCCAATTACTGTACATACAGATAAACCTGTCATGATGAAAAAATCGACCTGTAATGATGTGCTATAAATTTGTTGAATAACTTCATCTATAGGAAATAACATATTAATAAAGTGTTAGGTACGCCTTTTACTTGCAAATTATCATGAAACCATATAACAACAAAATGTGAATTAAAACCTTTAATATTTGTTCACTGTTATGAGTGATAATTTTTGTGGAATAGTGGAAGTGTCGTCAATGGTTGTATAGTATAGTATAGTATAGTATAGTATTTTATTGTGCTAAGAGTTTTACAAATTTGATTGTCTACTGCATTTTGACCCTGGTCACTTATTCAGTAGACAATCACTACAGTTTATTTACATTTTACAATTTCTTGTCGCTAAATCATCTTGCTCTTTTTTTCAGTTTTTTTTTTCATGTCCCATTTCCACTTTTTTTTTTTCACTTTTCATTTATTGATTACTTAACCATCGCACATTCACTATAGTTTTCCATTCAGAGTAAGATGCACTACCTCTTACTTTTCTCTTTCCACTGTCCAAAGCCATTTATTTTTTACTTTACACAAAAACTGTCCAATGCTTCTAGCGTCCTTGCATATCATTTCAATTATAAGTGTATTTCTATCCCCCTTCAACCACTTCTTATTAAAAAATTCTTTTCTCCAATTTTCTGTTCCTTGGCACTTAAATACTGTGTGTTCAATGTCTTCATTACCACCACATATCGGACATTGGTTCTGAGGAATACCCTGTCTTAGCCCTTTTAGCCTCCATGCTCCGGTTCTTAACCATGCAATACATTCTCTCTCTTCTTTATTTACTATGTCTATATATTTTTCCCTACCCCATGTATTTTTCATTGGTCTATAATAAACTAATGAGCTCTTTTCGGCAATCTCACTGAACATGATTTGTATTTCTATATCTTCCAATCTTTTCCTTGCCTTTTTCCAAAAATGTTTTACGTTATTTTCTCTCCTTCTCCATATATCTCCTAACCCATTTTTCTCCAAAATATTCCATAATTTACTTACCCATCCATCATTCATTAACCTATTCTCTTGGTATTCAATACATTGTCTTAACACATTACTTTTTCCTAGATTTAAACTTCTGAACCAAAATTTCAAAGCTCTTTCCATTATCTTTCCCTTAGTTGGCACCCTGCGCATCTGTAATTGTGCTACCTGTCTTACAATTGACTTCAGTAGCCTAGTATTTCTCTACAAAACATCCTGTGCACCACATCTATACATTCCCATCCTCTATCTAATCCCCATATTTCTATACCATACATCATTTTTGCCTCCACAACCATCTCATAAACTTTTTCCAGCCATTTAACATTTATATTAGGTACTTTATATTTGCAGCTTATAAGGCAAGTGCAGTTGTGAGTAGTGTTGATGAATGTAACCACCGAAATATTACAGCAATTAATATATTTTATATTGTATCTTGTCTCATTGCTCTGAGATCTTCATACCCAATCATGCTCTACTACCTGTACGACAACAGCTGGCTAGCCAAGGAAGAACAAGGAACCACGAGGAAAAGAAATCCAGTACTATTCGCCACCATCACAGAATAACACATTAAATTTTTTTTTATATACAACAAAACATTAATGAAGTATATAATTTATCTAAAGGTGAGTCGGAATTGTTACACTAACATCACTTAAGTTTACTCACTTAACATGTTTCGGGAAACCGTTGTTCCCATCCTCAGAAGGTTAACTCGACTGAACTGAGTCGAGTTAACTCAGTCGAGTTAACCTTCTGAGGATGGGAATAACAGTTTCCCGAAACATGTTAAGTGAGTAAACTTAAGTGATGTTAGTGTAACAATTCCGACTCACCTTTAAATAAATTCAATACACATCACTGTTTTTAGCTTCTTTTCATTACAATATCAACGTAATTAATGAAGTACTTTTTAATTATAAGCAACTAATTGCAAGCAGTCACAATTGTTAACATGTTTTGATTTGAAATAAGACAACATTACCTCTTCAAATATACATCTTATATAAAATGCAACAAAGCATTATCTTAGAGAAAAAAATATATTATGGGCATACAATGAAAGTTTACGTACTTTTTGAGAAATGAGATTAAGAAAGTGTAGACTTAAATGATCCACATTATATAATACATGTTGCAGAACTTAGTAGCTACCGTTGGTTATATCAGTGACATGTACCTATACCTTTATTACACTGGACAACGCTAGGCCTTATAACTATTAATTTTATAACCTTATTTTGTAGCAATCTTACATTTACAAAACAAGTAATAGTTTTGTGTCTTATCCATCTACTATCAGAAACATATACAGTAATATCTTGTTAATTCAAACTAAAGTTTGATGTAACATATAACTCAAAGCATTCCCCATTGAAACATAATTTTTGTATTGCTTAGAGTTTTAGAGTTTTGTCGTTACAAAATGTGTTTTATTTATATTTTGAATAAATAAACTAGCTTTGTGAATCTGTATAATAAGCAACAGCAGCATTTCCCCTCCATCCTAATCTACCAACAACTTTTGAATACCCTGGAAATTTCTGCATGTATGTGAATGCATGTGCAGTTCAGCATTGTTGCATATTCACATATCATGCTTCCATGGTGTATGAGCTGTAATGGTAAATATGAAATCCAAAATTTGTTTTACTTATCTGTGTGTGTGTGTGTGTGTGTTTTGTTTACATTCTTTTTTTTTATTATGTGTTCAACTTGCTTAATTGTGCATGTTTGTTTCATTTGATATTGAAAAGTGTTGTTAATTCTTTTATGTGAGGATCAATGTTTTATCTAAATTCCTTTAAATAATTACTCTATGTAGAAAACTTATATATATAGCATTTATATAACAAAGTGATAAACAATTGTTTACTACTCTAGACGTTCTCGGGCTTCAACCAGGTGAGGTGATATTGATACATCGTTTCACAAGCGTGGAGCATGCACTTCTCCCATCTTCAGCATGCTGAATGGCTGATTGGGTGAAATGGCCTGTATATATATTGTCCGATGCAGTGGCTAGCATGGACTTCGTGGAAAACGCAAGGTGGTCCTACTGGGTTCACTGGGGTGGACCTCGTAGAGAACTCACCTACTCTGGCTGCTGATTAAGTTGTCTATTTTTGTGTTCTCTGAGCTGTTCAATTTCAATTTCGATGGCCGGTTTCCAAGCAGGACTGAACTGTAGCCCAGTGTCCCGATTCAGTGTGCCCCTCTCGGAAAATATGGCCAAAGCCTCCTTGACTCTGCGCTCCCGTAACTGTCACATTTGGCCAAGATGGCTGAACCAGGATGCTGGGCTACAGTTCAGTTCCACATGGAAACCAGCCATCATAATTGAAATTGAACGGCTCAGAAAACACAAAAATAGACAACCTAAGCAGCAGCCAGATTAGGTGAGTTCTCTATGAGGTCTGTCCCAGTGAACCCAGCAGGACTGCCTTGCGCTTTCCACGAGTCCATACCAGCCATTGCATCGGACAGTATATACACAGGCCATTTCACCAGTCAGTCATTCAGCATCCTGAAGATGGGAGAGATGCGCACTCCTGAAACGTTGATGTATCAACATCACCTCACCTGGCTTGAAGCCCAAGAACGTCTAGAGTAAGTTTGTCACCAGGAAAGCTTCAGCTCTTATTTAAATTGTTTGCTAATTATGCTGTTGGAAAATTCATTTTACAATTTCCCTTAGCCCCAAATGGATAGCTGCAATTTGAAGGCTATTTGCTGGAACATTGTAAGGTCTTAACTACATGAGATAAAGCTTTGATTGCATAAGAATAAATGCTTAAATGATACATACATTAATCCAGATTAAATCAAATTAAGACTTTCCATTATTTAAATCAAGCTAAACTTGATACCAATGCCCAAGATCTTAGTGCTAATGCTTTTTGCTCTGCTAAACAGACTTCAGAATCTCATTTTAAAATCGTGCAGAACATCTGGGGCATTTTTCAAATGCCATAATCATCATTAACCATTTTAAAAATTACCTCAGTGTGATTACAGTGCATATAATTTGCAGACCTTAGACATAAAACATTACATAAAAAGTAATGTGCTATCATTTTATCAAATGCAGAAAACTCTACAAGACTGCAGGTTAAGACAAATGCAAATTAAGAGAAAAATTATGTCAATTGGATCATTTTTATGAATGTGAAGCAATTGCACCAACATGAATAATCTCTCTTTCCCAAACCTTTTTGAATTTGAATGTGCTGCTTGTATTCTAACTGAAGATTTAATATGCTTACAAAGTCATATTATATACTCAGTAATTGAAAATAAAATATGAATTAGCAATGACACATGACTGATAAAATGAAAGCTGGATTGCATCTGCTTAATATTTGTCATGCAGTGTTGGTATTTGATTTATGGGAAATTATTCCATTCAGCATGAGAATGATGTATATTTATTTAAACTACATATATTGTTTCCCATTTTGCTATAAATCATATAATTTGTAGTTCAGATTCTTTGTCGCATTGATTTTGAATTAACGAGTTTTACTGTACATCATACACATTTATCAAAGGTCTTAAGATTATTCTAAAGATATATACAAAAATTACCCAAGTCATGACTACTCTCCTCGCGGCGGAATATTTTTGTAAGCATGTTGAGGACAGAGCTCTTGCGACCACCTCTAGGTTCGGAAAAGCTTGATGCTGAAGAAGTTGAAGACTTCTGTCTTGTTAGTATTTTCATTGGATGAGTCTCCTTTCTGAGTCCCTTATCCTCATTGACATCCAACTGAAAAATGTGTATTATCAGATATTATAACTCTTTATTCAAAAGTGTTAACTTAAAATCAAAACCCTCATAAACAGTCACAAACAAGTTGTCAAACTGCGTTTTAGTTGACTAGCAGCAAACAATATAAATGAAAATTATGAGACAGGTTATTACTTAAACTTCAGTAAATGGTGCTTCAAGGAAGCAGTTTATGAAGTGTGTTATTTTAAATAATCTGAATTAAGTGTGGTTCAAGTAATCCAAGAACAGAGGCTAGAATGGAAATGAGAACAGGAAGCCAGGAAGCAAACCAGCATATAACAGTTTGGTTCACAATATCACAGGATTGAGAACAAAAATGCAGTCAAAAGTAAGGTGGAAAGCTGATTTTGCACATTGGGACATCATTAGATTGTAGCTGACCAATGAAAATTGATCACCTGCTTCCAATTCAGCAAATATAATTCAGATTAGCCAACATCAAAATTCAGTAGAGTAAACATTTTGTAAATGCAGATCCATTATTATTTCAGGTTCCTCTAGTTGTACCAAATGTCATTACTTTATTAATGGTAAATATTGTTTGTTGTTATATAGAAAATTTGAGTTGGAGTTGAAACACTTAACATCACTTACACAATTTTCATCTTGACTGGTTTTGTGAGCTAATTGCTCCCATCCTTGGAAGTGGCTGACTGGTTCCTCGTGGTGTTGTCCAGTGTGAGTCTCTATGGCATCTGGTGGTGCAGTGACAAATTTCCATAGTGGGTTTGGTGACGGCAATTCAACATCCATCACGCGGTGTTTACATTTTGTGATTAATAATTTTTCCCAAGTATCCAATTCTGTTGTGTATTAGGCCGGTTTTAGTAGTGTAATATTTGGTGTTATGTGCAATCGCAGATTTGTCCATCTGTTTGTATTTGGTGTGTCTCATATGTTCTTTTAATCTGGTTTCTATATTTCTTTTGATTTACCTATGTAGATTGGTCACATTTTGGGCAATTAATTTGATAGATTCCTGCTTTTTTGTTCTGAGATATTTGGTCCTTTGATTTGTTGCAGAGTAATTTCTCTAGGCTGAAACTGTTTTGTGGAGTTGCAGAGTAATTTCTCTAGCCTGAAACTGTTTTGTGGAGCTAGACAGATGTGAAAAGCAGTGGAAAGTGAACTTCTTGAAAATCATTGTTTTTTTGTAGGGTGAGCTTTGTGGTATCCTTAATGTGTTTCTGTTTCTTGAAATGTGGTATTTTTTTGTCAATGATTTGTTTGTGTTAACTATGTATTTGTATTCTTGTTTATATTCTGTTTCTGTTAATGGTATGTAAACCAATCTATGGGTCAAACTGTTTAGGACTTCATGTTTGTGTGGTACTGGGTTGTAAAGAAGTTCACTTTCCACCCAAGGACTCGCTACAAATTCCACAGCATCTTTAAAAATCACAACATCTGCCTAACTCCACAAAACAGATTCAGTCTAGAGAAATTACTCTGCAACAAATCAAAGGACCAAATACCTCAGAGTAAAAATGCAGTAATCTATCAAATCAATTGCCCAGAATGTGACCAAATCTTCATAGGTAAAACAAAAAGAAATTTAGAGACCAGATTAAAAGAACATATGACACACGTCAATTACAAACAGATGGACAAATCTATGGTTGCACATCACTTTTGGACGACAAATCATACATCACACCAAATATTAAACTACTAAAACTGGCAAAATACACAGCAGAGTTGGATACTTGGGAAAAATTATTAATCACAAAACATAAACACTGTGTAATGAATGTTGAATTGCCGCCACTGAACCCACTATGGAAATTCATCACTGCACCACCAGATGCCACCACACACAGACTCTCACTGGACAACACCACGAGGAACCAGTCAGCCACTTCCGAGAATGGGAGCAATTAGCTCTCGAAACCAGTCAAGATGAAAACATGTAAGTGATAAGTGTTTCAACTCCGACTCAAATTTTCTAAATAATTTCTAATTCACATCACTGTTACCAGCTTATCCATATTTTATACTAATAATTTGTTTTTTTTTGTTAATTTCTATCAGTTTTTGGTTGTTCTTTGTAGTTTTTGCTATTTTTTTTAAAGGCAGTAGGCAGTTTTGAGCTGCATATAAAGAAACTACAGAAAACATTTTTTCTAGAACAACCAACACTCTATGGATCTGAAAGAGTCAGGACATACATTTGCTAAAATTTCTTCTGGTTTCATTTTCCCAGCTTGTAACTAGTGAGAGCTCTAGTGGCTATTTTATGTTATTGCCACTTTGAATAATTGCACAATATGCGTTTAATGAGCTGTTCCTGGTAATGATAACAAGAATGTTTCCTGTTCCTGGGATCTAGAAAACCTTCCTATTAATTATGAATGCTCACACTATAATATCTGCATTTTAACTTTGTCATTCTCATTATGGATTCCATTCTAGGGGCTATTGTGAATCATTCTTTAATTACACTTACCACACTGTCACCAAGATCATCATCTTCATCCTGAGGATCTTCGATGACTGTTTCCAGTGGCATGAACTCTGCCATCTCTACAGAGACTTCTACATTGTCTGTTGAGCCAGGTGGTGGGCCTGTTTGATATTGTTTTGCAGCAGCGGTGTATGGGAGCTCTGCTGGGAATACTTCATCCCAGTACTGATCCTTCACCATTTCTGGATGCTCCTGATGCATCTCGTCTACAATCACGTAAGACACCTGCATCCAAGACAAGTCAATGAAATCAAATCCTCATTCCTGTTGTTATCAGCTATTTAAATTCTTATTGCAGCATGTCAGTTTAAATGAAATTCAGTATGTGAAGTTTGTAGGTGTTCAAAAAAACTGAATTTATGTTTTTAATAATTATTCTTTCATTCTCTAAACTGGAACGTTAAACCAGACTTGAAAGATCTGTGTTGTATTCACATGACATTCTCTACTTACTTTACTACAAACTATTCTTGCAGAAACTTATTTTTCTATCTATATCTTGATAATTGACAAACTTTCATTACCATTTTATTTTAGGTAAAAGAAGAATACAGTAGGCTAAAATAATAGTAAGATTTTTAAAACGTAGGTCACTATAAATTCCATGCTCCTTGCATGACCACAAGAAAACATGAATAGTAACTTATCACTTGAAAAAAGCATTAGTATTTGAACATTCAAGCTAATAACAAAAAATATCTTGAAAATGGTTAACATTACGAAAAATTTTATTTCACCTAACTTGTGTGCTTTAACAAGATTTACTTTTTTTTATGCAGTAAGACTTTGTTTACCACTTATGATTTACTAATTATATGAAAGTCAATCAGAATAAGGACGAATTCACAGGCTATTCTGAGAGAATTCAAGGTATACATTTCATTTGTCATGCAAAGAGATTAAATATGGATTCTAGTCAAAATCATTTAGAGTCATTTTTGAGAAAATCAGAAATGACAAAAAACTTTCCATGTAAAGGTTAATTTGGGGTAGGGGGGACTTTTTTTTTTTTTTTTTAAATCCTTGTGTTGCATCCTTGAAAAATGCTGAACTTAAATACCAAGTTTGGTATTTAATAGACTTTTTATTAAGCTGCATGCACGCACACACATATTCAGGGGATCTCAAAACAACTATTTCCAGTGATCTCCATATTCAATTTTTGGTTGGAGCACAATACTTACTCTATTTACTATGGGTAAGTAGCAGAGAAAGTTAAATTGCAATGCCATGGCTGGGACTCGAAGCACAGTTTTTCATGCTGATGCTCTATAACTGAGCTAGTAGGCTGAGATGTGCTAACTTTCCTCATCTGACTAAGTATCCTGGGAAATCTTAAGGCGATGCCAAATATTCAAGATATAAAACCTAAAGCTAAGTTGCAAGTATTTAAACTTCTAACATTAGGATTGATTTATGTTTTTGATAATTGTTCTTTCAGTCATGTATAGACACTTAAGTTGGAAAGTTGAATAAATTTGAAAAATTCAATGGCATGATGGGATTCTAACCACAGATCTTTGGCTTATCATACTGAAACTCTCCCACTGAACTACCATGACAAATGTGCACTAAATCTAAAATTAACTTTGAAATTTGCCTTTCTTTCTTGCACTAAGTCACTTAAGAGAATGGATTATAGTATTTCTACTTCTCATCCTAGAAACCTCAATGTTAATTTTTATAATGATCCATTAAATAAATTTTCATGGCCACAAAATTATTAAGTAAAGCATGTTGAAAAAATCTGATGTGTTACACTCACATGACTTTCTCTACTCTTGTACAAACTATTTTTACAAACGCTTATTCTCCATCTACTTCCTGTTAATCGAGATAAACATTTACAGACTCTATCTAATTGCTAATTTTCTTGTAGATGTAAGGGGAATATATATTTACAAGGGCAATATAGAAATACAGTAGCCTTTAAACATAGACATATCTCTTAATAGCTGGTTGCTATGCGCAGCACCATTCTCTTTGCCACAGATTAATACTCTTTGCATATCCAAGACAAAAAAAATGAATAACGAATTCCCATTTGAGAAAATAAGTATTGAAAAATTTAAGGGAATAACAAGCAATATCTCGAAAATGGTTCACTCAACAAAAAAATGTTTATGACATAAATTGTTTATTTTAAGGCGATCTACATTTTTTGGTAGTAAAATTTTGTCTATCTCTTATGGTTTACCAGTTATGCAAAAGTCGATCACAATGAAGAATACTTTTGGAGACATTCCCAGAAAATTCAAGCTATACATTTTATTTGTCATAAAAATATCTTAAACATATGATATTTTAATAAAATTCGTTAGAGCCATTTTTGAGAAAATTAAAATTTTCGAAAAATGTTCCATGTAAAGGATCACCTGGGGTGGGGGGATTTTCTTGAAAACCTTTATGTCGCATCTCTGGAAGATACTGAACCTAAATACCAAGTTTGGTGTTTATACGACTGTTCGTTTCTGAGTTATGCTGTTCACAGACACACAGACAGACACACACACGGACATGTTTCCAAAAATGCTTTTTTTGGATTCAGGGGGTCTCAAAACATGTATTTCCGGTGAAATCTCGGTATCGAATTTTTGGGTGGAACACAATACTTCCCCTACTTACTATACGTAGTAGAGAAAGTAAAAAATGGTTATGTGATGTTGAACTAAAGAGTAAAAATTGTGGTGTATGGTGAGTCCACAGGGGTGTATGTAGGATGTAAGCTGCCTGTTTCGCTTAGATGCCTGTTGTGGCAATGTTGATAGAGCTGGCAAGCTTATCTTGCATTCCTTCAGGCTTTCCAAGATGAGAAGCATCTTGGTGTAAACTGCCATTGTTCATTCCCACTTGACGATAGTCACATAAATGAATACATTAATGTATGAAACTACTAAACAGAAATAATAGCATAAATATTACCGTTGGCTATAGGTATGTGTATAACTTGTAACAGCTAATGCAGTACCTTTGTTAAACAACTCTCTAAATAGAGAAAGTGATGTCTAACTGCTTGTCATGGAGACTACAGTTTGTTTTCCTACAGTCATAGCACATAAAGAATTTTTGGACATGGACTTATAAACAAAATATGATCACATGGCATATATCTATCCACCACCAAGCCTTGTAATACGTTTACAAGCTACATGCATTAACAATAAAGAAATTCTTGAAAATCACAGATTATTGTTGAACACTTTACAGAAATGCATTTGTAGAGCAGATATATCTAACCTGGAGATTTCTATCCACTAGCCAATTCAGTTCAAAATCATCATCATCTTCACCAAACGGATTCACCAGTGATTCAGCCACTTTCAGCCACCCCATGTAGAAGAAGAACTGCAAAGTTAAGAAGTTATATGTAATAAAAATTATAAACCATAAAGTTCTTTACATATATAGTATCACCAGATTAAGTGGCCTGCTTTTAACGGCACCTGGATTGCGGTTGTGCGCTGCTTTCCTCCTGACACTTTTTCCCCCTTGTGGACCATCTTATGCATTGAGACAAATAGGATGAAAGAACAGGGTCAACTAGAACCATTATTATTTCACAAATTACAATATTGAATGTCCCTTACATTGCTTACCTTTTTAAAGAAGATGTTGGAAGTGTTCTCCTTGTGCTTGAAGACAGGCATTACAGCGTCTTAATAGATTATCATAAACATGTTTCAATTCTTCTTGAGGTATGTTGGTTATTTCTTCCAATATATTATTTTAAAGTTCTTGTAATATTCAGGGATTAGATTTATACACTTTGTCTTTCAAATTGCCTCACAAGTAATAATTGCAAGGCGTAAGATCTGGGGATTTAGTGGGCCAAATTCCTACCCTGGTCATTCTGTCACCAAAGACATCAGCAATTGCATCCAAAGAATCATGAGCTGTATGGACTGTAGCCCATTCTTGTTGAAATGTGCCTTGAATTCACTCTTCATCTGTCAATTGAGGGAAAAACTGTTCTAAAATTAAAGTTTTGGTAGAGTATAGCATTAATTCTCATGAAAAAGAAAATCTGATATGTTACACTCACATGACTTTCTCTACTCTTGTACAAACTATTTTTACAAATGCTTATTCTCCATCTATTTCATGTTAATCAAGATAAACATTTGCAGAAACCATCTTATTGCTAATTTTATTGTAGGTACATGGGAAATATGGTAGGCTCTAAGCGATAGTCAAATCTTTTAAGAGCTGGTTGCTATGTGGCGCATTTAATTTTCTTCACATGTCCAGAAATAAAAAGGCGAACAACAAGTTCCCATTTGAGAAAAAGTATAAGAATTGGAAAATTCAAACAAATAACAAGGAATATCTCAGAAATGGTTCACTCCAAAAAGAAAAAATGTATATGACATAAATTGTGTTTTTTAACAAGCTCTACATTTTTTGTGTAGATCAATTTTGTCTATCTCTTATGGTTTACCAGTTATGCAAAAGCCATTCAGAATGAAGAAGACTTTTGTGGATATTCCCAAAGAATTCAAGATATACATTTTATTTGTCATGAAAATATCTTAGATATACAATATTTTAATCAAAGTCGTTAAGAGTCATTTTTGAGAAAATAAAAATTTTCCAAAAATGTTCCATGTAAAGGGTAGTCTGGGGTGAGGGTATTTTTTTGAAAATCTTTGTGTCTTATCTCTGAAAGATACGGAACCTAAATACCAAGTTTGGTATTTATCTGAATTTTCGCATTTAGTTATGCTGCTCACAGATGGAGCTTTTTCTAAAAGTGATTTTTTCTGGATTCAGGGGACCTCAAAACATGTATTTCTGGTGAAACTTTGGTATCAAATTTTTGGGTGGAAGGCAATGCTTCCCCTACTTACTATACGTAGTAGGGAAAGTAAAATCAGGGCCAATTATTCTAGCCGCACTCACAGCACACCACACACAGATCTTAGGATTATGTAGTGAACTTTGATGTATGAGTTTTGGAATTTGAGTTGACCAGTAGTGATTATTTTGAGAGTTAACTTGTCCATTCAAATGAAACCACGCTTTGTCACTGAATAACAAATTGTGGATTTATGTTGCCGCTATGCACGGACTCCAGAAACCAGGTGCAAAACTGTATTCTTCTCTGCGGGTCCCTCTCCTTCAAGGCTTGCACTTCTGCTGTTTTGTAAGGCCATAATTTGAGTAGTTTTGTTGCTTTTGGGCTGACCCATAGCTAACTCCGGGAGAGACTCGTGAAAGTTGCAACACATAAAACTCTGTTTTGTAGTAAATTGGACCATGAATTGACTAATACACAACTGAAAACCACCAAAGAACATTATCCACTGCCTTCATTTGTCAAACGTGGCATGGGTCAGAAGGTCACACCATATGTGGCACAACAGTGGGAACTAAAATCTCAGCAGGCAAGTGGTGTGTGCCTGAGATCAGGAGCCGATAAGAATGTGGCCGCTTAATCTGATGGCACTGTATATATATATATATTTTTTTTTTTCTGGTAAAAAAAAAACACCCACATGCACACACCCACACACCCAGATATATATTCTTTTTTGCTTATTGAAATTTTCTAACCTGGTATGACCTGCATTACTTTTAAAACAAAGACATATTGGAATATTGTTTATGGTCTAATTAGTGTTTCTGCATCATTGTTTTGCTTAGTGCCATGAGAAAGTTTTAAATTGATACTTTTACTGTTCAAATACTAAGCAATGTACAAATTAAGATTTTTATTATTCTAGCTTCACTTTTTCATCCAAACTTACTGGGACAAGCTTCAGAGACCATTGTCTCCATCATCAGCTTGGATTCACTGCCATGCTTCCTCTTGTGGCTAGTAGATGGCATTATCTGGTTGGACGTACTGTGTAATTAGATCCTTTTCACATGGGACATCAACGTTTAATATATTGTGCTTCTCCTTATGAATGAATGAGTTTTCCCAAATGGAGAGGTCTGCTGCTTTTCTAAGGGCCTTTAAAAGCTTTTGTTTTTCTTCTAGCTGATGATTTGTGGACCAAAAATGCTCTACAAGTACTGATTTTTCCATTTGTGTATATTTCATGTGTTCTTTAAACCTCTCTCTTTGTCTTCCCTATGTACACTTTCTTGCAATCCTGACATCCAATTTCATAAATACCAGAAGTTTTTCCCACTGGGATTTTGTTCTTTGTATGGTTCTGATCATATTTTTTAAGGAATGTTAACTGGAGCTAAGGTTGCATCATATTCTTGGAATATTTTTGTGAATTTTGGGAAGGCCCATCGGTGGAAAGTGAATTTTTTGAATGTTGCTTATGTGGTGATTTCCTTTATTTGTTTCTTCCTTCAGAATTTCTTTATCTTCCTGTCTACTATCCCTTTGGTGAAGCCATTTTTATGTACGATTTCCAGGATCTGGTTATATTCTTTTTTGTATTCATGTTTGTTCATTGGTATGTTTACCACTCTGAAGCTAAGGCTGTTTATTATTGTATATTTGTGTTCCCTGGGGTTGTAACTGTCATTTTTAATGCAGTTATCTGTATGTGCATGTGCGTGTGCGTGTGTGTGTATTTTCTATGTATACCAAAACTTATTTTATTCTGATACCTCATGATTTTTATGTCATCATTAGCCTTAGCCTCATTAACAAACATTCCTTAAAATATATACTCAGAACCAATACAAAGGACAAAATCCCAGTGGGAAAAACTTCTGGTATTTATGAAATTGGATGTAAGGATTGCAAGAAAGTGTACATAGGGAAGACAAAGAGGCATATAGACACAAGGTTTAAAGAAAACATGAAATATACACAAACGGAAAAATCAGCAGTTGTAGAGTATTTTTGGTCCACAAATCATCAGCTAGAAGAAACACCAAAGCTTTTAAAGGCCGTTAGAAAAGCTGCAGAACTCTCACTTTGGGAAAAGGATCTCATTACACAGTACATCCGACCAAAGAATGCCATCTACTAGTCACAAAGGAAGCACGGCAGTGAATCCAGCTGATGATAGTGACAACAACAGTTTCCAAAACATGTTCCCAGTAAGTTCTGGTAAAAAAGTGAAGCTAGAATAATAAAAATTTTAATTTGTGCATTTACAAAAACTTCACTGTAATTCCCACAATAGTTTTAAAGAACTAAGCAATGTTCTGTGGTGCAACAAGGAAGAGCTGTCTTTTAGCTTTTGTGTAATGTATTAATTGCTGCAATATGTTTTTGTGCTGTATAGGTTAATAAGTTTCTTTTCATAAGCCTTTTTTATACAGGATGATTTATGAAGAAGTGACACATTTATTTCTTTAATTGTTTCAAAACAAGTTATGCTAGCGACAACTTATACCTGAAATGCAGAGGAATTTTGGGAGATTATTTACCTCTATAGCAAATGTTGAAAATGTCCTCCATCCTCCATAAGCCACAACTTAACACCTCATTCCATATTACTGGCCACTGGTTGGAGGACTTTGTTGTCAATAGCTTGAATCTCCTAGTTAATGTTGAGCTTCAGATCGTCCAATGTACGGGGACGTGCGGCATAAACCCTGCTTTTTAAGCAAACCCATAGAAAGAAATCCGGCGATGTCAAATCCAGAGATCTCGGTGGCCAAAGATTCTTGGGAATTGTCCAGTCATCAAAGAAACTTGCAATTAGTGCCATGGATTCATTTGATATGGCATGTAGCACCATCCTGCTGAAAATATCCTTGACTCAGCTCTACATCATCTAGTTGCTCAGCAAACTCTATGAAAATCCATCGGTACTCTGCAGCATTCATATTGTTTTAAAAAAAAACATTGGTCCCACTATTCTCTCTGTGGATATTACGCACCAAACTCCGATTTTAACTGGGTGCATAGGTGCTTCATGAATAACATGTGGATTTTCGCTGGTCCAATAGCATGAGCTATTTGAGTTCACATAGCCAGATAAATGGAACCATGCTTCATCTGTGAACCATGTGATGGACAATATGGCAGGATTTTGCACAATGAACGCCCCTGAAACCGACGACAATATTCAGTCGTGTATCCTTATCTGGTTCCTGTAACTGATGAACAACTATAATACTATACGGCTTTAGGCCTGCACTTTGAACAGCTGTCTGACACATTGAGTAGCTGTATCCTGTTTCCTGCGACAAATGTCTTAATGATTTTTTGGGTGACTGATCCAGTCATGCTCTTATGTCAACAACAACCGTGGGAAGCCTAGATTAACAAGTCTTGGCTCTGCAGTGTTCACATTGTTTAAAAAAAAAACATTGTCCCACTATACTCTGTGCGGATATTGCATACCAAACTATGATTTTAATTTTAATTGAGTTATTTGAGTTCACATAGCCGGATAAATGGAACCATGTGATGGATGGACAATATGGCAGGAGTTTGTACAATGAACATCTGAAACCGACAACAATAATTCAGTCGTCTATCCTTATCTGGTTCCTTTAACTGATGGACAACCGTAATCCCATAAGGCTTTAGGCCTGCACTTTTCACAGCTCTCTGACACATTGAGTAGCTGTACCCTGTCTTCTGTGACAAATGTCTTAATGATTTTTTGGGTTACTGATCCAGTCATGCCCTTACATCAACAACAACCGTGGGAAGCCTAGACGAACGAGTTTTGCCTTTTTCACTCACCAGAGATCCTGTTGTTTCCAATTTATTTACCAGTCCGAGTATTGTGTTTCTTTGGGGAGGATTCCGAACACCAAATTCTCTCTAGTATGCCCTTTGAGTAGCTGTAATTGAATTCGTAATCCAGTATTGCTTTACAAGGAAGAGTTGTTCATTTAATGTGTACTGTATACTGTGTACTCCATTTTCACGTTGACCAGAACAAAATCTCAAAAACAGTTGCCAACAATAAAACTAACAATTACGAATAAAACGTGAAATCTGTGCATCTAGTGACAGGCAATTGAAAATCCAGAGCATTCTGCTTAATTTGCTGCTAAAATTAGGGCATTGAGTCAATTTTGAACACAATAATTAAAGAAAAAAATGTGCCAGTTCTTCATATATCACCCTGTGTATTCAGAGGTTATGATTACTTTTTTACCTACACTTATTTGCTCCCTAAATATAAATGACATCAAATAATCATAAACAAATCTTCAGGTATTTTGAAATGGATAAAGAATGCTTCCTATGTTAACAGGTTGTGTAATTTGACAAAGCATGCTTATTAAACATAGCAACAATTGAAAACTGTACACTCAAAAATAATAAGTACATTACATAAAACTAAAGAAATTAAAAAAAACAAATTCACAAACTAAATACACAGAAAAGCAATAGCTGCAAATATAACTACTAAGACATTAATAAAGAAATTATAATTAAGCAGGAGCAATAGAAAAGTCATATAAAAATGCAGATTTTTTTCCAGAATTATTGCCACTAGTTTTCAATATAGCATGTATGTTAAATATTAGTATTCATGCTGAAATAACATATTAATAAGGGGAAAAGAGCAACTGTAACTGTCTGATTAAATTCAAACTTAACACATATCTTGCAGAACCACTTCTAATTACATTGGCAAACTATTGAGGTAGACACACCATATTTCATGTCAGGAACAGTTTTTATGTATACAATGCATTGTTAAACTATTTTGCAGCGATAATTCTAACTACACAAAAATAAAGGGTTAACTAATGTAGATTATGGAGTTATTGCTAATTAATCTATGTCAAACTAATCATTATCTGCATTTTTAGCCCCATCAGCTCAAAAACTACACCGTCCTAAAGCCCTTAGAAAACTGTATAAATGTTTCAATTTATGTAAGCATTGATGAATAAACAGAACCGCAGCTGCATATTGTTTTTTGCAAGACTTCTGGGAAATGACGCAAAGAAACAATGGTTGCTTCTGGTTCATTTCAAACTTGAGGATGTAAAATATCACACAACCTCCTTGTATTCAGGAGAAGGGGAGTAGATGCCCAAAAGATGTATTAGGTGGCATCTCTCAGATACTGGGACAAAATACAGTTGAAGTTCAAACATTTAAACTGGAGTCAATAAGAAAGCACTTGATGCTAGCAGAAAGGACAACAACCAATAAGATGGAAAAGGAACTTGACTCAATGTGAGAAAACTGAAGGATGTTAATTTCGAGTGTTTAAGGGGATGTTTCAGGATAAACCTCCACTCTAACAGTGTAAGTTGCACAGACTACTTGTGGCTTATTACGATAAGAATGTGATGCAAAAAGTCCTGCAAATTTTATACGCAAGGCGTAACAGAGATAAGTTAAATAACGTGTGGAATGATTGTGGTAAATAAGTGAATAGTTTGCAGTAGTGTTAGCTCCTTAATCAGAAGTATCTTCAATTGTGAAAGGGTAGCAAAGTGCTGCACAGAAGAGAACTTGTGAACTAAGGAGCGATGACTTAACAGTGGGTAATCGAGAAACATGAGCCAGAGTGACAATTATCAAGAGTGTAAGGTGTATCTATTTAGGAGTAAAAATAGATGGAGGTAATAAATGGGAGAAACAAAAGAAATTTGCATTGGCAAAAGGTAAAGGGGCGATGGCAGCAATTAGAAGCTGCAAATATAAAGTACCTAATATAAATGTTAAATGGCTGGAAAAAGTTTATGAGATGGTTGTGGAGGCAAAAATGATGTATGGTATAGAAATATGGGGATTAGATAGAGGATGGGAAAGTATAGATGTGGTGTACAGGATGTTTTGTAGAGAAATACTAGGGCTACTGAAGTCAATTGTAAGACAGGTAGCACAATTACAGATGGGGAGGGTGGCAACTAAGGGGAAGATAATGGAAAGAGCTTTGAAATTTTGGTTCAGAACTTTAAATCTAGGAAAAAGTAATGTGTTAAGACAATGTAATGAATACCAAGAGAATAGCTTAATGAATGATGGATGGGTAAGTAATGTATGGAACATTTTGGAGAAAAATGGGTTAGGAGACATGTGGAGAAGGAGAGAAAATAACGTGAAAATTGTTTGGAAAAAGGCGAGGAAAAGACTGGAAGATATAGAAATACAAATCATGTTCAGTGAGATCGCCGAAAAGAGCTCAATAGTTTGTTATAGGCCAATGAAAAATACATGGGGTAGGGAAAAATATATAGACATAGTAAATAAGAAGAGAGAGAATCTATTGCATGGGTAAGAACCGGAGCATGGAGGCTAAGAGGGTTAAGACAGGGTATTCCTCAGAATCAATGACTGATATGTGGTGGTAATGAAGACATTGAACACATAGTATTTAAGTGCCAAGGAACAGAAAGTTGGAGAAAAGAATTTTTTAATAAGAAGTGGTTGAAGGGGGATAGAAATACACTTATGATCGAAATGATATACAAGGACGCTAGGAGCTTTGGATAGTTTTTGTGTAAAGTAAAAAATAAATGGCTTTGGACAGTGGAAAGAGAAAAGTAAGAGGTAGTGCATCTTACTTTGAATGGAAAACTATAGTGAATGTGTGATGGTTAAGTAATCAATAAATGAAAAGTAAAAAAAAGTGGAAATGGGACATGGAAAAAAAAAAAAAAACTGAAAAATAAAGCAAGATAATTTATTGACAAGAAATTGTAAAATGTAAATAAACTGTAGCGATTGTCTACTGAATGAGTGGCCAGGGTCAAAGTGCATTAGACAATCAAATTGTAAAACTCTTAGCACAATAAATAAATACTCTACTATATTCTACAGTGTACCTCACCCCACCTTTTTTCCTCTTTGCCGACAACCATAATATTACAGCACAGTATGATGCAGATGCTGAGAGTTGGGCCAACCCCGAGCATACTACCTGGCCCAAGAATCAATGTGGAAGTCATCTTTGAGCGGGGCAGCCCAAAGGAATGAGTGACTTACAATGCATTGAAGGTAAGGGAGGAGCACTTGCAAATTTCTGTCAGGTATTCAACGAAGGGCAGGATACCCCCCCCCCCCCTACAAGTGTGGTGTAACAAACAAAATGTCGCAATGTAAAGTACGAGGGCAGATTGATAAGTCCATGACTAATAATGCAGAAATTTGTCGTCATTTGTTTCTTAAATATTGTTATGAGCATCTAAAATAAGCAGACGTGTGTTGCTTCGTAGAAAATTGGAAAAAAGTGAATTTCGTGTTATAAAGCACTACTTTGCGTGGCAAGACGATAATGGAAACAGAAGAAAAGCTAAACAAATATTATGGGGACTCTGCTCCATCACATGGCATGACTCACAAGTGGTTCACAGAATTTTGATGTGGCCGTTTGAGCAGAAGAGATGCCATGCGCACAGGACGGCCGGTTGAGATCACAAAAGAAGAAATGGTGAACAAAGTTCACAATATTGTGTTGGAAGACTACCAAGTAAAAATCCGTGAGATAGTCAAGACCGTAAACATCTCGAGTGAACAGGCGTATAACATTCTGTACGAATTTTTGGGTATGAGAAAGTTGTCAGCAAGATGGGTGCCATGACTGCTCACAGTTAAGAACAAGCGGAATCGTGTGACCATTTCACAGGGATGTTTGAACGTGTTCCAGCGCAACCCAAATGAGTTTTTGCAGCATTATATCACGGTTGATGAAACTTGGATCCATTACTATCAACCTTGATACGGTAATTTGTATCACAAATTACTTAAATGTAATTAATGATTGTAATATGAATATGTATTTTTATGTGACATTGATTTCAGAGGTTTATTAATTGTAATTATTATTGGTAAATAATAATATACGGCTTTACTGAAACTGTCAACAATAACGCAATAATGCAGCGATGGGGTGAGTTGTTTATCATTACCGGGAACCAGGAAGTTACGTAATGTTTCGCGCCTTTTCGTTAGATGCTTCTAGAACATTTCCTAAAGTAATATGTATTCGTGGTTTTCATTGGATATTACGCTAATGTTGGCGCGTTTTATTAGCCAATAGCAGTTCATTTATAATCTTTAGGCGTATCTTGATGCAGGCCTATAAATAGTGTAGGTTCGAGGTAGCTTCATGCCAGTTAAACAAAATTCTCAACACACTACACGTCGGTCCCCCAGTTAAACAAAATTCTCAACACACTACACGTCGGTCTCTCAGTTCATTCATTTCGTTACACGCAGCAGAATTACGAGAATTATTATAAAGTATTATACATTTAAAAAAATTACATAAAGTTGAAGTATGCGAGTTAAAAGTGATAAATAAGAAGTTATTACAAACAGTTTCAGTTTGGCAAGTATCCAGATCAATATGTAAAAGTGTTTGTGAACGTGTTCGGCAATAAAAATTATAAAACTAATTTCTTCGTCAGTATAATTTCTGGATAAAAGATTCCTTTCCGATTCACACCCTGCAAGAGTTAAATGTCGACCTAAAACAGCTAGCCGGAGGACAATATACAAAACTTTTAATTCTTTCGGAAACTAATTGATACAAATTGCTACGCCAGAGGGAGCTACGAACCAACCAACGAACCAAACAAGGAGTGACGTCACAAGATGGCAACGCGTGAAGTAAAGCAGCACAACATATGATCTACAAGTTCTAATAACTTACGCTATAAATATTACGTAAGCAACATTTACCGTCGCAACCTGAAACCAAATAACAATCAAAGCAGTGGATTTCCTTTAGTGAGCTGCTCTAAAGAAAGCGAAAACCATTCCATCGGCAGGAAAACTCATGATAGCTGTCTTTTGGGATTCACAAGGGATGATAGACATCCACTACCTAGAAAAGGCTAAAATGATTATGGGCTCATATTATGCCGCAATGCTGGATCAGTTTCACAAGGAATTGTTAAAGAAATGACCCCATTTGGTGAAGAAAAAGGTTCTCTTTCACCAGGATAATGCACCCACACACAAGTCAGCCATTGCCATCGCAAAATTTGTGGAATTGGGCTACGAACTGCTACCTCACCCACCATATTCTCCAGATTTGGCTCTGAGTGACTTCTGCCTCTTCATAAGCCTGAATAATTGGCTCCCTGGGGAGAAATTCATGTCCAGTGAACACATCATGGCAGAAACCACCTCATATTTTGCAGAATTAAAAAAATAATATTTTTTTAGGGTTAAAAAAATTGGAGAAACATTGGACAAGTGTATTGAATTGAAAGGGGACTATGTTGAGAAATAAAATGGATTTTTTGGAAAACATTGTTATTTTCTTTAAAAAGTCACTGACTTATCAATCTGCCCTTGTATAAGTGGGAAACCTATTGCAACTGAACTGCTATAGGGTAATGGATAGCATGACAGATACCAATATTTCTTTGTTTATTGCTGGTGGTTTGAGTTGTACTGAAATAGTAATTGTCTTTGGTGTTAGTGTCGTTTTTATTCACTTTCCATTCATGACGTCATGGTACAAAGTTGAATTTCCTGCATTCAATGTTGGTAATCTAAGCTACACGCATGCATTGCCTATTTTACCTGCACACATGAGCATGAACTATATTAAATCTTCTAACTTTGATATATTTATTATTTCAGACATGGAATATAATCATATTTGATAGTTGAATTTATATTTAAATTTTACCTGAATCTTTACTTATTTTTTGTTTGTTAATATTTACTTATAATTCAGTTCATACAGCAGATAACTATGAGCTGAAAGTTATTAATTTTTTAAGGTCAACAACCAGGCGAGGGTAACTGATTTCCAGTTCGCCATCAATGTTAATGTTGGTGACATTATTACTGGAACCACCATGTTCAAAAGCTGCTAGTAATTAATTTTATTTTCACGTAAGCACTATTTTCTATTATTCACTATCATCAAAAAAATAGTATGCAATATACACGCATTAAGTGATTTGAGAATTTTGGAAGTATAAAATACTCAACTTGGTCTCGTATTTTCAAACTCTTCCTTATTCTCCAATGATGCATTTACCATCCTTGTACTGCAGTATACTATTTTGTCTTTTATATTTTCATTTGTTTATTTTTTATTTTTACTTCTTTTTTGCTATTGTTTTTTCTTTCAATTTTAATAGTTTCATTGATTAGTAAGCAGTTTATATCTATTGTCTCTTCCATTTCCTGACAGGTTTCAGATAAGATGAAATGGTAATTCCTTAACAAATAGAAGAATAAAAGTGAAATAGTTGTTTGTATTATAAGTATTAGAAACAAACATTTATTTATTTATTTATTTTTATTTTAATTTTTTTTTTTTTTTGCAAGTAAGAATGATTTCAAAATGAGATCATAACCAAATAAATGAAATACAATAAACAATATGAAAGTATAATACAACATAAAAAATGTATGACTTTATATGACGAAACCATGAACGAAAAGAGCAGATTAATTGATAGGTCATCACACTATTCATTGCACTATGGTAGTTCATTTGAAGCATAATATCTTCTTACTTGGAAGGTTGCAGTAAAGTAATTAATAAATTCAGATGGATTTTAACACACAGCTTCACTACCTCATTTTTCTATCTTGAATGTATTTCAAGAACATGTTTCCCTTCATCATTAGCTAGTTCTAACTATTACAAGGGTCGTTCAAATATGTAATGCCCCATATTTTTTTAACAAGCCATTTATATATAGAAAAACGTCCTTATAGGTGCTTCACATTTGATGTTTCTACTGTGCGCCTGTGAAGTTTTGAACACTTCCAGCAGATCGCACAACTGCAGCACAGTGTCAAAGTGGCGTCTACATATGACACCCATTACAAGCAATGTGCTGTTATTGATTTCTTGTGTGCAGAAAAAGAAACCATGGTGAACATCCATAAAATGTTTGTGTACAGTGTATGGTAATGATGCAGTTGATAGGAGAACAGTTGGCAATGAGTAAAGAAAGTTAAAGTATCAGGAAATGCAGAAACAGAGCTCCATGATCAGCCACACTGGGATGTCCTGCCATACCCACTGCTCCAGATATGCTTAATAGTGTGGATGTCATTATTTATACAGACCGGTGCATCACAACTCGACAATTGACTCTACAGTTATCGGTTAGCGTTGAAAGTGCATGCACAATGATCAAGACACTCAGATATTCAAAGACGTCTCATGATGGGTTCCACGAATGCTCACAGCAGACCACAAGATTCAAAATTAGAATTGAGTTTTATTTATGGACGCTCTTTAACTACAATGGTCCTTAGCATCCCTTTCTATATTGGGCGTGAAAGACTGAATAATTTTGCTCAGAGGCTCTTTATCAGGCTTGAGGTTCTTTTACGTGCCATAAATCTATGACACAGGACCACTGGCTTTACTTCCCTTCCGAAGAAAGCCATGCTAGGATTTTTACGCCCGAAAGCATTCATCGCCCTCCACCGGGTTTGAACCCGCAACCTTGGGAACTAGAGGCTAGCACAGTACCACTAGTCCATGGAGGACAATACAAGATTCAAAGAAAGGCCATTTCATCTGAATTGCTGTGGCATTTTGAGATCGATGGAGAGGCCTTTATGTCACGAATCATTACAGAGAATGAAAGCTGGGTGCACCACTTTGTGCTGGAAACAAAAAGGCAGTTCCTGGAGTGGCATCATCCTCATTCACCACAAAAGAAGAAATTCAAGGCAACTCCCTCTGCTGGAAAAGTCATGATCACTGTCTTCTGGGATTGTGATGGCGTCATTCTCATGGATATGATGCCAAGAGGGTCAACCATTAATTCAGAGGCATATGTAAAGACTCTGAATAAACTCAGGAATTGTTTCCAACATGTTCGGTCTGACAAGAATCCAGCAGAAATCTTGCTCCAACAATGCATATCCACACACATCTGAGAACACATCGCCAAATTGGGTTGGACATCATTGCCTCACCCTCCCTATAGTCCAGACCTGGCACCCTCGGACTACCATCTCTTTGGGCTGCTTAAAGCTTTTCTATTGGGAACATACTTTGAAGATGATGAGTGTAATTCATGCAGTGAAAACATGGCTACATGTACAGAACAAGAGCTTTTACCAGCAGGGAATACATGCTCACACAACGTTGGCGTAAGGTCATAGAAAGAGATGGAGACAATGTAGAAAAATAGGACATAGACAAGAAATATTGATTTATAGTGTTACCAAATTCTGACTCTTAAGAATGGATATATTCTGAGAAAAAAAATGTGAGGCATTACTTATTGAACGATCCTCGAATGACTTCTGTTCCTCAGGTGGCAGATGTATGTATTTTGTGATATAGTTTGTTTCTACACAGCATAAAGAGGATTTAATGAACGTCGATGCATTAACTGAACAGAAGTTGCTCACAAAATAAATCATCTGCCACTTGAGGAAGGACAGAATAAGGTCAAGGAAATAATTCAAGAAAATGGCAAACATAAACTGGAATTAATAAATGAAGCAGAAAGCAATAAATTACAAAATGACAGCAATGAATCCGCCCAGCTGCCCTTAGCAAGATATTTAATTTTTATCTTTATCAATTTCTAACATAAGAATCATGGGACAAATAAGAAACTTAACATTAGTTTTGGATCTAAACCATTCAACTGTGAACCCAAAACCAAATTTCTTCTATGGATTGACCAGCACTTAAACTGGAACATGCAGATTGAAAAATTGGCAGTCAAACTGAGCAAAGCAATATTCTATCTTAGGCAGCTAAAGATTCTAGTGTTGGATAATGTGCCAATAACATGTTATTTTGTATACTTCTATTACAAAATGTGATATAGCATAACATTTTGGGGAAATGTAGTGAATATGATATTAAATTACAAAAGAGAGAGTAATAAGAGTTGGCATAGAAACCTGCAGAGTGCATTTCAGAAGACTGTATATACTATCCTTGCCCTGTGATTATATAAAGGAACTATTCTTACATAAAAAAAATGCCTGGCAAATTTAATTAATATGCTGAAGCAAATGATCATAATAGTGTAATAAAAATAAACTGCATATTAATTTTTATAAAACCACTCATTTGAAAAATCCTTTAAAGTTCACTGGAGTAAAGTTATAGAATAACCTACCAACATATTAAAAAGATTAACCTCTATATTATAGCTTAAAAAGGAAATACACAAACTTTTACTAAATAACAGCTTCTACTCAAAGAATACATGGAAAACTGTAGAGAAAAGAAACAGGAATATCTGTAAACTACACTCCCTCTTAAAATTATTATGCTTTGGTAACTGCATTTAATTAATACTAAGCTTTCTTTTTCATGTTGCTATGAAATGATGAATAACTTCACTGAACCACATGCTTTGGTCCTGCATGCAAGAGAACAACACTAATACAGTGGAGAAATGAAGCAGATCTTATAAGAGAGAGCCAAAAACTACGAACCAACTGCGCAGCGTTTTTCCTGTCCATGTCCTTAGTGTTCATTGCCATCTGGTGCTATCATAGAAAGGCACCGATAAAACCATACAACATTTGTAAACCTACTTTTAAAGGCTTTACTTAACAACTTTATGAAAGGAGATGCTGAAACTGACCATCGTTGTCCATACATTTTTGACACTTCTTTAGGAAACTATCCATCACTCGCCGTAGTTCACGTTGAGAAATGCTGGCAATTTTCTGGCGGATATTTTGTTTTAATTCTTCCAGGGTGTGTGGATTTGTCTTGTACACTTTGTTTTAAGTTACCCCAGAGATAGAAATCGCAGGAGGTTGGATCGGGGGACTGAGGGGCCTGCAAATCTCTACTAATAATTCTGCCCTCCAATGCACTTTCAATTTTTCTCGTCGCAATATTGGCGTATAAGCTGTTGTAGAGTCTTGTTGAAAAAAGGCAAAATCACGCTCCCTATTTGTTAATTCTCTAAAAGAAGGGGGCCAAAATTGTATTCACATATGTACGGATGTCAACTGTTGACTTGAAAAAAATTGGCCCACCCTTGGTCCCCTGACCTAACCCCCTGCGATTTCTATCTCTGGAGTAACTTAAAACATAAAGTGTACAAGTTAAATCCACACACCCTGGAAGGATTAAAACAAAATATCCGCCTGGAAATTGCCAACATTTCTCAGCGTGAACTACGGCGAGTGATGTATAGTTTCCTAAAGAGGTGCCAAAAATGTATGGACAATGATGGTGGCCAGTTTCAGCATCTCCTTTCATAAAGTTGGTAAGTAAAGCCTTTAAAAGTAGTTTTAAAAATGTATGGTTTCATCCGCGCCTTTCTATGATAGCGGCAGACGGCAACGAGTGCTGAGGACGTGGACAGGAAAAACTCTGCATTCTTTTTTGTATATACCCTGTACATATCTTGACAATTCCCATATCATGTGTATGTGATTAGTGGAAGATAAAATAAATTAAATTCAATACCTTCAATTCTTTATCCAGTGAAAATAAAGAATTATTAGAACAGTGAAGCACATTAAAAGAGTATACATAGAGAGCTATGGAATAATTTTTAATGTTTGTTCTAGAGGTAATTATTTTACATGTAAATTAATCCATTGTTTTGATCTTATACTAACCTGCAGGAAGGTGAACAAAGGCACAACAAGATCGATTTCATGTTTGGGGTACCCCTTTTCGGGATCTAGGAACTGGTTCCCCATCAGTGTGGCAGTGAAGTAAGTATACACGGCCAGCGTGACGACCTGGAAGCACATGTGCAGGAACCTGTCAACAGACACTGCAAATAAAACACTAGAGATGGTGGGATCCATTGAATCTCACACAATAACCATCATACTTCAATCTATTATGACAGTCATGAGTCAATGGATTCAGCACACTTTCATTTCATAAAGCATATATGAGGGGTCTGAGACAAAAAAACTAAAAATCAAATAGCCAACCTTTATCAAAGAAGCTATGCAATTAAATAAATGGAATCAACATAAATGTTTAATGCAGGAACAAGTGCTTTGGAATAGTAATTTGTGTTTGCTTTACATGAAGTATGGAGTAATAAATTTATACTCAAGTTAGCTTCAGAGTGGTGTGCATTCAGAAGAAGCAAGTTATGCTTTGCTTCAGTGCAATAAAATTAAATTGTAATTGATTTGATTTAAATGTAAAGACCAACAGCCAATCCAAATGGTATTCTTTTTTATTTCTCTCAGTGGTCAGGTAAACCAAATTGGACATTCAATACCACAACCCAAAGCTCCACCAACAGAGCAAAAGAAGTAGAAATTAAAAATAGATTGGCCAGAAAGGTGACTATGTAACTAAGGCCATTGTCCAGCATCCCAATAACTATGTTTATACTCAAAGAACATCCAGCAGCTCTATAACTCCAAACTCCACATTCCACCAAAGCTTAATAGCAACAAAATAGATGGTACAGGAAGGTGACTATGCAACTAACACCATCCATCAACAAGTTCCTCAAGCAGGCGAAACTACACAACTAAGGCCATGTGGCATACAGTGACTCAAGTGAACCAATGAACCTATAGTGGGCACTACAATATGACCAAGAAGAAGTTGAGATGTAAAAATCACAAATTTTAAGTGCTGGATTCACATACTTTCTCTACTCACCCTTCTACACACTATTCTTATAAAAGTTTTATTGGTCTATTTCTTCTTAATTGAGACAAACTTTCATTATACATTTGCACATTTCATTGTAGGTAATTTCAAGGATACAGTAGGCTAAGGCAATTATCAAATTTTTAAAAAGGGGTCACTATGCGATAGCTTTGACATTTCCTTTGCACGCCCACGGGAAAATGTATGTATTGCATTCACATGACTTTTCTACTTAACTCTTCTATCAACTATTCTTATAAAAATCTATTATTCTATCCACTTCTTGTTAATCCAAGTAACCTTTCAATTCACATTTGCACATTTCATTGTAGGATACAGTAGGTAAAGCAATAGTCAGAATTTTAAATAAATTATCACTATGTGATGGCTTTGAAATTCCATGCCCTTTGCATGACCACGTGAAAAAGATGAATAATGACTTCCCAGCTGAGAAACGTATAAGTATTTGAAAATTAAAACCAAGGAATAACTCATCTGCATCTTTTGTATAGTAAGATTTTGTATATCTCTTACGGTTTACCTATCATACAAAAGTGTTTCAGAATGAAGAGGACTTCAGAGGCCATTCCCAGAAAATTCAAGGTATACATTTTATCTGTCATAAAAATACCTTAAACATATGGTATTTTAATTAACGCTGAAAAAAACAAAAAAAGCATGCACACCTACAAGCAGAAATATGATACCGTAATTATTGAAAGGAAGATATAAATAATTAAATAAAGAAATGATAGGGAAATAGATATATAATTGCAATAAATAATTTCCATATTTGAATCAATGCATAAAGGAAGAAGAAAGGGTTACAACTTTATAAGTGAATAAGGAAGTCAGTACCAGCAGATTATGGGTTCAGGGAAAGTAATTAGTTAAAAGTGTAGAACAGCTAAGGTAATTAAGCATGCCAGCACACTTAAGTAAACAAGAAACCCATTAGCTCAAGGTTCAGGTAGCTAGAATTCAATACTTCAAGAAATAAAAGATGTGAAACTGCACATGGGCCAGTTCAGAAAATTGAAAAAGTGAAATAATTCTTAGAATTTGGTAGTCAAAGAGCATAAGTTGTATTTCAGATGTGTAAGATTTGGCAACATGTAATGTAGGAACTTTGGTGGGATAGTTCTAATGTAGATGGGGACTTAAGTTAATAAAAAAGCATGTATTGCTAAAATTAGCATTCTTTCTTTTCTTTTGTGTACAGCATTAGGGGCTTAGTCTTTTACGGCGATCGGCAGTCCATGGCAACTAAGATTATGCTGGGTTATCAATTACTTAGCAGTAGCTGCGAGGGGTTTTGCCAGTAAGCATTTTAGCAACTCAAGGCAACTTAAGCTTCTAGCTTATTTTACTGCGGAAACAGTTATTTCAAACTGTAAAATTAATACTGCAGAAGTTAACAGGTATAATAATTCAATTGTTACAGTTTTTAGTGTCATGATTCATAATCAGTTTCATTCTTTATCTTCAAGTGGCTGACAACTCACTTTAACAGCTCAAGTATTAGATCACATTAAATTTCTCAGTCAGTTTAAACTGGTGTTATCCTTTCACACTATGCCCACACATACCCAAGAGAAAGATCTCATAGCCAACCTCTGAAGCAGCTGGCAACAGAATCAACAGCAGATATTGGAGATGATGTCAAAAGGTGACACTGACCATTTGGCTTAAAAAATGAGAAAGAATACAGATAAACATAATGGGTTCAAAAGTGAACTAGTTGAGAAGAAAATTAAAAAGTTCAAGAAACGAAACAGCTCAAAGAAATACACTTCATAATTGCCAACAAGGATATAACTAAATTTAAGAAGTTCACATAGTACCACCCCTGGACATTTCACAAATTCCAAAAGTTCTTTAACAAGTTTAATAAACTTGCAGCACCGCAAGATAAATAAAACTAAAAAACATTTTGAAATCAGAACAAATAGACAGAATCCCACCAGAAAAAAAAAAACAAAAAACAATGGTGCGGTATTAATGTTGTAGATCATTAATTGTAGCTCCGCGTTTGGAAGCCAATATGCGACGGTTGCTGCTTTACGTAATGTTGTTTACATCACGTGTGTTGAAGCCTTCTTGTGACGTCATTCTTTGTTTGGTTCGTAGCTCCCTCTGACGTTAGCAATTTGTATCAATTAGTTTCCGAAAAAGAATTTGAGGTTATGTATATTGTCCTCCGGCTAGCTATCATCTTATCTTGGTAGAACTTGTATCTCTTGCAGGGTGTGAATCGGAAAGGAATCTTTTATCCAGAAATGATACTGATGAAGAAATTGGTTTTATAACTTTTATTATCGAACATGTTCACTAACACTTTTTTACATATTTATCTGGATACTCGCCAAACTGAAACTGTTTTTAATAACTTCTTACTTATCACTTTTAACTTGCATACTTCAACTTTGTGTAGAATTAACTTTATAATAATTTAGATTCTAATAATTCTGCTGCGCGTAACTTATGACGAAATGAAGGACTGACTGACGATATGTAGTGTACTGAGAATTCCGTTGAACTGGGGGACACTCTACCTCGGACCTGGCTTATATACACTCACTCCTCGACATGCCTAAAGATTATAAATGAACTGCTATTGGCTAATAAAACGCGCCAACATTAGCGTCTATTTTAATATCCAATGAAAACCACTAATACATATTTCTTTTAGGGAACATTCTAGAAGCTTTTACCGAAAAGGCGCGAAACATTACGTAACTTCCTGGTTCCCGGTAATGATAAACAACTCACCCCTTTTCTGCATTATTGCGTTATTGTTGACAGTTTCAGTAAAGCCGTATATTATTATTTACCAATAATAATTACAATTAATAAACCTCTGAAATCAATGTCACATATAAATACATATTCATATTATTATCATTATTTACATTTAAGTAATTTGTGATACAAATTACCGTATCATATGCCCCACTAGAAACATAATTATAAATATTTATAACTTGTTTAGAAATTTTAAAATTGTGTTTTTAGTCTCCTAAATCTTGGAACACACGCTATCACTTTCACTTAACACTTCACACGTATTTAACACACGACATGTTTTTCCCCTATCTCGCCACTACTTACTGGCTCTGGTTTAATTAATTTAGATATTAATCTGACATCACAAATTTTTTTTTATAGCAAATACTTTACCCTAAATTATTTAATCACTGTTTCAAAATTGTTTACTCTCTTACATTGTTGACAAAAATTTATACATTTAAAATTTTTTTTTGTAATTATTATACATATTTACCAAAATATTCACCCTCTACATAAATATTTACATCTCTTAAATCTAAACAATGTTTCACATGTTCTGTTTGCTACATAAGTATTTGTTTTTTTTTTTTTTTGTTTTTATTATTTACCAATTTTTGTGATTTTGTACTTTATCTAAACAATACTCTTGTAATAGTATTTATGTACTTTACTTTAATATAACATCATGCTTTATTTCACATGTTCAGTTACTAATAAAATGTTATTTTCCTCTCAAACAGTTAGTCATGACCACAATTTATTTCTCCATTCACATGACGTACATTTTTATTTAACCCTCTTACGTTCCAATACATTGCTCTGCATTTCGCCTTTAACTATCCATCATTTACTATTTATCATCTGTGTCTTTTATTTCACCATGATCTTCATGGTTGTATGGTTTAAGCATCTCAATATGGAACTTTCCTATGCTTTTTCGAGTTGTTGGATTACATAACTCATATGTGTTAGTTCCATACACTTCAACAACTTCATATGGTCCATGGTATTTGAGAAACATTCGCCAATAAAGTTTATTTTCTTTATCCGATAATTTCTTGGTTTTAACCAAAACTAAATCTCCTATTTTGATCCTCCATTCTTTTCTCTTCTTTTCTTCATGTTTAATTTTTCTTTTTATGGCTTTTTTCTTCATCCTCTCAAATGCTTTTCGGAACATCTCTTCTTCTGTTGGTGGTATCGAATGCGCATCTGGAATGGCTTCTGGAATTTTTTTACACATTGTATTGATCTTCTTTCCCAACTTAAGTTCACATGGTTTATATCCTGTCACATTGTTTATGGTTTCATTTAAGAGGTTCTGAACAAAGTTCACGTATCCATACCATTGGGTGTGTTTTCGATGACATAACACCCTTAAATAATTTGAAATTTCCTTAATTTCCCTCTCCACTGGGTTGGAGTTCGGTCTGTATCTTGACGAAAAATATTGTTTAATGCCATTTTCTTTCAGTCCATCCATAAATTTTTTTCCTGTGAAGTACGAAGCATTATCGCTCAATACAGATTGAATAGGTCCTTCTTCTATCACATATGACTTGAGTAGTCTATTCAAACATGCTGAACCTGTAGGTTTTCTCAAAGGGTAAATTCTTACATATTTGCTGAATATATCATAACAGACAAATATATATTTATTTCCAAATTGACTTGGAGGCATCGGACCATGAATATCAACACTAATTACACATCTCGGCTTATCCCTTATAACCGAATTAGTTTCAAATGCATATGCTGCATTTATTTGCTTTGCCTTCTGACACAGGTTGCAGCACGATATAAATTTCCGAACTTTTTGACGCAATTTGGATATGGATAAATTCTCTAAAATCATAGAAGTTGTTCGGTCCGTCCCTGAGTGTGCTAACCCTTCATGAAAATTCTTAATTAGTTCCTCTTCCATGCTTTTCGGAACCATTATCTTCCAACTAGGCATTTCTTTTCCATGCTTCTTGTATAATGTCCCATCTCGAATTGCTATAATTTCTTTCTTTGCCTCCTCAATGAATGGTGCATTTTCTTTAAGTTCAAATAATTTTGCATCCTCATTTTGAATTTCCCCCATATTTTTCAATTTTCTAATCATTTCTTTGCTTAAAGGAATTTCAATTGTCAATATTTTGACTTCATTTCTAGGCCTTTCAATATTTTCGGGAATTTGTGGGTTGTAGTTCAATCTTGATAGTAAATCACTGAAGGTATTGTTTTTGCCAGGAATGTGGATAATCTCAATATCGAATGCAGATATTGCATGAATGTATCTAGCAAGTTTTCCACTACATAATCTACACCGTTGTATGAAAGTTAAGCTTATGTGGTCTGAATACACTTTCACCTTTTTCTGATAAATATAGGTTTTAAAACGAATTAATGAGAAATATAGTGCTCCAATTTCTAACTGAGTCACTGAAGAATTTCGCTCAATATTTGTAAGTCCTCTAGAAGCTGTACTAATGACGTGAAAGTCATTGTTGATGTCTCGCTGTCCTAAAATTCCGGCGTATCCTTGCATTGATGCGTCGACATAAATTTCATATTCCAAATCTTCTCTGGGCCTCTCAAGTAATATGGACTTAGCAAAGAGTTCCTTTACTCTCTCAAAACATTTTTGATGATCCTCTGTCCATCTCCACTTATTGTTCTTTCGGAGTAGCTGCCGCAGTGGTTCGATTTCAGCCGAATATCTTGGTACGAACTTACTCTGAAAGTTCAATACCCCTAAGAGACGTCTAATTTGTTTTACGTTCCTGGGTGGCGGAATTCTCATTATTGCTTCTATTCTTTTCTGATCAGGTCTTATACCTCGTTCATCCACTACATAACCCAGAAAATTTATTTCCTTGACACAAAATTTTGATTTTAGTATGTTCACAGTCATACCATGTTGTTGTAGTTTATTTAACACATAATGGACATTATTCATGTGTTCTTCAAATGTTTGACTAATGATTAAGAAGTCGTCAATATACTTTATTAAAAAGTCATCTGCAGAATTTCCAAAGATACTGTGAATGGCTCTCAAAAATCCACCCCCTGAGTTTTTTAAACCAAAAGGATTTACACAAAAGCGATACTGGATCCCTGAGTACTGAAATGAAGTGTAATCACGCACTTGTGGATCTAATTCCACTTGCCAATATGATGCAGTGAGGTCAATGGATGTCAGAAATCTCCCTCTTGAAAGTTTTGTAATTAGTTGTTCAATTCCCTCACTTTGAAAATGATCTGGTTTCATATACTTGTTGACATATCTACCGTCTAAAGTTAATCTCAAACTACCATCTCGTTTAATACTCCAGCAGATTGAATTTATGTATTGAGAATTACTTTGCTCAATAATCCCATTTTCTAACATGCCATTTATTAATTGTCTAGCTTTGTCTCGAAGACTTATAGGTAAATTGTCATACTTGTGCCTATATGGTGGTACGTCTTCTACTTGAAATGTATGCTGATATACATTACATCTGCCTGGGATATTACTAAATACTGAACTATTGTTCATCAAAACATCATGAAGGATTTGTTTTTGCATTATCGTAAGATTATAAGCTTCTTCACACTTGTGTATTATTTCCTCATTTCTCTTCTCTTTCCTGCTGTTGTTTGTCTCGCTCACATGGTCGTCTTCTGTTTGGATTGTAAATTCCTCTACTTTCTCTGGCATTTCTGCTAGCTGTTGAAAATATGGCATGGTATTCCCTTCATATTCTGTGACTACCTGCTTTATCTGACTATTTATATCAGTTTCTGTTATTTGCACAAAAAACTCTTGGTCACAAATATTTTTCTCATCCTTTGTCATCTCGATTACAGAAACTTTTTCTTTTATAAATGGTACCCTTGTTTCTCTATCTTCTTTTGTTATTTTTAACTCTTCATGTTTAAAATCTATACATGCTTCATATTCATGTAGGAAGTCACATCCTATAATTATGTCACAAATCAGATGGTTTACAATTAGAAACATAACCTCAAAATTCTCTCCGCCAATAAGTATGCTAAGTAGAGCTTGTGTTTTTATGACCTGTGTAGTTCTTCCAATTGCAACACGACAAACTAAATTACTAGTGGGAAGAGCCATAATCTTGTTACCTTCATTAATCAAATTTATGTAAAATTTCTGTGAGCAAATTGAAGCTGATGAACCAGAATCTATAGTTGCAATGATTTCTTTCTTCGCAATTTCCATTCTAACATGAGGTGACTCAAAATTTTCTCCCTTATCTTTTGTTGCTGTAATCTTATTACAGGGTGTATGTGTAGGCGTATGATTTGTATTGGTAATGGATACTGAATTATTAAAGACGTCCTGAGAACCTACTGCACAGGAGTCTGTTAACAGTTTTCCTGGTTATTTCCATGTTCACGTACGGGACTGCCATTCCTAACAGGCGCTAAATCTATCTCCGTGTCGCTACCATTGTTTTGAGTTCCCCTTCCTCGAGTTCGAAATCCTCGATTTCTGACATTTTGTCCCCTTGGCACGTAATTTTCTTGCCGTTCCTCAGATCTTTCTCGGTTATTATTTTCCCTCCAGTGAGTGAAATTTCCCCTCTGTCTAGTGTACTTCCTTCCATAATTTTGCCCTCTTTCAGGCAATCTTTCTGTCCTGACATAATTTATTTGTTCCTGCCGGCCTGGTCTCCTATCTATCCTTGATCTTTCAAATTGTGGAACGTATGATTGATACCGTTGTCTGGTATTAATTTCATGATATCTGTCTTGTCCTCTAATTTGCTGATAACTACCTTGGTAATTTCTTCTATCTCGCACATCTAAAAATCTATGCTCCCACTCCCGAGAAATATCTTCTTCCTGTTGTTCCAAAGCTGTTATTAATTCTGTCATCTCATAGATGTTCCGGGGTTTTGCAATTAATAAGTAATTTTGTATCCTTATAGGATAATGCCTTGCGAGCAAACTCACGAAATCTTCCTCACTGATTGGAGGTGACAAGTTTCTAACCTGACTTGCATGTTTTAGTAAGTAATCAGTCATCGATATTCCCTCTCGTGGATTAAATTGACCATGACTAAGCATTGCTCGTATTCTTTGCTGTACCGTAACATTCCAAAATCTGTTCATGAATAATCTCTTAAAGGATTCATATGAAATTTCACCCCCTGATACCATTTGTAACCAATCTAAGGTTTTCTGGTCCAAACATCTTTTGACAACTATCATTTTCAATGCTTCAGGTATCTTTTTAATTTGAAAATACTCTGATAATTCTGCAATGAACTGTACTGGACTGGAGTTTTCATTAAATTTTGGAAGTGGAAAATCACTTAAGATATGATTGTAATTTTGCAAATTCCCTATTCCCAGATTTAAATTCTCTAGTGTTACTTGTGCACTCTGAGTTTCAGCATTAGCTATGGATGAAGCTGCCGCATCACTCACATTATTTGTCATACCTGAGGAACTACCTCTATCATTATTTTGTACATCTGACACATGTACATCACATATATTTGCCCTTGAATTCAATTCTAATCTATTTACAGTACCCTGCAGATTTTCTATTGTCTGTTCCAATTTTTTATTATTCTCATTTTGAACAGTTTGGTGTTTGTTAATTTCAGAAGTTAGCTTTTGATTCAAATCTTTAGACAAATCTTTAACTTCATCAGATAATTTATTTCTCTGTTTTTCTGACTCCTTCTGAATTTTAGATATTTCCCCTCTGAAATTAACTTGCACCTGTATTAAATCTGCATTTGTAGCCTCCATCATCTCTTTTAACTCACTTGAAATGCTACTCATTCGGCTACCTAGCTCTGTACATTTTACATTAACATGCTCTATTTTATTATTAACCTCACTTTTTTGGTTAGATATTTCCCTGCTCATGTCTAACATTTTCTTTGAAACTTCACCTATTTCATTTGCTATCATTTCTTGATTTTCATTTTTCATTCTAATCATACTACTATCTAGCTCCATGAATTTCTTTTCAATTTCTTCCCTGTTTTGTTCTAAGCTTTTACCAATATCTTCCCTCAATTCTCTCTTATTCTGATCTAGTTTTTGTTCTAAACTCCTATCAATATCTTCTCTTAATTCCCTATTATTCTTTTGCATATCTTCCCTTAATTTCTCATTACTCTGAGTTAATTTTTCTAATTTCTCATTATTCTTTTGCATATCTTCCCTGTTTTGATCTATTTTCTTACTAAGATCTTCCCTTAATTTCTCATTATTCTTTTGCATATCTTCCCTTAATTCCCTATGACTCTTTTCCATATTCTGAGTTAGTTTTTGTTCTAATTTCTCACTATTCTTTTGCATATCTTTCATATTCTCATTCAAATTTTTCAGCATTTCCATAATACTAACATCAAAATTAACATTTCCTGCTATTCTATTCTCACTTTCTGCACTAAGATTTTCATCTTCAAATCCTAAAAAGTCTGGGCTATTTCCTGTAACCTGTATTGGATCACAGCTAACTGTTACACTATCTCCCTCCATAATTGTTTCTTGTTTTACACTTTTTTTTTTTTTTAAATTAAAATCATACTTTTCTAACCTTTCTGATGCTATCTGCTGATGTATCTTTGATGTCCAGCGTTCTGCCCCTTTCTCCTAGATTTGTATGTCGCTTCTGCGTTGTGTTGTGATGAATCTACGTCGTCTTGTAGTTGATCTCGGAATTACGATGTCCAATCATCCGTATAGTCTGTCGTTCCTTTTGTTTCTGGAATCTGCGTCTTGTAGATCATTTTACTGCTGCTTTCCTTCCACGTCCTGATTATGCTGATCCTTTCCTGGTTAATTCTGCTACTTCCTGGTTATTTTGATCCTCTCCTGGTCATCTTCGCCCCACGTCGTTGGGCGCCAATATGAAGCGGTATAGCTTACGTAATATGTTTTTACGTAATTTGTTGTTGAGCCCCACGTTGTGGAGCCAATATGAAGCGGTATTAATGTTGTAGATCATTAATTGTAGCTCCGCGTTTGGAAGCCAATATGCGACGGTTGCTGCTTTACGTAATGTTGTTTACATCACGTGTGTTGAAGCCTTCTTGTGACGTCATTCTTTGTTTGGTTCGTAGCTCCCTCTGACGTTAGCAATTTGTATCAATTAGTTTCCGAAAAAGAATTTAAGGTTATGTATATTGTCCTCCGGCTAGCTATCATCTTATCTTGGTAGAACTTGTATCTCTTGCAGGGTGTGAATCGGAAAGGAATCTTTTATCCAGAAATGATACTGATGAAGAAATTGGTTTTATAACTTTTATTATCGAACACGTTCACTAACACTTTTTTACATATTTATCTGGATACTCGCCAAACTGAAACTGTTTTTAATAACTTCTTACTTATCACTTTTAACTTGCATACTTCAACTTTGTGTAGAATTAACTTTATAATAATTTAGATTCTAATAATTCTGCTGCGCGTAACTTATGACGAAATGAAGGACTGACTGACGATATGTAGTGTACTGAGAATTCCGTTGAACTGGGGGACACTCTACCTCGGACCTGGCTTATATACACTCACTCCTCGACATGCCTAAAGATTATAAATGAACTGCTATTGGCTAATAAAACGCGCCAACATTAGCGTCTATTTTAATATCCAATGAAAACCACTAATACATATTTCTTTTAGGGAACATTCTAGAAGCTTTTACCGAAAAGGCGCGAAACATTACGTAACTTCCTGGTTCCCGGTAATGATAAACAACTCACCCCTTTTCTGCATTATTGCGTTATTGTTGACAGTTTCAGTAAAGCCGTATATTATTATTTACCAATAATAATTACAATTAATAAACCTCTGAAATCAATGTCACATATAAATACATATTCATATTACTATCATTATTTACATTTAAGTAATTTGTGATACAAATTACCGTATCAACAAGCATATATAGTATAGGCTGTTTAGATTGCAAGAAATCATTCATCAGAAAAACCACAAGACTAAAAGAACACTTCAGGAATAGCAGATACAAACAGATAAACCAGCCACAGCTGGGAGGCGAATCACAACAAAAAGTCAAGCTGCTAAAATCAGTACACAACACCGTAGAACAAGTTTATGGGAAAGAACATATATTAAAACTTTGAAAGTCCAGAACATGATGGTTTAATCTCTAAATTCACCAACCCCACACCAGATGATGCTAAAATTACACAGGGAAGACCAAGAAGGTAAAGAAATAACTATTAGCGACCAGCAGCCGGAAATGGATACAATAGGCCCTTGAAACATATCCTGCCAATAATTTTGTAAGTGGAGCAATATGAGTATTTGACATCCATTCATTTTCTATCATTTAATTATTTGTTTCACTGTGTTAAAGTTCCAATGATTTTAAATTTAGATATAGACTTTATTCATTAGGAAAAATCAACAGGCACATACACCTGGTGGACAAAGTGTGTTTGCTCTTCCTGCACTTATGAGACATGTTTTTAAAGTAAGTACCAATATTTTTTTTAAAAAATCTGATGTGTTACACTTACATGACTTTCTCTGCTCTTGTACAAACTATTTTTACAAACGCTTATTCTCCATATGCTTCATGTTAATCGAGATGTTAATCTTATTGCTAATTTTCTTGTAGATGCAAGGGGAATATGGTAGGTTATAAGCGATAGTCAAATATTTTAAGAGCTGGTTGCTATGTGGCACATTCCATTCTCTTTGCATGTCCAGGACATAAAAAAAATGATCAACGAATTTGAGAAAAAGTGTAACTATTTTGAAAAATTGAAGGGAATAACAAGCAATATCTCGAAAATGGTTCACTCAACAAAAGAAATGTATATGACATAAATTGTGTATTTTAACGCGATCTACATTTTTTGTGTAGTAAAATTTTGTCTCTCTCTTATGGTTTACCAGTTATGCAAAAGTCGTTCTCAATGAGGAATACTTTTGGAGACATTCCCAGAAAATTCAAGATATACATTTCATTTGTCATAAAAATATCTTAAACTTATGATATTTTAATCAAAATCGTTAGAGCCATTTTTGAGAAAATTAAAATTTTCGAAAAATGTTCTATGTAAAGGGTAATCTGGGGTGGGGGGATTTTCTTAAAAACCTTTGTGTCGCATCTCTGAAAGATACTGAACCTAAATACCAAGTTTGGAGTTTATCCGACTGTTCGTTTCTGAGTTATGCTTTAAACAGACACACGGAGACATGTTTCTAAAAATGCTTTTTTTGAATTCAGGGGGTCTCAAAACATGTATTTCCGGTATCGAATTTTTGGATGGAATACAATACTTCCCCTACTTACTATACGTAGTAGAGAAAGTAAAAATAACAGAACATTGTTTTCTAAACACTTTATCATCATTCATTACTTTACACCTTACACTACTTCTCCATATAGTCACTGCAGTTATCCAGACACAGGTTTTGTATGCCTTCATCAAAGAATGATGCCACCTATGAGGCAAGTCTGTATTTCTTGTTTCACATCGTCATCATTGAAATGTTTTCCATCTAGGAATTTCTTCAGATGAAGACCCCTTGGTGCCCAACCAAATCATGCGATCAGATCTTGAGTTTGTTTGGCTGTGAGTGGCTGGGCATTGTCATGAACCAAAAGGATTCATTTATTGTTTCCTCATAAACTTCACACAATTGGTGATGAATGGTTGCTGGTGTAACATTTCTTGCATTCAAAAAACGAATAACTGATCTGATTAATTTATACGGATAACGATATAAAAAACAATAGTTACAACCCCCCATCACACAAAGTTGCAGTTTTTAACAGTTTGACCCGTAGATTAGTGAACATCCCCCTCAATGAAAAGGAATATAACTTAGAATACCAAGAAATCTTAAAAACAGCTAGAAAAAATGGCTACGAAACAGATATGGTGGATAGTTTAATCAAAAAATTCAGGCAACAAAAAATGATAAAAGAAAATACAATCCTCAAACCACACAAACAAAAGCTGACATACAAAAAAGTCACATTTCACCCATGGGCACATAACAAATTCAAGAAAATTTTCAATGATATCAATGTGGCACTCATCCCCGAAAATAAATTCAGCATAAAATTCCTCATAAATGCAAACCAAAAAGAAAAAATGCCAGCTCATAAAAAATCCGGGATTTACAGAATAGATTGCAAGGATTGTGAACAAATCTATATTGGTCAAACTAAGCATAACATAGAAACGAGGCTTAAGGAACATTTTTGAAACATCAAATCCAGGGAAGAAGAAAAATCAGCAGTTGCAACACATTTTTGGGTACAGGGACATGAAGTTGAGGACACAGTATCACTTATCAAGCAGGCACAAAAACCTACGGAATTAAACATTTGGGAGAAAATATTTCTTTGGAAATTTCGTCCAAGGTTAATGAATTTCGACATCCCTATGGACAAAAATTTGATAACGGAACTTGTAGAACCACCACTAGAGGGACGAAACATCCATAACCATCAGAGGAAAGCCAACCAGTTGCAATCAGCTAACAATGAGGAAGTGATTCCTTGAAACTAGTTCTGAGGTATTGAACCTATTTTAGTGAAGTTGTATATTTGCAGCCATTTCTATATATTATAAGTGATCTGAATTCATGATTGGCAGGTTGTTTTAATTGTTTTGAACATTTTGAAAATGCCCTAACAGGAAAACACAAAGTGATTATCACTCACAGCTGTGTCTGGCATCCTAATGAATGGAGGAGGTGATCACGCATGCTCAAAATTGTGATTGCAGCACTGCAGTGGCAAAATATTAAAACGGTACTTACTTTAAAAATGTGCCTCTTATTTGTAGTTCATTTCCTGTTAATGATATATTATATTGTCTAACAGTTAGATTTTTATTATTTGTTTAAATATCGAAATATTTGTACAATGTACACTTATTTTATAATAACAATTTCAAAACACTTTTAATTAGAAAATATTAATATTACAATCCCTGTTTGTTACACCTTTCTTATTTTTGTGCAAGGAACTTGATCCCATAATTTGCAATACATGTTTAATTCACTCTATAGAAATGCTGTTGGCAAGCACACCAATTACAATTTGTATTTGCTAAATTGAGTTACCTGAGTGTAAACCAGTGGAATACTGATCCAGTCATAGTTCAACATTCCTCCACAGCCACCTCGGAATCTGTTCAGTTCATCAATCAATGTCTTCAATGAGAAATCATCTTTGATTCGTCCCTCCTTGCGAGCTCTAGTTATGATGCCACCGGCCCACACCAGAGGCATCCAGTATTTTGGATGCGATGTCTTCTGGTCCAGGTCTTCAAATATCTTCTTCTCATTGGGCTGGAGGAAACCAGATTCAACTAAGTGATCCATTGTTGGAAACCGTTTCTTCACCCTTGGGCTCATCATCCTCAAGGTTATGACCAAGCAGAGATTAACATAGCGAATTATTGTTCTGCGCATCAGCCGTCCTCGGTCATCCTGAAACAGATAACCAAATAAGTAAAATTGTAAAAAATTATGTTATAGGTAAAGTAAAGCACTTAAAACTATCATTTTATATATCCTCTAGACCTTAACTTATATAAATGAACTGTCATTAGACAGAAGGACATCTAAAGATTAAAAATCTTATATGTTGCATTTACATGGCTTTCTCTACTCACTCTTCTACACTCTATTCTTACAAAAGCTTGGGAGTGCTAAGTGAGCAGGGGAAGAGGAAGGTTGTGCTAGTAAGGAGCTCGGTGGCTGAAGAGGAAAAGTGAATTAAGGGACAATGGGAGTTAAAATTACAGTATACAGAATAGGAATTGGACTATTTATGGCAAAAAAGGTTATTAAATGTAAAACTGACCAAAACATGTTGATGAATTGGTTGTGATACTTATGCTCCTAGTGATTGGAGGGATTGAATTAAATCCAGGCCCAAAGAATATGCAAGAAATATGGAGGATCTCGTAGAAAAAATCAACAAGATGAACAGAATGGAACAACGCATAAAAGATAATTTAAACAAAGTGACTGAAGAAATAAAAGAAAATGTTAGTTAAGATGTGCAAGGAATAAATATACAATTTGACAGAATCAAAGAGAGAATGGAAAGAATAGATGAAAGGAGGAGGAGACTCAATTTGGTGTTCACAGGAGTTGAAGAAAGAAGGGGTATATGGCCATAAGAAAAAATAAGAGAAATTTTAACAAATAAACTAGAAAAATGATATATAAATGTTAAAGGATAAATATGCGAACATAGAAATCATAATAATGGGGACTTTAACATAGGAACAGGGGAAAGAGATAAGTAGAAAAAGTAATTAAAATTATTAGAGAAAATAATGTGAGTAAAATATGGAAGGGTATAAAATCAATGTAAAGAAAAAGAGATTAGGAGAAAAGAATGGAATGAATAAGAATAAATGGATATGGATGGTTAATAGAAGAAAATAATGTAAATATAAATAAATATAAGAATTACTAATTGTATTAACATGTAATAATAATCCGAGAAGGCATCCAATATGTAATAACTAAATGCTCAATAATTAATATATTATTATTATTATTATTATTATTATAATCAAAGGAGGGGAGATGACTATAAAATGGCCAGGGCCAGAAGCAGTCACTCCCAATATGATTGTAATTATTTTGGCACTCAATAAATATTACATTACATATTACATTACATTACAAAAGCTTATTCTTCTATCTACTTCTTGTTAAGCGAAATAAACTTTCATTACACGTTTATTTTTAGGCATGAGAAGAATAGTCAGCTAAAGCAAGTCAGATTTTTAAAAAAGTAGTTCGCTGTGTGATGGCTTAGAAATTTCATGCTCTGTATGACCACAAGAATAAACAGGTAGTGACTTAGCACTTGAAAAAAAGTACAGGTATTAGACAACTCAAATAAAAACTAACAAATATCTTAGAAACAGTTAATGCTACAAACAATTTTTAATTTGCATAAATTGTGTGTTTTATTCAGATCTACATTTTTTGTGCAGTAAGATTTTGTTTATCACTTACAGTTTACCAACTATACAAAAGTCATTCAGAAGACTATTCATAGAACATTCAAGGTATACATTTCATTTTCATGCAAATATCTTAAAAATATATGGTACTTTAATAAAAATAATTAGCACCATTTATGAGAAAATCAAAAATGACTAAAAATGCTACATACAGAGGGTAATTTTGAATGAAGGGATTTGCTTTGTGGTGCATACTTAGAAGATGAACTCAATCTGACATTTCGGTTTTGAGCGGCGCTTTCTCTCTCATGCACGTGCACACATCCTTGTTTCCAGAAATGCTTTTTTTTCTTTATTTGTTTTTTTTTGTATTCAAGGGACTTCAAAACATGTATTTTCGATGAAATCTGTGTATGACATTTGTTGATGGAATGCAATACTCCTCTACTTACTATAGGTAAGTAACAGAGAAAGCAAAAAAAAAAAATCACTTTTAATTAATGATTACAAATTTTTGCCTTTAAAATTAGTTGTACTAATGTTTATAACAGCCAATGATGATTGCATGTTATGGATTTTAACGGCATGAATCTACATATCCTTACCTGCCCATGTATCAGGGTGCTAACAAACATAGCCAGGTTGTCAGGCCAGGGTATACATATGTACTGATCCCACCATCTCTTGATCACAATGGACACATAGAAGCCAAGTACAAATGCAATGGGAATCAGGTCACCATAAGCTTGACAGTGAAGTGCTATTTTCTCAAACAATCTGAAAATTAAAGCCAATGAGAATTCATGAGAAACATGAAACACGAGAAAATAAAAGTAAGGGGTTTTCAGAAGTAAGCACCAAATTTGGAGAATGCTAATATGGAACATAACCAAATAGCAGGATGGGTTTAATAGCAATGCGTATTGACATCCTTATTATATCACTTGTCTGGTTTACATTAGTGCAGTGTACAATCAGTCCTGCCCTGCATTCACAGAAAGCTAATAGGAATAAAGGTGTAGTAGTATGCGCTTAAAAGTCTGAGATCATGGATTAGTTGTGTAGACTGAACTATATAAAATTCAACACAATGGAGCCAACACTTGATAATAAAATTAGAAAGCGCAGCTCTATGAATATTCTAACACAGCAGGTGCTGAAATGTAACTTGTTCAAAGAATTAGCAAATGCAAAGCTTACTCACATTATACCAGCTCAGCAAAGAAAAAATCCAAAATAATCAGAGTTAACTGCAGAAGTAAAATAACTAGGAGCTAAACTTCCTATCTTCACTGCATCATTGGCAGCCTCATTCCATGGCATGGCAATGTGACCAGGAATCGATACAAAAGATCGGCATACCTCTCCAATGTTAAGCTGCTGGAAACAGACCTGAAAGCACATCACTAAAGACTTGTAAACAGTCTGAACAGATAACACAAAAGCTGAACTTCTGTAGCCAACTTTACAAAACAGCCCAACAAAGATCAAAGAGTTTTACAGAACATTGAGAAGGCAGGTGATGACTAAAGAACCATCATGGAAATCAATTTGTACAAATATGAGTATATTGTATTGTGATGGAGCCTTTGCTGGCCTTCTGTGGATAGCAGGCTTGTTTCCCAATGCCAGCCAGCATACAATTGGTTGGAGAGAGAGATAGGAGGTACTTCAACTTTTGAACGGTCTGTAACGCTTATCAGGAAGCCAGTATAAGCTTCCAGACCTACCCTTGCTCCATTCATACCAAACCTTTGAGGGTTTGGTTATAAAAGTGAGTGATCCCCATCACAAGCAAGTTGTTGAAAGGTTCAGTCCAATGCCAGCGAGTTCTCTCTGTGTGAGGCTAGAGGACAAGTCTTGTGTTCCGTATGTCAACAAGTGAGCGGAAGAGAGAAGAGGCTGATTTGTATGACATTAATTGAAGTCCTACATGCAAGAAAACTGAAGGGTGACTAGAGGAGAAGTGGACAAACTCACTGTCTATCTTGTACGTGAAAGAATATTCATTTTAAACTGACAGTATTATTAATAAATAATGAATAGAACTAACCTAATCCCTGAACAGCATCAAGGTTAATGAAGGCAGAATTACAAACACTATTATGACACAGGAAAATGAAAAAACTCTTGTGTATGCAACAGTTATCTCACATGTGGCTTATTTACTTCCTGCAACTATCAGAATTTCACAGTTATAGTGCAAAATATAAAGCTTGCTGTTTGTTGCTGAGATATGCATGGAACTTTTGCCATTGCTGATGTGCATGTGACATGCTGTCCTTTGAGAAACATATGGAATATTAAAACTAAGCATGAAGAATGGTTATTTTTCACTTGTCTGTAAATATGGAATTTTGGATGTCTCATATAAGGTTAATAAGGACCACCCTGTTTTCAAACCCATTTTAAATGTTGTGCTGCTATTGGGTCATTCTATGGTAATTCATTAAAAATGGCACAAGAATTCCAAAACAAAGCGGCAGCTAACCAAGGCTTTTATTGGGAATTTTACTTCGATAATTATTGTGTTTTACTTGAGAGTGAAACAGATCTGAAAATTGAGGCAGTATTTTTAACACTTAAATAATTTCACAGTCTAATTATATAATATCTAAATTCAATAACAGCCCACCTTGAAGCAATATGTGTAATAATTTGTAAAATGTATGTAACAGTCATTGCATATGCTTGTATTATTGTATACATGTTCAATAATGTTATGTGAATGTATTAAGTAATTTAATAATGTAGGAGCTGTGAGAATAATAAGTTAAAAGTTGCTAACAATGAAGTAACAATGAGGTAACCTTGAGTCAATAATGAGTAAGAAAGTTTAACAGTACTACTTGTGATTCTTGGAGTAACAATAATGTAATTTTAGTGACAGTTTATAAAATAGCCAATCAACAACCAGAAAAAGCTTTAGTTAAACGAAGGTGTTCTATTAGAGTAGGATTGGCCAATCAGAAACTTGAAATACAGAAATTTACAAGTTTAGACGGTTGAAATCAATTCAGTTGCCTGCAGACAGCGTTACTAACCAGACGCAAAAAGTGTCCTCAAGAAATATAATATGCTGGAAATGTTCTTCAGTTGCACCGCAACCCTGCTAAGAGAAACGTATCTCTAATAATAATACTGTCGCAGCCGAGGCAATCATAAATATATAATATTTAAAGAAACAGTCAAAATTACAAAGTTATTAATATTTTTAAACTTGGGGCAAAGGCCACCTGAAAGTACATTTGGGGCGAAGGCTATCAGAAACTGTTTACCATACGTGTGGTTACAACTACAAGTTCGGCTCCCCAACAGTTTAAATATTATACAACTCCTTCAATACAAACTACTTCAAATTGACACCCAAAGCGTGGTGCAAACAACGTAAATAAATAACATCTTCAAAATAAAGCATAGTTAAAACTTTCTAGATATAATTATAAACATCAGATACTTTCTGTAATTTATATTATACAAAACTTTTATGCTTTAATGGATGATCATAATCTGCTGCGTTAACTACTGTCCTATCCTGTTCAGGTTGGTATATAAACAATATCATCACAAATTCCCTTTTCTGAAAATTCTTTTTTTTGGATTCAGGGAGTTTCAAAGCATGTATTTTTAGTGAAATCACAAATTTTTGGGTGGAATACAACATTTCTTCTACCTACTATAGAGAGGTGCTAGAGAAAGTAAAAAATCTGATGTGTTACATTCACATGGCTTCCCCTAATGATTATCCTTAGTTTTTATATAGCATTCTTGCAAAAGTTTATTTTTCTATTTGCTTCATGCTAATCAGAAATGCTTGCAGATATTGTTTCATTACACAGTTCAATTTAAGTACAAGAGGAATACAGGATACTGAAACAGTAGTTAAATCTTTAAAAAAATCAGGTAACTATATGATGACTGAAATTCCATACACTTTGTGTTACATTGCAAGAAACAACTGAATGGTGACAGCACTTCCAAAAATAATAAACTATTGAAAACTTCAAACCAATAGCAATGATCTTGGAGATAAGAAAGAAAACAGGGAGAAAAAAAAAGTTTTAAAGACATTTACTTTTGTTTAGTAAGATTTTGTATATATCTTATAGCTTATCAGTTAAAAGATATTCATAAAGTTTATTCCTAATACTGAGGAATTCACAGGCTTATTTTTGAAAAATTCATGGCATAAATTTCATTATTTGTGTGAATATTTTAAACACAGGGTACTACTTAAAAGCAGCAGAAACATTTTTGAGAAAATAAACAATAACAAGCATTTTTTTTTATGTAAAGGTAGTTTGGGGTAAGGGGATTTTCTTGAATCCTGGAAGATGATGAACTTAAATAAAAAGTTTGGTTATCTGACTTTTCAATTGAGTTATAGTGATGCAGATACACACAAGACCTCCCCCCTCTCCCAGAGAGCCTCACATGTATTTCTGGTAAAATCACAATATAAAATGTTTGGGTGGACAGTACTTTCTCTATAAATCTACTATAAATCAATGCTAAAGAAATAAAAACAGAAAATGAATTGTTTTTTAGCACTAGCCATTTTCAAAGTAATCATTATTTTAAGCTACTTTCAGAACCAGTATATAGGCTATGCAATGAAGAAGACAAAACTACTTCTTGGATACTCTTTAAATGTAAAGCCTTATGTAGTAAAAGGTACAGGGTATATTAACCTTGAGGAAGATGTTCCTACAAAGAATTTATTTAAAAATCTACTTAACTACGAAGATAGGAGACTAATGCAATGACCCTCAAAGGTTTTAATGTTAAGGAAAGGTATAACTCACCTCCGTCTTTATGTAAATCAAATCATATCAAAACAGTAAGCTAGATTAAAAATATCAGTGATTCTCCCCCCATTCCACATGAGCTCAATAACTTATGATACAAACAGCCACCTGTTCTTTTCCACATCTCTCATATAACTGTGGAGGAATAAATGTAAGTCAATGTAATCCAATTGTAAAATTCTTCCTAGGCAACATTTTTAACATGATTAAAGGTAAGTAGATAACCACTTTCTATATGAATAGTTTAGTAAATAAGGGATGCCTGTTAAATAATGATTAGGAAATTAACATAAGCAATTAAAGACTTCAAATTTCAGTGCTCTTTCAAGGTATTTAACAGATAAAGTGACTTGAATCCATTGGCACCTTTTGCAGTATAAGAATTATCTGAAAATCCACCTGCTATTAATTTACCAAAATGTTTATCAAGGATCAAGATTTTTAAAAGATAACACATGCTCAATAGGAATGTTACCTCTTATCTTATCAGTCCATTAAAAGATAATTGATCATGACATACTTACAGTCTATTATCAGGACTGAGTGTGAATCTATAAACTCCACTGAGGCTGAAGTAGACCACTGAATACACTATGAGATTTGGCCACAGAAGCTTGTAAATACTACCTCGCCACCTGTAAAATAAGAGTTTGTATGTAATTCTTGATATAAACTTAGTTTACTCCAAAAATTTATTGAATATAGTGACGTATCAAAAGAAGGAATAGCCCACCTCCGTGGTGTGGGTCTAGAGTGACTCCTCACATTTAAGAGGTTCCGAGTTCAAATCTCGGTTATAGTGAATTACCCGGAAAAGATTTTTTTCTAGGGTTTTCCCTTATCCTGAGAAGATTAATGTCAGGTAACGCTAAGCTCTAGGGGCCTCGGGCCACTTTGAACACTATTTCAACCATTTCATTCATTCGCTGTCTGAATGACCTCCTTGATTGAAAGATAACTTCAAGCACCCCCCCCCCCCAAAAAAAGAGGAAATAACATATTACTTTTTCAAAAAGTAACCAAAAGATTAGTACCAGAAGATTTTGAATCAATATGTGTCATGAGACTGTATTCCTTGGTAAAGGTTACAGGTATAATGAAATGGTATTAAAACCATGCAGGTACAATATGCCTATAGGTAGAGAACATAGAATTTCACATTTAATTTTGAAAACGAATTCTGATATAAATATTAGATTTCACATTTTAAAGCTAATTAGCTGTGAGATTATCACAGTAATTTCGCATGAATTTGAAGGAGATTTTAGGTAAAAAAAAAAAAAATGCTATATTACGTAAGGACGTGTGCAGTATAATAAAAATGATTTTATAAATAAATTATTATACATATTAAAATTAAACACAAACTTTACAATAGTGAGAAAAAGTAGTACTTTATTTGTAGGAAGACCTACTTTTTACTTTCTCTACTACGTATAGTAAGTAGGGGAAGTATTGTATTCCACCCAAAAATTCGATACCGAGATTTCACCGGAAATACATGTTTTGAGGCCCCCTGAATCCAAAAAAAAGCATTTTTGGAAACATGTCCGTGTGTGAACAGCATAACTCAAAAACGAACAGTCGGATAAACACCAAACTTGGTATTTAGGTTCAGTATCTTCCAGAGATGCGACACGAAGGTTTTCAAGAAAATCACTCCACTGCAGATTACCCTTTACATGGATGATTTTTCGAAAAGTTTAATTTTCTCAAAAATGGCTCTAACGATTTTGATTAAAATATCATATGTTTAAGATATTTTCATGACAAATAAAATGTATATCTCGAATTTTCTGGGAATGTCTCCAAAAGTATTCTTCATTGTGAACGACTTTTGCATAACTGGTAAACCATAAGAGATAGACAAAATATTTCTACACAAAAAATGCAGATCGCGTTAAAATACACAGTTTATGTCATATACATTTTTGTTGTTGAGTGAACCATTTTAGAGGTATTGCTTGTTATTCCCTTAAATTTTCCAATACTTATACTTTTTCTCGAATTCATTATTCATTTTTTTATGTCCTGGACATGCAAAGAGAATGGAATGCACACATAGCAACCAACGCTTAAAAGATTTGACTGTCGCTTAAAACCTACCATATTCCCCTTGCATCTACAAGAAAATTAGCAATAAGATTAACATCTCGATTAACATGAAGCATATGGAGAATAAGCGTTTGTAAAAATAGTTTGTACAAGAGTAGAGAAAGTCATGTGAGTGTAACACATCAGATTTTTTATTTAGCAACATGCCAACTCCCTTTGAGCCTTGGCCTTAACACCAACACCCTTTCAGGTAGTGAATACCTTTTTTCTCCTGTGTCAAGTGTGAATGACTGGGTTTTTGGAGTAGGGGTGGAACGTGTGTTTTGGCTAGAATTCAGATGTTTAAACAGTAAATCTAATGTTTTTTTTTTCCGCTAAAGTATTGAAATACAATATTTCCTGAAGTAACTAATTTCGCTTTAAAACACATCCATCACAAAAAGTTGCAATAAAATATTGCAATTATAGCTATTGCAATTATAGCTATTGCTACGGTCATATTTGCAAAGAAAAACACCTTTCTTTTTAATTAACAATTTGTCGCTTTTATCGGTACTGTGAAATTCTGTGAAATTCCTATAGGTTGAAGTGCATCCGGAGTAAATGGTAGAAAACGGCAACAGTCGCTACAAGACAGGAAGAAATAATGCATCATCCATGCTTGTGTTGCAAGGATGGCATGTTTGCCTCATAAACTTGGGGATCAGGTTTTTCCTTGCACATTCATTATCCACAGAAATTAAGACTGTTAAATAATGGTTAACTCACTAAACAAATATTCATTTATTTTTTACAGTTATTTATATTTGTGCTAAGGAATGTACAAGTGAATATGACTGGCATTCATCCCTGGCTCTATACTAATCATATTCATGATTTACAGTACCATTCTGTTTATTTTATAATTCTTTAACTCTGGTTTGCTATTTTTATTGTGATATTTGTCTCTATTCACTATCCAGATCAATTTATTCTTCTTGTTCAAACATTCCCTACCATCCTAATATCTTTTTGAAGCATTTCATCTATCTTTCATCTATTACTTTTATCTTAAACCATTTTTTGTAAATATACTCTTCTCTCAAAATCCTGGTTCTTTTACATTTAAATATATGTTCAACATCTTCATTTCCACACATATAGGACACTGAGTTTGTGGAATACTTTTCCTTAAGCCTTTTAACCTCCATACTTCTGCTCTTACCCAGGTAATACTTTTTTGTTCCTCTTTATTTTTCATGTCTATATATTTTTTGCCTCCCCAAGTACTTTTCATCTGTGTATAGAAAACCAAAAATCTTTTTTTCAGCCATCTCACTAAATATTTGCTGTATTTCAATATTCTCAAATCTCTTTCTTGCCATTTTTCCAGAAGTTATTCACATTATTTTCCTTTCTTCTCCATACCTCTCCTCATGCATTACTTTCCAAGTTATTTCAAAGACTATTTACCGGAGCACTACTCTTTAAATTTTTCTCTTGATATTCTAGACAGTTTTAAGTTAACAATTCTGAACCAATATTTCAGTGCTCTTTCCATAATCTTTCCCTTACTTTTTACTCTGCCCACTTCTATTTGAGCTACCTGCCTAACAGTTGCATTTGGTAGCCCAAGTATTTCTCTGCAGAACATCCCATGCACCTCATCTATGCTTTCCCATCCTCCTTCTAATCCCCATACTTCTATACCATATAGCATTTTTGCATCGACCACCATAATATATATTTTTTCTAGCGTTTAATATTTATATTCAGTACTCTTATATTTGCAACTTCTAATAGTTGATATAGCACCTCTTCTTTTTGCTAGTGAAATGTCTTTATTAATTTATTAATATGCTATAGCTATGCAAGTGATCTATGATAGAACAATAGAACAAAATTGGTACTTCAGCTCTTCCTCCTCCTTTTTCTGCTTAAAAATTCTGAGCCAATTACAGAAGAAAACTATAACTAACCTGAAGAGTAGCTTCCAAAAACATCCCAGTCCTTTACATGTGGCAACTTCTGCAGTATAAGTGATGGTCATGGTGGTGGCCCTCCGTCAGTTTCCTGAAATAACAAAGTTTTTTTTTTTTTTATTTTGCTTGCTAATTCCTTGGAATTACATTAAATCCTTTCTTAGTGGAACTCTTTATATTGAAAAAAGGCACTATGCAGGATTTCAGAATTTGCATTTATGAGATTACCAAGCTCTGTTGCCGATTTGATGAGCAATTCATCTTCAATTTTATTATACAGACAACCTCTAATCTTTTATCTTTCTCATACAGTTTCCCAACTATACAAAATACACTACAAATGAAGAGGATTTCTCAAACTATTCATAAAAAATTCAATATAAACATTTTATTCATCATGCAAATATCTTAAAAATGTGATATCAAAATGCTTTTGAGAAAATAAAAAACAATAATTAAAATAATAAAAATAATTTTATATTAAAGGGTTATGGCATGAAAAAATGTTCACCTTCTTCCTTTAAAGATGAGTATTCTTTGAGTTAAGCTGTCCGTCAATCCCAAATCCCTTCTCTTTCACTCCCATACACACATTTCTAAAATGCTTTTTATGAATTTATGGGACCCCAAAACGTGTATTTCTAATTAGATCTCATACTATGGACTGAATACTTGCAGCAACTAACAGTAAAAACAAAAAAACTAATGGTGTTAGAAGAAAACAAATGCAAACCTGTGACTTTATTTGCATTTCGCTGGTAGTGCTCTAAGAAATACAGACAGTTTTAATATTTAGTGCTGTTTTCAAGTCATCCTCCATGGTCTAAGGATACCATGCTAGCCTCTGGTTCCCGAGTCATGGGTTCAAACCCGACAGAGGGTGATGGCTTTTTTTCAGGTGTAAAAATCCTTAGCATGGCTTGCTTCAATAGGGAAGCAAAGTCAATGTTGCGGATTTACAGCACGTAAAAGAACCTCAAGCCTGATAAAGAGACCTCAAGCAAAATTTCTGGTCTTTCACGCCCAATATAGAAGGACCATAATATTAAAGAGCATCTATAAATAAAATTCAATTTAATTTTGAAGTTTTGAGCAGGTGATGCATGAAGAAATGTAAGAATGGCAGAAACCAACAACACCAGAAAAAGCAATACACAATTTCTTCTTCATGCAAAGATCCTAAACATTTTAATAAAAATGTTAACCAAAATTATGAGTTGTTTTTGAGAAAATAAAGCAATAATATCCTAATAAAGGATTATTTGGGTTGGGGAAACTTTGTCTTACTTCTTAAAAGATGTCCAGCAATTGTTTTTAGTTATGTTGTCAACTCTCCCTCCTCCATTCTTTCTTACACACATTTCTAAAATGTTTAAAAAAAGGGGGTGCACCTGAATATGTGTATTTCTGGTGAAATTTCATACCATGCAGCAAATAATTCTTCTATCTTAGTTACCTAAGCAACACTGAGAGCAAAACTCATTTTAATTGAATAATGAAATACTTAACATGATTATATTTTAAGTAAATAAAGGAAAGGTTGTACACAAATAGCACCATACTTAGAAACAAATGTAAATCCATGTTTATTTATTTTTTAATCTTGATTAATCTTTTAGTTTCATGTGTTGTTTATTGAGGTGCTGTGCTAAGAAATTCAAACACTTTTGGTCCAAATGTTCCCAAGAGTTTCGAGCAGTTGAAGGGTGCAAGAAGCATAAGAACAGGAGAAGCTGGCAGCATAAGGGAAAGCGTAAGTCTAGCACTGTGGTAAGTGGCTTCGGTCGATGAATTTCTTGTAAATGAGAAAAACTTAGAGACAGACAAAAACTTTCTATTGCCAAAATACAGATCTCTATAAAGTATACAAAAGCCCCCTCCCCTCCAAAAAATAACATTAACAATTTTCGAGATATCTGCCATTCTTCGCTTGAATTTTCTAGCATTCTAAACAATACACCTGAAGTGCTATGTAAGCTTTGTTTTGTTTCCCCTGAAGCCATTTAGAGAGTATGCAACATAAGGGCCAGCGTATGCTGACCTTAATTTTATGCATTTGACTCATCTCAGCTTCTTTACTTAAGGGCAATATGTGTATTGAAACCATTTCCGCCGGTGTCCGTCATGATTTACAGGAAATACATAATCAAGTTTTTGCAGCAAGAAAAATTTGTAGAATACTTTGAATATGAATGAGAATGGGAAGAGAAATTGATGCTAAGATTATTCGTGCCATATAAGCACCTACCTTAGTAGGTAAGAGGAAGCAATGCATTCCATCTTAAAATTCGATGTCGAGACTTCATCGGAAATACATGTTTTGATATGTGAAAGAAAATACAAAAACATCTGTGTGTGTAAGAGAGAGAGAGAGAGAGAGAGGGAGGGAGTGAGAGGGAGAGAGAGGGAGAGAGAGGGAGAGAGAGAGAGAGAGAGAGGGAGAGAGAGAGAACAGCACAACTAAACCAATTTAATGTGTTACATTTACATGAATTTCTCTACCCTCTATCGCTTATTAGTGGATACACAAATTATTCTTATGAAAGTTTATTTTCCTATCTACTTCACCATAATCGAGCTAAACCTTTCCGGAAACAGCCGCATTACACACATCGTTATAGATACAAAGGGAACAGCGATAGTCAAATGTTTAGGAACTGGACGCTATACGCTGGCCTTAAAATCCATACTGTTTCCACGACATCGCGAGAAACACCTGAAAATTGACAGGACTTGAAAAGAATGACAAGTATTAAACAATTCACACCAATAATAAACATCTCGGAAATGGCTGATGCAACAAAAAGTCTTTTGAAATAAACTGCGTGTTTTAAAGACATCTTTTTTTTTGGGGTACGGTTTCGTCTATCGCTTAACATTTACCAATTATACACGATTACACAAAATCCCTTCCGAATGAAGAGAACTTCACAGGCTATTCCCAGAAAATCATGATACACGTTTTATTTCCCATGTAAACATCTTGAATATGTGGTACTTTAATCTATGGTTGGAGCCATTTTTTTTAAAAAATCAAAATTTTCGAAAAATGCTCCACATAAAGGGTAATTGGGATGGGGGACTTTCTTGAAAATCCTTTGGAACATATTGAATTTAAATACCAAGTTTGGTATTTATCCGACTTTTCGTTTTTGATCTGTAGTGTTCACACACACACACACACACACACACGTGAAATTTTGACATCGAATCTTTGAGTGGAATACAATACTTCCCCTACCTATTATGCGCAGTAAAGAAAGTAAAAAGGATACGTTGGATGTATACCAAACTTTTAAGTTCAACATCTTCCAAAGATGTGACACAAAGATTTTTCAAAAACTCACCCATCCCAAATTACTTCTTACATAGAAAAGTTTGTTAGTTTTGATTTTTTCAAAAAATGGCCTTAACGATTTTGATTAAAATACCTACCATATGTTTAAGATATTTACATAGCTAATAAACTTCATCCTGAATTTTGATAACTTTGTGTAGCTTGTAAACCACGAGAGACAGAGAGAAAGAAATTACTACACAAGAAATGTACATCTCTTTAAAACATGTACTGTTTCAAACTGCTTTTCTTGTGACATCAAGCATTCCAAGACATTCGTTGCTATTGGTTTAAATTCGTCATTTTTTTTTGTCATTTTTTGAACTGCTGTCAGTTATTTCTCGTGGTCATGCAAAGAGTATAGAATTCCAAGGTGAGCATATAGCGACACGCTTTTTAAACATTTTACTATCGCTTCAGCCTCCTAAATTTCCTCTTGCACCCAACGAAATGTATAATAAAACGCATTTCTGCATTTATCTCATCAACATGAAGTAAATAGAAAAATAAGCTTTTGTAAGAAAAGTTTGTAGAAGCTATTTAAAAATAAACGATAGTGGTTAGAGAAAGTCATGCGACTGTAACAATCAGGTATTTTAAAATACTGAAATCTTTATTCTAATTCTTGTAACCAATTGCCTATATTTTAAACATTTTAATACTTTATTAGGGACCTGCTCTGGCCCACTACACCCCTACATGTTTTACAAGCGTCTGCAAAGAGGAAAAAATAGCTTTATACTATAATCACAGACTCTGTTTATCGTAAAATTTATAAACGTGGCTCTTTTTATATTTTTCTTGAGGTTGCCGGGCAGCTCCACTTTTATATCCGAGTCTAACCAAGACCCACCATAAGGTTCGTTTGAGAATAGTTAATGCACTGCATTTTAATGACGTCCTCCTTGGTGTAGTGGTTACCATGCTTAGCCTCTAGTTCCCGAGGTCGCGGGTTCAAACCTGGGGGAAGGCGATGGATTTTTTTCGGGCGTAAATATCCTTAATATGGCTTCCTTCGAAAGGGAAGTAAAGCTGGTGGTCCCGTAGATTTACGGCACGTAAAAGAACCTCAAGCCTGATAAAGACGCCTCTGAGCAAAATTACCGGTCTTTCACGCTCAATATAGAATGGGACTCTTAAGGACTACAGCAATTAAAGAGCGTCCATAAATAAAACTCAATTTCTTTTACTGCATTTTAATGAGCGATTGGAGGTGCATAGTCCACATTTACAACCCATGGGAGAGAAATTAATTTTTAATCCCAAGCCGGAATCGGGGTTTGTTTTATAATTTATATTTGCGTGTTCTCTGGAAGGGTAGTAATACTGAAATACAAGTTATTGTTCCGCGAAATTAACTTGTGTATCGCAACCATGGTACTGTTCTTGCTTTGTTTGGATGTAGTTTCTCTCCACAGCAGGAGGGAGCCAATATTTCAGCACGCTAATTCCATCCACGCCTTATAGGGCACCAGTCGACCAGCTATCATGTTCTGATTTTCATACTTTTTGCGCTGTATGAGAAAGAAAGTTCGTTTTAAAATGAAGGGGGAGACATTCAATCCTATATATATATATATATATATATATATATATCTATATATAATATATAATCTCTATAATATATATATATTATAGTTGTAGTCATAAAATAAAAATCCCAAGCTACCGCGCTTCAAGTTTCTAGACTCTTAAGGCTGGTTCACAACCGCCCGAGAACGGAAACCAGAACTGGAAGCTATGCAGCATACAAGATTTTGGTTCACAACAGAACGGAAACGAGAACGGGAATGCATATCGATGATCGTCTCGATCACAAAGTGAAAGTCGATTTTGCGCTTTGGGCTTTCATTTGTTTTTATCCGACCAATGATATTCGTTTACCTACTTCCAATTTAGCCAAATAATGCGGGTTAGCCAACGCCAAAATTCGATATAGTAAACATTATCTAAGTGCATATCCGTTACATTTCCGGTCCCTCACCCAGCTTTCATTCCTTTGGCATACATTAAACTTGTTTATTGCTCTTTGTTTATTTCTAGCGGTTTTTGCTGTCCTTTGTAGCTGTTGTCATTGCTTTTTAGGCAATAGTCAGTTTTGAGTTACACGTAAACAAACTACAGATTACCCTTGCACTACAAGAACCAACGCTCAATGGATCTGCGGGTATCAGGACCTGAGGTTAGGAAGCACATATACTAACAATTTCTTCCAGTTTTATGTTTCCAGCTTGCGAGTACAGAGAACACTAGCGACTGTATCATGTCACGACCGTCTATAATAACCTCTAGAGTGAAGAGTCTACTATTCACAATACGGATCCAATAGGCCGAGCCCGAGAACGAGAAAATTAAAACTTGGGCAAGTCTTCTTTAAGGCTGGTTCACAACCGCCCGAGAACGGTAACCAGAACGGAAACGAGAACGGAAAGCAATGCAGCATGCAAGATATTGGTTCACAACAGCACGGCAACGCGAACGGGAATGCATATCGATCACAAAGTGAAAGTCGATTTTGCGCATTGAGATTTCATTTGTTTTTAACTGACCAATGACATTTTCCACCTAATTCCAATTTAGCCAAGCCAACGTCAAAATTCGATTGAGTAAACATTATCTAAATGCATATTCATTACATTTCCGATCCCTCTACTTATGCCAAACCTTCATTCCTTTATTTAATGGCATACATTAAAATTGTTTATTGAATAATGTAACGTGTAAAATGGATAGGCAAATGCAACAATAAAGCTGTTTTAGAATGAATAGTAGAACAATATGAAATTGATCACAAAAAGGAAAAGATATTGATTGGGATAATTAATGAGAACAAATTGCTAAGATATATACTAGGAGAAATAGTGGCTCGGAAAAGATTTGGCCAAGATTCGAACTACGGATATTCGGCACTTTGTATCGATGCTCTTACCGCTTCAGTTACCATGGCGCATCATACTCTCGTCTGATTTGAGTATCCCAGTAACTTGTGCCCAAACATGAGTAGTGTGAACCGCTTCAGTTACTATGGCGCATTATACTCTCATCTGGTTCGAGTATCCCAGTAACTTGTGCCCAAACATGAGTAGTGTGAACCGCTTCACTTACCATGGCGCATTATACTCGCCTCTGATTCGAGTATCACAGTAACTTGTGCCTAAACATGAGTAGTGTGAACCGCTTCAATTACTATGGCGCATTATACTCACCTCTGATTCGAGTATCCCAGTAACCTGTGCCTAAACATGAGTAGTGTGAACCGCTTCAGTTACCATGGCGCATTATACTCACCTCTGATTCGAGTATCCCAGTAACCTGTGCCTAAACATGAGTAGTGTGAACCGCTTCAGTTACCACGGCGCATTATACTTTCATCTGGTTCGAGTATCCCAGTAACTTGTGCCCAAACATGAGTAGTGTGAACCGCTTCAGTTACCATGGCGCATTATACTCACCTCTGATTCGAGTATCCCAGTAACCTGTGCCTAAACATGAGTAGTGTGAACCGCTTCAGTTACCACGGCGCATTATACTTTCATCTGGTTCGAGTATCCCAGTAACTTGTGCCTAAACATGAGTAGTGTGAACCGCTTCACTTACCATGGCGCATTATACTCACCTCTGATTCGAGTATCCCAGTAACCTGTGCCTAAACATGAGTAGTGTGAACCGCTTCAGTTACCATGGCGCATTATACTCACCTCTGATTCGAGTATCCCAGTAACCTGTGCCTAAACATGAGTAGTGTGAACCGCTTCAGTTACCATGGCGCATTATACTCACCTCTGATTCGAGTATCCCAGTAACCTGTGCCTAAACACGAGTAGTGTGAACCGCTTCAGTTACAACGGCGCATTATACTTTCATCTGGTTCGAGTATCCCAGTAACCTGTACCTAAACACGATTAGTGTGAACCGCTTCAGTTACCACGGCGCATTATACTCTCATCTGGTTCGAGTATCCCAGTAACCTGTACCTAAACACGAGTAGTGTGAACCGCTTCAGTTACCACGGCGCATTATACTCTCATCTGGTTCGAGTATCCCAGTAACCTGTACCTAAACACGAGTAGTGTGAACCGCTTCAGTTACCACGGCGCATTATACTCTCATCTGGTTCGAGTATCCCAGTAACCTGTACCTAAACACGAGTAGTGTGAACCGCTTCAGTTACCACGGCGCATTATACTCTCATCTGGTTCGAGTATCCCAGTAACCTGTACCTAAACACGAGTAGTGTGAAAGAGAAATAATCAAAAACATTAGTTCGCCCTAATGGTGGTTATCTATAGGGTCTTTCAACAAGAGTGTCCTATCTTTTAACACATGATAGCTGCCGATGCTATTGAGTTACAGCAGTCATTTTTACTTTCTCTACTACGTATAGTAAGTAGGGGAAGTATTGCATTCCACCCAAAAATTCGATACCGAGATTTCACCGGAAATACATGTTTTGAGACCTCCTGAATCCAAAAAAAGCATTTTTGGAAACGTGTGTGTCTGTGTGTGTGTGTGTGTGTGTCTGTGAACAGCATAACTCAAAAACGAACAGTCGGATAAACACCAAACTTGGTATTTAGGTTCAGTATCTTCCAGAGATGCGACACGAAGGTTTTCAAGAAAATCCCCCCAACCCAGACTACCCTTTACATGGAACATTTTTCGAAAATTTTGATTTTCTCAAAAATGGCTCTAACGATTTTGATTAAAATATTATATGTTTAAGATAATGTCATAAGAAATGAAATGTATATCTTGAATTTATTGGGAATGTCTCCAAAAGTATTCTTCATTGTGAACGACTTTTGTATAACTGGTAAACCATAAGAGATAGACAACATTTTACTACACAAAAAATGTAGATCTCGTTAAAATACACAACTTATGTCATATACATTTCTTTTGTTGAGTGAACCGTTTTCGAGATATTGCTTGTTATTCCCTTAAATTTTCCAATACTTATACTTTTTCTCAAATTCGTTATTCATTTTTACTTTCTCTACTACGTATAGTAAGTAGGGGAAGTATTGCATTCCACCCAAAAATTCGATACCGAGATTTCACCGGAAATACATGTTTTGAGACCTCCTGAATCCAAAAAAAGCATTTTTGGAAACATGTCCGTGTGTGTGTGTGTGTGTGTGTGAACAGCATAACTCAAAAACGAACAGTCGGATAAACACCAAACTTGGTATTTAGGTTCAGTATCTTCCAGAGATGCGACACGAAGGTTTTCAAGAAAATCCCCCCACCCCAGACTATCCTTTACATGGAACATTTTTCGAAAATTTTAATTTTCTCAAAAATGGCTCTAACGATTTTGATTAAAATATCATATGTTTAAGATAATGTCATGAGAAATGAAATGTATATCTCGAATTTTCTGGGAATGTCTCCAAAAGTATTCTTCATTGTGAACGACTTTTGCATAACTGGTAAACCATAAGAGATAGACAAAATTTTACTACACAAAAAATGTAGATCTCGTTAAAATACACAACTTATGTCACATACATTTCTTTTGTTGAGTGAACCGTTTTCGAGATATTGCTTGTTATTCCCTTAAATTTTCCAATACTTATACTTTTTCTCAAATTCGTTATTCATTTTTTTATGTCCTGGACTTGCAAAGAGAATGGAATGCGCCGCATAGCAACCAGCGTTAAAATATTTGACCATCGCTTAAAAGCTACCATATTCCCCTTGCATCTACAAGAAAATTAGCAATAAGATTGACATCTCGATATCTCGATTAACATAAAGCATATGGAGAATAGGCGTTTGTATAAATAGATTGTACAAGAGTAGAGAAAGTCATGTGAGTGTAACACATCAGATTATTTTATGTCCTGGACTTGCAAAGAGAATGGAATGCGCCGCATAGCAACCAGCGTTAAAATATTTGACCATCGCTTAAAAGCTACCATATTCCCCTTGCATCTACAAGAAAATTAGCAATAAGATTGACATCTCGATATCTCGATTAACATAAAGCATATGGAGAATAGGCGTTTGTAAAAATAGATTGTACAAGAGTAGACAAGAAAATTAGCAATAAGGTTGATATCTCGATTAACATGAAACATATGGAGAATAGGCGTTTGTAAAATTAGATTGTACAAGAGTAGAGAAAGTCATGTGAGTGTAACACATCAGATTTTTTTCATGTGATTACAGTTGTTATTGACAAATAGCCATGGAACGTTACAGCATTCATCTACGCGTAGAAATTGTGAAAATTTCTTATCAAATTGGATCATCTGTTCGCCAAACCTTCCGTGTATTGCGTGAAGTTTACGGTGTGCATAATCGTCCCTGCGAGAGAATGATTCGGCGTTTGATTGATAAATTTGAAAGAAGAATGATTCTGTCAGCGATCAAAGAACGCCTATACGTAATCGACGTAAGCGCTCCAACAAAAACATAGGCGCCGTTCGTGAGAGTCTACGCGAGAACGGAAACAAAGCAATTGCTCGTCGAGCGCAAGAATTGGTGCTTTCGCCGACAACTTGGCGAATTCTGCATCTGGACTTGAAGTTCCACTCTTACATATTGGTGTTAACTCAAGAACTAAAACCCAACGACCATAGGTTGCGCCGTGTGTTCGCTGACTGGGCTTTGGAGCAATTGGAAGCTGACCCGAATTTTTGTCGAAAAATCATCTTCAGCGACGAAGCCTACTTTTGGATAGATGGTTGTATTAACAAAGAAAATTGCCGTTATTGGAGCAATCACAATCCAATGCAGATTCAAGAACGACCACTTCATCCCCAAAAGGCTACTGTGTGGTGTGGATTTTGGTATAGTGGAATCATTGGTCCGTATTCTTTCCAAGATGAAGATGGAAAAGCTCTAACTGTCAATGGAGAAGATACCGGGCTCTTATAAGGGACTATTTTTGGCTTCAATTGGATGTTATGGATCTCAGAAACACCTAGTTCCAGCAAGATGGTGACACACGCCATACTGCTCTCGAAACAATCGATCTTTTGAAGAAGTTCAGAGGTTTCATCATTTCCCGTGGTGGTGATGTTAACTGGCCCCCGAGGTCATGTGATTTAACGTCGTTGGATTACTCCTTGTGGGGTTATGTTAAATCTCGAGTTTATGTCAACAAGCCAGAAACAGTAAATGATCTTATGAATAACATCACGCGTGTTATTCGTGAAGTTGGACCTAATTTACGTTCTTCTGTCATTGAAAATTGGGTCAACCGTATATGCGCAACCCAACGAAGTCGCGGCGGTCACTTAACTGATGTTCTCTTCCACGCGTAATGACATTAATTATGTTCCAAACTAAAAAGAAGAAATAAACCTCTATCATTTACAGAACGTGTTTCATTTAAGTTCAAAGATACCTCTTGTTGAAAGCCCGGAAAGTAAGTCACTTGCAACATTTATGTCTATAACATTTGAGATTGCCTTGGGAGATTTACTTATATAGATGAGAAGGTTTACTGAGGATATCTCAGTATCTCGCCACGGTAGTTCAAGCGATAAAGCATCGGTATGGTGAACCGAAGATCCATGGTTTGAGTTCTGACCGTGGTATTGCATTTTTCAAGTCTGATCCATCGTGCTGATGTTGATGTGATATCTACTCGTTCTTAGGGAAGAGAAATTCCTGGTAAAACTTTTTAAATCCCTTGCTAGAGTAAAACATCGTTTGTTATTTGGAAGAAAGAAACGAGGTAAATGCCTACCAAACAGGAGAGACATACCCATCTCCAAGTGGGAAAGGATATCCTTATCACAATTCCGACAGGAAACTGCCACATAAAAGGAAACCCGATGCTAAAGCTTCAACTGTTTTCCGCATTCCAGTTTATTTTTAAGAATTATTTGTTTGCTTAATAGCGGCTCATGAGTTAACATTTTGGGTGCTCACAAAATTTTAGTCAGATAGCCCTGAAAATTTGAAATAAGATGTGCTACATAATAGTTGCGAATCGCTATAACTACAGCCGCTCCCAATAATAATAATAATAATAATAATAATAATAATAATAATAATAATAATAATAATAATCATAATAATCATAATAGTGCATAATTGTCTGGCAAAAGAATGAATTATTTTTGTGGATATTTGCTGTTGTGTACATAATTAAGTAGAGCGTTTTAAGACAAGAACGAATTAATTTGTAAATTAAATTGTAAATAAATTGAGTTTTATTTATGGACGCTCTTTAACTGCTGTGGTCCTTAGCGTCCCATTCTATATTGAGCGTGAAAGACCGGTAATTTTGCCCAGTGTCCTCTTTATCAGGCTTGAGGTTCTTTTACATACCATAAACCTATGTCACGGGACCACCGGCTTTACTTCCCTTCCGAAGGAAGCCATGCTAAGGATTTTTACACCCGAAAAATACCATTGCCCTCTGCCGGGTTTGAACCTGCGACCTCGGGAACTAGATGCTAGCATGGTAACCACTACACCACGGAGGACACAAATTGTAACTGAGAGTATGGATGTCTGGAATAACCGGGAGAAGTTTCCACCATCGTAGGTATACTTTTGCCGCAATGCTACCATCTAGTGGCATTAACGTACAATTGTAGTAATAGTATGGAAACAGCGCGGGAGAAGCTCCGTGTATCCCTCCAAGTGTGCACGACCCGTATGTATTTCACCCATAAGGCAATAAACTAATTACGCCATACCAGTTGCGCATGCGCATAAGCTCTTTAAAACGTGCACAAGTCAAGATGTGCTACCGACCCTGTTGGCACATTTCATCGAGTTTAGATGAGTAGCGCGGTGGATTTAAATGCCGTAGATTTTAAATTACCGCACATACGTTACATTTAATAGCATTCAAAGAAAAAATAACCAATAAATCCGCAAGATGTCAAAAGTTGCAGTTCACCTGCTCTTGCATAGCAACCACCACTGGTTTAGCTTACTTTCTGAACTAGTGGTATACAGACAAACCAGTAATTAATTTTCTTCTCCATTTAAGGAATACCTGTAAATTGTTATAATAATAATAATAATAATAATAATAATAATAATAATAATAATAATAATAATGCAAATTATATATGCCCCAATATAAAAGTAAATAATTACAATGAAAGAGTGAATAAAATCCATGTGTGTTTCCGGGCTCCTTCCTTTATTTTTGGAAACATAATTTCCTGAAACCTCATAATATTTATACTAATTCGCTTTGGTAATGGCAACAGATGGAACTTCGGATGTCAAAACATTACTGGTGTTTATACTCTTAAGTACCCAAGTTTAAAATTTTGGAAATTTCATATAAGTTACATTAACTATTAAGCTATATTATAATAAACTGTAATTCGAAGTGTTTCGATTTGAGGGGAATAAGTGTTACTAACGCACTAAAGCCAGAAATTACATTTTTAAAAATGTTATTTGCGTGTATGTAACCTTTTCACGCAAGTGATCAAAACAACTTAAGCATCGCAAAATCAAAATAAATCAAATTTCTAGGTCTTTTTTAAACATGCTACTTACATAACTAGTTTGTAAGCATAAGGTTTCTGCATAGTTTCACTATTTACAGCTTCCATTGTTTAAATAGCACCGCCGTTTGCTCAATGTACTCTCTGGTTCATCCCGACCGCGTATGTATGAAAGCGTACCTACCGCATCGCTTTCGTACCGCAACCCGCGGTCTCTGGATGCGTGAAATGAGCAGCAGGAATATTAAAGGTGAACGAGTTGTGTAGGTAAGCCAAATCGCGAACTTAAAACCCACCTTACACTAGTAGGGCTTCTGAAACCTCTGACTATTCGAACTGGACCAGAGTAAGGCTTATGAAATGAAATTTAAGAATTATCCTCATAAGAACTCACTTGTCTGTTATGCACGATTAGTATAGTTACTTTTGGCCGATCGTGTTTTTTTATGAACTTAATACCCACCATGATATGCTTGGGAAGTTGGTTTTCCTGCATTCGTTGCAGGCAATCTAATCTCTATTGCTGTTTTTGCAGCCTGAAGGAGCTACTATTTTGATGTGTTTTTATTATTATAGACATGAAATATAGTCAAATGTTTAGTAACTTTTTACCATTTCAGTATTTTCTATGTCTTCAATTATACTTTTATTTCTCGTTATCCATTTTATTCGTAGATCATGCTGATTTTCACATTAATATACCAGGCGAAACTAATCGAATGATCTTACCACTTTCTGAATATAGCATATGGTCTTCGTACCTCGATTTGGATTTATTGGGAACCAAAGAAGCAGATCCTTTATACTATGTCTCTTAAATTTCCGACTCAAAGTATTCCATGATAGCAACTTCTTGATGTTTTCCCAATATCAGGCGAAAGTAATCGATAACTGAATGTTCGTGGCTCGACTTCAATTGATTTGACATATATTTGAAAATAAAGCTGGTCATGGAACAGACATTCTCATATGCAGCATTTTTAAGGTTGGTACTGGCCAGCCATTTTGATACTTCAATCAGCTGTTAATGAGCAACTAAGTAGATAACATTACAATTAACATAGTCATAACCGATCACCCCCCAAAAATAGTATGCAACATACACGAGTTAAGTGTGCAACAGAATCTTGGAAATAGAAAGTACTCGACTTAGTCTCGTATTTTCAAACTTTTCCTGTTATAAGCCCTTATACCACTCTTACTTGTACCTATTCCAAGATACTATTACGTCACAAGGGTGGAAAATTCGGTTTTATGCATGAGCTAAGAAACGAACAAATGAAATACTTTCACTCCTGTAATGTATAAATACATACAATATTTTATTCCATACTATTATAATTAATTTAGTTTTATTTAAGTAATTAAGATGGAGGTTATGCTCAACTAAATATGCAGAATTCTAACAATCGATACCTTACGTGAAAGAATTGATACCATTCATCAATAGATGAAACTATTTTTTTCATGGTACTCTGCTGGCAAATACAGGTGCTGGTCTAACCGTTTTGAAGAGACATGGAGGGTGTTTCTATTGCTGGGGAATTCATGTTGAAGATGCAGTTGTGTTGCAAGGATGCGCCAAGGAGAATAACAGTTTTTAAAAAGTTATTCTGAGGCCAACGGACACAAGTATGTACGGATAAGAATATTCCTTCCATTTGTGTGAAAAAGCATTTCACATTTGAAGTTTAAATTCATGTTAATAAACCTTTTTTTTGGTATGATATAACAATGTGTATTTTGCTCTTTAAGCGTCAGTAGGTAATTATCGGTTTTCTTAGGACAATTGGTCCAGTGGGGCCGTCCTAGTCTAAGTGTGGTACGCGTACTTGAGATTTGTGTTTATTTTATATTGGCAGAACCTGAAAGCTCCAATACGGTATTCTTCCATTTTTCCAACTCTTTTGAATAATGCAAAGATATGAAATTTCTGAAAATATGCAATAAAATAGTTAATCTGTAGCTCCATGCAAAAACTAACTTAAAATACAGTTTTCATTCCGGTCAGCAACGCGAGTGGTTTTGTTTCTTATCTTCTACACAATGAAATCAGCACGACAAGAACATACTATCTATGTTACGTGCTAATGGGGGCGGCGCTGCTTGTTATTATAGTGCATTTGCTTTAAGTTGAAACATGGAAAGTAGAAAGAGATAGCACTATATTCCACACGACAGTTGGTAATCCTTAACTGTCTAATCTCAAAACCTTTACTATTGAAACTTACTATTTAAAATCTAGGTTAGGTTGAAACATGAAATTTAGAAGAGAACAACCATGAAGAGGTATTTGCTTTACGTAAATTATTAGTTGCTTTAAGGAGTTTGCAACACGCTTTGGGAGTCAGTTTGAATTTGTTGATTACGTAATAGTTACTGTTACTACACATATGCTGCTACGTACGAGAAGCTGATTTTAAGATGTAATTTTGTTGTTACACTCAAAGTTTTACACTATAATATTTAACTTTGTTATTAACACTGCTTCTATATATTATTTATGTTTGAATTTGCCTCGGCTGCGTCAGTAATGTTTGTAGAGTCATGTATCTTAGGCAGGGTGTGGTATGACAATGATTGTAGACATCACAGAATTTAAGTTTTTAAATTCACTTCTTTTATTAATCCTTGCACATTTTTATAAAGAACTATACTTTTTAAGAACTGTGAGAATGTTTAATACTTTTACTTAGCGCGTATACATATTTTACGATTCACACGTAATATTTCTGTAGAGAACACATCTTACATCTGGTCACTACCAAGGTTTGCCAGCAACTGAACATTATTTCTACCGTTAAACCTGTAAGCTTCGGTATTTCAAGTCTCTGATTGGCTAATTCTAGTCCAATAGAATATCTGCATTTTACTTAAAGCATTTCTTTGCTGTTGATTGGCTAATTTTAAATTGTCACAGAAATTACATTATCGTTGCTTTAATCATGACTAGTAACTTTCAAACTCTAAAACTCATTATTGCCACAAGGTTATCTCATTGTTAGCAACTTAAAACTTATTATTCTCACAGCTCTTGCATTATTAAAGTATATAATGTATTCACGTAACATTATTAAAACATGTTTACAATAAAAATAAGCATTTGCAATGACTGTTGCATACAATTTAAATAATTATTACATACATATTGTTTCAAGGCGGGCTGTTATTGAATTTACTTATTATAAAAATATAATTGAAATTATTCAGGTATTAAAATACTGCCTCAACCAACACCCGAAAGCCAGTGAGATAAGCTAGATCTCAGGATATTTTCCATATTTCACTGCCAAAAGTGCAACTGGCAACATTATTACAACTGATACTGAGAGACTAGGAGTGAAGGGTGACTGTGACAAGGTTTCTCAGCACTCGGACCATCATTAGCACAGCCCCTCCTAAACCAGTCAGGTAGCGTCAAAATGGTAATTTTTCTACTTAAACCTCATGTACTGTACTTTCTACCACGTACCTAGTAGACAGAGGAAGTATTGCATTCCATCCAAAAATTAGATACGTGTTTTCACCTGAAATATACCTATGTTTTGAGGCCCCCTGAAGTTAAAAAAAAAGTATTTTTAGAAAGGGAGGTTCGAGAGGGAGAGAGAGAGAGAGAAAGAGAGAGAGAGAGAGAAAGAGAGAGAGAGAGTCAGTCTGCGAACAGCATAACTCAAAAACGAAAAGTCGGATAAACACCAAACTTGGCATTTAAGATAAGTGTTTTCCAAAGATATGGCACGAAGATTTAAGAAAACCCCCTCCTCACTCAAACTACACTTTACATGAAACATTTCCCGAAATTTTTATTTTCTAAAAAATGGTACCTAACTATTTTGATTAAAACACCATATATTTAATATATTTACATGATAAAGCGTGTATCTTCAATTTTCCGGGAATAACCTGTGAAGGCATTTTTTATTTGGAAAGAAATTTGTATAATTTTGCGTAATTCGTACACCATAAGAGATAGTCGAAAACTGTAGATTTCTTTAAAGCACACAATTTATTTCAGATAACATTTTTTGTGACATCAGTCATTTCCGAGATATCCGTTGTTATTACTTCGTCAGTTTTTTTAAAGAGCTGTCGCTATTCAGATGTTTCTCGGGATGTATTGGAAAGAGTATGGAGTTACAAGACCAGCATATAGGCCTTTTAAACATCTGTACACCAAATTTGCAATGAAAATATTTATGCAAATGTTCTCTCGATTAACATGACGAAATAGAAAAATAAGGTTTCGTAAGGATAGTTTGTAAAAACTGTATAAAATAAACAATAGTTGGTAGAGAAAATGATGTGAATGCGGCATCAGACTTTATAAATATATCTTGTGCATTTAGAATCCTGGACAACGGATGACTGCAGAGCTGTTACCATAATTATTCCAATTCTGTTTGGGGCATGCATCAGTAACCTAACGATGCCAATGTGTGGAGTTTAACCGTAAAGATTTTTCCTGTGAATTCACAGCTGGCTTTGATCTGTCATTAATTCCAGCAAGAGGCAATGATATCACAGCAGGTTATATAACACGGGGAGGGCGTATGCAAGATTCACGCTATGTGCTCATCAGATCACGGTTTGTTTTGTTTTGATTCGATCAGCACGAGAGGAAAATGCAAACCACTTGCATCACTCTTTAAAGCGCGTCTGGCATATCAACGTGTCGTGCTGCTATACGAGTATACGAGATGCACAAATATTTACTTCGGTTCTTAGAAAAGGGCAACTTGTGTTTATGGTGTGTATACATGGCTTTAGCAACTAACTACTGTGTTGACAATAGTGATGAACTAAACTCCTTTTACCGTCTGCACCTTCCGCCCGTCATCAGCAGCCGGCTTTACATCACGAAACGCTCTACTCTCCTGCTCTCTGCTCCGCTGTGAGGCCTGCAGAACTTTTAACTTTACTCGTAGTCTATTGGAACTTAATATTTTTCATGCAGGTGGTGGTTTACTGCCCTAAGGTAAAACAAATGATGGGCAACCGGTGTAGTAGTAGCGCTAATACGAATACGTTTACGTACTTGCCAACTTCCTGAAACTGAAGCCCATAAAACTTTCCCTCGTTCAGCAAAGCATAATAATTTGCGACGATATGAAATTTATAGCAAAATATTTAGTGTAGTAAAGGTACAAAAATTAAATGTAAAAAAAAAGGGAATCCCGTTTTTTAAGAATCCCTGACGAACTGCTAGTACTGCTTCTGTCACACATGCTGAAATTCAGGCACAATAAACACGTATTAAAGCAAAGAACACCACTTCCTAGACTATAAACAGATGCATACTCCATATTTTACGATTCATAACATGAACTATAAACAAAAACTGTCACAAAAATGGGAAACATATCCCGCAGCCATAGAATTCGAGTGAGATAAACAATTTACATGAAGTTGACTTTACAATTCACGTCGTCCATTACTGAATGTTCGCGCCCATTTACTAGAGTGCACTTGTAGAATAGCATTTTAAATCCTCACGCTATGCATTTTGTTGCAGCTCAGTGAAGGAGAATCATGATCGTGATGAAGGTTAGACACACAGATAAGCTATCACTTACAGAGAGAGCCAAAAAACTACGAACCGCCTGCGCGGTGTTTTTCCTGTACGCGTTCTCGGCGCTCGTTGCCGTCTGCCGCTATCATAGAAAGGCGCGGATGAAACCATACAAAAATGTTTAAAACTACTTTTAAAGGCTTTACTTACCAACTTTATGAAAGGAGATGCTGAAACTGGCCGCTGTCGTTGTCCATAACTTTTTGGCACTTCTTTAGGAAATTATCCATCACTCGCCAATTTTTTTCGAGTCAACAGTTGAAGCCCGTACATATGTGAATACAATTCCCCCCTTTTTTTAGAGAATTAACAACCAGGGAGCGTGATTTTGCCTTTTTTCACCAAGACTCTGCAACAGCTTGTACGGCCAATATTTCGATGAGAAAAATTGAAAGTGTGTTTGAGGACAGAATTATTAGTAGAGATTTGTGGCCTCCTCGGTCCCCCGACCTAACCCCCTGCGATTTCTATCTCTGGGATAACTTAAAAAAAAAGTGTACAGACAAAGCCAAAACCCTGGAAGAATTAAAACAAAATATCCGTCATGAAATTGCCAGCATTTCTCAACGTGAACTACGGCGAGTGATGGATAGTTTCCTAAAGAGGTGCCAAAAATGTATGGACAACGACGGTGGCCAGTTACAGCATCTCCTTTCATAAAATTAGTAAGTAAAGCCTTTAAAAGTAGTTTTAAAATGTTTATGGTTTCTTCCACGCCTTTCTATGATAGCGGCAGCGAACGCCGAGGACGCGGCCAGTAAAAATACCGCGCAGCCGGTTCGTGGTTATTTGGCTCACTCTGTATCATAGCGCGTATAGCAATTTGCGCGGTACATTGTCTTTAATCTTAAATTACAATATAATGAATGCAACATATTTTAATGCTTTTTCATGTCCGTGGTGAAAATCTGTAACACTTCGAATCTGCCCAAGCCGTAAAAACGCCTCCTCTGCTGTAAAGTCGCAAAAAGGCTTCCGCTCAGCACATTAGACGGGCAAACCGTAAACATTGACAAGTATGCGTTTTGTTTCTCTAGAAAGCTTCGCAAACTAAACCATGTTATTACTTCAGTCTTCCCGATGATCATGTGGTACTCAGTTTGCTCAACGCCCAGGCCGGTCCAGAAGCCAAGCGGACACACACAGAAGTTTCCTGTTTACACCACCGGAAAGAGCGATTTTGTCACGGCAAACAGAGAGAGAGCGGCGGTTACAGCGCTACCGAGTGTGACAAATGCATCTGTTGTGCATTCAACATGGTGTATTGTCTCTAATATACAGGGAAGGCAAAATATGAACACAGTAACACGAGTATTAAAGTAATGCAAAAGTTAAAAACTTATGAACGCTGGCCAATGCTCGCGCAGGGCGCTGTTGCCAAGCATAATTGGCGTGTACCGGTGGTAACTCTGTGCTTCAGAGCGCATTAAATATCCTTAAAGCATTAAAATCTTAGTTTGATGGTGTTAACCCATGATAAACGTTACATCAGTGGAACAGCATGCAGTTCAAGGGTGTCCTCTTCGTCTTCGTCTTCTTCGAAAGCAATTCATCCGTTAAGTTAATGATAAACGACTCCATAGTGACGCCCCTGGCAAAATTACTTTATTGAAATCTTCCTCCTGAAGATGTTCAGCATGCCTAACTCGTGAAATCCAGTCGTCTTGAGTTACACGTTAAAGAATAATTGTACACATTAAATACAATTTTTCTGCCCTGAACATGAATCACTTCGCGTTTGTTAATAAAAAAATCTGATGTGTTACGCTCACATGACTTTCTCTACTCTTGTTCAAACTATTTTTACAAAGGCCTATTCTCCATATGCTTCATGTTAATCGAGATGTTAATCTTATTGCTAATTTTCTTGTAGATGCAAGGGGAATCTGGTAGTATTTAAGCGATAGTCAAATGTTTGACAGCTGGTTGTTATGTGGCGCATTCCATTCTCTTTGTACGTCCAGCACAAAAAAAAAAATGAATAACGAATTCCCATTTAAGAAAAAGTATTGGAAAATTTAAGGGAATAACAAGCAATATCTCTAAAATGGTTCACTCAAAAAAAAAATGTGTATAACATAAATTGTGTATTTTAACGCGATCTACATTTTTTGTGTAGTAAAATTTTGTCTATCTCTTATGCTTCACCAGTTATGCAAAAGTCGTTCACAATGAAGAATACTTTTGGAGACATTCCCAGAAAATTTGAGATATACATTTGTCATGAAAACATCTTAAACATATAATATTTTAATCAAACTCATTAGAACCATTTTTGAGAAAATTAAAATTTTCGAAAAATGTTCCATGCAAAGGGTAATCTGGGGTGGGGGGATTTTCTTGAAAACCTTTGTTTCACATCTCTGAAAGATACTGAATCTAAATACTAAGTTTGGTGTTTATGCAACCGTTCGTTTCTGAGTTAAGCTGTTCACAGACACAGACACACACACACACACACACACACACACACACACACACACACACACACGCTCACACACGTGGGGTCTCAAAACATGTATTTCCGGTGAAATCTCGATATCGAATTTTTGGGTGGAATACAATACTTCCCCTACTTACTATACGTAGTAGAGAAAGTAAAAATCACTTGTCCCAGCTTCGATGGACATGTTCATACACTCGTAACACACATACAGGGGAAAAGAGAAATATAATAATTTCATTTATATGTTAACAATATTTCAGCTCGAGTTTGAAACACGACTTAATATATACACGGTCACTTTAATAATAAAATAACACTTCTATTCCGAAAACGCACTGAACATTAGTTCATTCCTTTACAATCTCCATGGTTTGTATTTTCAAAGCATACTGTATGTTTTTATTTGAGATAAGAATATCGTAGAGGCAGGAGTGTTGTACAGCCATGATCAGAAAATAAACTTCTTTCAGATTATAATATTGGCATCTATGTTTTTACTTTCTCTACTACGTATAGTAAGTAGGGGAAGTATTGTATTCCACCCAAAAATTCGATATCGAGATTTCACCGGAAATATATGTTTTGAGACTCCCTGAATCCCCCCCCCCCAAAAAAATTGGAAGCATGTCCGTGTGTGTGTGTGTGTGAACAGCATAACTCAGAAACGAACAATCGGATAAACACTAAACTTGGTATTTAGGTTCAGTATCTTCCCGAGATGCGACACGAAGGTTTTCAAGAAAATCTCCCCACCCCAGATTACCCTTAACATGGAACATTTTTCGAAAATTTTAATTTTCTCAAAAATGGCTCTAACGATTTTGATTAAAATATCATATTTTTAAAGATATTTTCATGACAAATAAAATGTATATCTCGAATTTTCTTGGAATGTCTCCAAAAGTATTCTTCATTGTGAACGTCTTTTGCATAACTGGTAAACCATAAGAGATAGACAAAATTTTACTACACAAACAATGTAGATCGCGTTAAAATACACAATTTATGTCATATACTTTTTTTTTGAGTGAACCGTTTTGGAGATATTGCTTGTTATTCCCTTAAATTTTCCAATACTTTTTCTCAAATGGGAATTCGTTATTCATTTTTTTTTGTCCTGGACATGCAAAGAGAATGGAATGCGCCACATAGCAACCAGCTCTTAAAACATTTGACTATCGCTTAAATACTACCAATTCCCCTTGCACCTACAAGAAAATTAGCAATAAGATTAACATCTCGATTAACATGAAGCATATGGAGAATAAGCGTTTGTAAAAATAGTTTGTATAAGAGTAGAGAAAGTCATGTGAGTGTAACACTTCAGAATTTTTTTTTAAAATACTTCATCCGAGCGTAGTTAATGATAATGCTCTCAATTCAGGCGCATAAGATGCGTGTACCACGTTCGGCAGCGCTGGCAGGAGGGGCAAGCATATGATTAGCTGAAGTCTTCAGTACGACCCCCTTCATAAGCCTTTAATTTTTCACCTACTCTGGTCCTGCTTATTGCCCTGTAACTTATAAATACAGCAGAACCCCGCTTAACCGAACTAAAGGAGGCAGAGCCGTTTCGAATAACGTCATTTTTTCCGATAATCGAAGGTAACGATTTTAAGCAGCGAAAGGAAGAAGCTAATTATATTCCAAATGTATGTAATGTTTAATAAAAAGGACTACAGTATACAGTATTAAAATATGCACTACAATATTTACAAAGACTATTTCACAATATCATTATTTTCCTCTGAACCTTCTTCTTGCAACGCTTGCGAGTAGCTATATCACGTAATAGTTTGCGAAGCATTACATCTTGATGTTGATTCATTGCTTTGTTATACAAAACGCAAGACAACCTAAAAACAAAAAGTTTTGTGTTAGTGACAATGACGTAATTCATTTCCCATTAAGATTTGAATAGAATTTATAGTTTTTCTTACCCTTAATGCTTCGAATCCCTCTCCACTGTCACTCCGCCGCTAACGGCTTCGAGTTTCTGTTCAATGCTTATTACACATGTTTACTTTTCGCTGACTCTTAAACACAAATAAACCACAATGACCAACACCAAGAGTAAAGCATCTCTGAATGCATATGCAAAAAGTTGACACTGTCATAACGGTACAGTATTTATTGGAATGTGGGGTAGGGAGTGTGGATTATTTGTATACAATTCCAAGTACATGTACCCTTATTGTGAGAAGATGGTTTGTATTGAAGGAGTTGTATTATAGTTCTTATGTTGGGAAGCCGAAGTTGGTTACAACCGCACGTATAGTACCCGCTTTACGGTAGCCTTCGCCCCAAATGTAACTTCCGGTGGCTTTTGCCCCAAATGTTTAAAAAAAATATTAACTTTGTATTTTTACTGTTTCTTTAAATATTATATATTTATGTTTGCCTCGGCTGCATCAGTATTATTGTTAGAGACATGTTTCTCTTTGCAGGGTTGTGGTGTGACTGAAGAATGTACGCTTACACAGATTATAAGTTTTTCTTCACTCCATTTATTAATGCTTGACACGATTTAAATAACACTTCACTGATAATGAGAGCTGTCAGATTCTTTTGTTAATTACTTGCACTTTTTAACACGTGAACTATTTTCGTCTCACACTGAATACGTATTACATTTTTTTAGGACGTGTCTCGCGTCAGCCTACAACCAACGCGTCCAGTTATGAGCACTGTCTACAAGCAACTGACTTCTAGATTTGTAAACTTTGCTATATTTCAGTTTCTGATTGGCTATTCCTAATCCAATAGAATACTTTTATTTAACTAAAGCTTTTTCTGATTGTTGATTGACTATTTTATAAACTGTCACAAAAATTACATTATTGCTTCCAAGAATCATAATTAGTATTGTTAAACTTTCAAATTCATTATTGCCTCAAGATTACCTCATTGTTAGCAACTTTTAACCTATTATTCTCACAGCTCCTACATTATTAAATCACGTAATACATTCAGATAACATTATTACATGTATACAATAATATAAACATATACATTTACTGTGATATACATTTTTTATATATTGTTACATACACATATTGCTTTAAGGCGGGCTGTTATTGAATTTATATATTATATAATTAGACTGAAATCATTTAAGTGTTAAAAATACTGCCTCAATTGGAATTTAGGGTTGAGGCAAAAGAACATTGCCAACTGTCGCAGCAACGCTGCCAGCGATTTTGAACATCTCTTCTCTCTCCCCCTCCCCCATCCCTCTCCCTCTCTTTCTTTCTTTCTTTCTACTTTCTCTGCCACATAGTAGGTAGAGAAGGTACTGCATTCTATCCAAAAAAATTAGACACCGAGATTTCACCGGTGTGAAATGTATGTGCTAATGCATTTTGATATCCCTTGAATAAAATAAGCTTATTCAGAAAAATGTCCGCGCGCGCCTGTGCGCATGCACCTATGAACAGCATAACTAAAAAACGAAAAGTCGGATAACTACCAAAGTTGGTATTTAGTGCAATATACTGCATTTTCACTGCTATTTGGAAACAGGAAGCAATCGTTTATTGAAACTGAACAGTTATTGCATATGCGCTGCACGTATTGCGTGAAGTAATAGAAAACTGTTTCTTAGAGCGGATCCATTCAGCTCCTTATTTAACGTTATCACATATCCTAATATATTCAAAGAAAATTGTCAAATTTAAGTTTTGATTACCCTACGAATCAAATATATTACTAACAAAGTTAATGCCTCTCGAATGCAAGACTATAAATTCTTATCAAATAAGTAGGAGGATCCTTCGGTTTAAACCTGCCTCTCAGCATGACGAAAGCACTTGCATCTATCAAGACAGTGTGTTTTTATAGTTTGTATCGCATGGCCTTTCATTGTACAGGGCTTGTTTACCATTAATCGTCATTCACAGGTGTGCATTAGCCAATCAGAGAAAAACGGAAGGAAAGAATGAATACATATCACGGGGTAAGGTGTTATGCATAATAAACAAGGTTTACACGCATTTTTCCAGCAACTCAATAAACACAGATATATAACGTTATTCCCACTATAATTGCAAACCAACGTTAAACTAGACTGCAAATGCCACTACGCTCCGTAGGCGCGCGAGCTTGGCTACTGCGTAGCAAAATCATTCAACCTGCTACGATTTAAACCAGGCGGTTACCAGTCGCATCGTTCAAGATAATGCATCATTGATACTGCATACGAAAGAAGACAAGTTGCTTAGCAACAACTCAAAGTTAACAACTCAGAAAGTAGTTGTATTTTGTGATGTGCTAAATTTTCGCACTACGTCTTCAACAGGAAGATGACACGGATACTCTGTTCCAACATGACGGTGCGTCTCCTTACTGGGAAAAGACTCCATGGTGGTTTTTGAACGAACGTTCGTTATTAACTGGTGCCTTGAGGTGGATCGATTATATGGTCTCCAAACTCTTATACCTTCTGAGTTCTTCCTCTGGATTTTGTGAAGAATGTTATGTAGTGCTCAAGGACCTCCAGTTATTAATGATTTCAGAGAAGCGTGTTTCAAGGATTTTGAACGGGTTAAGTCTGTGATGCTAGAGGGAGGTAAAAATTGTACCAATCTAGATAAAATTGCAGTCCTTTTATGGTCGGTGTATGTTGGCTTTGAAATTCTATACCCTTTCCATGGTCACCAGAAACATAACGTGTGTTGTCATAGCAGTTCAACAAGATGTTTGAAAATTGAAACCAATGACAAATTAAATTGAGTTTTATTTATCGACACTTTTTAACTGCTGTGGTCCTTGGCGTCCCAATTTATATTGGACGTGAAAGATCGGTAATTTTGCTCAGAGGCCTCTCTGTCAGGCTTGAGGTTCTTTTACGTGCCGTAAATCTACGATATGGAACCACCGGCTTTACTTGCCTTCCGAATGAACCCGCGACCTCGGGAACTAGAGACTAGCACGGCAACCACTACACCACGGTAACGAATATCTCGGAAATGGTTAATGGTACAAGAAATTTATTTGACAAATTGTGTGATTCAAAGAAATGTAAATAAAGTCTGCTGCATGGTAAGTTTTTGTCTCTCTTATGTACATTTTTTATGCAAAAATCTTAAGTCGTGGTTTGGAGTCATGTTTGAGAAAATAAAAATAACGGGGAAAAAAAATCTATGATGGGGATAATTGGGTGGGGGGATTTTCTTGAAAATATTACTTTTGCATCCTTGGAAGATTGTAAACTTAAATATCAAATTTGGAATTTATCTGACGTTTAGTTTTTGAGTTATGCATTTCACAGATAAGCATCTTTTCCAAAACAGTTTCTTTTATTTATTTAGGGGATCTCAAAATACGTATTTCCAGTGAAACCTCGATAACAAATATTTGGGGAGAATAGAACACAATCTACTTGTTATAAGAATTTGGCATGTTTGAGTCAGCATTCGCGTCCCTTAGAAACACCTCAACAGTTGACAGTGATGTAGAGAGATATTAGCACATCAGCGAGAATGGAAGAGGCACCTCGTCTTCATTTGAGGTGTCAGTGTAATGAAGATCAGGGAGACAACCATGTCAAATCGATAAACACTGAGAAATTTATAGCTCTAAACCGTCTGCAAGACTCTAGGGGGCGGGAAGGATTAACGATCGACAGGCAGGCAAACCCCATCAACTTGAACATTGTCCAAACATAAATCAGCAGAACTGGACTGGAGGGAATATCCGTCTACCGTATCGCAGCATGGCAAGAACTGAATCTCTCACAGATTTTTGTTGTTGTTGTTGTTAGAGGGGAGTTCAATTCTATAACCACCTTTAACTGCTAAGGTGATATCGGGGGCTTTGACTGAAACATTCGACGGTGTTTTTACATTTTGAACTTTTTAGGATAGATTAGTGTAGACTTTGGTCGTTTTTTACTTTCTCTACTACGTATAGTAAGTAGGGGAAGTATTGTATTCCACCCAAAAATTCGATACCGAGATTTCACCGGAAATATATGTTTTGAGACTCCCTGAATAAAAAAAAAGCATTTTTGGAAACATGTCTGTCTGTGTGTCTGTGAACAGCATAACTCAGCAACGAACAGTCGGATAAACACCAAATTTGGTATTTAGGTTCAGTATCTTCCAGAGATGCGACACGAAGGTTTTCAAGAAAATCCCCCACCCCAGATTATCCTTTACATGGAACATTTTTCGAACATTTTAATTTTCTCAAAAATGGCTCTAACGATTTTGATTAAAATATCATATGTTTAAGATACTTTCATGACAAATGAAATGTATATCTTGAATTTTCTGGGAATGTCTCCAAAAGTATTCTTCATTGTGAACGACGTTTGCATAACTGGTAAACCATAAGAGATAGACAAAATTTTACTACACAAAAATGTAGATCGCGTTAAAATACACAATTTATGTCATATACATTTTTTTGTTGAGTGAACCATTTTCGAGATATTGCTTGTTATTCCCTTACATTTCCCAATACTTATACTTTTTCTCAAATTCGTTATTCTTTTTTTTGTCCTGCTAATGCAAAGAGAATGGAATACTCCACATAGCAACCAGCTCTTAAAATATTTGACTATCGCTTAAAGCCTACCAATTCCCCTTGCATCTACAAGAAAATTAGCAATAAGATTAACATCTCGATATCTCGATTAACACGAAGCATATAAAGAATAAGCGTTTGTAAAAACAGTTTGTACAAGAGTAGAGAAAGTCATGTGAGTGTAACATCAGATTTTTTTTAGATATTCACAGTAGGTGATGTTTTAAACTGTTGTACCTTCTCTTTGGTCCAATATTATGTAATAACACAAAATCTACATAGTTTTCATATATGATATGTTTTTTAAGTGTTTTATGTGGAGTGCTGCGTTGTATAGTGCAGAAGCCAGAACGTTGCAACAAAGTGAGGAAAACGATTGGAAACATTTCAAGTGTGGACGTGGGGAAGAATAAGGGCACAGGACTGAAGGAAGAACAATGCTGAAATTGGCCAAGAAGAGAAAGAGAAACTGACTAGAACATTGGTTGAGAAAATCTTGCTAAGAGATGCACAGGAAGAAATGGCGAATAAGAAGAGTTCGGGACAGAAGATAATGGATGACTGTATTAAGTTAATTGGTTACAAGAGGATAACAGAAGAAGAGAATAATAGAGGAGGCTCAGGTTTTAGTAAAGGGCCTGCGTTTAGGTGGAAAACTTTGAATACTGATCTCGCTCTTGCACTAAGGTCTTGCAAATTTTATATGAAATATGAAAAATGACGATGCTGCATGAGCGACAAGACCATTGACCAATGCGAATTCAGTATGATCGCGACAAAGTCCATGCTACAAAAGTTGGAGCTAACTTTTACCGCGCGGCAGGCGGAATCCACAGAGTTGGTTTGTGAGTTCTTGTCAGTTTCCAGGGAGGAGGAGGGGGAGTAGACAGACGGAGGGGCCTACAGAAACTGGAGCACAGCACCGTAAATTAGGCCACAATGGCCCTTTTTGCTTCCTTGACCCTTGGGTGGGAGGGATAAGGGCGGCCAAATCCGGACGACGATGTGCGCTAGCATGGACGGGGTCCGTAACGATTCCAGATGGAGCACATTCTGGTGCAGGCTAGCGCTGCCTAATCCCCGTGGTCTCTGTGGCAACGAGACAAGCTCCCTCAACAGGTCTACCAAACACCAAGGAGAAACCTTTCTAAAGTGCACAATCCACCGTCCCGCCGCAGCACAACAATCGCCGTAATCTGATATTTCATCCCTGAAGCAGATGAGGGGTAATGATGGGGACAAGAACTGATGGACAGAAAATTCGTGGTAGAAGAGGAAAAGCCTCAGCCTTCGCCTACCGATCCGGGAAAACCACGAAAAAACATGGTCAATGTAGTGGGCCCGACGGGGCTCGAACCCCCGACCTCCCAAATGCGAGCCTCGCATTACCACGGAGCCATCTCGCTTGGTAACCTCCAAGGTAATGTATTCTTTTTTGGAAGGGGTATTAAATTACCCCGAGTTGTATGAATTCAGTTCAATTCGCATACAAAAATACAACATAAAGGTGTGTACTTTTCGCCCGAGGTCCGCGTGATAATATACATTTGAGTAATCTCATTGTAAACACATGGTTTTGAGGAGCAATGTCGTGTCGCTGCATTGTGAATTGGGCATTACTTGGTTCCCGAATGATGCCATGCTAAAGTTAAAACATCTACCATCTTCCGCGGGTTTGAATCCGGGATCGAGAACATGACAATTATGTGCATGTTCTCGGTCTACTGATAAGGCAATTTTTACTTTCTCTACTACGTATAGTAAGTAGGGGAAGTATTGTATTCCACCCAAAAATTCGATACCGAGATTTCACCGGAAATATATGTTTTGATACCTCCTGAATCCAAAAAAAAAAAAAGTATTTTTGGAAACATGTCCGTGTGTGTGTGTGTGTGTCTGTGTACAGCATAACTCAGACACGAACAGTCGGATAAACACCAAACTTGGTATTTAGGTTCAGTATCTTCCAGAAATGCGACACGAAGGTTTTCAAGAAAATCCCCCAGCCTAGATTACCCTTTACATGGAACATTTTTTTCGAAAATTTTAATTTTCTCAAAAACGGCTCTAACGATTTTGATTAAAATATCATAGGTTTAAGATATTTTCATGACAAATAAAATGTATATCTTGAATTTTCTGGTAATGTCTCCGAAAGTATTCTTCATTGTGAACGACTTTTGCATAACTGGTAAACCATAAGAGATAGACAAAATTTTACTACAAAAAATGTAGATCGCGTTAAAATACACAATTTATGTCATATACATTTGTTTTGTTGAGTGAACCATTTTCGAGATATTCCTTCTTATTCCCTTAAATTTTTCAATACTTATTTTCTCAAATGGGAATCCGTTATTCATTTTTTTGTCTTGGATAAAGTATTAATCTGTGGCAAAGAGAATGGTGCTGCACATAGCAACCAGCTATTAAGAGATATGTCGATGCTTAAAGGCTACTGTATTTCTATATTGCCCTTGCAATTACAAAACAAGGGGAACATAGTACGCTTTAAGCGATAGTCAAATATTTTTAGAACTGGTCGCTATGTGTAAAATGTAATTCTCTTTGCATGTCAAAAGGTCGTTTCTGCAAATGTTTATCTCGATTAATACGAAATAGATGGAGAATAAGAGTTTGTAAAAATAGTTTGTACAAGAGTAGAGAAAGTCATGTGAGTGTAACACATCAGATTTTTAGAAAAAGATCCATCTGTGTGTGGATGTTAACAGCATAACTCAAAAACGAAAAGTCTGATAAGTACCAAACTTGGTATTTAAGTTCAGTACTTTCCAAAAGTGAGACACGAAGATTTTCAAGAAAATCCCCCACCCTACTCTTTACATAGAAGATTTTTCGAACTTTTTGATTTTTCTAAAAAAGGGCTAACGATTTTGATTAAAATACCATATATTAAAAATGTTTATATAGAAATAAAATGTATATCTTGAATTTTCTGGAAATAGCCTTTTAAAGTCCTCTTTATTCGGAAGGGATTTTTTATAATCTTATATAATTGGTAAACGTTTTAAGCAATAGCCGAAAAGTACTACACAATAAATGTAGTTTCTTTAAAAAACACAATTTATTTCAAATAACTTTTTTTTTGGTGGCATCAGCCATTTCTGAGATATCCGTATTTAATGGTTCGAATTGTTCAATACTTAGCCATTCTTTTAATTCTGTTGATTTTCAGTTGTTTCTTGCCATGTCATTGATTAAGGCCAGCATATAGCGTTCAGTTCTTAAACATTTGACTATCGCTGTTCCCTTTGTATCTATAACGAAATGTGTAATGTAACTATTTCCGGAAAGGTTTATCTCGATTAAAATGAAGTAGATAGGAAAATAAAGTTTCGTAAGAATAATTTGTATACCCACTAACAAACTATAGAGGGTAGAGAACGTCATGTGAATGTAACACATCAGATTTTTATACTAAAGTTACAAGCATTCCTTTGACTGATAAAGAGTGCTCGAACAACAAAAGACGCATTTATTTTAAGAGACAGAGATCATGCCCCAAGGCTGTGATGTGACTATACAAAGCTATTAGCGTTAAGGCGAGAAGTACCACCTTGTCTTCATTAGAGGTGTTAGTGTAATAAAGATCAGGGGGACAAACGTGCGGGTCGATAAACACTGAAATTTCCAGTGCTCTGTCTATGAGTCACCACCACCTGGACTATGAGATTTGAATCCAACCTCATGTGAGCTGCAGAATATTCCGCATTTCATTTTAAATTAGCTGAAATTTTACCATGCAATGTAAAAAAAGAATCCGATGTTACATTCACTAGCCACTCTTGCACAGACTGTTTTTACAAAGAGTATGTTTCTATTATTATTCATCGAGATAAACATTTGCAGAAATGCTAGATACAAGAGGGATACAGGATACTTACTGTATCCTTATATATAGGATAGTTAAATTATATTCGAGCCCACTCGCGGGCTCTCTCTACTGCGCGAGACAGCCGGCAGTCGCCGGGGAAATTACTCTGGCAGAGGCGGACTATAATCCTTACCATATAATAGATGCTGGAAATGTTGACCTTCTGCTCTCAAACAGGCAACATATCTCGTGTCCCATATTCTTTGATGAAACAATAAATGCAGAGGATATCAGAGGTTAATTCTGAGGCCATTTTACAATCGCTTGACAGAAGAAGAGAAATCGTATGGTTGTTTCCAGCAAGATTCTGCAACAGCACGTACGGCTGCCGAATCATTACATGCAATAAGAGAGGTATTTGATGAATAATTAGTGTTGATTTGTGGCCCCCTCGTTCTCCTGACCTAACGAGTTGTGATTTTTATTGACGGGGTTCTTTAAAAGACAAAGTGCATCTTTCCTATACTCACACACTACAGGAACTTGGAGAAAACATTGTGCAAGAAATCACAAGAATTCCTGCTGCTGAGCTTCGGAGAGTGAGCTAGAATATTTACACGAGATATGCTGCCTTAGTCTTAGTACTTAGTCATAAAGTATATTATGGCTCAGTATATGTTTTCTACTGCACAGCGTGTATTTATTTATGATTCGTATGTGTTAACTCGGTAAGCTCGCCAAGTGAAAGCATGATTTGCAGGTGTAAAAGTCCCAGGCCGTACAACAATCCATGAACTTTACAGTAAATTTAAGGCCACAGAAAGTGTTCAGGCTATGAAATCTAAAAGATGGCGTTCGGTTCTTAACGAAGAAACATTAGACGACATCGGTCATCATTTGGAAAATTACCCCAAAAATTCCATGATGGATAGTTTCCTACAGAGGTCCCAAAAATGTATGGACAACGACACCTTGTACTATCACTACAATTTTACGTCTCTGCCACTAGGCGGTAGCACACTATGGCAGAACCTTAAGTCACTGTAGCAGAAGTAGGTAACGTGTACAAGCACGGAAACTTCTCCCGGTTTCTCTATGCCATCCATAATCTCAACTACAATTTAATTCACACCTTACTTGTTCTTGCCCAAAAATGTTGTATTAAATTATGCATACAACAACAAACTTCCACAAAAACAACCCTTTCTTTCGTCAGACAAGTCATTATTGTTAACATTGTTGTTAGGAGCGACTGTAGTTGTAACAATTTGTTCATAATCTTTACTATTACGCAGCAGATGCTATTTCACATTTTTAGGGCTGACTAAAATCTTGTGAACACCCAAAATATACGCTCACGAGCCGCTACTGGTGGTAAAGAAAGTAAAACTGGAGCTTTTCCTCAAGGAGTGGAGAAATGTTTTGAATGGCTGACAACGAAATGTTGATCAAAATCATTGGCTTGCATTTGACGAATATAAATACCAAACGCTGCCCAAGGCGACAGTGGGCGTCACTTTAACCACCCGCAGCATGCGAGTTGTTTGCCATGCACGACGCGACGTCATATCACTTTTATGGAGGCGGCTGTTTTATTTCTCTTTTTCGCAGTCCCTGGTGAGCATTACAATTCAGCATTATTCTCCATAGACAGCCGCCTTACGACACACAAGGGGTCAACGGAAGGTCATGAATAAGGGCTAAATCCGATTTCGTCATTAAGCAAATATTTGATGTGTTGCACTCACATGATTTTCTCTACTCTTGTACAAACTATTTTTACAAACGCTTATTCTCCATTTACTTCATGTTAATCGGAATAAACATTTGCAGAAGCTATCTTATTACTAATTTTCTTGTAGGTGCAAGGGGAATATGGTAGACTTTAAGCGATAGTCAAATCTTTTAAGACCTGTTTGCTATGTGGAGCACTCCATTCTCTTTGCATGTCCAGGACATAAAAAACAAATTCCCATTTGAGAACAAGTATTAAGTATTGGAAAATTCAAACAAATAACAAGGAATATTTCAGAAACGGTTCACTAAAAAAAAGTCTCGTATAAATTGTGTTTTAACGAGATCTACATTTTTTGTGTAGTAACATTTTGTCTATCTTTTACGGTTTACCAGTTATGCAAGTCATTTAGAATGAAGAGAGCTTTTGGGGACATTCACAGGAAATTTAAGGTATACATTTCATTTACCATAAAAAACATTAAACATATGACATTTTAATCAAATCGTTAGAGCCATTTTTGAGAAAATAAAAAATTTCGAAAAATGTTCCATATAAAGGGTAGTCTGGGTGGGGGGGTTCTTTAAAATCTTCATGTCGCATCCTTGAAAGATGCTAAACTCAAATACCAAGTTTGGTATTTCTCCGACTTCTCGTTTTTGAGTTATGCTGTTCACAGACAGACAGACAGACAGATACACGGACACACACACACACACGTTTCCAAAAATGTTTTTTTTTTTTTGGATTCAGGGCACCTTAAAGCATGTATTTCCGGTGAAATCTCGGTGGAATGCAATACTTCCCCTACTTACTATACGTAGTAGAGAAAGTAAAATTGCTTTTCTGGGGTTCAAAAGGCCTCAAAACATGAATTTTCGGTGAAATCTCGCTATACAATTTTTGGGTGGAATGCAATGCTCTACGTAGTAGAGAAAGTAATAAAACATGCAATTTTATTCCACTGTCGATCTGTATGAATTAGCTCCTATTCAAGCTACAGGAGTTATTTAGTTTCCATAGTAAACAAGCACTCATTACATTGAAATGGAATTGAAAACAAGTCGCTGTTGGTTACCATGGTTACAAATGACCACATTCATTTAAAGTTGTATACCTGATGTCGCATGTACGCTCCAGAAACCAAACAAAGAAGCGTTCATAACCGAGATTCTAATTTTATAAAACCATATTGAAAAAGTTGAAAATTCGGTGCAAGTAAAGAAAAATCTGATGTGATACATTTACATCTCTCTCTCTACTAACGACAAACTCGTGGTAAGAAGCTCTCCCCATGAAAAGAAAAGCGGATCATTACATGATGGCTTTGAAATTCCATAGTCCTTCCTTATATCGCGAGAAACAACTGATTAGCAACAGCACTGTTGTCGCAGTTCTCATGGCTCGTGTTATCTTATTTACTGGGCGCCTCTTGTTTTATTATTTTAAATTTGGGTTCATTGTCCTTCGGCTAGCTATTATAATCAGTCAGCAAGTATCTCTAAGCAAGGCGTGTAAACGGAAAGGAGTTGTTGCTAAAAGATAACACTGATAAAATAATTTCTACACTTTTATTGCTGTCACACTTAATAATTCACACATTTAATCTTTATACACGCCTGACTGAAACTGTGATATTTCCGAATGTAACTACAGTCGTTTTAGTTGCCGCGTACTAATTACTCCGCGTACTTCATTTGTAACTAACTTTGCGACGTGTACCTCGCGAAAGATTCTTCAGAACTACATGACGTGCACCTCGTGAAAGACTCTTCAAGACTGCGTGATACTTACTTATGGCTCGAGAATATATACTCCTTCACCCCGAATTGCCTAAATATTATAATAGAGTTGCTATTGGTTACCAAATCGCGCCAACATTAGCGTCTGTTTTGTCAGCTAATCACTACTACTAACATAAATACTCTAGGGAAGATATTCCCTCCATTTCTAAAAAAAAGGCACGGTACCCTGACGTCATTTGTTTGTCTCTTCTTAGTGATCAACAACTCACCCCCTCGGTTTGTTATAACTGGCGCAACAGTTCTAGACACGTGAAAATCTTAATGACAGCTATGAAGCGAGTTACATACCAGATCAAGAGGTGACCGGTCGTCTGCATGGGACAGTCATTGTCAAATATTCGCACACCGATTATGCACTGCACTACACGATAAACTTATAGTTATATACAGTAAATTTAAATCCACCGCTGTAAAATGCCATTAATATAAAGACACTGTCAACCATCTGCCTCCAGTTCTTCCCCACCTGACAGCCCTTCCTCTTCTGCGGAATCACTCACGTCATTGCCGCTGTCACTACTTTCTGCACCATTATCCTGGATGAGAATTTGTTCTAATTGATTTTCTGCAATTCCGTATTTTTTGAAATAATGATTCTCAATTTATTCAACATGTCGATATACATTTTCCCATTCTGGCCTTCCAATTTCTGAAAATCGCTGGCGACATAACTGCTCCAATCTTTTAGTTTAAAAGTGATATTTCTGCAGGCCACCCAGTTTTTGACATCAGTCCAGATTAATTGGATTGGGTTTAGATCTGGGTGATACGGTGGCAGTTTAAGTAATTATGGCGATGTTGTATTAATATCTGGCCAAGTATTATGAGTTATGACTTCTGAAGGGATTTATATAAGTTATATTTGTTTTACTCATGCTTTCATCAAAAGTTATATTATGCCTAAGGAACCAGGTTTTTATTTCTTCTTTCAAGGAATCTGAGGTAGGTTGTTTGTCAATTTAAGTGTTACCACATTGTGAAGCATTGTCGATAACCAGAATAGACCCAGCAGGCATATTAGGTATCAACATGGTGTTGATCCACTTCATGTAATGTTCTGTATTCATTTTTTGATGAAAATCTCCTGTTTTTTGTTGCGACTTGTAAAAGAAGGGCATTTGGAACGAACAGCATGAACGATAATAAGTATTTGCCCTTTGGCAACAGGTGCCTGAAAACCTAACAGGATGCGGACACTTTCTATGCGGACTGTATGTGTTACGCACTGTGAGTAAGCAAAGGTATGATATCGCTTTCGTTGATAAAGCTAAACATAAACCATTCCTAGGCTCGACAGCTGGGTTGGCAATCAAGGTCACGATTCCAGAAGTTTTGCGCCAGTAATACCCACTTCTATTGTCAATTTCAGTGAGGCCGTGTAAACTTATTTCCTAACAATGCTTACGGCTAACAAACATCTAAAATCCTGTACATACAATAATATTCATTTACACTACAATCACTTTGGCAATCACAGCATGTTATGATATAAAATATTGCCTCGCTGTACAATGTATTGAAAAATTCAAACCAATAATAACGGATATATGGAAATGGCTGCTGCCACATAAAAGGTTACTTGTAAATAAATTATGTATTTTAAAGAGATGTACTTTTTGTGCAGCACTTTTCTATCTCTAAAGGTTTTCCAATTATACAAAATTCCTTCCAAAAGGAGAGGATTTCACAACTATTTCCAGAAAATTGTAAATATACGTTTTATTTGTACCTATATTAGGTACGCGGTAGGGAAAGTAAAACATATAAGTAATAAAATAAACATTATAAAATGCCAGAATACGTTAACCATAATATAGTTGGTTCTCATATTCAAAATGATTAATTTGGCCGCTAAGAGCCTTCCCGGAGTCACTATATATGTAGCTTTCTATGCTTGTTACTTTCTCTACTACGTATAAAAAATTCGATACCGAGATTTCACCGGAAATACATGTTTTGAGGTGCCTTGAATCCAAATAAGCATTTTTGGAAACATGTACGTGTGTGTGTCTGTAAACAGCATAACTCAAAAACGACAGTCGGATAAGCACCAAACTTGGTATTTAGGTTCAGTATCTTCCAGAGATGCGACACGAAGGTTTTCAAGAAAATCCCCCCACTCCAGACTACCCTTTACATGGAAAATTTTTCGAAAATTTTAATTTTCTCAAAAATGGCTCTAACGATTTTGATGAAAATATCATATGTTTAAGATAATGTCATGAGAAATGAAATGTATATCTTGAATTTTCTGGGAATGTCTCCAAAAGTATTCTTCATTGTGAACGCCTTTTGCATAACTGGTAAACCATAAGAGATAGACAAAATTTTACTACACAAAAAATGTAGATCGCGTTAAAATACACAACTTATGTCATATACATTTCTTTTGTTGAGTGAACCGTTTTCGAGATATTGCTTGTTATTTCCTTAAATTTTCCAATACTTATACTTTTTCTCAAATACGTTATTCATTTTTACTTTCTCTACTACGTATAGTAAGTAGGGGAAGTATTGCATTCCACCCAAAAATTCGATACCGAGATTTCACCGGAAATACATGTTTTGAGACCTCCTGAATCCAAAAAAAGCATTTTTGGAAACATGTCCGTGTGTGTGTCTGTGTGTGTGTCTGTGTGTGTGTGTGTCTGTGTGTGTGTCTGTGAACAGCATAACTCAAAAACGAACAGTCGGATAAGCACCAAACTTGGTATTTAGGTTCAGTATCTTCCAGAGATGCGACACGAAGGTTTTCAAGAAAATCCCCCCACCCCAGACTACCCTTTACATGGAAGATTTTTCGAAAATTTTAATTTTCTCAAAAATGGCTCTAACGATTTTGATTAAAATATCATATGTTTAAGATAATGTCATGAGAAATGAAATGTATATCTCGAATTTTCTGGGAATGTCTCCAAAAGTATTCTTCATTGTGAACGACTTTTGCATAACTGGTAAACCATAAGAGATAGACAAAATTTTACTACACAAAAAATGTAGATCGCGTTAAAATACACAACTTATGTCATATACATTTCTTTTGTTGAGTGAACCGTTTTCGAGATATTGCTTGTTATTTCCTTAAATTTTACAATACTTATACTTTTTCTCACATTCGTTATTCATTTTTTTATGTCCTGGACATGCAAAGAGAATGGAATGCGCCACATAGCAACCAGCGTTAAAATATTTGACTATCACTTAAAAGCTACCATATTTCCCTTGCATCTACAAGAAAATTACCAATAAGATTGACATCTCGATATCTCGATTAACATGAACCATATGGAGAATAAGCGTTTGTAAAGTTAGATTGTACAAGAGTAGAGAAAGTCATGTGAGTGTAACACATCAGATTTTTTTATGTCCTGACATGCAAAGAGAATGGAATGCGCCACATAGCAACCAGCGTTAAAATATTTGACTATCGCTTAAAAGCTACCATATTCCCCTTGCATCTACAAGAAAATTAGCAATAAGATTGACATCTCGATATCTCGATTAACATGAAGCATATGGAGAACAGGCGTTTGTAAAATTAGATTGTACAAGAGTAGAGAAAGTCATGCGAGTATAACACTCCGATTTTTTAAAACTGTTTCGTCAAACCATTACAACATTCACAGACTGTCATGACTTTTCGTTTAACAAATCTTTATTTTGATATTTCTTCTTTCACACATGCCGTGTGAAGGCTATGGTTGGAAAGGTAGTAAAAAGTGTAGACGAAGTCCAATTACTAGGAGCTACTCTAGACATTAAGCTTTCCTACAACTCACAAATTGACAAGATAGTAGCCAAACTTAGTAAAAATCTCTATGTTCTCAGATGTTTGAGAAACTCTGTCCCTACCTCTAGTTAGAATTATCTATTTTGGGCTCATTCACTCTCTCCTTTCATATGGTATACATCATATACATCAAAACAAAATCTTCAGAAGGTCTTCATATTGCAGAGAAAAGCTATTAGGCATCTTGGGGGTCTAAAGTACAACGAATCCTACAAAAACATTCAGAGCACAAAAAATTCTCACATATCCAAGCCTTTTTATATACAGAACAATTTTATACTTATTGAGGTACAAATTTACAATGGAAATTATGTCAAATATCCACACCCATAACACAAGGGGAAATCTATCACTAAACCTCCCTAGAATAAGATTACATCTTATCAGAAAAGGCGCCTAGTTATATGGGTGCAAAGCTTTACAATGCACTGCCTCAACACATAAAAGCTTGTGTAAATTATAATGTGGCAGTATTTTTTAACACTTAAATGATTTCAGTCTAATTATATAATATATAAATTCAATAACAGCCCGCCTTAAAGCAATATGTGTATGTAACAAGATATAAAAAGTGTATATTACAGTCATTGTATATGTTTATATTATTGTAAACATGTGTAATAATGTTATGTGAATGTATTACGTAATTTAATAATGTAGGAGCTGTGAGAATAATAGGTTAAAAGTTGCTAACAATGAGGTAACCTTGAGGCAATAATGAACTTGAAAGCTTAACAATACTACTTGTAATTCTTGGAAACAATAATGTAATTTTTGTGACAGTTTAAAAATAGCCAATCAACAACCAGAAAAAGCTTTAGTTAAATGAAGGTATTCTATTGGACTAGGATTAGCCAATCAGAGACTTGAAATGCAGAAATTTACAAATTTAGGCGGTAGAAACCAAGTCAGTTGCTTGTAGACAGCGCTCATAACTGGACGCGTTGATTGTAGACAGTGTTCCTAACCGGACGCGAGATGCGTCCTCGAAAAATTTAATACGTATTACTGTGAGACAAAAATAGTTTACGTGTTAAAAAGTGCAAGTAATTAACAAAAGAATCTCACAGCTCTCTATATCAGTGAAGTGTTATTTAAATCGTGTCAAGCATTAATAAATGGAGTGAAGAAATACTTAAAATCTGTGTAAGCCAGCATTCTTCAGTCGCACCGCTCCCTGCTAAGATATTCATGTCTCTAAGAATAAATACTGACGCAGCCGAGGCAAACATAAATATATAATATTTAAAGAAACAGCCAAAATTACAAAGTTAACATTTTTTAAACATTTAGGGCGAAGGCTACCGGAAACTTTTTACCATACATGCGGTTGCAACTACTTCAAGTTCGGCTCCCCAGCATAAGAGCTACAATACAACTCCTACAAAAAAATAACTTCAATAATAAATTTAAGAACTGTCTTAAAAGCTATTTAATAAACGAAGCGTTTTATAGCGTGGATGAATATTTAAATCCTACATTCTTAATCTAACTTCCACATACCTACATGGTAACATCAAATCTGTAAATACTTCATTTTGTATTGTAATATCAGTTTGTACATCACTTGTAATTTATATATATTCATGAGTTTTTTATAATTCTATAATGTGTAATTAAAATGGTTTACACTACACTTTAGTTTTAATATGTGACGCTGTATATCCACTATTTTAAGTGTATACCTTGTATCTATACTCTATATAATTTATTATCTGTATTTGTTGTATGTTGATGTAATGCACGACACGGTACAATATATGGTACATAAATTACCTATATATTGGTAATGTATGTATGAAATGGTTCAATTGTGTATCACACTGTATTGACCAACAATAAATTCAAATTCAAAAGGTAAAATCAGGCTGAAAAATTCAATGCCAAAACCGAGGTTTGAACCACGGATCAACTTTCCTTGCCGTTGCTCTAACCGATTTACCATGGCAATATGTCTGTAGCACACTACATTCCCTAAATGACTCATACTTTTCCTGGGAAACCACACGTTCTCAAATTCTTTTCAGATAACTTGCCTCAATGATTTATAGTCTATAACTTTCATTAGAAGTAAAGTGAATTACTTATTTCAGTGTCGAAGTACTTTCCTCTCTGCAAATATTTTTATCTGAACTTAATTATGGGGCAGAGAAATTTAAAATAACTTCAGTTATTTAATACATGCATGTTTTAGAGGCAAGAAATGCAGCAATGGTGCGTGTCATGAGAGGACCCATTTTGTTATGATTATAGTCCTACAGCTTGTGTATTTCCCCAAGGTTAACCACACGTCTTGCAGTCCAGCATTCCTAGCCACTTCAGACACAGTGCCTCCATATTGCAGAACATAATTTGTTACTTGCAGACCATGGTGAAACAAGCAATGATTTATGTAGGGATAAGAGGCAACTAGAAGCAGTAGGCAGGCCTGCCGCTGGGAAAAAGGCAAATCATCCTCCCTTACTCCACCCCCTTTTTTACATTGTTAATTTTTACGAAATCCGTAGAAACCAGTTTTGGCTAGTAACAATCAGTTTAAGCGGATCATACCTTTTATAACTAGTTTTACCTGGTTGTATCTAGTGAAAACCGAAACGTTTATATAGCACCGATTTGAAAGGAACGTTCTATTTTTTAGCGCTGAAAAACTGAATTGAGTTTTATTTATGGAGCTTTTTAACTGCTATGGTTCTTAGCGTCCCATTCTATATTGGGCATAAAGACCGGTAATTTTACTCAGAAGCCTCTTTATCAAGCTTGAGGTTCTTTTACGTGCCGTAAATCTGCGACACGGGACCTTCCTTCCGAAGGAAGCCATGCTAAGGATTTTTACGCCCGAAAAAAATCCGTCGCCCTCCGCCGGGTTTGAACCCACGACCTCGGGAACTAGAGGCTAGCATGGTAACTACTACATCAGAACTTAGGACTGAAGTGGAGTTTCGTTCCTAGATATGTTAGTTCCCAAATTTTTGAAGGAAACATTCCAATTGGTCCCCAAACTGTTAAAAGTGCCCCCTTCTTTTTGACAGAATGAGGAGTACCTACCTTCACCGCACAAGTAATGGTCAAACTGTTACTATTAAGTGTCAAATAGGTAATCAGGCTCAACGATCTATCATTCATTAAAAAAAGTCGTATATGTTGCATTCACACGACTTTCTCTACATACTCTTCTATAGGGCGATTTATGAAGAACTGACACATTTCTTTCTTTAATCATTCTGTTCGAAATTCACTCAATGCCCCAATTTTAGCACCAAATTAACCAGAATGTTCTGTAGTTTCGATTGCCTGTCACTAGATGCGCAGTTGTTCATGTTTTATTCATAATTCTTAGTTTTATTTGTCGACAACTGTTTTTGAGATTTTGTCCTAGTCAACGTGAAAATGGAGTACACATTAAATGAATGACTCTTCCTTGTGAAGCAATACTGGATTACAAATTCAATTACAGCTACTCAAAGGGCATGCCAAGCAGTTTTGTTGTTCGGAATCCCCCCCCCCAAAGAAACGCAATACTGGGACTAGTAAACAAATTGGAAACAAGGATCTCTGGCGAGTGAAAAAGGCAAAACTAGTTCATCTAGGCTTCCCATGGTTGTTGTTGACGTAAGAGCAAGACCGGATCAGTCACCCCAAAAAATCATTAAGACGTTTGTCGCAGGAGACAGGGTACAGCTACCCAATGTGTCAGAGAGCTGTGTAAAGTACAGGCCTAAAGCCGTATAGGATTACGGTTGTCCATCGGTTACAGGAACTAGATAAGGATAGACGACTGAATTATTGTCGTTGGTTTCAGGCGTTCATTGTGCAAAATCCTGCCATATTGCCCATTACATGGTTCACAGATGAAGCATGGTTCCATTTATCCGGCTATGTGAACTCAAATAACTCACGGTATTGGGCCAGCAAAAATCCACATGTTATTCATGAAGCACCTATACATCCGGTTAAAATCGGAGTTTGGTGAGCAATATCCGCACAGAGAATAGTCGGACCATTTTTTTTAAAGCAGTGTGACACTGCAGAGTACCGACGGATTTTCATGGAGTTTGCTGAGCAACTAGATGATGTAGAGCTGAGTCAAGGATATTTTCAGCAGGACGGCGCTATGTGCCATACATCAAATGAATCCATGACACTAATTGCAAGTTTCTTTGACGACCGGATAATTTCCAAGAACCTGTGGCCGCCGAGATCTCCGGATTTGACATCGCCGGACTTCTTTCTATGGGGTTACTTAAAAGAGGGTTTATGCCACACGTCCCCAGACATTGAACGATCTGAAGCACAAAATTATACAGGAGATTCAAGCTATTGACAACAAAGTCCTCCAACGAGTGGTCAGTAATATGGAACGACGTGTTGAGTTGTGCCTTATGCAGGATGGAGGACATTTTCAACATTTGCTATAGAAGTAAATAATCTCCCAAAATTGCTCTGCATTTCAGGTATAATAAGTTGTCGCTAGCATAACTCGTTTTGAAACAATTAAGGAAATAAATGTGCCAGTTCTTCATAAATCACCCTGTATAAAGTATTCATACAAAAGTCTATTCTTATATCTACTTCTTTTAATGGAGATAAACTTTTAATTTATACATTTATAGATTTCGCTTTAGATATAGGAAGTGGGACTTTTAAAAAGCGGGCCGCTGTGTGATGATTTTGAAATTCCATGCCCCTTGCATGACCACGAGAAAAAACAAGTATTTAAAAATTCCGAGCAATATCAAAGATTAGCTCATATACTGTTACTGCAAAAAACAAAAACAAAACAAAGAAATTGCGTTGTTTACAGCATCTACACTTTTTATGCGGTAATACTTTTGACTATACCCTACGGTTTACCATCATACAAAAAGTCAATCAGAATGAAGAGGACTTCACAGACTATTCCCAAAAAATTTAGGATGTATATTTTATTAATCATAGAAATACCTTAAATATATCGCATTTTAATAAAAAAAATTAAGAGCCATTTTTAAATAAAAACATCAATAAATTTTCCACGTAAAGTGTAATTTGGGGTGGAAAGATTTTCTTGAAAACCTTCGTGTCGCATCGTTGTAAGATACTAAACTTAAATACCAAGTCTGTTATTTATCAGGCTCTTCGTTTTTACTTTCTCTACTACGTATAGTAAGTAGGGGAAGTATTGTATTCCACCCAAAAATTCGATACCGAGATTTCACCGGAAATACATGTTTTGAGACCCTCTGAATCCAAAAAAAGCATTTTTGGAAACATGTCCGTGTGTGTGTGTGTGTGTCTGTCTGTGAACACCATAACTCAGAAACGAACAGTCGGATAAACACCAAACTTGGTATTTAGGTTCAATATCTTCCAGAAATGCGACACGAAGGCTTTTAAGAAAATCCTCCCACCCCAGATTATTTTTCGCAAATTTTAATTTTCTCAAAAATTCTCTAACGATTTTGCTTAAAATATATGTTTAAGATATTTTCATGACAAATGAAATGTATATCTCGAATTTTCTGGGAATGTCTCCAAAAGTATTCTTCATTGTGAACGACTTTTGCATAACTGGTAAATCATAAGAGATAGACAAAATTTTACTGCACAAAAAATGTAGATCGCGTTAAAATACACAATTTATGTCATATACATTTTTGTTGTTGGGTGAACCATTTTCAAGATATTGCTTGTTATTCCCTAATTTTTCCAATACTTTCTCAAATAGGAATTCGTTATTCATTTTTTTATGTCCTGGACACGCAAAGAGAATGGAATGCTCCACATAGCAACCAGCTCTTAAAATATTTGACTATCGCTTAAAGCCTACCATATTCCCCTTGCACCTACAAGAAAATTAGCAATAAGATTAACATCTCGATTATCATGAAGCATATGGAGAATAAGCGTTTGTAAAAATAGTTTGCACAAGAGAAGAGAAAGTCGTGTGAGTGTAACACATCAGAATTTTTTTTTTTACAATTTACTGATCGATCATTTTAAGCATTTACGGAGAAGATAAAAAAAACTCCACTCCAAACTACACTTTTTTGTTTGTTTGTTTGTTTGTTTGCGGAGGCCAGAAGTTTGTCTTTTAACCTAGTAGATCATATCGGACAATGAATGGTGTAAAATGATGCTCAAGCTAGCCCGTGGTATCTATAGCTTACAGTTACTCGGCACTTGATTTTTAAGGATAAGGGAAAATCCCGGAAAAACATTATCCAGGTAACTCACACTAGCCGAGATTCGAACTCGGGACCTCTTGAATGCCAGGCAGAGACGCCACCTCCACACCACAGAAGTGGGCTAAGTTTTCATTTTTTTTCTATTTCTTAAATATGAACGATTTTTATTAAAATACCATATTATGTTTAAGTTACTTGAGATACATAATTACGTTGTCATACACTAGTACAAATTCATACCATTGCGGAGATGATAGCATCGTACCTGTGGTTAAACTAATTCCCAGTTGTTACACAAACAAAAGCAAATAATGCGGTCACGCAACTGCTGCAGCGCTGAAAACCACGCAAATAGATAACCGCCAATTGCACGATAAGATATTGCTACTTTACTGCTGGCATTTCTGAAGGCCACCGGGTTTATATGTAGGAACATCGAATTCCGAAGAGGTAAAACCTTTGCTCTGCTTTTAACACGCAAAAAAAGTTATATTCAATACACACACATTTCTGTTTGTGATGAGCTATATACGAGAGGCGTCCAATAAGTATGCTTCCCTATTTTATAAAAAGCATTACACACATTTGATCATGTTGAATTAATTATTTATATTGTACAGTCCTTCTGTTACTTTTCTACATAACATATATTTCCAAGCATTTTTGTGGATGTGATACAAGATTTTCCAAGCCAGTGTTGTACCAGGTTGGGTCCTGTGCTCGCAACCAGCTGTTCACTGATTTGACTTCATCATCGGTGTTAAAAGTTCTTACCTTTGAGTTGCAGGAACATGTGAAAATCACTTGGGGCAAGCTTCGGTGAATACGGGGGATACGAGAAAACTTCCAAATTGAATCTTGACCCAGGCGGAGCTCAGAAGATTCAACTGGGAAGTTTTCTCGCATCCTCCATATTCACCAGATCTTTCCCCAAGTGATTTTCACACGTTCCCCCGACTCAAAGGTCATCTTGGAGGTAAGCATTTGAACACTGTGACGAAGATGAACCAGACGTGAACCAGAAGTTGGGTCCTGTGCTCGTAACCAGCTGCTGTATAAAGCACTTCGCAATTGCTTTTACATCTATGTAAATAACAACGAAAATTCTGAATGGCTGTGTATGAAGAGCGCAATGAATGGTTGGACCATCCATGGTGGTCATTGGGAACCAACATTTACTTTGTTTCCTTATTCCTCATCACAAAATAAAGAGGCTTTTATGAGCCACTTTTTAATGAGAATACATACAAAATGTAGGTTCCCATTTAAAAAAATTAAATTGACCCTAAAATGACACCATAACGTCCTCCAAACAAAACACGACTAATGACATTTACTTTCCCCTATAATATCAAGCAACTTTTATTCCAGACATTTCTTTCTGCAACGTTTAGTTTTGGAGATATTGTAGGTACAGTCTCAACTTAAATGTTCACTCTGTATATTACTTACTTATAGTATGTAGGGGAAGTGTTGCATTCTACTAAAAATTCCAAACCGAGATTTCACCCATTAATTTGAGACTCCCTGACTAAATAATAATGATACAGTATATTCTACAAAGCATTTTTAGGAAAAGCCCCGTGCTAGTGTATGTGTATATAACATAGCTCAAAAATGGAAAGCCGATTAAATACCAACTTGGTATTTAAGTTCGGCATTTTCAAAGGATGCAACACGTAGTTTTATTATTTTAATTAAATACCTTTTTCTTTTTAAAGCTGAAATTCTGTATAAAACTATCCATATTCGTAGTAAAATATCTTTGAAATTCAAAAGAAGACTCGAGAAATTGGGTTAACCATACAACTAAACCATCTCAGCCATGTTAAAATGGTTTTCTTATTCCGGAATTTTAGGATTTATTACTTCTCTTGCTCCTTGGTGCTTGAATACGGTAGATATAATCTCCGATATACTTGGGCTAGGTCTAAAAGAATCATCTGGTATCAAAGCTCAACGAAATAGGAATAAAATCTGTGGACGTGTTGAAGAGCGGTCCACTAAATAAATTTTCCATTCAAAATAGTTGGAAACGCCACAGGGTCTGCAACTGTCACGAAGTTTTCCAGCCGTGAAAGCTCTCTAAACTAGTTAAACTGTTTGAGACTATCCTGTAACATAGACCTGGGGTGGCGAAAACTTGACTGACGTTACTTTTGGACTTCTTGTGCCGTGCCGCTCCTTCACGGGCTGACCCTACTAGGTAGCGTTATGCGTGTTGCATATTCTGCGACTCGGCGAACGATGACCCTAGATTATACAGGGAGTCCTGACGCTTCATACCGTCCAAACTATTGCCTCTATCGCATTTTATCCCTCCCCGAATGTAGCCAGTATCTTTATTTTGACTATTTACTCCGTCATACTGCTTTCAACCCACAAAACAGAAGGAATTTCAAAATATTATGCATCTTAATCGCTATCAGTTTATAATTTTGTGATTATAATTTTACCAGCTTTTTGTTTCCTTTACAAAATTGATATTCGACGAAACGTTAGGATTCCGTAATTATTTTAATGTTTAACAATCAAACTGGATCAATAAAACTACTACAGTCTTCTCCAAAAGTTTACCCTGTTTTATAAACCTTTACAGAATTTGGGTGAAAGCGATCGAGTTACAGCGACCGCCCATAGACTTTGTTTAGAATTACATTTCAAGTAGCACGTTGCATTAATATACTTATTTTGATCTTTATGCACTTAAGTTTTAAAGGTGAAATGCTGTAAGTAAATCTCACTCGAGTTTTGGCTTTCTCTACGCAATTCAAACGCCTGGTCGGATTAATGCAGTCTTTCTTTCTCCAGAAGGGCGTCACGAGTGACAGTGTTCGGCAAAACACAGTGCTAAAATTTCCTGCTACTCATACGAAGGGAAAACACTAACTAGAAACTTCAGTCAGCTGGATTCGAAGTCTAACCCGCAATATCTGTGACAAAAATAAATACCTACGACTGTAGTGGCATTTATAGTAATATAACGAGAGTTGCAGATTTTACTCAAATTTGCGAGCAACGAAGATCGGCGTAAATTTGTCTGGAGAACATTTTGGAGTACGAGTTGTATTTATTTTAATCATTTAGAGATAACTAGAAAATTAAATAACCGAGCGGAATGGCTCAGCGGTAGCGTCTGTGGCCCGCATTCTGGAGGTCTGCCTTCAAATCCTGTGGGACGATCCATCTGACTAGGATTTCTTCGTGTGATTTCCCTCAGTCGACAAGGTATATAACGAATTGAATAATTTTTTTTAAATTTATTTATTTTAGGTGTCATGAACAACTAGGACATTAGCGACCATGTAAAGTATAAGTACATACGAGTATAACATTACATGGTCTTTCAGTAAAAAGTATTGGAAATAACAAATGAACAATAATATTTTAAGTACTAGCCAGTATTGATATTACATTAGCATTATAACAGTGCTTTAATAGTATATTATGCAACGAGACTATAATGGTAGTAATTAAAACGCGAGTATTATTATAAACCGAGCAAGCGAAGAGAAGCAAGGTTAATAATTATCATACGAGCGTTTTAATCACCATTATAGTCCAGTTTCATACGACTGTTTATGCTCGAGCATGCATTTAAATTAAAGGTTTCATAAGTATTCGTTTCTGGTTTGAGTGATGTGTTACAATCGTTATTCCTTTATCTATGGTTACAATACATTGACCTTGTAGCACCTGTGTCAAACAAAGTTGCTAACGTTGTGTGACGTACTACGCAGAATAATCGATACTTGCGCTTTCACAATGTTACGTGGCCACTTCTGATTGGTCGAATACCAATACTTTAATGAACAGATGTACTTTAATGAGGCCCATTAAAGTACTGCTTCCAGTCGTATAAATACTACATTTTGGCATGGTCGAGCATAAAATATAAAAAGCAATTGAACATAGTAGATATATAATGAAAGCTAAGTATGTTATAACGTTAAAATCAGGGTTGGATATTTAATACCACGACCTGAAGTTCCAGCTGAAGTCTGAAACAATAGTAAGAATGAAAATAGATGATTACAGCGAATGCATTGTCATCTGTCTACAGATGAAAGCACGGACAGGATGGCACCTAATGCTACCTGCTCTGCGCTTGTAGAAGCAGAGATACAGTTGCCTAGTATTAAGGTCTCTGTGGACACGTGAGATGGTATGGTACAGGGATGAGACCTAGAAGTCTCACTGTCCGCCAAACACTGATCTACGAGGAGTCTCCTAACAGACCCGACGCGATATGACTACACAATTAAAGCGACATAAAATAAATGGAGCAAAAATGTAAACAGGTAATGATTTAAAAAACGTGGAAAAACAACACAGAACAAATCAAATACTTAAGTTCTGGTTTCAATCGGCTAATCAGAGTAACTGAATTCATTCTACGTGTAACCTAAAAAAACAAACCTCCTCAGGATGGGAATATACCGTTTTATTTCTCCATTTAAACTCTTTCGTAACAAATGTATTACTGAAAACAACCAAAGCGCGATAGCCTCAATACTAATTAAATGTACACATAAACCAGTTTCAGTCCGCTGTTCCGAAGAATGTGTGTAAAAACAGGTGCGATAAAGTAAAAGTGATAAAACAGAAACGATAAAATTGCTGCGATAGGCAGCTATGACCTTGATATTATGCTGGATTGTCACGATTCATGAGGTAACATCATCAACAGAGAATGAAATTGCACATTTATGCCAATGAAAAGTGATAGCTATAGATATATTAAGTTCACAGGTTACGATTATAGTGACGGAAATAATTGTATGACACTGAACAAAAGCGGTGTATTTGAACTTGGATGGGTTGTGAAACGTCTTCCAGTATCAAGAGTTTCGTGATGTTGACGAAGCTTGGATGGCAATTGACCCAACTCAACAGACAACAAACAGCTGAGCATCACTTATTAGCCCCAATCATGTCCCAGCCGCGTTGCTTTGAGTTAGCAACGTGTCTTAATTGGTACGCTTCCCTATCACAGGGAAATTTAAAACAAGGACCTCTTTAATGTGTTTACTTATTTTGGCTGTTGTCATATTCTTGAGCTATACAAACCTCAAGCTGAATATACGAGTAGCTGTTCTCGCCAACATTAAGTTACCAACCATTTTGTCTGCACCTAATTGGAGCATCGCATCGTTACGAAATTTGTTTTGCATATACAGTCAGCAGTCTCTACAGCTTACCTATACTAAGTAGAGGAAGTATTGCATTCCACCAAAAAACATCTGATGTGTTGCACTCGCATGACTCTCTCTACTCTCTACTCCACAAATTATTCTTACAAAAACTTATTCTATCTTCTTGTTAATCCAGTTAAACTTTAAATTCACATTTACACACTTCGTTGTACGATACAGTTGAGGCAGTATTTTTGACACCTAAATTATTTCAGTCTAATTATATAATATAAAATATAATAACAGCCCGCCTTAAAGCAATATGTGTATAAATAACATAAAATGTATGTAACAGTCATTGTATTAATATATTATATTATTGTGTACATGTTTAATAATGTTATGTAAATGTATTACGTAATTTAATAATGTAGAAGCTGTGAGAATATAGGTCAAAAGTTGCTAACAATGAGGTAACCTTGAGGTAATAATGAATTGGAAAGTTTAATAATGCTACTAGTAATTCTTGGAGCAACAATAATGTAATTTTTGAGACAGTTTATAAATAGCCTATCAACAACCAGAAAAAGCTTAAGTTGAATAAAAGTATTCTATTGGAGTAGAATTAGCCAATTAGAAACTGAAATAGAGCAAATTGTACAAATTCAGAAGTCAGTTGCTTGTAGACAGCGTTCCTAACTGGACGCGAGACGCGTCCTCGAGAAGTTTAATACGCATCCAGTGTGAGACAAAAATTCATTACGGCGAGGATATTATAAAATTTACGTGTTTAAAAAGTGCAAGTAATTAATAAATAATCTCACAGCTCTCTATATCAGTGAAGTGTTGTTTAATCGTGTGAAGGATTAATAAATGGAGGGAAGTAAAAATTATAATTTCTGTAAGCCTACATTGTTTAGCCGCATCACACCATGTTCAGAGATACGTTTCTACAAATTAATACTGACGCAGCGGAGGAAAACATAAACATATGTAATATTTAAAGAAACATTCAGATTACAAAGTTAAATTTTTAAAAATTGGGGCGAAGGCCACCGGAAAGTAAACTTGGGGCGAAGGCCACCGGAAAGTACACATTGGGACGAAGGCCACCGGAAACTTTGTACCATACTTGGGGCAGTTACTTCATCACGTGTTCGGCTCCCCAACAGTAGAACTACGATACAACTCCTCCTAAAAAAATAAAAACTTCTTCACAGTAGATGAAGCCACAGTCAGACTTGTAAAGAGCGTGTCGCTATGTGATGGCTTTGAAATTCCATACTCTTTGCATGATTAAAAGAAAAAAAGAAAAAGGCTGGATTCAACAAAAACGAATGACTTCCCATTTGAGAAAAGAATAAGTATTTGAAAATTCAAGCCATAACAAGGAATACTTTAGAAATGGTTAACTCCAGAAAAGAAAAATATTATTTAGCATAACGAGATCTACATATTTTATGTAGTAAGATTTGTTTTCTCTTGCGGTTTACCAATTATGCAAAAGTCATTCAGAATGAAGAGGACTTCAAAGGCTATTCCAGAAAATTCAAGGTATATATTTCATTTGCCATGAAAATATCTTAAATGTGTGGTATTTTAACCAAAATCGTTAGACAATTTTGAGAAAATCTAAAATTTCGAACAACTTTTCATGTAACGGGTAATTTCAGTGTTGCATCCTTGAAATATCCTGAACTTATAGCAGTTTCGTATTTCACCGCATTAAATTAAATTGAGTTTTGTTTATGGACGCCGCTCTTTAACTGCTGTGCTCCTTAGCGTCCCATTCTATATTGGAGGTGAAAGACCGGTAATTTTGCTCAGAGGCCTCTTTATCAGGCTTGAGGTTCTTTTACGTGCCGTAAATCTACGACACGGAACCACCGGCTTTACTTCCCTTCCGAAGGAAGCCTTGCTGAGGATTTTTACGCCCAAAAAAAAAAAAAAACCGTTTGAACCCGCGGCCTCTGGAACTAGAGGCTAGCATGGTAACCACTACACCACGGAGGACGACTGGTATTTAACCGACTGAGTTTTTGAGTTATACTGTTCACTGATCCACACAATCATACACACGCGCGAGCGGACCTTTTTCTAAGTATGCTTTCTTGGGTTCAGGAAGTCTCAAAACATGTATTTACTGTGAAATTTCGTTATCAAATTTTTGGGTGGAATATAATACTTCCTCTACTTACTGTAAGTACGTAGTAGAGAAAGTAATTGGATAACGAGATTTTGGGCTCCCTGGATTCCCCAAGAAAAAGCACTTCAAATACCATGCTTGGTATTTAAGTTCAGCCTCTTTCAAAAATCGACACGAAGATTTTAAGAAAAACTCTCCACCCCAAACTACCCCTTACGTGGAAGCGTTTTCGTTTTTGTTTATTTTCTAAAAAAAATGGGAAATGCTACAAAAACTTATTGAAAATAAGGATATCCACATTTTTACTTTCCCTACTCCACCCAAAAATTCGATATCGAGTTTTCATCGGAAATACTTTTTGAGACCCCCTAAATAGATAAAAGGAAAATCATTTTTAGAAAATGCTCCGTTTGTGTATATATATACAACAGGCTACCCTTTACTTGGGAGATTTTAAGAAAATTTTGGTTTTCTAAAACATCGCTCTAACGATTTTGATTAAAATACCGTATATTAAAGCTATTTACAGACAAATAAAATGCATATCTTGAATTTTCTGGAAATAGCTTTTGAAGTCCACTTCATTTGGAATAAATTTTGCATAATCATGTGTAACTGGTAAACGTTAAGCGACAGATGAAAACGCACTATACAAAAAAACTGATGTGTTACACTCACATGACTTTCTCTACTCTTGTACAATCTATTTTTACAAACGCTTATTCTCCATATGCCTCATGTTAATCGAGATATCGTGCTGTCAATCTTATTGGTAATTTTCTTGTAGATGCAAGGGAAATATGGTAGCTTTTAAGCGATAGTCAAATATTTTAACGCTGGTTGCTATGTGGCGCATTCCATTCTCTTTGCATGTCCAGGACCTAAAAAAAATGAATAACGAATTTGAGAAAAAGTATAAGTATTGGAAAATTTAAGGAAATAACAAGCAATATCTCGAAAACGGTTCACTCAATAAAAGAAACGTATATGACATAAGTTGTATATTTTAACGCGATCTACATTTTTTGTGTAGTAAAATTTTGTCTATCTCATGGTTTACCAGTTATGCAAAAGTCGTTCACAATGAAGAATACTTTTGGAGACATTCCCAGAAAATTCGAGATATACATTTCATTTCTTATGACATTATCTTAAACATATGAATTTTCATCAAAATCGTTAGAGCCATTTTTGAGAAAATTAAAATTTTCGAAAAATGTTCCATGTAAAGGGTAGGGGGGATTTTCTTGAAAACCTTCGTGTCGCATCTCTGGAAGATACTGAACCTAAATACCAAGTTTGGTGTTTATCCGACTGTTCGTTTTTGAGTTATGCTGTTCACAGACACAGACAGACACACACACACACACGGACATGTTTCCAAAAATGCTTTTTTTGGGATTCAGGGGGTCTCAAAACATGTATTTCCGGTGAAATCGCGGTATCGAATTTTTGGGTGGAATGCAATACTTCCCCTACTTACTATACGTAGTAGAGAAAGTAAAAATGTATATCTCTTTAAAACACACAATTTATTTAAATAAGCTTTTGTGGTATAAGCCGTTTCTGAGATATCTGTTATTAAAGGTTCGAATTGTTAATTTCTTGGTCATTCTCTTCAAGTCCTTTTAACATTTAGTTGTTTCTCGCGATTTCATGAAAACAGTATGGAATTTTAAGATCAGCATATAGCGTATAGTTGTTAAACATTTGACTATCCTGTTCTCTTTAAATCTACAACAAAATGTATAATGTAGCTACTTCTACAAAGGTTTATTTTGATTAAGATGTAGTAGATAGAAAAATAGGCTTGAGTAAAAATAATTTGTATACCCACTAATACAAATTACGCCCATTCTATATTGGGCGTGTAAAAGCGGCAATTTTGCTCAGAGGCCTCTTTATCAGGATTGAGGTTCTTTTACGTGCCATAAATCTACGACACGGGACCACCGGCTTTACTTCCCTTCCGAAGGAAGCCATTATAGGATTTTTACCCGGAAAAAAAAAAATCCATCGCCCTCCGCCGGGTTTGAATTCGATCTAGGGAACCAGAGGCTAGCATGGTAACCACTACATCACGGATGACAATAAACGATAGAGGGTAGAGAAAGTCATGTGAATGTATTACAGCAGATTTTTTATCGTAGATTTTCGTCTATACCATATTGTTTACTAGTTATGCAAAATTATACAAAAATTCCTTCCGAATGAAGTGGACTTCACAGGTCATTGCCAGAAAATTCAAAATATAAATTTTATTTGTCATGTACACACCTTAAATATACGGCATTTAATCAAGATCTAGAAGCATTTTTGTGAAAACAAAAATTTTGAACAAATTTTCCATGTAAAGGATGGTTTAGAGTGGGAATTTTCTTGAAAAACTTCGTGTCGCATCTTTAGAAGATTCTGAACAAGTTTGGTATTTATCTGCTATTTCGCTTTTACTGTCTCTATCGCGTACAAAGCAGGTTGAGAAGGTATTGCACTCGCCCAAAAACTGGATACCGAAATTTCAACGGAACTTTGTTTTGAGGTAGGTACCTTAAATAAAAATATTTTTAGAAAAATGTTTATATATGTGTGTCCGTATGTCTATGTGCAGCAAACTGAAAAACAAAGTCAGATAAATACCAAATTTGTAATTTAATTTTCAGCATTTTCCAAAAATGCGACGACACGACGCTCAAAACTACCCTTTACAAAGAAAAGGTATTGTTATTTTTTATTTTCTCAAATCGGCTCTATCGAGTTTTATTAAAAATACAATATATTCACGATATTTGCCTAATAACACGTAAGTTATTGAACTTTCTACACTTTCCGAGATTACCGCTGTTCTTTGTTTGAATCTCACAATCAGTATGTTATTTTTTAATGCCAAGTAAAGAGTTTGGCATTTGAAAGCCAGCACATAGTGACCAGCCGGGAAGTATAAATATGGGAGTGAATGCGAGCGTGTGTAATAGTAAAAACTAACGTTAATAAAAATTACAGTTCAACCAATAATAACAGCAGTTGTTTCTGAAGTAAAAGCCCGCGATATGACCATAGAAGTTAAAGGGAATATATAAATAAAATTGTTTAAAAAATGCCTAAAAACCATTGCCTTGCAAGCCCAGAGAGCTACAACTCGCTCCCTCCCACATTCATAGTTACCGGCTCTACGGAGGGTAGCAAATATTCTTAATGAAAGAAAAATGCCCCATACCACGAAATGAAATGCTGAAGCTATGCATTTGAACCCATTATGCTTACCACTAGACTGAAGAGGCAGTCTTTCCCCCTCCCACCCTCTCTCCATGTCTCTCACAATTTGCTTACAATGGTTTTATTCAGATCTGGGGAGAAACTTCCATAGCTTTCTATGCTACCATTAGAACCATTGCACAAGTATTGCATGGAAATCTGTTTACGAAAATCACCTACAACCAAATATCTCTCGAATTTCAATATCCTAAATACATAACAAATATATTAATTTAACTTCATAACCTACTATTATAATGATGCAAGTAACTATAAAACAGAAGTTACCAAATTACAATGGATTGCACTCACAAGACTTTCTCTCTACTCTATTCTTACAAAACCTATTCTTGTATCTACTTCTTGTTAATCCAGATAAACCTTCAAATTCTGTGGCTCGCATTCGGGAGGTTCGAGGTTCAGAATCCCATGGGCCCTCAGTGGGGCGAATTTTCTGCCATCAATCCACAGATAAAAATCTGATGTGTTACACTCACATGACTTTCTCTACTCTTGTACAAACTATTTTTACAAACTCTTATTCTCCATCTATTTCATATTAATCGAGATAAACATTTACAGAAACGATCTTTTGACATGCAAAGAGAATTACATTTTACACATAGCGACCAGTTCTAAAAATATTTGACTATCGCTTAAGGCGTACCATGTTCCCCTTGTTTTGTAATTGCAAGGACAATATAGAAATACAGTATCCTTTAAGCACATACATATCTCTTAATAGCTGGTTGCTAGGTGCAGCACCATTCTTTGCCACAGATTAATACTCTTTGCATATCCAAGACAAAAAAATGAATAACGAATTCCCATTTGAGAAAATAAGTATTGAAAAATGTAAGGAAATAACAAGCAAAATCTCGAAAATGGTTCACTCAACAACAAAAAATGTATATGACATAAATTATGCATTTTAACGCGGTCTACATTTTTGTATAGTAAATTTTTGTCTATCTCTTATGGTTTACCAGTTATGCAAAAGTCGTTCACAATGAAGAATATTTTTGGAGACATTCCCACAAAATTCAAGATATACATTTTATTTGCCATGAAAGTATCTTAAACCTATGATATTTTAATCAAAATCGTTAGAGCCATTTTTGAGAAAATTAAAATTTTCTAAAAATGTTCCATGTAATGGGTAGTCTGGGGTGGGGGGATTTTCTTGAAAACCTTCGTGTCGCATCTCTGGAAGATACTGAACCTAAATACCAAGTTTGGTGTTTATCCGACTGTTCGTTTAAGTTATGCTGTTCACAGACAGACAGACAGACAGACAGACAGACAGACAGACAGACAGACACACACACACACACACACACACACACACACACACACACACACACACACACGGACATGTTTCCAAAAATGCTTTTTTTTATTCAAGGGGTCTCAAAACATATATTTCCGGTGAAATCTCGGTATCGAATTTTTGAGTGGAATACAATACTTCCCCTACTTACTATATATAGTAGAGAAAGTAAAAAGGAGGTAGACGGGACGGTTCTCTAATGCTATCTGCCTAGCACTAGGTCTCTGTGGACACGCGCCGAAGCTGCCATCTGCCCTTCACGTATAGAAGCAGACAGAGTTGCCTGGCGCTAAGCCCTCTGTAGACACGTAACAAAGCAAGAAGGTATGGTACGGGGATGAGACCTAGAAGGCTGTCTGCCATACACTACCGCGAGGTATCTCCTAACAGATCCGACACGATATGAGCATGTAGTTAAAGCGTCATAACATAAAGAGAGAGAACACATTTACACATTTCATTGTACGATACAGTGCGATAATCAAGATTTTAAAGACCATGTCACTATATGATAGCTTTGAAATTCCATGCTGTTTGCATGGCCGAGGGAAAGAGAATAACCGTATAGCATTTGAGAAAAGTAATACGTATTTGAAAATTCAAACCACTTACACGGAATATCTCGGAAATGGTTAACTCCACAAGATATATGACATAAGTTATGTGCTTAAATTATATCTACACATTCTGTGTAGTAGATTTTGTCTATCTCTTATGGTTTACCAGTTATGCAATTCATTCAGAATGAACAGGTCTTCAGAGTCTGCTCCAAGAAAATTCAACATATGCATTTCATTTCCAATGAAAATATCTTAAACATATGGTACTTTAATCAATCGATAAGAGGCATTTTTGAGAAAATCAAAATTTTCGAAAAATTTTCCATTCAAGTGTAATTTTGGATGGGGGCTTTTCTTGAAAATCTTCGTGTCGCATTCTTAGAAGATGCTGAACTCAAATACCAAGTTTGGCACTTAAAAGACTTTTCGTTTGAGTTATGCTGTTCATAAACGAACACGCATAGACACGCGCACGCGATAATGTTACAACACTCACACGAGTCTCTACTCTTGTACAAAACTATTTTTACAAACGCTTATTCTCCATCTACTTCATGTTAATCGAGATGTCGAGATGTTAATCTTATTGATAATTTTCTTGTAGATGCAAGGGGGAATTGGTAGGCTTTAAGCGATAGTCAAATCTTTTAAGAGCTGGTTGCTATGTGGCGCATTCCATTCTCTTTGTATGTCCAGGACATAAAAAATGAATAACGAACTCCCATTTGAGAAAAGTATAAGTATTGGGAAATCCAAACAAATAACAAGGAATATCTCGGAAATGGTTCACTCCACAAAAAATGTGTATGACATAAATTGTGTGTTTTAATGAGATCATTTTTTGTGCAGAAACATTTTGTCTTTCTCTTAAAGTTTACCAGTTACGCAAAAGCCATTCGGAAATAAGAGAACTTTTGGAGACATTTCCGGAAAATTCAAGATAAACATTTTGTCATGAAAATATCTTAAGTACATGATAATTTAATCAAAATCGTTAGCCATTTTTGAGAAAAACAAAATTTTCGAAACATGTTTCATATAAAGGGTAGCCTGGGGTCCGGATTTTCTTGAAAATCTTCGTGTCGCATCTTTGAAAGATGCTGAATCTAAATACCAATTTTGGTATTTATCCGATTTTTCTTTTTTGAGTTACGAGTATGCTGTTCATGGACACACACAAGGACCTTTGTCTAAAAGCTTTTTTTTTATTCAGGGGGCCTCAAAACATGTATTTCCGGTGAAATCTCGGTATCGAATTTTTGGGTGGAATGTAATACTTCCCCTACTTACTATACGTATTAGAGAAAGTAATAAACTGAATTCATTGAAGGACAATACAATATAGTGATATTATCAACTGCATAACTCCGTTAGCATTCTTGTAGATTCAAACATGAAAGTGTCAGATTACTACGGAAGTTCGTAATTGATATACTAAAGTGTGTATGTAAATTATTAACTTTATGTATTTTGTAGCAATTAGGCATTCAAAACATATTCGTATTCATGATCTACATTTGTGTGGTAGATTTACGGCACGTAAAAGAACCTCAAACCTGATAAAGAGGCCTTCGAGCAAAGTGTTCGGTCTTTCACGTGCAGTATAGAATACGACGTCAAGAATCATAGTAAAGAACGTCCATAAATAAAACGCAATTTATGATCTTATATTTTATAGATTTTTGCCCCTAATATTCATTTGTTTTTCTTTATTTATTCAGCATTGTTTTTATACAGGGTGAGCCAAAAGACTCCGAACCGCCTGCTTTACTTTTAAAGGCTTTACTTACCAACTTTATGAAAGGAAATGCTGAAACTGTCCACCGTCGTTTTCCGTACATTTTTGGCACCTCTTTAGGAAACTATCCATCATGGAATTTTTGGGGGGAATTTTCCAAACGATGACCGATGTTGTCTAATGTTTCTTGGGTAAGAACCGAACGCCGTCTTTTAGATTTCTTAGCCTGAACACTTCCTGTGGCCTGAAATTTACTGTAAAGTTTATGGATTGTTGTACAGCATGGAACTTTTACACCTGGAAATCTTTCTGCAAATCGTACTTTCACTTGGCGAGCTGACCGAGTTAACACATACGAATCATAAATAAATACACGCTGTGCAGTAGAAAACATATACTGAGCCATAATATACTTTGTGACTAAGTACAGGACAAAATAATAAATAACTCGTAATAACTGAACTACATCACATCACCGTCAACCCAAAACTGCACTTCACACTGCACAGCAAAACCACAACAGCGTGACTTTGTTCATAGCAGCAGTGCGTTATAATGTTTTTATCATATTTCCACACGCCCAGTGGAAAAACACCGGCAGCCGGTAATATTGTTCATAAAATACCCCTCTGGGGTCACTTAAAACACAAAGTGTATAAGACAAACCCACACACCCTGGAAGAATTAAAACAAAATATCCGCCAGGAAATTTCTCAGCGTGAACTGCGGCGAGTGATGAATAGTTTCCTAAAGAGGTGCCAAAAATGTATGGACGACGACGGTGCCCAGTTTCAGCATCTCCTTTCGTAAAGTTGGTAAGTAAAGCCTTTAAAAACAGTTTTAAAATGTTATATTGTTTTATCCGCGCCTTTCTATGATAGCGCCAGACGGTTACGAGCGCCGAGGACGCGGAGAGGAAAAACACCGCGCAGGCGGTTCGGAGTGTTTTGGCTCACTCTGTACTTGTGTTATTTTCTTTTTCGTTTCATGCATGACTCTCCTATATTTTTCCAGTTTACTTACTATATCGTTATTTCATTCTACCTATTTCGATAACGTGATTCCACCTGAAACGCACGCCCTTGAGTTCTCTTGAACAAAAAACGTTCGCGTGCGTGTAAAAGGAGACAGTTCGCTCAGTCTGTGAAGCATAACGCAGAAACGACACATGATAAACACTAACTTTCGAACTTACATCGGGCTCTTTTTAAGCATTTAGAACTAAGACTTTTTAAAGAACCCCCCAAACCTCAAACATGGAAATGGCTTACTATTTTTTATTTTCTAAACAAAACAAAAAAAATAATAAATAAAAGGCTAAGGAGTTGGATTCAAAGTCAAATGTGTATTATACTGACACAACGAATAAATTGTATATATTGAATTTTAATTAAATAGCCTTCATTCTCAGTGAATTTTATATAACTTGAAGGTCTAACACAAACAGTAATAGTTTCATTTTACAAGGACCTAAAGTTTACTTTCTCCGCTACGTACTTAAAGTAGAGGAAGTGGGTATTGTATTCCACTCAAAAATTCGACGTCGAGATTTCACACCGAAAATACATGTTTTGAGGCCCACTGCACCCCCTTCCAAAGCATGTTTAGAGAAAGGTCCGTGGTGTGCCTGAACCGTATAACTCTACGACGAAATGCCGGAAAAATACCAAATTTGGTATTATGTTCCATATCTTCCAAAGAAGTGACACGATTTTCAAAAAAGCTCAGCATCCCAAACTACCCTTTACGTGGAAATTTTTTCAAAAGTTTTGATTTTCTCAACAATGGCCGACATTTTGATTAAAATTCCAAAGATATTTACATAAATAAAATGTATATCTTGAATTTTCTGGGAAAAGCTTATGAAGTCCACTTTATACCGGAGGAATTCTATATAATTTCTCATAATGGCTCAACCATAAGATATAGACTAAACGTTGCTGCACAAAAAATGTAGATCTCTAACATAACATTTATTTCAAACAATATTTTCTTTGGCATCAGCCTTATTCGATATATCCGTTATTGATTTGAATTAAAATTGTCATTTTTAAAATTGATGTCGCTATTCAGTTGTTTCTCGTGATGTCAATGTATGAATTTCAAGGCGAGTATATCGAGACATGCGACTAAGGATTCTGCTTCCAGTATCCCCTTGTGTCTACAACGAAATGTAAGGAAACTATTTCTGTAAATGTTTATTTCGATTAACATGAAGTAGGCAGACAAGGAAGCTTTCGTGGAGTAATTTGTAGTAGCTATATAAAAAAAATCTGATGTGTTATACTCACATGACTTTCTCTACTCTTGTACAAACTATTTTTACAAACGCTTCATATACTTCATGTTTATCGAGATGTTAATCTTATTGCTAATTTTCTTGTAGATGCAAGGGGAATTGGTAGGCTTTAAGCGATAGTCAAATATTTTAATAGGTGGTTGCTATGTGGAGTATCCATTCTCTTTGCATTACCAGGACAAAAAAAAATGAATAACGAATTTGGGAAAAAGTATAAGTATTGGAAAATTTAAGGGAATAACAACATCTCGAAAATGGTTCACTCAAAAAAAAAAAAAAAAAGATGTATATAATATAAATTGTGTATTTTAACGCGATCTACATTTTCTGTGTAGTAAAATTTTGTCTATCTCTTATGGTTTACCAGATATGCAAAAGTCATTCGCAATGAATACTTTTGGAGACATTCCCAGAAAATTCGAGATATACATTTCATTTGTCATGAAAATATCTTAAACATATGATATTTTAATCAAAATCGTTAGAGCCATTTTTGAGAAAATTAAAATTTTTGAAAAATGTTCCATGTAAAGGGTAATTAAGGGTGGTGGGATTTTCTTGAAAACCTTCGTGTCGCATCTCTGGAAGATACTGAACCTAAATACCAAGTTTGGTGTTTATCCGACTGTTCGTTTCTGAGTTACGCTGTTCACACACACACACACACACACACACACGGATAAGTTTCCAAAAATGCTTTTATTGGATTCAGGGGCTCAAAACATGTATTTCCGGTGAAATCTCGGTATCGAATTTTTGGGCGGAATACAATACTTCCCCTACTTATTATAACGTAGTAGAGAAAGTAATAAACGACAGTGCTTGGAGTCGTGCAAATGTAACAAAATCGATCTCAACTTCGCTTCCTCTGTGCTTCTGTGTCCACAGCAAAGTGTGCATTTTCTGGTAAAATATTTATGATTAGCAGGAAATACGAGTGGTTACAAACAGGGCCGCCCACGGGGGGATCAGGGCGCAAGTTGCGCCATCAGGAACATTTTGGGGGGGAATACAAAAATATTTAAGTAAATTAATACAGGAAATATAAACACATTTATTACAATTATCGAGTACTGCAATTTGTTAACTCAGTTTGTATCTTTAAGTTTGTTAATCCAAATATGCTATCCCCCCAAAAATGTAATGTTAAGTACAATTCATACTGTGCGGTATAATGTAGAAATATATAAAAGGAACTATAACATTATAGGTAGTTAAATAGTTGTTCAGAACATACAGCGTTATTAAACTTACTATATTGATATTTAGATAGATACAATAAGATACACTGAAATACCTCACCTGCCATATATTTTTGTTTGTGATATAATGGGAAGAACAATATATATTAATATAACTAAAATATTACATTTTATTGATTTTAACTTTCCAATTATTTGTTTAAAGTTGTATTGTGTGGCTACTATATTAGCTATAAGACAGTTCCTTTGCAAAACTTTTCAGCAAAATACAAAAGGAACTAAATAGTTTGAACTGAGCTTTCAGTAAAACTGGAGGGATGATTGTTTCGGGGGATGCGCTCTTAGCCTTTGGGGAGGTGGGCACCCAATGTTATCAAAATATAGTTTTTCTATGAATAATTTCTAAAAAAGCAAATATGAAAATAAATGACAATTGGTAGAGAAAGTCGACTGATTAACACCAGATTTTAAAACCTTTTATTGGTGTTTTATTGTTTGTAGTATAGTTATTTTTAATTGTAATAATGATTGAAGTGGAAAAGCATGAGCTTTGCTGCAATGAGTATGTATTTCAGTGTTATTATTAGTCATTAAACGCCATTTCGCTTTTAGGTTTCGGCAACAATGTGGTTGAATTTAATGGTTCAGGGACCCAGAAGGACAAAGAAAGTAAAAGTACTTTCCTTCTCTTTTCAAGATTGTTTTGTATTCATGGTTTGTCGCATAATGTTCATTTCCTCAGGGCTAATCAGGATGATGGTCTGTCTAAATTTTACCACAAAATTGAATACGGACCTTTTTTCATATACCACCACAAATATAGCTTTCTGCCCTGATAGCATAACTGAAGGTCTCGAAGAATACGAATTATTTGTAGTCACATACTACCCATTCGACTAGAGTCCGTTATAATCGCAGATGTCACGAAATTTTCGCTTCAGGTCAAGGAACCGTGTCCCGTCATTATACCCTTGGCTTTTCTGCTTACGAATTCCCACCGCAATTCAGCGAAACCACTGCCACAGTCAAACACAAAATTACTGATCCGTGCCTTATCCCAGACCTATTGTTCCCTTTGTGTTTTCGTAGGTAGTAAAATGAAGTGAAGTCCTATGTTGAAAAGAACTACTAGAAAACTAAACGTAATAAATTCGTAACCCTTCTTCTTTGCACTTCACCTCGTAACACTAAAACTTGAGAAACACCAAACTATTTAAACATTTCCAGGCAAATGACAGTAGGTGCATTAAACAGCTTTTGTGTTTAACCTGATTTATTACAACAAATACATATTTTAATAAAATATTGATGTACAAATGGGAAAGAAATACCTATCCACAGCAATATAAAACGTTTTTCCTCCTTGAATAATCATTTTAATATCGCCAACATTACGCGAATAAATAATAACGGTTTTCAATTGTTGTCATTATTGATACATTGGCTAACCTTTCTGCATATAACCTATAACGTTATAATTAAATGAAAACAACGAAGTTATTTGTACTCTGTAGAGCAGCCTAAACGCCCTATCCCTCTTCTTTTCCTTGTATGTTTAAAATATAGTAAAGCTCAAAACACTAAACATGCAATGTCAAAGCTATTTTGTGAATCTTTTAGTGTGATAAGTCTAAATAAGGAAGTTTTTCGGTTTAGTATTGTAATACAACAGTGCAAGAAGCGAGTATTAAACTATCACTAATTATGTAATGGGTGAATGTTATTCTTAAACACAATGACAGTTTTATAACCACAAACAGAAACTGCACGCTTCTCTGTTATGCAGAACAAAGCAAGGTAAAAGCCGGCAGCTAACTTACCTGCCTCTATGTTGTGTGTGGAATCAATAGTGTTCCCCCAGCACCGCACCAACGGCAACCGCACGGTTCAGATTCCGGCGCGAGACTGTCCAACGATAAGCAACTTCCTTTCATCGGATGCACATGCGCAAACTGGCAACAAGTTGCGGAAACAATGGCGGTTTTTGTTAAATTGCATAGTTGGGGTGATTTTCACACAGTTGCCACCTCAAGGGAAATACTTCTAAGTATGCCCAGGGCACACGTGTTTTATTGAGAAACAGTCGTTTACTACTAAAAGGCTACACATCCATCCACATATATTATGAAAAATGATAATTACGAAATTTTCGCAAGACAAAGCATCTGTAGAAAAATAAAAATCTATGCTTTCCTTTTAAGTTGAAATTTGTACCATGTATGCAGGATATAAACAATGGGCATACTAGCAATGTCAAACAGTTTTTGAGATAGGTATTATTTTTATTTTTTTGCCAGCTACATATAGCAGGTAAGAGGAAATATTGTATTCCATCTAAAACATCGATGTCGAAATTTCACCGGAAATACATGTTTTGAGGCCCATTGAATCCGAAAAAGATATTTTTAGAAAAAGGTCCGTGAATATGTGAACAGCATAACCCCAAAAACGAAAGTCCGGTAAAAACCAAACTTGGTATTTAAGTTCAGTACATTTCAAAGATGTGATTGTCGTCCTCCGTGGTGTAGTGGTTACCATGATAGCCTCTAGTTCCCGAGGTCGCGGGTTCAAACCCGGCGGAGGGCGATGGATCTTTTCGGGCGTAAACGTCTTTAGCATAGCTTCCTTCGGAAGGGAAGTAAAGCCGGTGGTCCCGTGTCGTAGATTTACGGCACGTAAAAGAACCTCGAGCCTGATAAAGAGACCTCTAAGCAAAATTACCGGTCTTACACGCCCAATATAGAATGGGACGCTAAGAACCACAACAGTTAAAGAGCGTCCATAGATAAAACTCAATTTAATTTAATTTAATTTAATTTAAGATGCGACAAAAAGGTTTTCAAGAACATCCCCCCTTTAAATACAACGCTCTTTGAATTTTTTTTATTTTCCCAAAAACGGCTATAACGATTTTGATTAAAACACCATAGTCAAAGATATTTAAATGGCAAATAAAATGTATATCTTGAATTATCTGGCGATAGACAAAAGTGTACTACACAAAAATGTAGATCTCTTTAAAAAATACAAATTATTTCGAATAATGTTTTTGTGCCGTACGCTATTTCCGAGATATCAGTTAGAATTGTGTAATACTTTGTCATTATTTTGAAGTCCTGTCGATACTCGCGATTACATGGAAACAGTATGGAATTTTAAGGCCAGTGTATGGCGTCCAGTTCTTAAACATTTGACTATCGCTGTTCTCTTGGTATCTATAACGAAATATGTAATGCAGCTATTTCTGCAAAGGTTTATTTCGATTAAAATGAAGTAGATAGAAAAAGAAGCTTTATTAAGAAAAGTTTGTATACCCACTAATAAACGATAGAGGATTGAATATCTTGTGAATGTAACACATCGGATTTTTATGTATGTTTATGCTCGACCATGCCAAAATGTAGTATTTATATGACTGGTAGCAGTACTTTAATGGGCCTCATTAAAGTACACCTATTCATTAAAGTATTGGTATTCGACCAATCAGAAGTGGCCACGTAACATTGTGAAAGCGCAAGTATCGATTATTCTGCGTAGTACGTCTTACAACGCTAGCAACTTTGATACAGGTGCTACAAGGTCATTGTGTTGTAACCATAGATAAAGGAATAACGATTGTAACACATCACTCAAACCAGAATGGAATACTTATGAAACCTTTAATTTAGATACATGGTCGAGCATAAACAGTCGTATGAAACTGGACTATAATGGTGATTAAAACGCTCGTATAATACTCGCGTTTTAATTACTACCATTATAGTCTCGTTGCATAATATACTAAAACACTACAATATGTAAGGGATTATATGAAGCTGTTATAGACGGAGGAAGTCGTGCGAGAGTGAACATCAGATTTTTCCAACTGAAATCTGACGATGTTATTATATTCCGAGATGCGTAAAAAAGAAAGGGATATAAATAAATATATTTTGTAATTTATTAGTTTTGAATATTTGATCATTTTGTTGTATTAGCGACTTATTTAAAATTTTGTGAGCGAATATAACGCGAGCGCAAAGAAATATTAATGGCTGAAAATTACTCATTTCATGAAGATAGATTATTCAAAATCACGACAGCTGAAATGAGAAAACGTCAGCCAGATAACTGAGAACCCTTTGGTCATTATCTTCAATCCCCCTTCTCATTCAAATTGATCTTTATGAAACTCGCCGTGGTTAGTGAAAAAGATGGGTATATTGCCTGTCTTATCTTCTTATCGTCTGTTACGGAGGGGACTCGACACCGATCCAGAGTGGGTATTGTACCTACGCCCCACGAGGGGGCGTCTCCGGGAGGAAGGATGAGGCGAGAGGAGATACCGAGCGGCCAGATCCAGGAGCAATGGTACAGCAATGGCTGGGTCCTTAAGTTTCCAGATAGACACACCGGCAGACGGACAGGGGACCTATCCAGCCCAATACCCCTCAAAGGGGTTTCGAATACCCCGGCAGCCAGCCGAAAGCCGAGAGACGGAGAGAGTTACAAAGAGCATCCTTTTCCCCCCGCCATCGAACACCATCGCCGACACTTCCGATCCTGTAAAGAGACCAACGGGGATGAAGGATGAAATGAAATGAAATTTCGGGACTGAAAGAAACCGCTCCAACATTCGCCTGACGACCCGGGAAAACCCCGAAAAATCCCATGGGTCAGAGAAGCGGTCGCTGGGAATCGATCCTGGACATTTGAACTATCCCGCTCGGTTATATTGCCTGTTATTTCTCTGTCACACACCAAATGGGTAGATGTATTCGGCCCAAAAGTTCGATAACGAGATTTCACCGGAAGCACATGTTTTGAGGCCCCCCCGAATAAGAAAATCACATTCAGAAAATGGTCCACGCATACGTGTGTGTATCTGTGAATAGCATATTACACAAGCAAAAAGCTATAGAAATACATAACTTGGTATTTAATTTCAGCATCTTCCAAAGATAGGGCCAGGATTACAAGAATTTTCCCCACCCACCAAACTACCCTTCATGGAACAGTTTTTGTTAATGTTTATTTTCTAAAAAGTGTCTCTAAATATTATGATTAATGTCTCCTATGTTAAAAATATTTAAAGGACAAATAAAATGTATATTTTAAGTTTTTGGGAATAACCTGTAGTGTCCTGTTCATTCTGAATGGCTTTGTATAACTGGTAAACCGTAAGACATAGACAGACACGTAGTACACAAAAGTTCTGATGTGTTACACTCACATGACTTTCTCTACTCTTGTACAAACTATTTTTACAAACGCTTATTCTCCATATGCTTCATGGTAATCGAGATATCGAGATGTTAATCTTATTGCTAATTTTCTTGTAGATGCAAGGGGAATTGCTAGGCTTTAAGCGATAGTCAAATATTTTAAGAACTGGTTGCTATGTGGAGTATTCCATTCTCTTTGCATTACCAGGACAAAAAAAATGAATAACAAATTCCCATTTGAGAAAAAGTATAAGTATTGGAAAATTTAAGGGAATAACAAGCAATATCTCGAAAATGCTTCACTCAACAAAAAAAGTTTGAAATAAATTGTGAATTTTAACGCGATCTACATTTTTGTGTAGTAAAATTTTGTCTATCTCTTATGGTTTACCAGTTATGCAAAAGTCGTTCACAATGAAGAATACTTTTGGAGACATTCCCAGAAAATTCGAGATATACATTTCATTTGCCATGAAAATATCTTAAACATATGATATTTTAATCAAGATCGTTAGAGTCGTTTTTGAGAAAATTAAAATTTTCGAAAAATGTTCCATGTAAAGGGTAATCTGGGTTGGGGGGATTTTCTTGAAAACCTTCGTGTCGCATCTCTGGAAGATACTGAACCTAAATACCAAGTTTGGTGTTTATCCGACTATTCGTTTCTGAGTTATGCTGTTCCCAGACACACACACACGGACATGTTTCCAAAACTGCTTTTTTGGATTCATGGGGCCTCAAAACATATATTTCCAGTGAAATCTCGGTATCGAATTTTTGGGTGGAATACAATACTTCCCCTACTTACTATACGTAGTAGAGAAAGTAAAAATGAAGATCTCTTTAAAACACGGAATTTATTTTAAATAATCTTTTTTGTGGCAAAAGCTATTTCCGATATTCTTTGTTACTTGTTTGAATTTGAAAATATTTATACTTCTATCAAGTGGTAGGTCACCATTCATTTTTTCTCGTGGTCATGCAAAGAGCATGGTATTTCAAAGCCAGCATAGACTAACAAGCAGTAGACAGAAGAATAAACTTCTATAAAAACAGTTGTAGAAGAATGAGTGGAGAAAGTTATATGAATGCAACACATGAGCTTTTTCTGTGATAGTTTAACGTCCGTTACTACTCAGGTTTAGGGACTACGAGGTGAACATGATTAATGAGCCCTCGGAAGCCCTCACGCTTATTCAATATTTATCTTTCCACGGTAAGAACCCCCGCTCCCCCAAAAAAGCATGCAGTCAAGTCACCCCTGCCGAGATTTGAGGTCTGTCCCTTGGGATTACTGCCCATTAAACCACGAAATGGACTTACCTATCCTTGAGATCACGTTTTTCGTGGCAGTTTATACTTTGGGTTTTCCGTGTCGCTGAGCACCTTTCTGTGCGCGAATTTTCCTCAGTAACTTCTTGATAAGCGCTATAAAAAGTCTTACAAGAAATACATTACTTATTACATAGTGTGGAACTAGCAGCAGGGATCCAAGGACTTTGGTTTGGGATGTTCTTTTTCTGCTTCACCGACAACACGCCGCATAAAAGCTTCGTTACAAATTAGCTTCTGGGAGATGAGGGTTGTTGCCCCATTTCCGCAGTTAAAATGGCCAAAAGACTACCGAGGTTGCCAAACATTGCACACGTAGTTTGCTATTAAGGGGAACCAACCTGTGACAATTGTCGAAAATTCTTGAAAACACCGATTTTCGGGTTTTTACACATTTTTAACTTTGTTCTTGTAGATTAAGACGCTGAAGTTATTTTCTGCTAGGTGCGCTTTAAACGCCCGTCACATGATCATTTAAATGGTAGTTTTAAAGGTAAAGGGTCATACCTGAAGCATTAAGTCATTTTTCTCATAATGCATATTTTCAAGGAATGTGAATGTTCAAAATGTTCATTGCGGTGTAAATTTCAACCAATCAGTTTAGTTTTTTGCACCAGAAATAGAAGTTATCGGTGGAATATTTTAAGTAAGTAAATCTGACTATGTACATATATCAACAAATTTGTTTATACATCTAAAATAAAAAATAACATAAGGTAAGTAATTAATAATTATTTTTCCACAGTAATTCTTATTCTATATAAAAATCATCGCTTAACTTTTTTAAAACCGGTATTCATTGGGTGTAAATCCAAAATGATATTACAAAAGTTTGAAAACTGCACCGCACGGAGTTTTACTTGTAGCGCAGAAAAAATCACAAAAGCTATTTCATATATTTGTCTAAACATTTGGGAGTTAGTTACATATATGGTAATAGTATGGTTATAGATTGAAGTTTTTTCTATTTATTTTATGTCGCTTTAACTACGTGGTCATATTACGACGTATTTGTTAGTAGATACCCGTGGCTCGGTGTGGCGGACAGCTAGCCTTCTAGGTCTCATTCCTCTATCATACTACTTTGCTTGTTATGCGTCCAGAGAGGCCTTAGTGCTAGACAAGTGTACCTCTGTTTCTACCTGTGCCGGGCAGATAGCATTAGGGTATTGTCCAGTCTAAAGTTTTCTATATACGAGGGCGGATTGATAAGTCAGTGAGTTTTTAAAGAAAATGACAATTTTTTCCAAAAAATCAGTTTTATTTCTCAACATACTCTCCTTTCAATTCAATACACGTTGTCCAAACATTCTCCAATTTTTCTAACCCTTCCAAAAATATGATTTTTCGAAGTCTACAAAATATGAGGTTGTTTCTGCCATGGTGTGTTCACTGGATATGGATTTTTTCCCAGCGAGCCAATTTTTCAGATTTGCGAAGAGGAAGAAGTCGCTCGGAGCCAAATCTGGAGAATATGGTGGGTGTGGTAGCAGTTCGTAGCCCAATTCCACAAATTTTGCGATGGCAATGGCTGACTTGTGTGCGGGTGCATTATCCTGGTGAAAGAGAATCTTTTTCTTCACCAAATGGGGTCGTTTCTTTAACAATTCCTTGTGAAACTGATCCAGCATTGCGGATCATTGTTTATCACCCCTTGTGAATCCCAAAAGACAGCTGCCATGATTTTTCCTGCCGACGGAATGATTTTCGCTTTCTTTGGAGCAGGTTCGCCGAAGGAAATCCACTGCTTTGATTGTTGTTTGGTTTCAGGTTGATAGTAACGGATCCAAGTTTTATCAACCGTGATATAACGCAGCAAAAACTGTGGGGTTGTGGGTTGTGGGTTGTGCTGGAACACGTTCAAACATCCCTGTGAAATGGTCACACGATTCCGCTTGTTCTCAACTGTAAACAGTCGTGGCAACCATCTTGCTGACAGCTTTCTCATACCCAAAAATTCGTGCAGAATGTTATATACCCAGTCACTCGTGATGTTTAAGGTCTTGGCTACCTCACAGATTTTCACTCGGTAGTCTTCCAACACAATATCTTGAACTTTGTTCACCATTTCTTCTGTTATGACCTCAACCGGCCGTCCTGTGCGCACGGCAACTCTTGTGCTCGAACGGCCACATCGAAATTCTGTGAACCACTTGTGAACCATGCCACGTGATGGTGCAGAGTCCCCATAATATTTGTTTAGATTTTCTTCCGTTTCCTTCATCGTTCTTACCACGCAGAAAGTAGTGTTTTATCAGAACACGAAATTCACTTTTCTCCATTTTCTACGAAGCAACACACATCTGCTTATTTTAGATGCTCTCAACAATGTTCTAAGAAATAAATGACGACGAATTTCTGCGATTATATCCAGAATTGATGTAAGACTTGGGTGCAAACAAGAAACCTGTGATTAGAACGATATCTGTCGTCAAAGTCATGGACTTATCAATCCGCCCTCGTACAAAGTACAGCAAAGATCAGCGCGGCAGCCATGTTGGAGTAAAGCCTCGCTTCTCATCTCGTATATAAGTAATGTGGTTGCACGAACTTAGAAAACCGAATTAAAACATAAAACTCATACACAGAAGCACACCAATACGCTTATGCACCACTTACGTATTTTTGGCATTAAAATTTTTACTTTACTTAGGTCTGTGTTAACGCTGTTTTCGCAAATTAATGTTGTAATACAAAAGAATCCTGCGCTGCCTGTACGCGACTTGCAATGATATTCATGACATTATCCTGTCCGCAGTTTAAATCGTGGGATAAAATAATAATTTAGAAATGCTTCGTGACGTTATGATAACTATTAATAAGCATTTATTAATTATAGAAACGGTACGAGAAAATACTGTATGTCACTTTTCGTATTCCCAAGGAAATCTGCCGATGTATTGCACAAAGGTGTTGCAACGAAAGTTGCATATTTTTATGTAAGATTTTATTACTATATATCCATTTAAAAAGCGATGCATTTTAGAAAAATGATAATTCTAAAATAACTGTTTAAAATATATACAATAATATTGCAAATAAGCACAGTTTTATAGGTTAGGATCTGAAAGCATGCTAAAAGCGTCAATAAACTCTTCTAGTTGGACATATTTAACATAATGCAACTTTTGCCTATAAATATAAAAATGCATTTGATAAGTAGGGTGGAAAATGTAAATTTAGCACCATATATGGTGGTTAATACACTTATACTTTTCAAGTTGTGACTACAGTAAAGTTATGAACATAGTCAATGCTAGTTCATGCTAATCATGAAACAAATAAACTATAAAACTGATTGTATTTTCAGTAAAAAAAAAGTAATCTAGAACACACACACACAAGTTATAAGTACATTGCTATTTATAATACACAGGAAACTTGAAATGTTCCATTCCAGAAGCACACAATGATTGTAAGTGGTAATATGAACATTTAACCACTCATAAAATGCAAAAATGTTGTTAAATAAATACGGAATAGGTACTTACTTCACAAAGTCTTGCTTCTTCTCCAGGAGTCCAGTGCTTTCTACTGATTTTGGCCAATCAAATCCTTCTTCTCTCCAAGTTTCTGAGTTTCGACGGTTGCCTATATAATTTACTACCCTTTTGTGCCCTTGTAGTGCACCTGAAAGCACAGCAATCTGGAATTTTCACTCATAAATCAGCTTCGACACGCTTTTCCCAATGTTTATATTGAGACATCCAGCCTAAGATGGCGCGCGGATACCACGTGCACAAGATAAATCAGTTGTTGTACTTTGTGTATATAGAACTTTAGTCCAGTCTACTTACTTTCATTGTCTGTAGATAGGTAAATTAAATTAAATTGATATTTATTTACGCTCTTTAACTACTATGGTCCTTAGCGTCCCATTCTATATTGGGCGTGAAAGACAGGACATTTTGCTTAGAGGCCTCTTATAAGGCTTGATGTTTCTTTTACGTGCCGTAAATCCGACACGGGGCCACCGGCTTTACTTCCCTTCCGAAGGAAGCCATACTAAGGATTTTTACGCCCGAAAAAATCCATCGCCCTCCGCGGGTTTGAACCCGCGACATCGGGAACTAGTGGTACCGTGCTAGCCTCTAGTTCCCGAGGTCGCGGGTTCAAACCCGGAGGACGACTCTGTAGATAGGTGACCATCAATTTCCAAATCGTCCTCCGTGGTGTAATGGTTACCATGCTAGACTTTAGTTCCCGGGTTTGCGGGTTCAAACCCGGCGGATGACGATGGATTTTTTTCAGGCGTAAAAATCCTTAGCATGGCTTCCTTCGGAAGGGAAGTAAAGCCGCTCTTTCACCTCCAATATAGAATGGGGCGCTAAGGAACACAGCAGTTAAAGAGCGTCCATAAATAAAATTCAATATAATCTATTTTCATTTTTACTATTGTTTTAACCTTAGGTGAAACTTTGGGCCGTGGTATTAAACATGCAATTTGGTATATACTTCGGCGACGGAGGGAAACCACGAAATATCCCCAGTCATTTTGTCGACCCACTGGATTTGAACCCGGGACCTCCCGAATACGGTCCTCAGACGTTACGCCTGAGTCATTCCGCTTGGTAGAATGAAGTTATTTGCTTAAGAAATACAGAATTTGAAATTTTCACAGGTTGGTTTCTTTAACAGTGTGGTCTGTCTTAGCCGAGGAGTACATAAATCACTCAAGCATTCATAAAATGACAACCACGTAATTCACTTTACGACCATACATTCGGTTTTGCAAGTGGTATGTGCGATTTATATTTAAGTCACGTCTACATAGAGTCTGTCACATTGAAAGACAAAAGTTGTTTTCACCTGTAAGCCTTTGTGAGTGTAGAACAGTGTCCCAAACAAGTATTTCTATAGTTGAACTATTTTCGCTGTTAGATTCAGGTGTAAATGAAAAACACTCGTATAAAAGTAAGATATCTGCTCTATCTCAAGATATTTAAGAGATCCCTCATATTCCTTATTCATAAAAATACCTCTAACTGCCTCTAAGGACGAGTGATCAGCGTTCTAGTTTCTCAAGCCAGAAGTGCTGGGTTCAATTCCCGAATGAGCGGAGAATTTAACTTTAATATTCGAAATCCCCCACAGAGTCTGGAAGTATGAATGCAAGTGTGTTTAATGATTAAAAACTGGAAAATCAACGTTAAGAAAACCACAGCTCAGCTAGTAACACCACCATACTTATTTCTCAAGTCAAAACCCCCGATATGACCAAAGAAGTTAAAGGCGGCTATATAAATGAAACAATAAAAAATCTGATGTAATACATTCACATGACTTTCTTTACCCTCCATCGCTTATTAGTTAGTATGCAAATTATTCTTACTAGAGTCTATTTTCCTATCTACTTCATTTTAATCCAGATAAACCTTTCCGGAAATAGCTACATTACACATTTCGTTATAGATACAAAGGAAACAGCGATAGTCAAATGTTTAAGAAGTGGACGCCATACGCTATCCTTAAAATTACATACTGTTTCCATGCAATTGTGAGAAACAACTTAATGTTGAAAGGACTTTAAAAGAATGACTAAGAAATGAACATTTCGAACTTTTAATAACAGGTATCACAGAAAAGGCTTATGCCACAAAAATTTTTTAAAATAAATTGTACGTTTTAAAGTGGTGTACATTTTTTGTGTAGTACGTTTTCGTCTATCGCTTGTTTACCAGTTATAGAAGAGTATACAAAATTCCTTCCGAACGAAGAGGGCTTCACAGGTTATTCGCGGAAAGTTCAAGATATATATTTTATTTGTCCTGTAAATATCTTTAATATACAGTATTTTAATCAAAATAGTCAGATCAATTTTTTAGAAAATAAAATTTTTCGAAAAATGTTCCATGTAAACGGTAGTTTGGGGTGGGAAATTTTTTTGGAAATCTTCGTGTCGTATCTTTGAAAGATATTGATATAAGAAAGATAAGTACCAATTTTGATATTTATCTGAACTTTCGTTTTTGAGTTATCTGTTCACAGGTACACACACACACACGAACATGTTTCCAAAAATCTGATGTGTTACACTCACATGACTTTCTCTACTCTTGTACAAACTATTTTTACAAACTCTTATTCTCCATCTATTTCATATTAATCGAGATAAACATTTGTAGAAACGATCCTTTGACATGCAAAGAGAATTACATTTTACACAAAGCGACCAGTACTAAAAATATTTGACTATCGCTTAAGGCCTACTGTGATCCCCTTGTTTTGTATTTGCCAGGGTAATATAGAAATACAGTAGCCTTTAAGCATCGACATATCTCTTAATAGCTGGTTGCAATGTGCAGCACCATTCTCTTTGTCACAGATTAATACTCTTTGCATATCCGAGACAAAAAATGAATAACGAATTCCCATTTGAGAAAATAAGTATTGAAAAATTTAAGGGAATAACAAGCAATATCTCGAAAATGGATCACTCAACAAAAAAAATGTATACGACATAAATTGTGTATTTTAACGCGATCTACATTTTTCGTGTAGTAAACGTTTGTCTATCTCTTATGGTTTACCAGTTATGCAAAAGTCGTTCACAATGAAGAATACTTTTGGAGACATTCCCAGAAAATTCAAGATATACATTTTATTTGTCATGAAAATATCTTAAGCATATGATATTTTAATCAAAATCGTTAGAGCCATTTATGAGAAAATTAAAATTTTCGAAAAATGTTCCATGTAAAGGGTAATCTGGGTTGGGGGATTTTCTTGAAAACCTTTGTGTCGCATCTCTGGAAGATACTGAACCTAAATACCAAGTTTGGTGTTTATCCGACTGTTCGTTTCTGAGTTATGCTGTTCACAGACAGACACATAGACAGACACACACACGGACATGTTTCTAAAAATGCTTTTTTTCGATTCAGGGGGTCTCAAAACATGTATTTCCGTGAAATCTCGGGATCGAATTTTTGGGTGGAATACAATACTTCCCCTACTTACTCTACGTAGTTGGATTCAGGGGGCCTCAAAACATGTATTTCGGTAAAATTTCGATATCGAATTTTCGGGTGAAATGCAATACTAGGTATGTGATAGAGAAAGTAAAAAAAAATTATGTTCTGTCACATATGTCTTACACAACTGAGAGAGAACTACTAAGATCGTATTCACACTAGTATTGTCTCAACTGATGTATGCATAGAGCTGAATGAGCCCTCAGCCAATTGGGAGAGATCTCGATATTTCTTGAGAAGTCTCAGAGAGCCGAGAATCTGGAGAACACAAATGATGGAGCTTATGAATGTAGCATAATTAAGACACTCCCAGGAAGTAGGGGGCCCCAGCAAACTCGCCGTCGCCAGGGCAGAATCTTCCCATTGCGCAAATTTCACCATCCTGCCGCAACTTACCAACCGCCGTCGCCTGATCCTACAACCCTGAAACAGATGAGGGGAAACAGATTTAAGGAAAGGATGGGAACAGGAAAAGAGGACAGGAAGTTCATATTGGAAGGGAAACCACTCCAGCATTCGCCTACCGACCATGGGAAACCACAAAAAACCCATGGTCGGAGTGGCCGGCCCAACGGGAATCGAAACCTGCACCTCATAATGCGAGCCTTACACGTTACTGCGGAGTCAACTCGCTCGTAACAATGCTTCTACAGAACTTATATTTCTCTGCTGTAGAATGATATAACCGATAAAGTTTTGCAGAACTAGTTTCATTACACATTTCGTTGTAGGTTCACGAGGTATACAAGAGGCTGTAAATCTTTAAAAAGTGGGTCGCTATATGCTGGTTTTGAAATTCCATACTCTTTTAATGACATCACGAGAAACAAAAGAATATTCTTATAGTAAGTACTGTGGCGTGTATGTGTGTATATTGTCACGCCAGACACATTATTGCGTCGTTGGCGACTGTCTTGTTGGGGTAATTATTTCGGCTGGGGTTTTGAAGTTTCGTCTGGCGTGGCGAGGGTTAGAGAGGGGGGTGAGCACCTTTCCTTTGTCTTTTGTGTGTTAGCGTCACTTCAGGTCGAGTGTCTGGTGTGGAAGGTCTATGTTAATTGTGTGAATGTAACCGTGTGTGTAGCATCTCCCTTCAATTTCTTCCTTTTTATCTTTTGTGTTAGATGTAGGGGCACCGTGTTATACTGAATAAACCACAGGTAATGTGATTAATGTGAAATTCTGTGTATTTTGTTATAACTATCCCACGGCTGCTCTGGAATGTGCAGTTAAAGTTTCTGGTCCTCTCGCTACCTCTGCAGCCGTGCCTCCCAATGTTTATGCTGGGGTAACAAATTTAATATCTAGCTGCAAACCTTTTGGCCTCACCCCGGTATATAACATTATATATCTCGAAAATACCCACTACCTCAAAAATATTGACAAACTATGTTTTAAGGAGTAAGAAGTGTAAAAGTATGAAAAATAGTTTCATTACATATTTCGTTGTAGGTACAAGGATATAGAAAGCTGAAGCGGTAATTAAATTTTTAAAATGTGGGTTGCCATTGGCTTTGGAATTGCACTCTTTGCATGGCCACGAAATTTGTATTTGAAAATACAAACCAATAATAATATGTCTGAAATTGTAAATGCCACAAAACATACATTACATAAATGTTAACAAAATCTACACTACAGCTATTCGCTGAAAATTCAACATATATATTTGATTTGTCTTGGAAATATCTTAAAAATATGGTGTTTTAATTGAAATCGTCCAAGACATTTTCGAGAATATCAAAAATAAGGAAAATGTTTCCATGTATACGATAGTTTTGACCGGGGAGATTTTCTTAAAAATCTTCGTGTGGCATCCTTGAAAGAAGTTGAATTTAAATATCTAATCAAGTTTCATATTTATAGGACAATTCGTTTATGAGCCATGCTGTTCTTTATCTCTCTCCAGATACCGACGGACATTCTTCCAGTTATTTTTCTCCCTTTTTGTTCAGAGGACCTCAAACTGTATTTCTGGTGAAAATTCTACGAGTATACCGAAATGTTTGGGTGGAATACAACACTTCCTCTACTTGCTATAGGCAAGTGGGAGAGAAAATAAAAGTGTATACTCAAAGAATAGCCAGCAATTCCAAAATCCCAAAGTCCACATTCCAGCAAAACTGAAGAGGAACAAAATAAAGGATACAGGAAGGCGATTATGCAGGCATACACTGAGTAAGGTGAACTAACAAATCCAGTAACCTTGTGATATTACCAAGAGGTTCAAACGGAAAGAATGGAAGAAACAAAGAAACAAGTTAGAAGAGGGCAATAGAATTAATCATTCTGCACTGAATCATCCAGCAAAACCCTCACTGCTTCAAAACCTGGCCCTGCTGGATGTTCTTTTTCCTGCTACCACTTCATCAAGCCCTTTCCAGGAATCTGACCTCTTCAGGTCTGAGCAAGGGGACTGACCAAATCAGTATACTACCTGGATGTATGTAGACGTTGGGGAAACTAAAGCCAGGATTACGATGAACTTAAAGTAATGTGTCGGGAGCGATTGGTTCAAATTAGTACGTGACATCAAACTTGACGTAACGGGAGGGAATAGATTGGCATCTAAACTATTAAGTTACGCACATTAAGAGAGGTTAAGAGCCTATCCCGCCAAGATTATATCTATTAAATTCTATTATTTCAGAAACTTCAGAGTGATTTATGAAGAACTGACACATTTATTTCTTTAATAATTCTGTTCGAAATTCACTCAATGGCCCAATTTTAGCACCAAATTAAGCAGATTGTTCTGGAGTTTCGAGTGCCTGACACTAGAAGCGTAGATGTTCATGTTTTATTCGTAATTGTTAGTTTTATGTGGGCAACTGTTTTTGAGATTTTGTTCTAGTCATCGTGAAAATGGAGTACACAATAAACGAACGACTCTGCCTTGTAAAGCAATACTGAATTACGAATTCAATTACAACTACTCAATGAGCGTACCAGAGAGAGAATTTGTGTTCGGAATCCTCCCCAAAGAAACAATGCTGGGACTGGTAAACAAATTGGAAACAACTGGATCTCTGGTGAGTGAAAAAGGCAAAACTCGTTCATCAGGCTTCCCACGGTTGTTGTTGACGCAAGAGCACGACTGGATCAGTCACCCAAAAAATCATTAAGACGTTTGTCGCAGAAGACAGGGTACAGCTACTCAATGTGTCAGAGAGCTGTGAAAAGTGCAGGCCTAAAGTCGTATAGGATTATGGTTGTTCATCAGTTACAGGAACCAGATAAGGTTAGGCGACTGAATTATTGTCGTTAGTTTCAGGCGTTCATTGTGCAAATTCCTGCCATGTTGTCCATCACATGGTTCACAGATGAAGCATGGTTCCATTTATCCGGCTATGTGAACTCAAATAACTCACGCTATTGGGCCAGTGAAAATCCACATGTTATTCATGAAGCACCTATGAACCCGGTTAAAATCGGAGTTTGGTGCGCAATATCCACACAGAGAATAGTGGGACCAATTTTTCTTTAAAACAATGTGAACACTACAGAGTACCGACGGATTTTCATGCAGTTTGCTGAGCAACTAGACGATGTAGAGCTGAGTCAAGGATATTTTCAGCAGGACGGCGCTACATGCTATACATCAAATGAATCCATGGCACTAATTGCAAGTTTCTTTGACGACCGGATAATTTCCAAGAACCTGTGTCCATCGAAATCTCCGGATTTGACATCGCCGGACTTGTTTCTATGGGGTTACTTAAAAGACAGGGTTTATGCCACACGTCCCCAGACATTGGACGATCTGAAGCACAACATTACATAGGAGATTCAAGCTATTGACAAGAGTCCTCCAACGAGTGGCCAGTAACATGGAACGACGTGTTGAGTTGTGCCTTATGCAGGATGGAGGACATTTTCAACATTTGCTATAGAAGTAAATAATCTCCCAAAATTCCTCTGCATTTCAGGTATAATAAGTTGTCGCTAGCATAACTCGTTTTGAAACAAAGAGTTCTTCATAAATCACCTGTATTTAACATACCACACTTAAATGTTTACAGGGTATAGAAGCATGTGTTCTAAGTACACGGATCTAATTTTATACAATAAGTTTATTAAGGAAGATAGAATTATTTTCTATATTATAGTATATTTTGCTTACAATTTATCAGCAATTTTTTTTAATAACCAGACAAGGTATTAACACCAAAGTAGATCCATAAGAGCATTTAGAATTTGTTTTTATCATCATGAAATTTAATTTAGCTATCTTAAATCGTTTCTGTGAATATGGGTCATTATTCAAGAAAATGTAATTCTCAGGAAAAGCTGTTGAAAGCAGAAATGGAGAAAACAAACTCGCATATATTTACAAAGAAACCACATGGCTTTAGAACATAGAAGCTGCCATACTGAACCGTATTACCAATTTTTAGAGTAAAATTTCCCCTAAAAGATGGGCTAACATTTAGCACTCTACTTCAAAGTGTTTAGGAGTTATGATATTTTTTACTTTCCCTACTACGTATAGTAAGTAGCGGAAGTATTGTATTCCACCCAAAAATTCGATACCGAGATTTCACCGGAAATACATGATTTGAGGCCCCTGAATCCAAAAACAGCATTTTTGGAAACATGTCCGTGTGTGTGTCTGTGTGTCTGTCTGTGAACAGCATAACTCAGAAACGAACAGTCGGATAAACACCAAACTTGGTATTTAGGTTCAGTATCTTCCAGAGATGCGACACGAAGGTTTTCAAGAAAATCCCCCCAACCCAGATTACCCTATACATGGAACCTTTTTTGAAAATTTTAATTTTCTCAAAAATGTCTCTAACGATTTTGATTAAAATATCATATGTTTAAGATATTTTCATGACAAATAAAATGTACATCTTGAATTTTCTGGGAATGTCTCCAAAAGTATTCTTCATTGTGAACGACTTTTGCATAACTGGTAAACCATAAGAGATAGATAAAATTTTACTACACACAAAATGTAGATCGCGTTAAAATACACAATTTATGTCATATACATTTTTTTTGTTGAGTGAACCATTTTCGAGATATTGCTTGTTATTTCCTGAAATTTTTCAATACTTATTTTCTCAAATGGGAATTCGTTATTCATTTTTTTGACTTGGATATGCAAAAGGAATGGCAAAGGGAATGGTGCTGCACCTAGCAACCAGCAATTAAGAGATATGTATGTGCTTAAAGGCTACTGTATTTCTATATTGCGCTTGTAAATATATATTCCCCTTACATCTACAAGAAAATTAGCAATAAGATAGACTGCAAATGTTTATCTCGATTAACATGAAGTAGATGGAGAATAAGCGTTTGTAAAAATAGTTTGTACAAGAGTAGAGAAAGTCATGTGAGTGTAACACATGAGATTTTTCTTTGAGTGATACGGAGTTCAGATTACAAAATGGTAGATGCAGTAGTATTTTACCGTTTCTACCACATACCTAGAAGGTAGAGAAGGTATTGGATTTCACTTAAAACTTCTATACCGAGATTTCACTAGAAATATATTTGTGAGGCCTATTAAATAAAAAAGAAAGAAATAAAGAAAGAAAGAAAGAAAAAGCCTGTGTGGGTGTATCTGCGTACAACATAACTCAAAAATTAAATGTCGGATAAATATCAAAATTGGTTGTTAGGTTCAGTACCTTCCATAGATGCGACACAAGATTTACAAGATCCCCCCAAACTACTCTTTACGTGGAACATATTTTCAAATTTTTTATTTTCTGAAAAATGGCTCTAAAGATTTTGATTAGAATACCATATGTTAAAGATTGGATTGGACTGGATTGTGAAGCGGAGGGGACTCGGCACCGATCCAGTGGATTGGAATATTGTACCACGAGGGGGCGCCTGGAACCAGGAGTAACGGCGCAGCAATGGCAGGGTCCCTGCAGCTTTCAGATATAGACGCCACGGAACCCTGTCCCACATGGGGTTCAATGCCCCGCCGGTGGCGGTCCTTATACCCCGGCAACCAGCCGAAGGCCGAGGGACGAGAAATTTCACAGAAGCAAGCGAATGAGCAAGGTTCTCCCCCTGCCACGCTACACCGAAACACCATCGCTGACACTTTCACCCTGAAACAGACCAAACGGGGGGAAGGATGAATGAATGATTAATGGAACGAAATGAAGGGGCAGGAAATTTGAAGGTGAAAGAAATCACTCCAGCATACGCTGGACGCCCCGGGAAAACCCCCGAAAAAACCCATGGGTCAGAGTGAGCGTCGCTGGCGATCGATCCTGGAACCTCCCACAAACGTCGCCTGAGCTATCCCGTTAGGTATATGTTAAAGATAGTTAATTGCATGACAAATAAGATGCATATTTTGAATTTTCTGGGAATAGCTTGTGAAGTCTTTATTCGGAAGGAAATTGATATAATCGTGCATAACTGGTAAACGTTAAGCGATAGCCGAAAGCGTGCACAAAAAACATAGATTTCTTTAAAACACAGTTTATTTCAAATGACTTTAATTTTGTGGCATCAGCCATCTACTAGATATCCGTTATTAATGGTTCCATTGTTCAATACTTATTCATTGTTTCAAAGTCCTGTCAGTTTTCAGTTGTTTCTCGCGATCTTGATATGATATTAAGGGGACAAGGTACTCTGAAATGGTCAAAAATCACATTTTTTGTTTTAGGCACTAATAAAATCTGTATTATTTCCAGTGTCAGAAAATATATACTTTTTAGGGGTTAAGAGTTTTTTAAGACATTTAAATACCGCTTAAATACTAGTCTGCATTCCTTTAAAGTTGCCATGCAACGAACGCCTCTTAGAAATTTTAGTATCTTTTAACAACGAATGACTATATCGTGCCCAGCGAGCAATTCAGCAACTAATAAAAGGAGCCAGGACTAAGTGAATGTAATCAGAAAAGCTGAAGCAATCCAGGAATGAAGGTGCAGATGATTCTGACCCTAGAATGTACTGAAGTATGTCAGAATTTTAATGTTCAAACTTTAAATTCAGTTTCCTCAAAACAACATTTTTGGATACTTATGTACCTTTTTCTCAGAAAGTATGAGAGGTAGAGAGCTGAAATTTTCAGTACATGTATACAGCACATAGTTAAACATCCTGAACCACAACCATAATTTTATAATGTACATTAGTGATACTAAGAAAGCAAAAACACTGAAAATTTTCCACATTTTTACTTTCTTGACTTTGCAAATAATTTGTTTTACAATTTCTAGTGAACTGGTATATAACTAAATAATTTAGGTTCAGAAGATAGCTGATTATACTAAGAACATGCATGAAAAAGTATGATTCTGTATTACAAGTAGTATCAGAGAAAAAGGTACATGAATTCACATGTTTCAAGAGAAAATTTTGTTATCTTTATGCTGAATGAAATAATTTTTACGGACTTAACTACATAAGTTATCAATGCAAGCAATCACTTGAAATAATATTCATGATTTATAGAGTAATTCATAAAAATTTCAGGAAAAACCATTGAGAACTTTAAGAGCAGTGGAATTTAACACACTTAAGGTGGAATTTCCATGTGTTGAGACTACCTTGTCCCCTTAAAAGAAATTGTTCATTGTTATCATTAGTTGAAAATAAAAATTTATATTAAGTGTAGTTTAGGTATTGGTTACCAGTACCTAAACCACTGGAAACCAGTGGTTAGAATATAGTTTAATTTAGAATAGAGATTTGTTATCCTTATTTTGTTTAGTTTAGAAATTGGGAATAGCTGGATACCAGTTATTTTATGTTGTCGGTTACCAGTAACAGTAGTTTGAATATATAATTTTGATTTGAATTTTAACTGTAATGATTATAGTTTTGATTTAATTATTATTTTAGTTTACTTATTGTATTTGTTTTTTTATTTTTTACCTTTATTTATTAGAATATAACCAAAATCTGTACAGAAAAATGTATAAATTGAAAGAAATATTTAAATAAATAACCAATTTGGAGTACACATCCTAGTGTAGGACACAAGGTACCAGGATGGTCTATTGCAGATTTTATTTTATTTTAGTTTTTGTTTCTCGCGATGTCATGGAAACAGTATGGAGTTTTAAGGCCAGCATATAGCGTCCAGTTCTTAAACATTTGACTATCGCTGTTCTCTTTATGTTTATAACAAAATATGTTTAGCTCGATTAAAACGAAGTAGATAGGAAAATAAACTTCCGTAAGAATAGTTTGTATACTACTAATAAGCGATAGAGGGTAGAGAAAGTCATGTGATTGTAACACATTAGGATTTTTAAAAAATGTATTAAGGTATAAATACTGTGGTTACAATGATAAAATATCTTTATATAAATTAAAAAGGCAATTCTAATTAATAAGAGCGCACAATGTTGTGGCAATGTAATTTTTTGGGTCAATTTAGGGCATTAAGTTTCCTCTTAGCTCACAGTAAATCAGAACTAAATGACTCCATTTAGAACAATGTGTTAGACTTTCACGTTACGTCGCGTTAAGTCATGTTCATCGTAATCTCGAATTAAGATGTAGGAATTTTAATGTAAATTCTGGTTAGCAGAAAGGAATTTTGAATCATTTAATCTTTCATTATGTTATTTATGGCAGTAGTTATTAACACAAATAACTGATTTAAATAAATAGTTTTAAAAATCTGATGTATTACACTCACATGACTTGCTCTACTCCTGTACAAATTATTTTTACAAACGCTTATTCTCCATATGCTTCATGTTAATCTTATTGCTAATTTTCTTGTAGATGCAAGGGGAATTGGTAGGCTTTAAGCGATAGTCAAATATTTTAAGAGCTGGTTGCTATGTGGAGCATTCCATTCTCTTTGTATGTCCAGTACATAAAAAAATGAATAACGAATTCCAATTTGAGAAAAAGTATAAGTATTGGAAAATTTAAGGGAATAATAAACAATATCTCGAAAATGGTTCACTCAACAAAAAAATGTATATGACATAAATTGTGTATTTTAACGCGATCTACATTTTTTGTGTAGTAAAAGTTTGTCTATATCTTATGGTTTACCAGTTATGCAAAAGTCGTTCACAATGAAGAATACTTTTGGAGACATTCCCAGAAAATTCGAGATATACATTTTATTTGTCATGAAAATATTTTAAACATATGATATTTTAATCAAAATCGTTACAGCCATTTTTGAGAAAATTAAAATTTTCGAAAAATGTTCCATGTAAAGGGTAATCTGGGGTGGGGGGATTTTCTTGAAAACCTTCGTGTCGCATCTCTGGAAGATGCTGAACCTAAATACCAAGTTTGGTGTTTATCCGACTGTATGTTTCTGAATTATGCTGTTCACAGACACACACGCGCGCGCGGACATGTTTCCAAAAATACTTTTTTTGGATTCAGGAGGCCTCAAGGCATGTATTTCCTGTGAAATCTCCGTATCGAAGTTTTGAGTGGAATACAATACTTCCCGTACTTACTATACGTAGTAGAGAAAGTAAAATGTAATGTTTTAGAAAATATATGGATATGAAATCACAGTGTACAGTATAACTGTTTGTGGTAACAGAAGGAAAGAACCAGTTTATGCCAGTTTGTCGCCTGGATAAACATCCACCCATATTGATTGATACCACTTCACCCTTTCCTTGCCCCTGTTGCGACGATTGATCTTCCTGTGGGTGAGGTAGCTGTAGGTGAAGAATAATGTCACCAGCAGTGTTGTCATGGCAACCAACATTACAAGAAATACATCTAGTAGATAATACTGGAACCAGTATATGTTGCGAGCAATGGAGTCCATGTGTCGTGCTCCTTTGTGACGTATGACGTACTCCGTCCAGAACACGGCGGTGTCCAGGGGACTCATGGGTTGGTCTCTGAACACCTCGGCTAGTTTATCGGCGTTTTCGTGGTAGCTGCAACATAAAACAACACCGTTTTCTAATGGATTGGTGTGGCAATTACAAGGGTTGGTCTACAGCAAAAAAACTTTTTGCCAAATGGGTACCACTTTCCTATAGTAAGTAGAGAACGTACGGTGCCTTTCTTTCACACTGAGGCCACCGCACGGCCGCCGCAGCTCGCACTCCCGTCGAAAGAATTATATTTCCGCAACTGCCTCACGTTCTCATAGTTACAATTTGTAACGGTATTAATGTTTTATTTATTTAACATTATTGTAGCCCCACGTTGTGGTAGCCAATTTGTAACGGTATTACTTATAATGTTATTACTTGTGATGTTTGTGTATGTGTGTTTACTTCATGTGAAGCCATCTTGTGACGTCATTCATTTGTTCGGTTTGTAGCTCCATCTGGTGTTAGCAATTTGCAGCAGTGTTAGTGTTCGAAAGAATGCGACTGTTATTTGATTTAATTTTTGTTTACTGTCCTCCGGCTAGCTATTATTTCTCGGTCGAACATGTCTCTTGATCAGGGGTGTAAACGGAAAGGAATCTTTTATCCAAATATAACACTGATGAAGAAATTTGTTTTACACATTTATTGTCGAACACGTTAACTATCACATTTACATATTGATCTTGACACTCGCCAAACTGAAACTGTTATAACAACTTCTTACTGATAATTCTTTTAATCCACGTACTTCAATCTTTTGTATAATTAACTTTACCATACTTCAGATCTTTCATAATTCTGCTGCGCGTAACTTGTGAATCTATATCCGATGTATGCCGTACAAATACTTTCGACGAACTGACTGACTGAAGACGACGTGTAGTGTACACAGATTCTTGATGAACTGAACCCACTTTACCTCCAACCTACTGCTTTTATACCCATACACTCCGATATGCCTAAAGATTATAACTGAATTACTATTGGCTAATAAAACGCGCCAACATTAGCGTCTATTTTTATATCCAATGAAAATTATGAATACATATGCTCTAGGGAAACGTTCCAGAAGGTTCTAAACGGAAAAACGCGCCAACATTACGTAACTTCCTCGTTTCCAATAATGATAAACAGCTCACCCCCCCTCGCTGCATTATTGCGCGCTATTATTGTCAGTTTCAGTAAGGCAGTATAAACTTACTTCTCAACAATAATTACAATCAATAAACATCTCAAATCAATGTCACATAAAAATGCATATTCATATTACAATCATTATTTACATTTAAGTAACTGCATCAAATTACAGTGACAATATGTACATACATTATAATGAATGTTGGAAATGTCCTTCTCTATCTAAATATTTCTGGCGTCTTCTCAGAAAATGTCCATTCACACTCGAGAGCTCAGTATCTGAAACTGAGTGAATTTCTCTCCTGATTAGTTCTTCCAGTGTATGGGGTTTGCTACATTCCGCCCAAAAATTCGATAACGAGATTTCACAGGGAATACATGTTTTGAGGTGCACTGAATGCATATAAAGATTTTTGGAAACATGTCCGTTTGTGTGTCTATGTGTCTGTGAACAGCATAACTCAGAAACGAACAGTCGGACAAACACCTAACTTGGTATTTAGGTTCAGTATCTTCCAGAGATGCGACACGAAGGTTTTCAAGAACATCCCCCACCCCAGATTACCCTTTATATGGAACATTTTTCGAAAATTTTAATTTTCTCAAAAATGACTAACGATTTTGAATAAAATACCATAAGTTTAAGACATTTTGATGGCAAATGAATTGTATATCTCGAATTTTCTGGGAATGTCTCCAAAAGTATTCTTCATTGTGAACGACTTTTGCATAAGTGGTGAATCATAAGAGATAGACAAAATTTAACTATACAAAAATGTAGATCGCGTTAAAATACACAATTTATGTCATAAACATTTTTTGTTGTTGAGTGAACCATTTTCGAGATATTGCTTGTTATTCCCTTAAATTTTCCAATACTTATACTTTTTCTCAAATGGGAATTCGCTAGTAATTTTTTTTTGTAATGGTAATGCAAAGAGAATGGAATACTGTACATAGCAACCAGCTCTTAAAACATTTGACTGTCGCTTAAAGCCCACCAATTCCCCTTGCATCTACAAGAAAATTAGCAATAAGATTAACATCTCGACATCTCGATTAACATGAAGCATATGGAGAATAAGCGTTTGTAAAAATACTTTGTACAAGAGTACAGGACAAAAAAAATGAATAACGAATTTGAGAAAAAGTATAAGTATTGAAAAATTTAAGGGAATAAAAAGCAATATCTCGAAAATTGTTCACTCAACAAAAAAAAATGTATATGACATAAATTGTGTATTTTAACGCGATCTACATTTTTTGTGAAGTAATATTTTGTCTATCTCTTATGGTTTACCAGTTATGCAAAAGTCGTTCACAATGAAGAAAACTTTTGGAGACATTCCCAGAAAATTCGAGATATACATTTCATTCGTCATGAAAATATCTTAAACATATGATATTTTAATCAAAATCGTCAGAGCCATTTTGAATAAATTAAAATTTTCGAAAAATGTTCTATGTAAAGGGTAATTTGGGGTGGCGGGATTTTCTTGAAAACCTTGGTGTCGCATCTCTGGAAGATACGGAACCTAAATACCAAGTTTGTGTTTATCCGACTGTTCGTTTCTGAGTTATACTGTTCACAGACACACAAACACACACAGACAGACACACGGACATGTTTCTAAAAATGCTTTTTTTGGATTCAGGGGGTCTCAAAACATGTATTTCCGGTGAAACCTCGGTATCGAATTTTTGGGTGGAATACAATACTTCCCCTACTTACTATACGTAGTAGAGAAAGTAAAAATGATATAAGTTAATCCTGCACCTCTCTGTATTTATTCAGAAAATATAGGTACTATTATTCTATATGTATTTAGCGCATACCATATACCAGTTTTGACGCCATGCAAGGGAATCTCTGGTGTAAAATTTGGTTTGCCTGTGCTTCAGTGTTTGTTATTTTACGACGAAATATAACCATGCTTCGTCAGAGAAGAATAGTAAGCGTGCGTCAATTATTCTATCATTGACATTTTGCAAAATCCGTTTACAGAAATTTACCCGACTCTGAAGATCACATGAAAATAAAGTTATGGAATAAACCACATACTTACATTGGAAGAACTATAAGAAAACATCACGCGAGAAATTCACTCGATTTCAGATATTGAACTCTCGAGTGCAAATGAAGAATTTTCTGAAAAGATGCCAGCAAGCCTGTGGGTGGAAAAGGACATCCCCAACGTCTCTTATGATAAGGTATATGCTTATTATTACTGTAATTGTAACCGTACCTATGAGAGAGTGAAGCGGTTGCACGGAACTGTTTCGGCGGGAGTCCAAGCTGTAACGGCCGGGGCGCGAGCTGCCGTGTAGTGGCCACAGTGTGAAAGAAAAGCACTGTACACAGGGTGGATAATTTAAGTTGAGACTGTACGGCATCTCCAAAACTAAGCGCTGTAGAAAGAAATGTCTTTAAGAAAAATTGTTTGATATTATGGGGGAAAGTAAATGCCATTAATCTGTTTTATTTGGAGGACGTTGTGGCGGTCTTTTTAGGGTCATTTAATTTTTTAAAATGGGTATCTACTTTTTTATGTTGTTTTCTCACTTCTCATAAAAAAAACTAACTTTGTTTTGGAGATATTGTACGGTCTGAACTTAAATGGTCCATCCTGTATATTCTAAACACATTAGATATCGAGATTTTATCGGAAAAACACGTTTTGACGCCCTTGAATCCAAAAAAGTGATTTTAGAAAAAAATATCTGCGTGTGTGTGTGAACAGCATAACTCAAAAACGAAATGTTGAATAAATACCAAATTTGATATTTAAGTTCAGCATCTTCCAAAGCGATTAAAGAGATTTGCAAAATCTCCATCCCAAACTACCCTTTACATAGAAAACTTTTCCTTATTTTCGAATTTTCTAAAAACAATTGCTCTAACCATTATCATTAAAATGGCTTAAGATATTTGCATGGCAAATAAAATGTACTTCTTGAGTTTTATGGGAATGGCCTTTCATCTGAATGGCTTTTATATACTTTTGTATAAGAGGTAAGACAAAAAGCTTATTACATGAATAATGTAAACCCATTTATCTCAAATTTGTTTGTGGAATCAGTCATTTGCGAAATATTCGTTGTTACTGGTTTGAACTTCTAAATATTTATACATTTTTGAAATGGAAAGTGGCCATTGTTTGTTTATCGTGGTATGTCAGGAATGGAATTTCAAAGCTCAGTCTTCTGTATTCACTCTTACCTACAATGAAACCATTTCCGCGAATGTTTATCTCAATCAAATGAAGAAGATGGAAAAATAAGTCTTTGTAAGGATAGTCTGTGGAATAGGTATACAAATTAACGATAGAGGATGGAAAAATAATGTGAATGTAACATCGATTTTTTTAAACATATTTTTATCTGTTTACCTGAAACGAAAAGCGTCCTCTTTTCAAAAAACTTTGTCACTGTGTAAATGGTCTTAGAAACTCTGTATTGTCGGAATGGAATTTGAATATCTTAGGAAGGGTGGTTGACGAGACAGTGACGTCGTTCAGGGGAACGTCGGTAGTAAACATTTGTTATTGCGCCAGGACTGCAGTCGCTTCAGAAGTTTATGCTGCAGTAAACGTGGCAGTTTTGAAATTATACAATTAAGACCCAGTTTGAAATTTGATAGGCTGAATTAATGTCGGAAAACAGCAAGCCGCAAATAAGACGTTTTCTCTCAAAATCATAGCCAGGAAATTAGTCTCGGCCATCGCCTACTCTGGACCCATGGGTTTTTCGTGGTTTCCCCGGGTCGCCAGGCGAATGCTGGCGTGGTTCATCTTCTACCACGAATCTCCTTCCTCTCATTCTCTGTACCCATCATCTTCCTTGTCATATATTTCAGGGTTATAGGACCAGGCGACGCTGTTCGGCAGATTGCTGTTGGGCGGTGGCTTGCACTCTGTAAAGGTTTCTTCCCTGATGTCGCTGCAGTACCGCTCAGTTAGGTCTCTCCTCAGCGTGGCTTCGCTCTGGGAGACGCTGGAATTTGGTGCTTGTGGGCCGAGACTGTGAGGCGGCGGATGCGTTGTATCTGGAAACGTTAGGGACCCCGTGCATGTTTGCGCCAGTCGGCATTCGGACCTGGTAGCCCTTCGGGTCTCTCCCTTCATCCCTCCTTCCCAGTGGTCACGTTGGAAGCATAAAGGGCCGGTGCTCTGCCCCTCCGTGATACGTACCTTTACCTTTAGTCTCTTTCACGAAAGAAGGAATTATATTACTAAGGTGTTTACTAATAAACGAGACATGATGGCGGGCTGAGGGCAACCCAAAGGTGTGATAGGCGTGTACCTGCACTAATTAGGGCTTTTTCACCCGTTACGGGATGTGGGGGTTATAGGGTGACAGGGGAGTGAAAGGAGGTAGCAAGTTATGTTCCTCAACGGTTGCCGGTCATGGTACAACGGCCCTTGTGCACCGCTGGTGTGAAGTAATTTTTCAATCTTTTGATGTAGGGGCTGTAATTTAAAAAATCCAAGCTACTCTTGGAAGGATTGTATAGGAACTCAGCCTTAACTGCTATGGAGGTGCTCCGTTGTTACCGGACGTGCCCGCATGCCATGCGGGGAAGCCGGTGACGCCTCAAGCGGCGTGTTCTGGGGTTCTAACCCCCAATAGACCGAACGAGGGCGCTCTGATGGTGTGGCAATTGGTCGTAAAATTTTGCGGCCCGGCGCCTAATTTCATCCTCAACGTAGGGAAGAGATGAGGCTTCGTGAAGCAGTCTCATGGGAGAGGATCGGTATACAGAATAGGTAGCCCGAAGCAACAGACTGGAGTCTGCGGCCCCAGATCTCGCAGGCGTAAAGCAGGACGGGGATTATAAGCGCTCGAAAATGTCGTAGCTTAAGCGGGACAGACTTCAGTATGGGGTACAATGAAGCCGTAGGCCCAGTGGCCCGGATGTGTCCCTCGAAAGTTTAGGCCTGTATATAGCTTAACTCCCAAGCAGGTGAAATAAATGAGAGTACCTATAGGTACAGGTTATACAACGGAGGGGGGCACCTCGCGCGCGGCGATCTACATAGATCTATTGTAGCTACCTATCTCAGAAGGAAGGGATACAGTGAACGGACCACAGGAGTTTGGAGTTTGATTTTTATTTATGGAGGCTCTTTAACTACTATAGGTTTGTTCCAACACACGGTTCTGAACGGGTTCGGAACTAATCCCAACACATGCTAATGCACATGCGCCAGTCCGGTACGCTCACAGAACTAAGTCGGAATTTTGTGTGGTTGGAACACTACTTGAACCGTTCGCGTTCTGTCACGGCCTTCTTCGTTGCACGGTCAATCAGAAGACGATCAAATATCTACGTTTACAGCGTTGATGAATGAAATCAAACTCCGTCGATGTACGTATGTGTATATATATATATATATTGTATATATATATACACACACACACATACGTACATCGTAAGCGTTTCTTTCATACTGATTCCAGTCCTAATATTCGAGCAAAAATAAATCGCGTTCGTGTATCGGCTTAAAACCATTGATACTGAGTTATTGCGAATAACAATTGTAATTTATAGATATTATATTTAAACCAGAACCCGGAAAAAGTAATTTAACACAATTCCAATTTAACATTAGGTTTCCTGCTACAGAAGCTTCTAAACACAATGTTTAATTTAAAACTCCAATACTCTGAGACAATTACACCCCACATAAATTCTATTCCGAACGTAATGCAAATAATACAAAACTACATGGTACCAATGTATGCTTATGATCAGGGTTAGGAGTTTTAGTTGCAAATTTCAGATGAAAAAGGAAGGGAAAAGGTGCTCAAATAAGGTGAAAAAGACACAATAAGGTGCTGGTTTATTTAAGGGGATGCACAACTGAAATTGCTATTTTCTAAACTATCCATTCAATTGGGCTGAAATTTTTATTTCATTATATATAATTGTTTTGTGAATTATAGCCCAGTCTTAATAATTCTCGAAACTGCGCGGTTGAGGTTATTGTCGTCTCTGCCTGCCCAGGCTTCGTCTCCACGTAAACAGATGACGTCTCTCACAGCAACAAACTCACATTCACGAACAGCAGGCTACTGATTCTGGTGGGATAGAATCACTCATTGTCAATTGCATTATTGCGGGCTACTTTATAGCAGTAAAGTGAGAGAAAGAGGTTTTCGTCGAACACACAATTATTTTCCATTGTTGCGGGTGTGCTTTCAATTCCCGCGCGGCGTTTACTGAAAGAGGTAGACTTACTATTCGCACGTACACAGCAAGCTGAGGAGACGTTAATTGAAAGTTAAAGAATAAATTGGAATGAAACTTAAAAGAAAAAAGGGGATTATGGGCATGGTTGGGGGAAATGGTATAAAGGTGCCAAAAAGGGGTAAAGGTCCCAAAATAACGGAATAATGTTTAAATGGAAATAATCCTCTTCTTCGGAAGTCGATGCATCATTAAAAAGATCACTGTCACCTTCTAAATCACTCTTTATTGTTATTTTTGAACGCTGTTTTGCTCCCTGGCTTTGTTAGACGTTTGTTCTTTTCCTCAAGTATGTCGCCATACTACTCAACAGCGAGCAACTGCTTACCAAACACCTTTGCTATTCCGTATTGAGAAATAAACACGCATGGAGGAATAAATTACATATTAAACTTTATTTTCTACTGAATACAGAGAGTATGTCACTTTTTCTATACTCTTTGTCAGGTTTGTTCCAAGTGATTAGAATCGATTCTGAATTGACTGAGTATGCGCTGTAGACCATACAATTTGCGCATGTCTAGAATTTTCAGTTCCTACTCTTAATCCCGAACCGATTTCACTCGTTCCGAACTAGTTCCTAAATACGTTGGAACAGCAAACTGGAAATTCAGAATTGGTTCTGAACTGATTCTCTGTCGTGTTGGAACGCCACTTAGCTACTGCGCACACTCAGATAATTCGGAATCGATTCTGAATCGTGTTGGAACAAACCTTATGGTTCTTAGAGTCCCATTCTATATTGGGCGTGAAACACCGGTAATTTTGCTCAGAGGTCTCTTTATCAGGCTTGAGGTTCCTTTACCTGCCGTCAATCTACTACACGGGACCACCGGCTTTACTTCCCTTCCGAAGGAAGCCGTGCTAAGGATTTTTACGCCCGAAAAAATCCATCACCCTCCGCCGGGTTTGAACCCGCTAGCACGCTACCACTAGTCCACGGAGGACGACGAACCACAGGAGGCTACATGCCGCAGGTATACAGGCCAAAGAGACGCGCGAAAATCCTTAACAGTTCCTGTGTTCGAAGATCCGTCCCACTGTTGGAGTCGCTTAAAGAGAGCGATCAAGCAGCTCTCTAGTGCCCACAGGGAGTACTCCTTCCTTTGTGCAAGCATCCCGCAGCATTTGTCCGGCACCGCCATACGCCACGAAACCTAGAAGTACACCTGGAAAATGAGAAGGAAACAGAATGAAAGGGAGATTATAGAAAGGAAATCGTAGATGAGAAACCACCCCAGCATTCGCCTACCGACCTCGAAAAAAAAACTAAGGTCAGAGTGGGCAGTCGAGGGAATAGACGTCGGGAGCTCCCGAGTGCGAGCCTCACACGTTACCGCGAGCCATCTCGCTCGGTATAAATGAATGTTAACGTTGTGCCGAAATATTTACATGTTTCGTTAACAGCACTGATTTTTGTGAGGTACTTCAATTTGTCATGCCATTTTTAAGAAGTAGACCTCGGATTTTTAGGTCCTTAAAAACCAAATTTAGGCACCTAAAATAGGCTCTCAAATGATAAAAATAGGCACTAAAGACAGATTTACACACTAAAAATACACTTTCCACGAGCTCCACTTTCTTAAAGTTTAAAAATGCCAATAAAGAGTGAGCGTTACAAATTCTACAATAACAAAAAACAGTAACTTTAATAAATTATTATGGCTAGAAACTTCTATTGTGTCTTCAATTATGAATTTGTGGTTGCTAATACATAATAGAGCTTATACAGCTGAAAAAGATACCTCTCAACACTAATTCATTACATCACAGTGCAAATATATCATACACTACAGATATATCCATTGAGACCTAAATGTTCTAGAGCTGACATGGAGCTCTATTCCACACAAAAATTCGATACCGAGATTTCACCGGAAATACATGTTTTGAAACCCCCTGAATCCAAAAAAAGCGTTTTTGGAAACATGTCCGTGTGTGTGTGTGTCTGTGAACAGCATAACTCAGAAACGAACAGTCGGATAAACACCAAACTTGGTATTTAGGTTCAGTATCTTCCAGAGATGCGACACGAAGGTTTTCAAGAAAATCCCCCCACCCCAGATTACCCTTTACATGGAACATTTTTCGAAAATTTTAATTTTTTCAAAAATGGCTCTAAAGATTTTGATTAAAATATCATATGTTTAAGATATTTTTATGACAAATAAAACGTATATCTTAAATTTTCTGGGAATGTCTCCAAAAGTATTCTTCATTGTGAACGACTTTTGCATAACTGGTAAACCATAAGAGATAGACAAAATTTTACTACACAAAATGTAGATCGCGTTAAAATACACAATTTCTGTCGTATACATTTGTTTTGTTGAGTGAACCATTTTCGAGATTTTGCTTGTTATTCCCTTAAATTTTCAATACTTATTTTCTCAAATGGGAATTCGCTATTCATTTTTTTTGTCTTGGATATGCACAGAGCATTAATCTGTGGCAAAGAGAATGGTGCTGCACCTAGCAACCAGCTATTAAGAGATATGTATGTGCTTAAAGGCTACTGTACTTCTATATTGCCCTTGTAAATATATATTCCTCTTACACCTACAAGAAAATTAGCAATAAGATAGACTCTGCAAATGTTTATCTCGATTAATATGAAGCAGATGGAGAATAAGCGTTTGTAAAAATAGTTTGTACAAGAGTGGAGAAAGTCATGTGAGTGTAACACATCAGATTTTTAGTTTATGTGTACGTATAAAAATAGGCATTTAGCCTAAAATCCGAGGTTTACTAAGAAAACAGAATGTTTGTTTAGGAAGTTTCGTTTGACTTAGGCTTGTCAGGATATCCTGCTCAGCTTCTTACGACAGCGATTTTTCACGTCATAATGTGTCACTTATTGTTTATCTATGTTGCATTGTTGACTACGTTAGCTATCATCATTTTAATGTAATGTAACTTAATTATAAATAACTGCTTCATCACACACACGCACTCTATTAATTCACTGCTTACCTGTATTATAACAGCGTAGAAAGTGACATTTATTGCGAACACATTCATTGAATCTCAGAAAAATCATTTAATGATTTCCTCTACCTATTCTTCTAAAAACAATTCTTACAAAAGATTATTCTTCTATCTACTTTATAACCGAGAGGGATGGCTCAGGCGGCAACGTCTGCGGCCCGTATTCGGGAGGTCCAGGGTTCGATCCCGGCGACCGCCCGCTCTGACCCATGGGTTTTTTCAGGGGGTTTTCCCGGTTCGTCAGGCGAATTCAAGTGTGGTTTCTTCCACCCCCCGTATTTCCTGTCTCTCCATTTCGTTATTTACTACATCTCTTCCCAATGAAAGTGTCGACGATGGTGTTTCGGTTCAGCGTGGCAGGGAAGAAGGATGTTCTTTGTTGAAGAAGTTTTATTTTGTTGTATTGTTATTTTTACGTTGTTATTTTGCTCCACCCTTTGAGAGCCAGTTTGAAGAAGGTTTGTTGCTGCTACGTATGGAAAGTTAGTTTGAAGATGATGTATTATATTTCGACTGTTGGGGAGCCGAACTTGAAACCACACGTATGGTAAAAAGTTTCCGATAGCCTTCGCCCCAATTGTACTTTCCGGTGGCCGTTGTCCCAAGTGTTTAAAAAATATTAACTTTGTAATTTTTGAATGTTTCTTTAAATATTATATATTTATGTTTGCCTCGGCTGCGTCAGTATTTATATTTTTTTTAGAGACATGAATGTCTTAATAGGGAGTGGTGCGACAGAAGAATGTAGGCTTACACAGATTATAATTTTACTTCACTCCTTTTATTATTGCTTGACACAATTTAAATAACACTTCACTGATATATAGAGAGAGATGTGAGATTTTTTTTATTAATTACTTGCACTTTTTAACACGTAAAATACTTTTGTTTCACACGAATACGTATTAAATTTCTCGAGAACACATCTGGCGTTCGGTTAGGAACACTGTCTACAACCAACTGACTTGATTTCTACCGCCTAAATTTGTAAATTTCTGTATTTCAAGTCTCTGATTGGCTATTCCTAATCCAATAGAATACTTCTGTTTAACTTAAGCTTTTTTCTGGTTGTTGATTGCTATTTTATAAACTGTCACAAAAATTTACATTATTGTTGCTCCAATAATGACTAGTAGCATTATTAAACTTTCTTACTCATTATTGCCTCAAAGTTACCTCATTGTTAGCAACTTTTAACCTATTATTCTCACAGCTCCTACATTATTATATTACGTAATACATTCACATAACATTATTGAACATGTATACAATAATATAAACATATATAATGACTGTAATATACACTTTTTATATCTTGTTACATACACATATTTCTTTAACGTGGGCTGTTATTGAATTATATATATTATATAATTAGACAAATCACTTAATTTAAAAATACTGCCTCATTGTAACCCTCTCAATCCCTCGGCTTTCGGCTGGCTGCCCGGATATCCGAACCACTTTGAGGGGCATGGAACCCCTCTGTGTGGGTAGGGTCCCCGGAGTGTTTCTATCTGCAAACTTAGGGACCCTGTCATTGCTGTGCCGTCGCTCCTGGATCCGGTCGCCCGGTGTCTCCTCTCGCCTCATCCTTCCTGCCTGGGCGTAGGTACAATATAGGTATACTCTGGATGCCGAGTCCCCTTCATAGTCAATCCTATCCGATTTGAGAATAACATTAGCAGAAATACCCCCCCCCCCCAAATGGAGTCATCCCCAGATTCAATGTGATGATCGAAAGGCTTCGTGTACGTTCGCAACAACTGTGTTCACAGCGCACATGCAGGAACTATAGAATGGTCCGTGCCATGAGCGCAATGGTCACTTTATAACGGTGTTTCTCGACAAAATACGAAACAACATTTTGTTGGCTGAGAGGTTAACAGGCCGTGCTTGCGATCATAAGCTTCTCGGTTCAAATCTTACATTAGTTATTGTTATTTTTATGTGTTAATTTTATGACTGGATTAATAGAACATAATAGTACGTTAACATAACTTTAGCAGTTTAAGTTTTAGGCATATCTATGCCTAAGAATATAATTCGACTAAAACACTCGTTTTAAATAACTAAAGAAATAAATGCAAATAAATTATTACCTTCTAAAACTAAAACAGATAAAGAATAAACAAAATTAATATCGGGTGTGTGAACCCTGAACACGTACAACTGCCCTCAATTCTCTGGTTATAGATGAAACTAAATCCCTGTAGTAACGTGGGCGAGAAGCTACAACATTCAGGCTTCTTGAATTTGTGCCCAGAAGCGATCTTTTGTCCTTCGTGCATCTTCAGGGAAATTTGAGCGCAGCTCCCTTTTCACCCCAGCCCACACATTTTCAATAGAGTTCAAATCTTGTGAACAGGGAGGCCAGTCTTACTCTGAGAATCAATCTACATATGTAGACAGAATGATTATCCTGTACGAATGCAACAATTCCATTAGGATATCTCATCTTCACAGAGGGAATCAAAGTATTCTCAAGTATTACCCTGCATTGTGCACTGTCTAGTGTATCGTCAAGCTGTCACAACACACCTAGACCGTCCCTTGATATCCAACAGCATACAGATACGTGACCATGATGAAAATGTGAAGCCAGTATTTTGCTTCATAATAAGTATTCTAATATGAACTTTACCAAATGGCATGTATGAAATTCAGTAGATATATCGAAAATAAGTAGTCACTATGTGTTGATTAAGCAGTATTAACAGAAGAAAGAAGTATTTGCTACATGGGATGCGTTCTATCTGGAAACATTAGGGACCCCGGCATGCTTGCGGCCGTCGACATCCGGATCTGGTCGCCTTTCGAGTCTCTCCCCTCAGCCCTCCCTGATATGTACCTTTACCTTCACCCCTGATGTCACTTCAGTGATGGAACTTGAAAAATAAACTGTATGCAACAAACCCATACATTGGAAGAACTAAAAGAAAACATCAGGCGTCGTTCTCCGTGGTTTAGGGGTACCATACTAGCCTCTAGTTCCCGAGGTCCTGGGTTCAAACCCGCGGAGGACGGTGGATTTTTCGGGCGTAAACAACCTTTGCATGGCTTCCTTTGGAAGGGAAGTAAAGCCGATGGTGCCGTGTCGTAGATTTACGACACGTAAAAGAACCTCAAGCCTGATAAAGAGGCCTCTAACAAAATTTCCGGTCTCTCACGCCCAATAGAGAATGTGACGCTAAGAACCATAGTAGTTAAAGAGCGTCCACAAATAAAACTCAATTTAATTTAATGTTGAAAACATCAGGCGAGAAATTTACTCAATTTAAGTACTAAACCTACCAGTGTGAATTAACGTTTCCTGAGAATATTCCAGAAATGTGTGGATAGCGAGGGATAACATTTTCAACATTTCTTATGTGCTTTTCATTATTGTAATTGTAACCCAAATATGACAGCGCGAGGCGGTTGCAGATATGCTATAACAGCTGTTTCGGCGGGAGTCCCAGCTGCGGCGGCAGGCGCTGGGTCGTCATGCGGTGTTAAAGTTATACAACATTACACAGAATTCATTTCAAAGGAAGAGGACTTCGCAGGCCATTTCTAGAAAATTCAGGATGTACGCATCATTATCTTAAACATACTTAGTCAAAATATTTAGAGCCTTTTTTAAGAAAATAAAAACTAACCAAACCTCTTTCACGTAATGGATGTTTTGGGAAGGGAGGGATCGTTTTTATTCAATCTTCATGTCGCATCCTTGGAAGATGCTGAACTTAATATACAAAGTTTGGTATTTATCGATTTTTCGTTTTTGAGTTACCTATGCTGTTCACAAAAACGCGCGCACGCATGTCAAAATACAGGCTATTCTGCACTTAGACGGTCGTCATTGAAAATGCTTATAAAAGCAAAAGGAAAGTGAATAAATGACCTTAAGAGTGAGTTTAGAAGTAGATGTGGTCTCTTTAATAGCTGGTGCCCACCTGCCCGCCCCTTTTAGGCGTTTTACGCTTATAGGAATATCGCGTTATGAACTCAACAAACGTAGCCATTTTTTCGCTAAAGCACATGCAAAATGGGAACTGCCAACCTAAATAAAAAGTGAAATCCGCTAAATATGTAATGTGTTGTTACTACAATTTCTTCTTCTTCGTTTATTGTTGCCGCTGACAAAAACGCAACGCATTCAGAGCAAGAGTGCATATATGTATATATATATATATATATATATATATATATATATATATATATATATATATATATATATATAAAACAAGGAATTTCTGCGAACGTGAATCATTCGAGTTTTAGACGCGCAGATCCCTCGGCCGCAACTGCTGCACTCCTCTTCTTCTAAAAAAACTTCCCTCGGCTACGCTTTGAGGCTGAGGGCCCTCAATCCCTCGGCTACGCCTTGAGGCTGAGTATCTTACGGGCTTTGGCGGCATTAGTTATTCATATGTTGCCAGCATTACTTAGAGCTAGCGTATGACTTAGAGTGGCATCTGTAGTACATCACTTTCATCGCTGTTGAAGACCAACTAAGAGCAGAAAGTCCGAACTTTTAAAATGATCCCAAATACTTTATGGTGACTGTACATTAATGGAAAAGGCTTGCTCTCAGAAATACGGAAAAATAGGGTGACAAACCACGTGTCCCGTTTTAGAGGCATATCCTAATGGTCTTGTACGTTTTATCAAGATATTAAAGTTACTACGTTTCCATGGGGAATTGAAATCGATTCGAGTACACTTTCCGTATTGAATACTGCATGGAAACACCTACCGTATTCAAATCGTTTTATCCTCTACTATACTCGTTGTAACACGCTGTTTTGTTTTTATTAGCGGAAATCGTTAATCGCATGTGTAATAAAACACACAACAAAGCCACTTTTATCGCTCCCATAATTCGAAATTTAATCTTCTCAAAAACATTCACTAACCTCAAAAACCATTTAAAATATACAGAAAAACAAATTAACAAATGTTTAACAGGTTTGGCAAACTAAATCCAAGTTGACCAACATAAAAGCTTGAATTATTTTATTCTCTAACTTTGTGTATCCAAATCGATCTCAATACGTATTGAATTCAACATGGAAACGCGGATCGTATTCAGTTTGGAATTGGACTCAAATCGATTTCAATTTCCCATGAAAACGCAGAGGCTGTCTCGTTTTGTAAAAGTTAAGGGACTAACAGAATTCAATAAAGATTTCGTGCTTAAGATGTATATCCAAATCAACACCATAACAATAGCTGTTGATGAGAAGTAGGTTAAGCAGTGGACCTTGTAGGAAAGCTGGAGCCAGGCCTCATGTTTTTATTGCCTCTTCAATACTCGTAAATCCCGTTTATGTGTCGTTTTGAAAATACTGCCTGAGTCACCGCTACACATTCTCTCGAACTAAACCTTATGCAAATGACTTTGTTTCCTAAATCTGTCTCTGTATAGTGCAAAAGTTATGGCAGATGATTTGTGTGTGTTTCACAGGTCTGATATTTCGTTAATGTCCCACGTGGTCGTCGTTTTATTTTCCATTATACCTTTTGTCTTATTTGGACAGTGCGGCATATTTCAAATGTTTCAATTGCGTCAATTTTGTGGGTATTCTTTAAATAAGAAGGTAGTGGTGGTAGTAGTATCTTTACGTCTGTAAACAAATTTCTAAAAAGGCACAAATTATTATGGTCAATGTAGGTAAAATTTCAGTAGGTAAATATACTTTAAACTGAAAAGCTAAACGCATAAGTTCTTCATAGAGCAATATGTTGCGTTCTCATTTGTTATCGTTCTTGACCTTGGAAAAATTGGTTTGTAGTTTTTACTTTCTCTACTACGTATAGTAAGTAGGGGAAGTATTGTATTCCACCCAAAAATTCGATACCAAGATTTCACCGGAAATACATGTTTTGAGACCCCCTGAATAAAAAAAACATTTTTGGAAACATGTCCGTGTGTGTCTGTCTGTCTGTGAACAGCATAACTCAGAAACGAACAGTTGGATAAACACCAAACTTGGTATTTAGGTTCAGTATCTTCCAGAGATGCGACATGACGGTTTTCAAGAAAATCCCCCACCCCAGATTACCCCTTACATGGAACATTTTTCGAAAATTTTAATTTTCTCAAAAATGGCTCTAACGATTTTGATTAAAATATTATATGTTTAAGATATTTTCATGACAAGTAAAATGTATATTTTGAATTTTCTGGAAATGTCTCCAAAAGTATTCTTCATTGTGAACGACTTTTGCATAGCTGGTAAACCGTAAGAGATAGACAAAATTTTATTACACATAAAATGTAGATCGCGTTAAAATACACAATTTATGTCAGATACATTTTTTTGAGTGAACCATTTTCGAGATATTGCTTGTTATTCCCTTAAATTTTCCAATACTTATACTTTTTCTCAAATGGAAAATCGTTATTCATTTTTTTTGTCCTGGTAATGCAAAGAGAATTAAATACTCCACATAGCAACCAGCTCTTAAAATATTTGACTATCGCTTAAAGCCTAGCAATTCCCCTTACATCTACAAGAAAATTAGCAATAAGGTTAACATCTCGATATCTCGATTAACATGAAGCATATGGAGAATAAGCGTTTGTAAAAATAGTTTGTACAAAAGTAGAGAAGTCATGTGAGTGTAACACATCAGATGTTTTACTATTGTTCTCGCATCCGTAAACTGCAGTTATTTATTAGAAAATTAGCAGAATTCGCAGCTGCATGCGTCTCCGTCTCCGTGTCTATCATAATTTAGCTCCCCTTCTTTCTCTCGATCTCTCTTTCATTCTACAACTCCTCTTCTTGTCCTTTCTCGTCATCCTTCTCTTTGTTTCTTTCCGTTGTTCACTCTCTCTCCTTCTCTTACTGTTTCCCCGTTTCGCCCTCTCGTATTATCCCTTTCTCTCTATCTCTCACTTTTTCCCCTCTCTTGCCGTCTCTTATGGTTCCTCAATCACTATTATATCAATCGCTCTCCTTTCACCAGTGTTTCTCTCTCTGTCTACACCTTCTCCATTTTATCCTCTTTGCATCCCCTCCCTCACTGTTTCCTGCATTCTCTTTGTCTCTCATTTTCTCTCCTCTCTTGGCATTTCACTCTGTATCTCCCCCTTCTCTCCATCTCTCTTTGTATGGCCCCTCTCTCTGCCCACTAGCTAGAAACAAGTGGCGGTGTGGAGCTTCCTATTCTGCTTGCTCCTGTACCAAGTGTTTCCAGCAGACTCGAACATAACAAATGCCGATCTTTGATAGCTTCCCCTTCAAGTTTAGGTGGGGTGAACTGTGTGACAGTAGTTGGAACTGCATACAGAACCTATTGGGCGCGGCTGATTTTTTACCAACAACGAATATTCATTCTGCTCCAGAAAATATAATCTTGGTTTACTGACCTCCATTCTAGAAATTCTATAAATATTTGTTTTCAATTAGTCCCTCTTATCAATAAGTAAAGGGCGATCCCAAAATTATGTGATCAAAATTATTAAACTAGAAGTCCAAGACATAATATTTATTGCATTTCAAGACGTGTTCTTGGACGCAAATCTGTCTTTTGAGGCAATATTTTATACCACAACACTGTGAATGCCAGAGTGATTATAGTGTAAATTAATATTATTGTATGTACAGGATTTTAGATGTTTGTTAGCCATAAGTATTGTTAGGAAATACGTTTACACGGCCTAACTAAAGCTGACAATAGATGTGGGTAACAATAAACTGAGGGGGCGAGTTGTTTATCACTAAGAAGAGACAAACAAATGACGTCAGGGTAGCGTGCCTTTTTTAGAAATGGAGGGAATATCTTCCCTAGAGTATATATGTTAGTAGCAGTGATTGGCTGACAAAACAGACGCTAAAGTGGGCGCGATTTGGTAACCAATAGCAGCTCTATTACAATGTTTAGGCAATTCGGGGTGAAGGAGTATATATTCTCGAGCCATAAGCAAGTATCGCGCAGTTCGGAAGAATCTCTCACGGGGTGCACGTCACGTAGTTCTGAAGAATCTCTCGCGAGGTACACGTCGCAAAGTTCGTTACAAAATGTGAAGTACGCGAAGTAATTTGTGCGCGGCAACTATAACGACTGTAGTTACATTCGGAAATATCTCAGTTTCAGTCAGGCGTGTATAAAAATTAAATATGTGAATTATTAATTAAGTGTGACGGCAATAAAAGTGTAGAAACAAATTATTTTATCAGTGCTATCTTTTAGCAACAACTCCTTTCCCTTTACACGCCCTGCATAGAGACATTTGCTCGACTGAGTTGTAATAGCTAGCCGGAGGACAAAGAACACAAATTTAAAACAATAAAACAAGAGGCGCTCAACAAATAAGATAACACTAGCCATAGAGAAATGCGACACTTTTCAGATACCCAGAGAAGCTTTCAGATTATGAAGAATTAAACGAGAACTGTATTTTTAACATAAGGGAGAAGAGCGAGCATGGGAAGCGGAAAATCAGTGATACAAATCCTGTGCATGATCCTAACTTTTCAAATCTGATTTATTCTTTATAACTTATTGTCTAGTGGACAATAGCTTTTCAACTTTGAACACTTTTAGTATAATACATTTGTTGAAAATTAAATCCCCGAGCAACAGAGTATACAACCCGCAGAACACCCCATAGAGCGGCAGGTACAATACAAATGGGAATCAGGTCATGCGACACTAGGAGTCAACCTTTCGTCAGTGAACAGTTTGTAAGGGGACATATACCCAATAGAATAGAATATTGAAGTAATAGAAATAACTAATGATGTAAAATAATATTCAGGAATAGCTCAACTGTAAAATAACTTGTACCACATACTGTAATTAATGTGAAAGGAAGCATGTAAGGAACAGTTTAATTAGTAACTACCAGGCGAGGGAGCAACCGGAGTAAAGTGCACATGTACATACACGCTAATGCACACAGGGTTTAGACAAACTCGCAGAAAATGGAAAGAAGGATCCGGGGTTGGAGTGAGACAGAAATAGTGGTCCAATTCCTGGAAGACAAGGGAGTTGGAAAAACAGAAAGAGAAACGAGAGTTGTAAAGTGAGATGGAGATAGTGGGTTTTACCAGAGAAGTCAAAGGGAAGCGTGTCTCCTAAAATTGGATAATTTTATTTTCATAGCACACTAAGTAGATAACCAATGACAATAGTTACATATAAAGGCGCGAATCCTAGCGTCATAGTAGGAAGGTGTAAAACAGGGGAGGAGGTCCCAAGTTACACATGCTCACATACGCTCACCGAACTCCGAACTGTGAACATCATGGAAAGGGAGAAGAGACACCTGTAGCGGACTACACTACATTGCTGCTTCGCCGGAGTCGACCAACGCAGCTGCCGACTGCATTCCGCCGCCGGAACGGACTTGCGGCAGCTGCTGCTGACACCGCTCCTGCTCCGGCTACCACCGCAGTCGGCATCACATCGCCACCACCGGAGCTGATCAGCCGGTCAGCACCTCACCCCCGCCGAGTTCACACACTCCACCAGCCGCTGCACCTCCTTCACCGCAGCTCCGGGTTGCTGCTCACCACCGGACGATTACACGGGCGCTATGGGCGCGTTTAGCGCTGTGGTGTGTGGAGTCCGCCACCTGCTGCCAGAGTGGATTGTCACGGAGGCTGCTCAGCCGCTCTGGGCTTCGCTGATCCGCGTCTCCAGAATCTCCTATGGTAGAGGACCGAGCGCTGTTGCGTCTGAGATTTCTTGATAGAGCGCACTACACTGCAGCTGCCACACTGGCCTAGTTCTTTTAGCCCAGTCACACCGCACTGAGGCTAGCCGCACCAACCGACACGTCCCTTGTCGCCGCAGCGGCCACATGCACGGCGCAACCACGGTGTCACTACTGCGGCTTGCCCTCATTTCCGCCTGCACGGTGCACAACCTGCACTTCGTAACCGCTACTGCGCTACTTGTGGTAGCGGTGACCTTCACGGGCCAGACTTCTTGTCCACACTACCCAAGGGCACCACAACACCGCCGTCAACAATCAACGCCTCCAGCTCTGCCATACACACATCCAGCACCACCTGGATCATCCCGCAATAAACACACCAGTCCCACCTGCACCGCACCACCAACAGCCTTCCTGCGCCTCCTTGACACCAGACCTCCAGAATGTCGTTGAGAGCATCTGGCAAACTCTACGGGACCCCAGTCTTCCTGTCCAGGCATTGCAACGGAGAACCAATGCGTGCCTTGCGGTATGAAGGCCCAGTATCGCAGCACCATTCGGCACCTCTCAACGTTGGCTTCATAGTTTCTGTGACTCTGATGGACTGTACAGGATGACGACCCCTCGGGGGTGCTCGCGTCGTGTCAGCGCTAGCTTATGCGCATCGAGCGCCATCTCCTGGAACCGGAAGACGCGACTGCGACGAGTGCTGAGTGCCCTTGAGGCCTCAATCGCTGGGATTCGAGATCTGCATCTGGATCTGAAAATACATTTCTTCAAAAAACGCAGCAACTACACGACAACCACAAACAACTACCGGAAGGCTACATCCTCTTCCGGGCGTTTATGGAAACACACGTGCTTCCACTTACAACTACCGGCGTAATAATCGCTGAGAAAACTCATGTAAGAACGTTCAAAATAGACATCAATAAAGAACTCTTCACCTTTTAACCCCCGAGTGCCAGTCAGGGACTTGTGCCAGGGAGTCCATCCACCATACCGCTCCCGGCAGCTAGCACAAGTATTTACTAACGGAGGTGCTAACGCGGTACTTCAACATTCCTCACCTTTGCTTACTATCGACTCCTACCTTTATCACCACACCAACTTCCTCACCCTTAATCCCCCCCCCAAAGTTAGACAATCTCTGATTTTACTCTCACGATGTAACGCATGTGAGCCAGGTGGGTGGGAAAATATCATGTGACGCAGTTAGATAGGTCCGCGTAAGCATTTCACAGTAGGGGAGGATTACACTACAGCTTTTATATAATTTTGTGTTAAGCAAGGGAAAGTTTCTAGCCGCCTCACTGGACATTAGATGTTGAACAAATTAAGCTGTTTAAGGGAAAGTAAGTTTATTATTTGCCTTCACCTACATAAAATGCTGAGAAATATCAAGTTAGCTAGTTAGGGTAGGAATTTGTCTACGATAAGTAGGGCGCCAGGGAACTTCAAGGAACTTCGGAGATACGAGACAACATCTACGTGAAATAGCACGTGGTACTCACATGCGAGCACATCCCCCATTACAATTTGTTTCGGGTGGTGAACAGATTCCATTTTCGAAATACTTTCTTTATCCTCTTTTTTACTTTCTCTACTACGTATAGTAAGTAGGGGAAGTATTGTATTCCACCCAAAAATTCGATACCGAGATTTCACCGGAAATATATGTTTTGAGGCCCCCTGAATCCAAAAAAAGCATTTTTGGAAACATGTCCGTGTGTGTGTCTGTGTGTCTGTGAACAGCATAACTCAGAAACGAACAGTCGGATAAACACCAAACTTGGTATTTAGGTTCAGTATCTTCCAGAGATGTGACACGAAGGTTTTCAAGAAAATCCCCCACCCCAGATTACCCTTTACATGCAACATTTTTCGATAATTTTTTTTTTCTCAAAAAGGCTCTAACGATTTTGATTAAAATATCATATGTTTAAGATATTTTCATGACAAATAAAATGTATATCTCGAATTTTCTGGGAATATCTCCAAAAGTGTTCTTCATTGTGAACGACTTTTGCATAACTGGTAAACCATAAGAGATAGACAAAATTTTACTGCACAAAAAATGTAGATCGCGTTAAAATACATAATTTATGTCATATACATTGTTTTTGCTGAATGAACCATTTTCGAGATATTGCTTGTTATTCCCTTAAATTTTCCAATACTTATACTTTTTCTCAATTGGGAATTCGTTATTCACTTTTTTATGTCCTGGACATGCAAAGAGAATGGAATGCGCCACATTCCATTCACATAGCAACCAGCTCTTAAAAGGTTTGACTATCGCTTAAAGCCTACCATTTTCTCCTTGCACCTACAAGAAAATTAGCAATAAAGTTAACATCTCGATTAACATGAAGCATGTGGAGAATAAGCATTTGTAAAAATAGTTTGTACAAGAGTAGAGAAAGTCATGTCAGTGCAACACATCAAATTTTTCTCTAGTGTGTAGCTCTTATCTTAATTTTTAATTATTGAACATTTTTTGTAATTTATATTTTTTGTTCAGAGATATACAGTTATTCAAAAGAAATTACAGACATGTGGTAAGGTTGCAGCCCAAAGATGTCCTCATTATATAGTATGAGATAAAATGTCATTTTGGAAGATCTGTATCTCGTTTTGGTTTCAGTCTTCTTCGTGCCCGCTCCTGTGGCATGTGGTGAGGTGTCTGTGTTGGTGTTTTATATTCATGCTCACTGAAGGAAGGGAAGAGGCGTGTGTAGCAGAACTGGAGGCTGATATCTACTGTCCGCGCAAGATCTTTATGAAGCGTTGAATTGGAAAGTACCAATTTGCCTATTAGGTGAAGGACCTGGTTGCGTATACTTTATATTGTGTTGGCTTAAGTTTTGGATACAGAGCCCAGATTGAACAACCATACATCCACACAGGTGTAATAAATGAGTAGATTGGCCTTTTGAAGATAATGGTAAAGGTGAAGTATCCGATATCAGGAATTTTAATTGATGAATTTTCTAAGTTTCTTGACGAGATCAGATGTATGTTCATTCCAGGTTAAGTTTGCATCAAGAGGCAATTAAGGTATTTCAGTTTTAGACTGTGGCACCGTCTCATTTGAGGCAGTATTTTTAACACGTAAATGATTTCAGTCTAATTATATAAAATATAAATTCAATAACCACTATGTGTATGTAACAATATATAAAAAGTACATATTACAGTCATTATATATGTTTATATTATTGTATCCATGTGTAATAATGTTATTTGAATGTATTACGTAATTTAATAATGTAGTAGCTATGAGAATAATAGGTTACAGGTTGCTAACAATGAGGGACCAATGAGGTAACCTTGAGGCAATAATGAATTTGAAAGTTTAAATGCTACTAGTCATTATTGGAGCATCAATAATGTAAATTTAGAGACAGTTTAAAAATAGCCAACCAACAACCAGAAAAAGCTTTAGTTAAATGAAGGTATTCTATTGGATTAGGAATAGCCAATCAGAGACTTGAAATACAGAAATTTACAGGTTTAGGCGGTTGAAATCAATTCAATTGCCTGCAAACAGAGTTCCTAACCGGACGCAAGGCACGTCCTCGAGAAGTTTAATACGTATTCGTGTGAGACAAAAATAGTTTACGTATTAAAAAGTGCAAGTATTTAATAAAAACGTCTCACAGCTCTCTCTCTCTCTCTCTCTCTCTCTCTCTCTCTCTATCAGTGAAGTGTTAATTAAATAGTGTCAAGCATTAATAAAAGGAGTGAAGTAAAATTATAATCTGTGTAAGCCTACATTCTTAGTCGCACCACAACCCTGCTAAGAGAAACGTGTCTCTAACGATAATACTGACGCAGCCGAGGCAAACATAAATATTTAATACTTAAAGAAATAGTCAAATTACAAAGTTAATATTTTTAAAAATTGGGGCAAAGGCCACCTGAAAGTACACTTGGGGCGAAGGCTACCGGAAACCGGGTACCATACGTGCGGTTGCCACTACTTCAAGTGTTCGGCTCCCCAACAGTTGAAATATAATACAACTCCTTCAATACAACAAAATACCTTCTTCAAATTGACGCCCAAAGCGTGGTGCAAATAACGTTACAAACCATCTTCTTTAAATCACCAAATCTTATTGCATAATTGATTTCTAGGCGAATGTCACTAGTTTTTACTTTCTCTACTACGTATAGTAAGTAGGGGAAGTATTGCATTCCACCCAAAAATTCGATACCGAGATTTCACCGGAAATACATGTTTTGAGACCTCCTGAATCCAAAAAAAGCATTTTTGGAAACATGTCCGTGTGTGTGTCTCTCTGTGTGTGTGTGTGTGTCTGTGTGTGTCTCTGTCTGTGTGTCTGTGTGTGTGTCTGTGTGTCTGTGAACAGCATAACTCAGAAACGAACAGTGGGATAAACACCAAACTTGGTATTTAGGTTCAGTATCTTCCAGAGATGCGACACGAAGGTTTTCAAGAAAATCCCCCCACCCCAGACTACCCTTTACATGGAACATTTTTCGAAAATTTTAATTTTCTCAAAAACGGCTCTAACGATTTTGATTAAACTATCATATGTTTAAGATATTGTCATGGCAAATAAAATGTATATCTCGAATTTTCTGGCAATGTCTCCAAAAGTGTTCTTCATTATGAACGACTTTTTCATAACTGGTAAACCATAAGAGATAGACAAAAGTTTACTACACAAAAAATGTAGATCGCGTTAAAATACACAATTTATGTCATATACATTTCTTTTGTTGAGTGAACCGTTTGCGAGATATTGCTTGTTATTACCTTAAATTTTCCAAAACTTATACTTTTTCTCAAATTCGTTATTCATTTTTTTATGTCCTGGACATGCAAAGAGAATGGAATGCGCCACATAGCAACCAGCGTTAAAATATTTTACTATCGCTTAAAACTTACCATATTCCCCTTGCATCTACAAGAAAATTATCAATAAGATTGACATCTCGATATCTCGATTAACATGAAGCATATGGAGATTAAGCGTTTGTAAAAATAGTTTGTACAAGAGTAGAGAAAGTCATGTGAGTGTAACACATCAGATTTTTTTGTCTTGGATTTGCAAAGGGTATTAATCTGTGGCAAAGGGAATGGTACTGCACCTAGCAACCAGCTATTAAGAGATATGTATGTGCTTAAAGGCTACTGTTTTACCAAATTGCCCTTGTAAATATATATTTCCCTTGCATCTACAAGAAAATTAGCAATAAGATAGAGTCTGCAAATGTTTATCTTGATTAACGTGAAGTAGATGGAGAATAAGCGTTTGTAAAAATAGTTTGTACAAGAGTAGAGAAAGTCATGTGAGTGTAACACATCAGATTTTTTGGTTTATTTCCACTCTCCAGTTTTTGCACCACTCATCCCTTTTGTCCGTGTAAGCTTGTAGTTTCTTACTACTGTGACATCTGGACCTTTAATAAGGATAACTACTTCGTCTGCGAACTGTGAAATTAGATCTTTACTTTTTGTAATTTAAATGTTCACATCATATATCACTTACATCTCTATGTTCTTTTAAAGTTATTGTACTAACGGACTTATATGGTTGCTTCTTAAGGTCATGGTTTGTTGACACATACATTTTATAATTTGCAACTCCATATGTTATTGCTTTCTCCACTACTTACCTATAGTAATGGGTATATGAACTGATAAATAACAAACTTGGTGAGTATTTAAGTTTAGCATCTTCCAAAGATGGGATACGAAACTTTTCAAGAAAATTCCCCCATACTACACTTCACATGGAAAATGTTTCGTTATTACTTTCTCTACTACGTATAGTAAGTAGGGGAAGTATTGTATTCCACCCAAAAATTCGATACCGAGATTTCACCGGAAATATATGTTTTGATACCCTCCTGAATCGAAAAAAAGCATTTTTAGAAACATGTCCGTGTGTGTGTGTGTGTCTGTGACCATCATAACTCAGAAATGAACAGCGGATAAACACCAAACTTGGTATTTAGGTTCAGTATCTTCCAGAGATGCGACACGAAGGTTTTCAAGAAAATACCCTCACCCCAGATTACCCTTTACATGGAAAATTTTTCGAAAATTTTAATTTTCTCAAAAATGGCTGTAACGATTTTGATTAAAATATCATATGTATAAGATATTTTCATGACAAATAAAATGTATATCTTGAATTTTCTGGGAATGTCTCCAAAAGTATTCTTCATTGTGAACGACTTTTGCATAACTGGTAAACCCTAAGAGATAGACAAAATTTTACTACACAAAAAATGTAGATCGCGTTAAAATACACAATTTGTCATATAGATTTTTTTGTTGACTGGCCCATTTTCGAGATATTGCTTGTTATTCCCTTAAATTTTTCAATACTTATTTTCTCAAATGGGAATTCGTTATTCATTTTTTTCGTCTTGGATATGCAAAGATTATTAATCTGTGGCAAAGGAAATGTTGCTGCACCTAGCAACCAGCTATTAAGAGATATGTCTATGCTTAAGGGCTACTGTATTTCTATATTGCCCTTGTAAATATGTATTTCCCTTACATGTATAAGAAAATTAGCAATAAGATAGTCTGCAAATGTTTATCTCGATTAACATGAAGTAGATGGAGAATAAGCGTTTGTAAAAATAGTTTGTACAAGAGTAGAGAAAATCATGTGAGTGTAACACATCAGATTTTTTTTTGTTCTCAAAAACATCCCTAACCGCATACAATTGAGGATTTAAAAGCAAATATCACACAGTAAATTGCTGCAATTAGATCCCAGGAGCTGGTGGAAGCGAATGGGAATTTCATATGCAGATGTCATAGATGTACTCGTACATTGCTGCTGAGGGACAACATTTTCAGTATCACTTATAACACAGGTTAGCTTTCCATTATTATAATTATAATTATTATTATTATTAACGAAGCAACTCTAGATTGTTTAACCATATACTCATACCTTGGGTTCTCAAGAAGTTCTGCCAGAGCCCATGTAAGGGAGTTTATCGAGATGTTGTAGTAGTCCAGGAGGATGCCTGTGCCTGAAGACACTGCCCTGGCCACGTTCGTCCTCTGGTCGCCATAGATGGGGATGCCCAGGATGGGAACTCCTCGAGCGATGGCTTCCTGACAGCTCAGTAAACCACCATGGGTAATGAACACACGAACGTTATGATGAGCTGCAACAGATACATGGGAGTCATGTTAGTGTGTCATGGGTTTAGACAAGGTCATGAAAATATAAAAATTCTCAATCAAGACATTTAAATTTAGCGAAATACAGTGTGTAAATACAACATATGTTGTAAGGCTCGGTGGTGAATAGACATGTACCACGTGATCATATTTTGTTAATAATCTCATGTCCAGAAACTCTTTATTTACGTGCTAGACCCTCCGAAATTGACAGGGAGGTGATTGTAGGTAAACAAACCTTAGACGTCGCATTCATTAGTTAAGAGTTGTTTACCAATGGTACTGCATCAACTGTCACGTGATGTGCAATACCTACAGCCAACGGTAGTGTTTACGGTATTATTCTGTTTAGTATTTTCATACTTTACAGCATTCATTTGTGTGGCTGTTGTCAAGTGGGAATGAACAATGGCAAAGTACACCGAGAGTCTTGCCGCCTCTATCAACAATGTTATCCCAACAGACGTCATCCAGCCCACACCTATTTCCAAGTTTGCAGAGGCTTACTTCCTAACAAACACTCCTGTGGACGTTGAACTCTTCCCCAAGATTTCGATATTACATAACAGGGCGATCCACAAAATGTGTCAAAGTTGTCGGCAGTCACTTCGAGCACTTTCAGTACGTGATTAAAGTGTTATCTGTTTAGTTACAGTGTTTTAGGTTTTTTTTTATTTTTACTTGTTTGTTATTTTTGTGATCCACAGTGTCCACGTCGTTCTCCATATTTCAGATACTGTAGCCATAAACAAAGCATTTCTGGACATAGCTTTACTAATAAAACAAGACGTTTACAACAGCCTTATACATTTATCTCCTCAGGTAGGGCTTAACACTACAAGGCTTCTCTTTCCTTCCACCAGGTGAAGGTACTGTCTGTCCACTAGCCCATGGTCCCTAGTAGGAATGCAATCACTCAGCAGTTCAGTTATACACGCTATCTGACGCTGGACTCGCTGTTCTAGTTGTTACGCTTATGGCTTAGTGCCAATCTTAGAGTATGTATTCTCGCTGGATTCACGCGAAGGAATCGCTAAATGATCGCTAAACCTAAGGTTAAAAGTTATTCCGTGTGATTTACTATATTTATCTCGTAAACAACATGCACTCAACTCATACAAGTGGTATGATCAGCTCTTTGGAGATGGACTCATTTCCACTGGAGGAGGAAGAGGAAAAATGAAGAATCGCTGCTGTTATCTTCCAGCGAAATGACGATACGATAGATGATTTTTTCACTATACCAACCTTTTACGTTCACCACATATTTGCTTATCACTGTTCCGGTCATAAGCTCTATGTCACGGCGACGTCACTTTTTACTTTTTCTACTACTTACCTGTAGTAAGCAGAGGAAGTAGGTATTGAATTCCACACAAAAATTTGATAACGATGTTTCATCGGAAATTCATGTTTTGAGTCCACCTAAATCCAAAAAAGCTGTAAAAAGGTTAGTGTATGTGTGTGTTTAAATAGCATAGCTCTAAAACGAAAAGTCGGTTAAATACCAAGTTTGGTATTTAAATTCAGTATCTGAGGGAATAATGCCTGAGTGCTAAATTAGAACATGTTAACACTAAATTCCTCACAATACTTGGAAAATCGCCTACAGAATCCTGCAAGTTTTTGAGAGGTTTAAGAAACTTAAGGAGGATAGGGAAGAGGTCGGGGACTATCCAAAATCGGGTCTTCCACTACGAAAATTGAAGAGAATGAGGAGAAAATCGCTGAAATTATTCAAAAAGACCGCCGATTGAGCATTCCAGAAGTGGCTGAACTTAACGAAATTAATAAGTAAAGTGTTATACAAATTTTGCACAACGTTCTGGGCATGAAAAAGGTGTGCAATAAAATGGTGCCAAAAATTCTCCGCGCTAAAGGAACATGGAGGGAATTGCTGTTTTGACATTCCTGAAAACATTGAAAATATCCCTGATTTCTTCAAAAACTAGTAATGTGCAACGAAACTTAGGTTTTCCATATGTTCCAGAGACAATTATCCCCCAATGGAGAAAGCGAGCATGAGCAAATCAAAATTAAAAGCAAAGATAATGACTTTTGGAGGGGGGATCCTGGGAGTCATCTACATTGGTTGGGTGTCTACAGGTCAGACTGTCAATCAGGTTTATTATAAATATTGTTTAGAAGATTGCCTCCATGAATGTGTGCGACGAAGGAGATCAGACTTGTGGAAGAATGCTTCATGGATCCTCAACCAGGACAATGCTCCAGCCCATAACCGCTATCTGCGAAGAGTTATTTGGCGAAAATCAACATCCACCGTATTCGCCGAACCTAGCACTGAGCGACTTCTTTTTTTTTCTATTCCCGAAAGTCAAATAGGCGCTCAAAGGAACCAGGTTCGATGCAGTGAAAGCAAAACCGAACCTAACTGTTAAACAACATTGCACAAGATGACCTGCAGCATTGCTTTCAACAGTGGAGGATTTGCTGAAGTGGACACTACATTGAATGGAATAATATTGCTATTGACTGATTTTTTTCAATAAAGTATTAGAGCATAAATTCAGTTTCTTTGTTGCCACACCTCGTATCTGTGAAAATTCAAAAATCTACAATTTTCTTCTGAATACTTTGAGGCAGTATTTTTAACACTTAAATGTTTTCAATCTAATTATATAATATGTAAATTCAATAACAGCCCGCCTTAAAGCAATATGTGTATGTAACAATATATATAAAAAGTGTTTATTACAGTCATTGTATATGTTTATATTATTGTATACATGTTCAATAATCTTATGTGAATATATTACGTAATTTAATAATGTAGGAGCTGTGAGAATAATAGGTTAAAAGTTGCTAACAATGAGGTAACAATGAGGTAGCCTTGAGGCAATATTGAGTAAGAAAGTGTGATAATGCTACTAGTCATTCTTGGAGCAACAACAATGTAAATTTTTGTGACAGTTTATAAAATAGACAATCAACAACCAGAAAAAGCTTTAGTTAAATGAAGGTATTCTATTGGATTAGGAATAGCCAATCAGAGACTTGAAATACAGAAATTTACAAATTTTAGGCGGTAAAAATCAAGTCAGTTGCTTGTAGACAGCGCTCATAACTGGACCAGTTGGTTGTAGACAGTGTTCCTAACCGGACGCAAGATGCGTCCTCGAATAGTTTAATACGTATTCGTGTGAGACGAAAATAGTCTTACGTGTTAAAAAGTGCAAGTAATTAACAAAGGAATCTCACAGGTCTCTATATTAGTGAAGTGTTATTTAATTCGTGTCAAGCATTAATAAATGGAGTGAAGTACAAATTATAATATGTGTAAGCCTACATCCTTAGCCGCACTACTCCCTGCAAAGAAATGCATGTCTCTAACAATAATACTGACGCAGCCGAGGCAAACATAAATATATAATATTTAAAGAAACAGTCAAATTACAAAGTTAATATTTTTAAACTTGAGGTGAAGGCAACCGGAAACTTTTTACCATACGTGCGGTTGCAACTACTTCAAGTTTGGCTCCCCAACAGTCGAAATATAATACATTTCTTCAAACTGACTTTCCATACGTAGCAGCAACAAATCTTCTTCAACTTTGACTTTATAGCATATACTCAGAACATAAAACATATATTGCACACAAGATTTTACGAGCTATGTCAAACCGTTGTTAAAATATTAGTTTTTTTATTCATAATTGATATGATAATATGAAATGCACCTTGGGCCTTATAGTTTATCGTAACTCTCTCAAATTTTTAATTTGAGCGTAGTATACAAACTTAAAGAAATTTTTTATGCAGGTGTTTCTTAATTTTAATCCGTTTAAGATAAAAAAAATTGTATACATGTTATGTCATTCAATTTTCAACTTTTCCAATCTGAGTTATGGGGAATAATTAATTCAACTGAACAACTTAATATGTTTTAACTAGTGCACAGAAGCTTTTAAAGCCATAATTGCTAAGCTCTCCTGGAAATTCCAAGCTAATGTTATAAACTGTGGTCCAAGCAGCATTTTGATAAACGTTGAAAGAAAACAATTGAGAACAACTTAAAGTTAAACGCAGTGATTTATCTAAATAAACTGATTAAATAGCAATTTATGACTTTAAATTTGTTGATATTAAAAAACCAATTTGTAACATGAAATTAAAATTGCACATGTGACACTGCAAAAAACGAAAAATAGAGAAATTACCATTTTTTTTAGCAAATTGTACAAATAACATTGCCTTAGAACGGTTGCAAGATTCAAACTTCTGTTTTTTTTTATTTTTACAGCTTACTTAGGACCAACAACCAGAACCATGTCATGTAGATGTTGAGCTGGAGCAGGAAATGATGATGGGATTATAGAAGTTAACCATCTTAGCGATCATACTGAATGTCTCTTACCCAGTATATCCGATTGTGGCAACCACTTCCCCAGTTTCACGTTCCTGGGATGGTTGGGAAGACCATAATCCTCCCACTTCCAGACAACCTTCTGCTTCATCTGAGAGAAAGTCTTCACGAAGGCCTGTATCTTGGTCTCATCCATGTCAGAACTCTGCAGGTGAGATCCCATACTGAATACAATTGCTCCATCTGTTGCACCGTCCAGGAACCACTGCAGTTCCTGTCGACCAAAACAGAATTTTTCAGTTGATTTGCTGCCCGTGTTATCAGTTTATGCAGACAATTGCACGCGAGAGCCTTAGGCATCATTTATGCATGCGATTTCATGTCGTACAATAAGGAATGATGCGACTGACATAACTTATAAATTAGTCAGTTTATGCATGCGACATGTCGCATTGTGTATTGTTGGGAAATCAGATCTACCGGCCCGTTTCCACATTTGGCTTGACAGCTAGAATGGACCCCTGTGTGTTGTACTATTGCTTCAAACTCTTAACTTGGAAAAAAATTCCTGATGTTGTACATTCACGTGACTTTTTCTACCCTCTATCTTTATATGGGTATACAAACTATTCTTAGAAAGGTTATTTTTTTATGTACTTCATTTTAATCGAGTTAAACCTTTGCAGAAGTAGCTACATTACATATTTTATTAGGATACAAAGGGAACAGCGATAGTCAAATGTTTAAGAATTGGACGCTATATGCTGGTCTAATCCCATACTCTTTCCATGCAATCCCAAGAAATAACTGAGAATCGACAGGACTTAAAAGTATTGAACAAATCGAACCATTATTAACAGATATCTCGATAATGGCTGATGTCACAAAAAAGTTATTTGAAATAAATTGTGTGTTTTAAAGAGATCTATATTTTTGTATAATACGTTTTGGTCTTTAGCGTAACGTTTATACAAATTATACGAAATTCCTTCCGAATGAAGAGGACTTCACAGGCTATTCCCAGAACATTCAAGATCTATCTAAATTTTGTCATGTAAATATCTTTAATATATGGTATTTTAATCAAACTTATTAGAGCACTTTTGAGAAAATAAAAATTTTCGAAAAATATTGTATATAAAGGGAAGAATGGTGCGTGGGATTTTCTTGAACATTTCGTGCATCCTTGGAAGTTGCTGAACTTAAATACCAAGTTTGGTTTTTAACTGACTTTTCGTTTTGAGTTGCGCTGTTCACACAGACACAAACAACCAAACACACACACACGGACCTTAGTCTAAAAATGCTTCGTTTGGATTCAAGGGGCCTCAAAACCTGTATTTCCGGTGAAATTTCCGTATCGAATTTTTGGGTAAAATGCAATAAGTACTTTTTCTACGTATTGCATATATAGTGGTGGGAAAGTAAAACAAAAGCAAGGGAAAAAAAAGACGATTGGAGTGTACATCCATAAACAGTTCAAGGTTTTATGTTTAAGAATATCTTTGGGAAATTGCTTCTTGTCACGATCCTTGAAGTTTTCTGACGAACAACCCAAATTGAATTCCTAATAAAAATTTATTCTATAAAAATCCGTAACCACACTTAATAAAAGTCCGAACGACGATAATCAGATCACTCTCGCAACACGTGAAAGCACAAACCCCAACAATCAGAATTACAGCTCTGTATTTCCCAAAGTGGCAGCACTGACTCGCTTATCTCGCTCACAATGCAACTTGAATAAACAGTTCCATATATTTGTTTATTACATATATATATATATATAATTAACTGAAATTAATTATACTTTTTAGAGACCTTAACCTGGTCTTAGCAAATTTTTAATATAGAGTCAACTGAAAAATTCAATGCCACAGCCGGAATTTGAACACGGTACTCCTGCTCTCCGTGCGGCTGCTCTAAACATTGAGCTACTGTGACAAAAACTAAAAAAAAAACCTTAAGAAAACCAGAAATACCCAGCACTTGATACTTAAATGTAAATAATGATTGTAATATGAATATGCATTTTTATGTGACATTGATTTGAGATGTTTATTGATTGTAATTATTGTTGAGAAGTAAGTTTATACTGCCTTACTGAAACTGACAATAATAGCGTGCAATAATGCAGCGAGGGGGTGAGCTGTTTATCATTATTGGAAACGAGGAAGTTACGTAATGTTGGCGCGTTTTTCTTTTAGAATCTTCTGGAACATTTACCTAGAGCATATGTATTCATAATTTTCATTGGATATAAAAATAGACGCTAATGTTGGCGCGTTTTATTAGCCAATTGCAGCTCAGTTATAATCTTTAGGCATATCTGGGTGTATGAGTATAAAAAGAGTAGGTTAGAGGTAGACCCCGTCAGTTCATCGAAAATATTTGTAAAGTACACGTCGCCTTCAGTCAGTCAGTTCGTCGAAAGTATTTGTACGGCACACGTCGGATATCAATTTGCAGGTTACGCGTAACAGAGTTATGAAAAATCTCAAGTGTTATAAAGTTAATTATACAAAAAGTTGAAGTACGGGAATTAAGAATTATCAGTAATGAAGTTATTATAACAGTTTCAGTTTGGCGAGTGTCAAGATCAATGTGTGAATGTGATAGTTAATGTGTTCGACAATAAAAGTGTAAAACAAATTTCTTCATCAGTGTTATTTTTGGATAAGAGACTCCCTTCCGTTTACAAAACCTGTATAAAGAGAAGTGCTTGACCAAAAAGATCGTAGCTAGCCGGAGGACAGAGAACCAAAATTAAATAAAATAACAGTAGCATTCTTTCAAACGAACACTAATACTGCCGCAAATTGCTAACACCAGATGGAGCTAACAAACATAACAAATGAATCACGTCACAAGATGGATTCACCACGTGAAGTAAACACACATACACAAATAACATTATAAATTTACCATCGCAAATTGGCTCCAAATGTGGGGCTAATAAACACAGAAAGTAAATAACTTTACAAATAACTAAATACCGCCCCACACTGAAGTACTTGCGATTGCAGGTCGCCACTAACATCTCGAGTGAGATGCCTTGGTGGTTTGTCTGGGAAACAACTTGAGTCAATTGGGGAATTCAATGTCTCACCGGCAAGTTGTCACACCATTGAACTTTTCAGTTGACTCTATATTCAAAAAAATCTGATGTGTTACACTCACATGACTTTCTCTGCTCTTGTACAAACTATTTTTTCAAACGCTTATTCTCCATCTACTTCATGTTAATCGAGATAAACATTTGCAGAGTCTATCTTATTGCTAATTTTCTTGTAGATGTAAGGGGAATATATATTTACAAGGGCAATATAGAAATACAGTAGCCTTTAAGTACATACATATCTCTTAACAGCTGGTTGCTGGGTGCAGCACTATTCACTTTTCCACAGATTAATACTCTTTGCATATCCAAGACAAAAAAATGAATAACGAATTCCCATTTGAGAAAATAAGTATTGAAAAATTTAAGGGAATAACACGCAATATCTCGAAAATGGTTCACTCAACAAAAAAAATGTATATGACATAAATTGTGTATTTTAACGCGATCTACATCTTTTGTGTAGTAAAATTTTGTCTATCTCTTATGGTTTACCAGTTTACCAAAAGTCGTTCACAATGAAGAATACTTTTGGAGACATTCCCAGAAAATTCAAGATATATATTTTATTTGTCATGAAAATATCTTAAACATATGATATTTTAATCAAAATCGTTAGAGCCAGAACTATTCTTCATTGTGAACGACTTTTGGTAAACTGGTAAACCATAAGAGATAGACAAAATTTTACTACACAAAAGATGTAGATCGCGTTAAAATACACAATTTATGTCATATACATTTTTGTTGTTGAGTGAACCATTTTCGAGATATTGCTTGTTATTCCCTTAAATTTTTCAATACTTATTTTCTCAAATGGGAATTCGTTATTCATTTTTTTGTCTTGGATATGCAAAGAGTATTAATCTGTGGAAAAGTGAATAGTGCTGCACCCAGCAACCAGATGTTAAGAGATATGTATGTGCTTAAAGGCTACTGTATTTCTATATTGCCCTTGTAAATATATATTCCCCTTACATCTACAAGAAAATTAGCAATAAGATAGAGTCTGCAAATGTTTATCTCGATTAACATGAAGTAGATGGAGCATAAGCGTTTGTAAAAATAGTTTGTACAAGAGTAGAGAAAGTCATGTGAATGTGACACATGAGATTTTTATAAACGAGGATGGTCAAGATCTATGCAATTAAATCTCTAAGGTATGCTCCTTACGTAGTTCATATTGCTAGGCAACTCAAAGTAATAAAACACTTATGATAATATCAGAGGCAATAAATAAACAGTTTTCACTACTAACACAGCTGAATTATACATTTAGAGAAGAGTGTTGCGGAAGTTACACTTTCAGTTACTTCTAATGATCAAGGAATACCTACAGGGTGTTCATTTCTCCCTTGAATTTCCCTCCAAAACATTTGAATATGATAGTGTCATAGCTAGCTGGCAATCATAGGTGGATAGAGGGAGCTAAAGCAGCTCTCTGCAAATACGAGGGGTGATCAGAAACTAAGGTTACAAAGCCTGCAGGAAACGCCTACATTTTATTTCATACAACCAATACTGCCAACTGATATTGCATACAAGGTTATTTTTCGACATAACCTCTTTGTCGGTTTAGGCACTTGTCGCTTCGTGGTATATTCTCTCCTGGTAAAAATCCTGTCCTTGCGTATTCAGCCACGTTGTCGCGAAGTATTTCACCTCCTCGTCTGAAGCGAATCGTCGCCCTCCTAGGTACACCTTCAAGTGAGGAAAAAGGTGAAAGTCGCTTGGAGCGAGATCCGGGCTGTAGGGAGGGTGGTCGATGATGTCTCAGCGAAACTGCTTCAACAGCGTGGTGACCTTCTGGTCTGTATGAGGTCGCGCGTTGTCGTGAAGGAAGATAACGCCCACGGTGAGATGTCCTGGCCGTTTCCTCCTAATTACTTCGCGCGATCGTGTCAAGGTATCGCAGTATCAGTCAACGGGCACTGTAAACCCTCTTTCCAAAATCTCCATGAGTATGCTGTCCAAAAACACCGTGGCCATCATCTTCCCGGCAGATGGCGTCACCTTAAACTTCTTTGTCTTTGGAGAGGAGGGGTGTTTCCACTCCAATGACGACCGCTTACTGCTGGGGGTGTAGTGGTGTATCCATGTTTCGTCACCCATGACAATGTGGTGAAGAAAACTGTTCCCTTCCGTGGAGAACCGTTGCAAAGTTGCACATTTGCTCCCATGCGCCTCTCCTTGTGTTGGTTGTACAGAATTCCGGGAACCCATCGGGAACAAACTTTCCGGTACTGCAGAATATTGTGAACAATGTGACGAACGCTTCCAAACGACATTCTCAATTCCACTGATATGCCCTAACGTGATCCTCTTGTTGTCTGTATCAGCTCCTCCAATTGAGCTGTTTTCAATTCTGTCGATGCCCTGCTGGGTCGGTCACTGCGATCCTCGTCGTGACGTTTTCTCTACCTGCCGCAAACTTTCAACACCATTCTGCGACATGCAGACGAGACATTACAGTCTGTCCGCAAACCTCTACCAGCTACTGGTGAATTTAATTTCTCTATAATTTCTGATCACCCCTCGTATAGGTAGTACACAACCTTCAAATGTAAGGTGCTCCGTTCTTTACACACATATGCCACTACTTAACATGACACTCGGCAGAGGCAGTAGTTGGTTTTTCTTCTTTTGGTATGAAACCTTCTATTTCTTAAGTTTCTTACTTATTATTTAAGTTCCCTTAATTGTTAACATTGCTACCACAGAAGATACGTTCTTAAAAAAACAGTAGTTGGACCCGGGGCACTAATGTTATTTTTCCCTTTCCCCTTGCCCTTCCAGCTCCAGCATTGTCAGGTGGTATAGAGAGCGCAATCTAATGTTGATATCGTGCAATTTGGATTTTTGCAATCGGTGACTCGATCAGATATGTTACTTTTTTCATGCATCTTACAATGACAATAGTATCGAACTGAAAGCAGTGCTGTCTATACATAATTGTGATTCTACGAAGTTTATGTAAGCAATTTAAAACACCTTCCTAAAAATTTAGGACAGATTAATCAAGAAATCAGTTACTTAAGACAATCCTTAATATCTTGTATCTTATGTAAAGATTGACATTGTAGTTTCCAAGTTGTCGTACTGATACATTTGGACTCAATTGAAGACGGTGGTATAAATTTTGTATAGGTTGTGAAATATATTTCCTCAAGTAGGGATAGACAAGTCCTCGTGGATTTGTTCAGTAGTGGTGTACCAGTCGCGGTCATGAATAATCCTTAAAGCCTTATTTTGTGCAACCTGTAATGACATAAGTGTCGAATTACCAATGTATGCCCATGCTAGAGGCACATAAACCAATATTGGTAGAATCAAGAGTTTTGAATAGCCATAATTTCCTTTTTATCGATATACATCCAGACTTGAGTAGTGGATAAAGGTGAATTGTCCTGGCTATTGCTTTCCCTTTTGTTTGTTTGTTTTTGCCATAATAAACGTTGATCTAATGTCACTCCAAGGTATCTGACTTTGCTGCTGCAAGCTAGTTCCTTATTTGTGACTTTAGTGAACATATTCTTTTGAGAGAACATTTTGTAAAGCAGATGGTTTGAGTTTTTTCTGTGTTTAGATTTATCTTCCAATGCCTGGCCCACTTTTCATATAAATCTATAAACGGCTCTTGTAGGATCGATATCTGCTGAAAACAAAACTGTTACGTCTGCATATTGGGCACCGTTCGATCCTGTTTAGGCATATCCGTGGTGAAGATGTTATAGGGTACAGCTCCGATGACAGATCCCTGAGGAATTCTGGTATTTATGTTGAAGAAAGCGATGATCCTTCCCTTTGTTCATACTTTTAGGGTTGGTAGCGCCAACGCGTTTTACTCAGATTGACAGGTTGGGCATTTCAATAGCCCATTGCAGCGTTAGAAAGCCCAATGTTAGTCAAAAGAAAAACGTAAGCTTCTTTGGTGATAACGATAGATATTACTGACTTCGCGATTCCCTCACCGATGTATTCAATGTTTACGTATAAAGTTAACGTCATATTGTGCACTTTTGCCTGCCCGGTCTTTCTTATATAAAACAAAAGCTTTCAATATATAGTTTTACTTCGCAAGTCACTTTTATGTGTATAATCAGCAGTGATCATTGTGCAACCTGGCAGACCTACTGAAGAGAAAATACGCGGCATTTTGGCTCTGTTTAGTTGATCTTGAATGCAGTAATGGTGTGCAATCTTCCATCAACAAAGTGTCTAAAACAGAATTAATCCAAACAATCGACTTGTGTTCGAGTTGATTTTTCAAATTTTGTTGACTATGTAAGTGTTATTACAGACTGTGCCGTTCTTTTGCCCTGGAGTACCACGTGGTAACTTTATGCCTTCTATTCCAAATAAATTATGCATGCATATGGGATTTCTAGTTCTTTATCCTTAAAATGAATCGATTTCTCAATAACATAGGCCACATTCTAATCGTATAATAGAAAACAAGTGCAGAAATCTATATGCATTTACATTTTAACAAAAATATGAATAAAAAATTAAATTAAGGAAAAGCAAGAAAGTGAAGGAAGGGTGGAATGGGTAGGAGAGTTATCTTATCGACATTCTTAATTCCACCACCAGGTTGCATCAATAGCTGCATTACTGACACATGTAAGTTTACCCATTTCGCCACGTTAGGAAAAGCAGCGCTGGACGTCTTCCCTTTTTTTTTCCACGGAGTCGAAAGCCCATTTACTGTAGTAAGTTGTTTCTGCTTTATGTTAAGCTCTATGAAACTCGTTCTAGTGATCACGACGTTATTGCTTTAAACAACTCCCGAAAACTCAGAAAAAAATCTGATGTGTTGCACTCACATGACTTTCTCTACTCTTGTTCAAACTATTTTTACAAACACTTATTCTCCATCAACTTCATGTTAATCGAGATAAACATTTACAGAAACTATTTTATTGCTAATTTTCTTGTAGGTGCAAGGGAAATATGGTAGGTTTTAAGAGCTGGTTACTATGTGAAGCATTCCATTCGCTTTGCATGTCCAGGATTTAAAAAAAAGAGAATAACGAATTCCCATTTGAGAAAAAGTATAAGTATTGAATTTAAACTAATAACAAGGAATATCTCGGAAATTGTTCACTATATATATATTATATATGATGTACATTGTGTGTTTTAACGAGATCTACATTTTTTGTGTAGAAATTTTGTCCATATCTTACGGTTTACCAGTTATGCAAAAGTAATTCAGAATGAAAGAACTTTTGGGGACATTCCCATAAAATTCATGATATACATTTCATTTGCCATGAAAATATCTTAAACAGTGATATTTCAATCAAAATCATTAGAGCCATTTTTGAGAAAATCAAAACTTTCGAAATATGTTGCATGTAAAGGGTAGTCTGGGGTGGGAGATTATCTCGAAAATCTTCGTGCCGCATCTTTGAAAGATATTGAACCTAAATACTGTAGCGTGTATGCGTGCATTGTCGTGTCGGACACATTATTGCTTTGTCGCATGGCACTGTTGGGCATAATTATTTCGTTTGGGAGTTTGAAATTCGTCTGACGCAGCATCTCTCCCCACCTCCTAACCAGGGGTGGAGAGAGGAAAGGGGGTGAAGGCAAGTAGAGGTACCAGCTTCTTTATCCAGTGGCGTCAGTCTAGTAGCGTGGGTCAGTCGTGTGTGTCTCTTCAGGGCGAGTGGTTGTAGAGTGCGTGTCTCGTGTGAGTGTGGAACATCTCCCTCCAATATCTGTTCTGTAAGCCTTTGTGTACGATGTAGTGGCACCAAGGTAAATTTATAATAAACCACAGTTAATGTGAAATTATGTGTATTTTATTATGGATATACCACGCCTGCTTTAGAATGTGCAGCTAAGGTCTTGGTCCTCTCGTCACTGCAGTTACGTCCCCCAATGTTTATGCCGGGGTAACTAAATTTAAAATTTAGCTGCAAAACCTTTTGGCCTCCGGTATATAACAATACCAAGTTTCGTATTTATCCGACTTTCATTTTTTGAGTTATGCTGTTCACAGACACACAGGCACAGATACACGGACCTTCTTTTAAAAATGCTTTTTTTTATTCAGGGGGGCTCAAAACAGGTTTTTCCGGTGAAATCTTGATATAGAATTTTTGGGTGGAATGCAATACTTCTCCTACTTACTATACGTAGTAGAGAAAGTAAAAATAAATGAATACGAGGTATATACAGATAGAAAAGATGTATAACCGTAGGTAGCTCGCATCAGTCGAAATAAATATAAGTATCTCTAATACCTACCATTGCAGTCAAAATAATGACTGCTTAATATTCCTATTCGAACTTGGTTATTGGATGCAATAATTGCTACAACAGCAGGAATAACTTATAAAGATAAAAGCAGAAACCGGTAAAACCCATACTGGACACCCAGAATTTAGCGATGTTGAATTGTAATAAACCATTATGCTTCTCAGATAATTCCTTTATTAATATCCACTGAATGTACATATGTGCACTATACTCTTTGAGTCCCAGAAGTACCCGAACTGACGTATATATAATGGTTGCTGTTTCAAACAAATGACTATGGTAGAAGGTACCAACCTTATAAAGCTTAAGTTTGAACTTTAACGATGCTATGTTGTTTAGTAAATGTTTGGCTGCCATCAATAGTGAACTCTCTCAGCAAATTTGTAAACATGGATAAAACTGGCCATCGTTTGTGATACAATACTTTCATTTGAAAGCTCTTAGTCCAACTAATATTAAAGCTGAACTAGATTCTACTCTGGAGGAGTCTGCTACTTCGTTTACAACAGTAAAATATTGGGTGGCAGAGTTTAAGCAGGCCGTACGAGCTGCCAAGATGAACATTGCAGTGGTCGCCCAAATGAGGTGACCACGCCAGAAATTGTGAAGAAAATCCACAAAATGTTATTGGATGACCGTCGACAGATAGTGCGCGAGCTAACAGATATCCTAGGCATTTCAAAAAGCGCTGTATATCGCATACTAACTGAAAATTTATACATGAGAAAGCTGTGCGCACGATGGGTGCTGCGTTTACTCACAATGGAACAAAAGCAGCATTAAGAGGATGTTTCAGTCGAGTGTTTGGCGATGTTTCGCTGCAATAAAGCCGAGTTTTTGCGTCGATTCATAACCATGGATGAAACATGGGTCCATCACTTCACACCTGAGACGAAGGAACAGTCAAAACAGTGGATTGAAAGGGGAGAATCGGCTCTAAAAATGGCGAAGACAGTGCCATCTGCAGGCAAGGTCATGGTTTCAATTTTTTGGGATGCGCGTGGAATAATTTTCATTAATTATCTTCAAAAAGGAAAAGCAATCAATGGGGAGTATTATGAAAACGTATTGCAGTGTGAATGATAAAATTAAGCAAAAACGGCCGGATTTAGCAAAAAAGAAACTTCTGTTTCATCAAGACAATGCACCAGTTCACACATCCATTATCGCCATGGCCAAAATCAATGAAGTGAAGTTCGAATTTCTTCTTCATGCACACTATTCGCCAGACTTAGCCCCCTCAGATTATTTGCTGTTTCCAAAGTTGAAGAAATGGCTTGGTGGTAACATATTTGCCAACAATGAAGAGGTGGAGTCTGCAGTTGATGGATATTTTGCAGAACTCGACGGTTCTCACTACAAACAGGGTATCGAAGCAATTGAACATCGTTGGGAAAAGTGTATCGAGCTGAAAGGAGACTATGTAGAGAAATAAAGATGTTTTTCCCAAACTTTTTGTGTTTCCTTTGTTAGGTCGGGTACTTCTGGGACAGCCCTCGGTACGTAATGGTTGTGAGGTTAAAATCATTCTGTGCAGTCCTCAACTACTGTTGTGAATTTATATAAACCATTCTATCACTGTAAGAGCTACTTACCTTATAGATACAATATCCTTACCATGGGTAATGGCTTAGGTTCCTCGATGTGCAGACCCCCGACTTGGACCATGCTGGGCATCAAGGACCTGGGGTAGGCGAGAGTGAAGTGACTGTTGAGGAGCAAAAGTGACGTAGAGCGCTCCAGATCTGTGATCCAAGGCGCGTCATAGCTGAAGTACTTCCTCATGATGGCATCCTGACGTGGGAGGTAAGAGAATCTCCTCCAGAACCTTTGATATACGCCGATCATTGTGTTATAGACCCGCTGCCCAAGAGTCATTTCCTCTCTGCCATCCTCCACCTCCAGGAACAGCGAGTCAGGTACATGAGAGTATGGACTAGGGTTCCCGAACTGGTCGCTCATCCAGAAGGTAGCTTCCCCAAAGGAACAGGTCTGTACGACGGGAGCACGGAATCTGTGGGCGAAGCCCAGCAGACACTCACTGGCAAGACTCTCCACCACGATGAGGTCGAAGTGAACATCAGGTGGAGCGTGGATCAGCTGTTGAACCTCTACTTCCTGCAGCACGCTCTCACAGAGAACTTGACCTGCATGCCACAATCGTGCAGTCGCTTGGAAGAACAGCAATCCTTGCAGCTCGAAGGGTGTCTTCATCCCTACAACAGATATTGTACAATTCAAATCATAGAGTCGATCCTGGATGCTAGTTAACAAAAATAAGGTATTTCCAGGGTTTCTCAACCCCAAAGGAGGATTCTGCGCTCTAATTTTATATTCACCACCAAACTAAGAATTCTTTACAGCAAAGTTATAACCAGGCTAAGGGTCCGGGACAAGTTAGCAACCAAAGCATGTGCAACCTTACTATAGAGTTCCGCAAACACAGTACTGCTGATGCAAACAAAGACTGCCTTACTTGCTAATGTAAACAGTGATGGTGGAAAATGAAGCAGGACACATACATTGGAATGATAAACAGCAGTAATTGTGCTCGGCCTCACAAGTAAACAATATCCTAGTGCGCCAACTCACGCCACCCTATTCCATGCAGAGTAAACTTCACTTCACTTCACTCTTAAGTTGTCCCGAATCCTTAGCCTGATCATATCACTGTGCCTGAATACAGCCTAAGCTAAAGAAGCGAGAATGAATGATATAGCGATGTTGAAATACAGATAGATTCATTTATCTAACTAGGGCGTAAAGTAAAAGCCGACATGGCTATACTTATAACTTGGCCATCTGCCTGAGTGTACCTATTAACAATTATGCAACTGCTTCATTTGAAACCATAAGTGGCTAGCATAGAGATGTTTTACTGTATTACGGAGGGTTGTTCAGTTCACGATCTATAGTAACAATGTCAGACGAGCACAATAGCTCCGCGCTGAAACATGTGGAACCGAATGAAAGTTTAGCAGTATGAGTGTATCACTGTGTATGCTCAGTTGTGTGCTCTTGCTCTATCAAATGGCGTCACAAATAGAACCATTCTGATAAGGGTACATTATTACCCTTTCCGATGCAAAACACTTGTATTCTAAGATTATTAAGCAGTGCATATGCTTCATGGTAATCGAGATATCGAGATGTTAATCTTATTGCTAATTTTCTTGTAGATGCAAGGGGAATTGGTAGACTTTAAGCGATAGTCAAATATTTTAAGAGCTGGTTGCTATATGGAGAATTCCATTCGCTTTACATTACCAGGACAAAAAAAATGAATAACGAATTTGAGAAAAAGTATAAGTATTGGAAAATTTAAGGGAATAACAAGCAATATCTCGAAAATAGTTCACCCAACAAAAAATGTATATGACATAAATTGTGTATTTTAACGCGATCCACATTTTTTGTGTAGTAAAATTTTGTCTATCTCTTATGGTTTACCAGTTATTCAAAATTCGTTCATAATGAAGAATACTTTTGGAGACATTCCCAGAAAATTCGAGATATACATTTCATTTGTCATTAAAATATCTTAAACATATGATATTTTAATCAAAATCGTTAGAACCATTTTTGAGAAAATTAAAATTTTCGAAAAATGTTCCATGTTTATGGTAGTCTGGGGTGGGGGGATTTTCTTGAAAACCTTCGTGTCGCATCTCTGGAAGATAATGAACCTAAATACCAAGTTTGGTGTTTATCCGACTGTTCGTTTCTGAGTTATGCTGTTCACAGACAGACACACACGGACATGTTTCCAAAAATGCTTTTTTTATTCAGGGGGTCTCAAAACATGTATTTCCGCTGAAATCTCGGTATCGAATTTTTGGGTGGAATGCAATACTTCCCCTACTTACTATACATAGTAAAGAAAGTAAAAATTAAACTGACCCTAAAATGACCGACACAACGTCCTCCAAATAAAACATGACTAATGGCATTTACTTTCCCCCATAATACCAAGCAACTTTTATTCAAAACATTTCCTTCTACAACGCTTAGTTGGAGATATTGTACAGTCTCAACTTAAATGGTCCACCCTGTATGGTATTTTAGAAAAGTCTTAAGAGCAATTTTTTAGAAAATAATAAATTTCGAAAACTCTTCCTTGTAAAGGTAATTTTGGGTGGGGATTTTCTTGAAAATCTTATGTCGCAAGACATAAATGCCAAGTTTGGTGTTTATCTGATTTTTCGTTTTTGAGTTATGCTGTTTACAGTCACACATACAGACATACAAGAGACAAACATACGGACGTTTTCTAATAATGCTTCTTTTTTTGGATTCAGCGAATCTCAAAACATGTATTTCCGTTGAAATCTAGGTATCGAATTTTTGTGTGGAATGCCATGTTTTCAAAAATGAATAGCAACTTAGGAGTTGAAAAAATCTGACATGTTGCTTTTGCACGAGATTTTCTACTCTTCTTATTCTTGAAAAATCTTATTATTCGTGTTGCATTTGAAAGATCCTGAAGTTAAATACCAAATTTTGTATTTAACCAACGTTTGGTTTTTGAGTTTTGCTGTTTACACACACGCGCGCACCTTGCAAGTGGTAGTTTGGAGTGGGGGATTTTCTTGAAAATCTTCTGTCGCATCTTTGGAACACGTTGAACTTAAATATCTAGGATGTTTGGTGTTTATCCGACTTTTCGATTTTGAATGTTATTCACGCACACGCTTTTTTCAAGAAATATTCAAGCATTTGTTTCCGGTGAAAACTTGATATTGAATTTTTCGGTGGAAGGCAATACTTCCTATACCTACTATAAATAGGTAACAAAAAACGTAAAAACTGAATTTGCTGAGCAGAAACGCAAAGTCTCTCAGTTGCCATATTTGCATTAGAAAAGAACTTCTGCATCAGAACCTTCAAATTAATTTGGTTATTTTCATATTACAACGAGTACTGTTATAAATCTCCAAATTGCATTGATGATGTTTAGTTGGTGAAACTGTAAGTGTGAAATAACCATTCAAATTACGTAAAGACAAGTAGAACACCGATATATTGATACTGTGCCAAACTTGCGAGATACAGTGGGCCAAGCATTGCAAGAGGCTTTGACTGGCTACTGTTCTAGAAAGTTCTCTATCTGCATTCTGGTAAATTCTGGAACATTGCATTAATGCGTCTCCTTAACAACAGGGAACCATAAAACGACGGCAGAAAATAAATGTGAGTTGGTTATGAAATATTGCGAGCGATTTGTAAGCCAGTGCTGCAAAGTGAGGCTTGTAACGCCTTTCGTGTAATAAATAAAATTTGTTACGAGACAACTAGTTTTTTTATTTGTGACAATACAGAATGTACCAACCCTGTTCAAATTGCCCCGTATACCTGCACTCTCCTCTTACAGGGAGAGCCAAAAGTCTACGAACCGGCTGCGCGGTGTTTTATAAAAGTATGTTTGAGGACGGAATTATTAGTAGAGATTTGTGACTTTCCTCTGCGATTTCTATCTCTGGAGTAACTTAAAACATAAAGTGTACAAGACAAACCCACACATCCTGGAGGAATTAAAACAAAATATCCGCCAGGAAATTGCCAGCATTTCTCAACGTGAACTACGGCGAGTGATGGATAGTTTCCTAAAGAGGTGCCAAAAATGTATGGACAAGGACGGTGGCCAGTTTCAGCATCTCCTTTCATAAAGTTGGTAAGTAAAAGCCTTTAAAAGTGGTTTTAAAAATGTTGTATGGTTTTATCCGCGCCTTTCTATGATAGCGGCAGACGGCAACGAGCGCCGAGGACGCGGAGAGGAAAAGCATCGCGCAGCCGGTTCGTAGATTTTTGGCTCTCTCTGTACCAATAAATGTATTTTTACTTTCTCTACTACGTACAGTAAGTAGGGGAAGTATTGTATTCCACCCAAAAATTCGATACCGAGATTTCACGAAATGTATGTTTTGAGAACCCCTGAATCAAAAAAAAAGCATTCTTGGAAACATGTCCGTGTGTGTGTCTTTGAACAGCATAACTCAAAAACGAACAGTCGGATAAACACCAAACTTGGTATTTAGGTTCAGTATCTTCCAGAGGTGTGACACGAAGGTTTTCAAGGAAATTCCCCCACCCTAGACTACCCTTTACATGGAACATTTTTTCGAAAATTTTAATTTTCTCAAAAATGGCTAACGATTTTGATTAAAATATCATATGTTTAAGGTATTTTCATGACAAATGAAATCTTGAATTTTCTGGGAATGTCTCCAAAAATATTGTTCATTGTGAACGACTTTTGCATAACTGGTAAACCATAAGACATAGACAAAATTTTACTACATAAAAATGTAGATCGCGTTAAAATACACAATTTATGTCATATACATTTTTGTTGTTGAGTGAACCATTTTCGAGATATTGCTTGTTATTCCCTTAAATTTTTCAATACTTATTTTCTCAAATGGGAATTCGTTATTCATTTTTTTTGTCTTGGATATGCAAAGATTATTAATCTGTGTCAAAGAGAATGGTGCTGCACATAGCAACCAGCTATTAAGAGTAATGTCTATGCTTAAAGGCTACTGTATTTCTGTTGCCCTTGTAAATATATATTCCCCTTATATCTACAAGAAAATTAGCAATAAGATAGACTCTGCAAATGTTTATCTCGATTAACATGAAGTCCATGGAAAATAAATAGTTGTAAAATAGTTTGTACACGAGTAGAGAAAGTCATGTGAGTGTAACACATCAGATTTTTGTATAAGCAATGTGCACCATAATGTGGATTTAACAAGGTACCTGTTTTATGGACCATTTCCTGAATGCTTGCACGGAGGCCAATATCCTTGTAGCTGTCTGTTGGCATGTTTTCTGGAAATGGACTGATAACGGTGACATCATGACCTCTTTTGACGAGAGCCTTCATTAGGGCGGAGTTGAACATCATGTGGCCTTTGCCAGGTAGCGGGAAGAGCCCCAGTATCCTGGCGCATTGACCCTGGCTGACGATGAACAGCAGCAGAGCCAAGAGCGTGCAGCTCCGTCCGGACACCTACAAATTATCAGATCAAATTGTCAGCTGCCTTAAAAGTAGTAGTGCTGAGAGAACTGTACTTGTTGTGGTTGATGGTTTACCATTGCTGCAAGGATCACAACACCAGTATATGTAGCGTTAAACTTGACAGACAAGAGTTCTAGACATCACATCTTTCTTATCGAGTCATACTGAGATTTGTGTCAATGCGTGACATTTGTCAGGATTTTACAAGCCCGATTAGTCAACAGATAAGCTTAAGATAAAAAACAAAGATATATAAGTTATACAAAACTTTATCAAATTGAATTATCCGCTTCCTTCTCGATCAAAATTGCTGAAGAACTTGTGATTCTCGTCATGTATTCTATTTTATATTTTAATTTACATATTTAAGCAAACAAGTTTCTTAATTTAAGTTTTATACACATCTTTTTTGAACCCCCTCTGTTTACAGAGGCTCGTCACCTCAGACGTTGGCGACGTTGGTCCAAAATCTTGTTCATCGTGCTCCCCTGGTTATAGGAGCGATTACATGACAGATCCGTCCCATGACATTTTCGCGCTAGTAGAATTTAGTGGCATTTCCGCTCGGGTGCCATTTACACTAATGTTTCCGAGAAACGGTGTACTGTATACCGCCCCTCAATATCCCTACTTCGCCTGGTCAGTATCTGGCTGTGTTATTCACTACCGCCTAATGAGGAATTCTAATGTTCACCGCTCATTCTCCTTGTTCCCTGGAAACGGTTTTAAGTCGGCTAAGAGTGAGCAACGAGACTATAATGGTAGTAACTAAAACGCGAGTATTATCATACAAGCGTTTTAACCACCATTATAGTCAAGTTTCATACGGCTGTTTATGCTCGACCATGTATCTAAATTAAAGGTTTCATAAGTATTCGTTTCTGGTTTGAGTGATGTGTTACAATCGTTATACCTTTATCTATGGTTACAATACAATGACCTTGTAGAAACTTACAGTTTCTGACAACGAATTTATAGCTTTTGATATTCTCCAATCCATGAATTGTGAATAGAATTTCTCGTACATCTTTCTTGACTTTTGTGGCAACAAGTTATTGGTAAGAGAGTGCTTTTTTCGTAATTTCTGGGGGTGTAAGTTGAATGTCACTGTTACTAGTGTCAGACATTTTGACTTTTTCCTAAACTCGCGCTAGTACCGATGTTGATCGAAACGAGAATAATCGATACTTGCGCTTTCACAATGTTACATGGTTCTGATTGGTCGAATAGCAATACTTTAATGAACAGGTTAAAGTACTGCTACCAGTCGTATAAATACTACATTTTGGGCATGGTCGAGCATAAAAATATTTATGAAATCACTAACATACATCTAGGCTCCACTCGAATTATTTATTTCACTTTCTCTACACCTAGAGTAGGGGAAATATTGTATTCCACCTAAAAATCGGATACCAAGCTTCACCGGAAATATACGTTTTGAGGTACCCTGAATAAAAAAGAAGTATTTAAAAAAAGATGCGTGCTTTTGTGTGCGAACAGCCTAACTCAAAAATGAAAACTCGGATGAATGCCGAAGTTTAAATCGTGCAGAAACTACCCTTTATATGAAAGAATTTTCGTTATGTTTTTTTTTCCAAAACTGCTTTAATGGTTTTGATTAAAGTGACAAGTGGTTGTGACAATAACAATACAAACAAAATGCATATCATGAATTTTCTGTGCATCCACTGTGAGCTCTGATTTACACTCAAGTGGATATAAGAAAATGGAAGCCATAAGAGACAGTGCTTCAGAAAAAAAAACAACATGGAGCTCATTAAAATACACAACTTTCCTTAAATAGCTTTTTCCTAGCTTCAAGCCATTTCGATATATTTCATGCTATATATTTATATTTTGCCAAGATTAAGTGAATTTTATAAAAATAGCTCAACATTCGTGATTCTGTTTTTTACCGTAACGATCTCATGACAAAATGCAAAGCCACACTGTCGATAAATAACCACACATTATTATTATTATTATTATTATTATTATTATTATTATTATTAGATGATGACATAGAATAAACTCTTTTAATTCCCACGCTCTGGTTCCGTGTTTGGGTTCTGCTTAGGCTTATCGGTATAGATCCGCTGGTTCTTTTGTCATTGATTATCTGATATTACATGTCTTATTAAAATAAATTTAAAATTAATAATAATGTAGTAATATGCAATAATCAAGATAATAATATGTAATAATATTAATAGTAACTGTAATAATAATGATAATAATAAATGGACTGCTGATAAACAATAAAACAAAGGGAAAATGGTTTAATATATTAAGGCATAAAACTAATCCCTATTTACATCAAAGTTATGCTGTTGATTACAGTAAACAGAACTGACAATAATCTAGGTGTACAATAATACAAATGATTGTTACACATTAGCTAAGCTGTAAACACAAAAATATACATACGAATGTTAATGCAATATTCATATAATTCCTAAACTATGAGTTCAATTGAAGGGCAATAAAGAACAAAAACGTGTCGGAAAAATTATGCTTCAATCCTGAGTTTTCTAAAATATTCATTCATTAATAACACAATTTGCATCCATCTACTTGGTGCCTATTTTAGCCGTTCTCTCAGAAAGAATCACATAGTATTTTATTATGTGTAGAAATTTAAACGGGTGCATATTGATGGTTCACACCGAGTTCATGGATAATAAGATTATAAAACTCACAAAAAGCAACGTTTCAATAATTATACTTTTATTCCAGGAGATGCTTTCTACACAACACCGTGTTTTATCAAAAACTGATACTGCTAGAAAAATTCTTGTTCTTTTGCTGTATGTATATTATACTCAGATTTTCTATAAATTGGAGGAGGGGAGAGGGGAAAATACAATTAGTTAAAGTGAGGCTATCTGTGAGGGGGGAACCGAACTTGTAGTAGTTTCAACCGCACGTATAGTAAACAGTTTCCGGTAGCCTTCGCCCCAAAAATGTACTTTCAGGTGGCCTTTGATTTAAATAACACTTCACTGATATAAGGATCTGTGAGATTCTTTTTATTAATTAATTATACTTTTTAACACGTAAACTATTTTTGTCTCACACAAAATACCTACGTATAAAATCCCTCGAGGAGCATCACGCATCCGGTTACAATCACTGTCTGCAGGCAACTTAATTGATTTCAACCGTCTAAACTCGTAAATTTCTGTATTTCAAGTCTCTGATTGGCTAATCCTACTCCAATAGAATACCTTCATTTAACTAAAGCTTTTTCTGGTTGTTGATTGGCTATTTTATAAACTGTGACTAAAATTACATTATTGTTACTCCAATAATCAGAAGTAGTAATATTAAACTCTCAAACACATTATTGCCTCAAGGTTACCTCATTGTTAGCAGCTTTTAACTTATTATTCTCACAGCTCCTACATTATTAAATTACGTAATACATTTACATAACATTATTAAACATGGATACAATAATATAAGCATATGCAATGACTGTTACATACACACATTGCTTCAAGGCGGGCTGTTATTGAATTTACATATTATATAATTTGACTGAAATAATTTAAGTGTTAAAAATACTGCCTCATCTGATACCTGTTTTCGCCCAAACTAGTTAAGAAATGATAGTTTGGTGCGGAAATGTCACGATGCGTAAGTGTCTGGCAACGATAGGAGCAGTCTTTAGTACTTACACGTGTATTTGTACACATTCGACATCTTATTATTAAGCCGCACAAGCTCTTTAGCATAAGAACTGTATCTATGTGAGATAGAGAAAGAGAGAGAGGGAGGAAGGAGCATAACTCAGTAATGAAAAGTCGAATGAATACCAAGTTTGGCAAAGTTCAGCATCTTCCAAAGCTATGGCAAGAAGACTTTTCAAGACAATTCCCCCATTTCAAACTACCATTTACATAGAAAAAAAATCTGATGTGTTACACTCACATGACTTTCTCTACTCTTGTAGAAACTATGTTTACAAACGCTTATTCTCCATATGCTTCATGTTAATCGAGATATCGAGATGTCAATCTTATTGCTAATTTTCTTGTACATTCAAGGGGAATATGGTAGCTTTTAAGCGATGGTCAAATATTTTAACGCTGGTTGCTATGGGTCGCATTCCATTCTCTTTGCAAGTCCAGGACATAAAAAAATGAATAACGAATTTGAGAAAAAGTATAAGTATTGGAAAATTTAAGGGAATAACAAGCAATATCTCGAAAACGGTTCACTCAACAAAAGAAATGTATATAACATAAGTTGTGTATTTTAACGAGATCTACATTTTTTGTGTAGTAAAATTTTGTCTATCTCTTATGGTATACCAGTTATGCAAAAGTCGTTCACAATGAAGAATACTTTTGGAGACATTCCCAGAAAATTCGAGATATACATTTCATTTCCCATGACATTATCTTAAACATATGATATTTTAAACAAAATCGTTAGAGCCATTTTTGAGAAAATTAAAATTTTCGAAAAATGTTCCATGTAAAGGGTAGTCTGGGTTGGGGGGATTTTCTTGAAAACCTTCGTGTCGCATCTCTGGAAGATACTGAACCTAAATACCAAGTTTGGTGTTTATCCGACTGTTCGTTTTTGAGTTATGCTGTTCACAGACACACACACAGACACACACACAGACACACACACAGACACACACACGGACATGTTTCCAAAAATGCTTTTTTTGGATTCAGGAGGTCTCAAAACATATATTTCCGGTGAAATCTCGGTATCGAATTTTTGGGTGGAATGCAATACTTCCCCTACTTACTATACGTAGTAGAGAAAGTAATATTCGTTGTTTTTTATTTTATCAAACCTGGCATGATATTTGCAAGACGAAAGATATATTTTGGAGTTTTTGTGAATGGCCTTTAACTTCTGTTGATTAGAAATTAATTTTGTATTGTAAAAGATGGACAAAATTTAGATCTCATCATAACAATAATTTATGTCATTTTTTCTGGCACTTGCGATTTCCGAGATGTTCGTTCTTATTGGGTTCAATTTTGAAATACTTATAACTTTTTTCAAGTGGTAAGTCGCTATTCGTTGATTTTCCCGTGAGGAAAAGAGTGAAATTTAAAAGCCATATGATAGCAACCCGCTCTTTAAAGCTTTGACTATCGCTTAAGCCTACTGTATCACCTTGTACGCACAACGAAACGTGTAATAGTAATTTCTACAAACATTTATCTCGATTAACACATAAAGTGCATAGAAGAATAGGTGGCGCCGTGACCGCTCGCCTTCCACCAAGGCGGTTCGGGTTTCCTCCCAGGGACCCGCACATGGAATTTGTGGAGGAAGAAGCGGCGTCGGAGCGGGCTTTTCTCCGGGTTCTCCGGTTTCCCCCGCCATTCATTTGAAGTAGAATATTTGTTGGTAGTTGGAAGATGCTTCATGTTTATCTGCACCACGTATGGGAGCCAATTTGTCGCGGTCACTTCGTGTTATCTTATTGCTGAGCGCTTGTTATTGTTTTACTACTTTGAATGTTGGGTTCTTTGTCCTCCGGCTAGCTATTATTACTACTCAGTCGAGCATATCTCTTAAACAGGGTGTGTAAACGGAAAGGATTTGTTACTGAAAGATAGCGCTTATAAAAGAATTTGTTTTTACACTTTTATTACCGTCACAATTAGTTAATTTCACCTATTGACTCTTGATACACGCCAGACTGAAACTGTTATATTTTCTAATATCACTATAATCACTTATTTGCTGCACATTATTAATTCGCGTATTTTACATTTATAACTAACTTTACAACGCGAGAGATTTTGTAGAATTGCGCGACGTATAACGCGTGAACGATTCTCTTAAACTGTGCGACGTGTAACCTTTGTATGATTCTTTTGGACTGAACGACGTTTGCCTTGTGAATTATTCTGTCAAACTGCGCGTTACCCGTCTCTGGCACGGAATTTATACTCCCTCACCCCAAATGCCTAAACATTATAACAGAGCTGCTATTGGTTAATAAAACGCGCCAACATTAGCGTCTATTTTTATATGCAATCAAAATTACGAATACATATACTCTAGGGAAGATACTCTCTCCATTTCTAAGAAAAGCGCGCTAATCTGACGTCATTTGCTTGCCTCTTCTAATTGATAAACAACTCACCCCCTCGCCCATTGTTGCCCGCTCTTATTGTCAGTTTCAGTGAGGCCGTGTAAACGTATTTCCTAACAATGCTTATAATTAACAAACATCTCAAATCAATGTCATAGAATAATGCTTATTTACACTACAATCACTCTGGCATTTACATTGTTGTGATATAAAATACTGCGTCACATTCCACTAATTGCATCATCTTTACATTTCCTTTCATTCATTTTTCCTTCATTTCATATCATCTTCCCCTGTTCCGGGTTCTTCATTCTCTGATTCAATGTTCGTCTGCTCCTCTACAGGCCTCTGATCCTAGGCACGGTTGTAAGTTCTAGGCGGTAAAGTCCTGCATACGAGGAGGATAAGCCTACTTAGTAAGTAAGATAGAAGAATAAGCTTTAATAAGAATAACTTAGTCATTCTGGATGGCTCAATTGGTTAGGTGCTGGCCTTCTGATCCCAAGGTCGCGGGTTCAAACCCAGCCCGGCTGTTTGCTTTTAAGTGTGTTTAAAAACGACGGCCGCATGTCAGTAGGTTTATGTAAAAGAACTCCTGCGGGACGAAATTCCGGTATACCGGCGGCGTTAATATGATCCTGGCAAATGACAGCTCCGTTAAAAAAAATAAATAAAGAAAAAACAAAAATAGCATGCGGAAGAGTTGTCAAAATAAACGAAAAAGCAGAGAAAGTCATGTGAATGTAACACCTCAGATGTGTTAGTCGCACACATTGATGCCACAAAAGTTTATATATTAATCTCCACCACTGATCGGTGCTGAAGAGCTTGTGCAGGGAACATTATCAGCACCACCTGTGAGCACGGTAAGAACTAAAACTTAGACCACTCCTATAATCACGGGAGCATGTCGGACCTGCGCCAAGCAATTTGGCTCCGCGGTAAAGTGTGAGGCTCCCGTTCTCGAGATTCCGAAATCGATTCCCGTCGACCACCCACTCTGACCTGGGTCTTTTTTCGTGGTTTTCCCTGGGCGTAGGCGAATGTTGGTGTGGTTTTCCATGCTTCCCTCGTTTCTCTTTCATTTCATTTCCTTCTCATATTTCAGGAGTGATTCTAGGTTTCATGGCGTAAGGCGGTGCCGGACAGATGGCGCGGATGCATGCTCCAAGGACAAAGTATTCTCCGTGGGCACTAGAGGGGTGCCTGGTTGAACAGGTTGTTCATCGCCCTCTTTGGGCAGCTCCATAGTGGGTCGGGTCTTTCGCACGTCTCTGTGGTTAGTCTGCCTGCGGCCTGTAGCCTCTTGTGGTTCCTTCACTTCATTCTTTCCTCCTGGGAGGTGGTAGCCGTAATAGATCTCACATAGATCGCAGTATGTAGGTGTCCCTCCGTTATACAGAGAGAGCCAAAATATAGGGTTGTTTCATAAGTTTGTTCGCTTTTCAATCATTAAGAACTCCTGGGAACACACCTCACCCGCAGCATAGCTACGACAGCGTAGTTGCCGAACTTTCCGTTTACAAACTTTAAACACAAGGTAATTCAAAAGATAAATAACTACGGAAGTTACGTTTTGTAAACAAACTATTTATTTGCTGTAGTATACGCCATTATTATCGACAATATATTGCCAAGTTCCTGGCTGCAGGAGCACGAGCTAAATTGAGTTCCAATGCCAACACCCGAGTTGTAATTCATCGATTGTTGACTATCGTTTCATGAATTCTTTCCAACTCCGTAACAATTGGCCGTCCAGACCGAGGTTTGTTTTTTAGGGAGAAATTCCCAGCTCGAAATCGACTAAACCACTTTTGACATTTTCGCTTCGTTACTGCATCTTCCCCGTAGACAGCACAAATTTTGTGTCGGCATTGTGAGGCGGTTTTACCCTTACGATAGTAAAACAGCATAAGATGTCGTGAAATGTTCCTTTTTGCTTTCCATAGTTTGTAAACACAAGTTCACGCCGTTCTATCACACTGACATATCCAATAGTGAGTCTGGTTGTTGTTCTCTAAGTCTAGGGGTGGTTAGGCAGCTAAGATAACTTGAGTGTACACAGGGTTCAGGGTTTTCAGGCGGTATAGATGGAACCTGCGAGCAAAACGAACGAACTTATGAAACAACTCAATACTACAAACCGGCTGCGCGGTGTTTTTCCTGTCCGCGTCCTCGGCTCTCGTTGCGGTCTGCCGCTATCATAGAAAGGCGCGAATGAAACCATACAACATTTTTAAACTACTTTTAAAGGATTTACTTACTAACTTTATGAAGGGCCAATTTTTTTGTCGAGTCAATAGTTGAAGCCCGTGCATACGTTAATACAATTTTGCCCCCGTGTTTTTAGAGAATTAACAGGCAGGGAGCGTGATTTTGCCTTTTTTCAACAAGACTCTGCAACAGCTCATACAGCCAATATTTCGATGAGAACAATTGAAAGTGTGTTTGAGGACAGAATTATTAGCACAGATTTGTGGCCCCCTCGGTCCCCGAGCTAACCCTCTGCGATTTCTCTCTCTGGAGTAACTTAAAACAAAACATACAAGACAAACCCACACACCCTGGAAGAATTAAAACAAAATATCCGTCAAGAAATTTCCAGCATTTCTCAACGTGAAACTACGGCGAGTAATGGATAGTTTCCTAAAGCGGTGCCAAAAATGTATGGACAACGACGGTGGCCAGTTTCAGCATCTATAAGCAGGAACGGAGGTATTTCAAATACGGGAAACTTACTTTTGATTAGTACTTTAGCTTCTTTAATACACTGTTTTAGACAGCATGGACTAAAAGTAGAACTTCTAACACAGAGCACACGGGCTAAAATCTTTGGATTATAGCACTATGTGACCACTTTGGTTTCAAGTCCAATCACCTAGCAATTACCCTTTGTATTTGCACATGTTTAATACCTTGACTTGGTTTGATAGGTTTTACTTTTCATTATGTCTTTTTACAAGATTAATTTCTCATGACGCTCGTATTATCTGTTCACAATAGAAAGTGTCAAACTTTAATTTATCGCAATTCGTTATAGAGCTAAACTATAGGTTATATTGGCAGTTTTTTACTCTCTAAGTAAGTAGGGGAAGTATTGTATTCCACCCAAAAATTCGATACCGAGATTTCACCGGAAATATATGTTTTGAGACCCCCTGAATCCAAAAAAAGCATTTTTGGAAACATGTTCATGTGTGTGTGTGTGTGTGTGTGTGTGTGAACAGCATAACTCAGAAACGAACAGTCGGATAAACACCAAACTTGGTATTTAGATTCAGTATCTTCCAGAGATGCGACACGAAGGTTTTCAAGAAAACCCCCCCAGCCCAGATTACCCTTTACATGGAACATTTTTCGAAAATTTTAATTTTCTCAAAAATGGCTCTAACGATTTTGAGTAAAATATCATATGTTTAAGATATTTTCATGACAAATAAAATGTATATCTTGAATTTTCTGGGAATGTCTCCAAAAGTATTCTTCATTGTGAACGACTTTTGCTTAACTGGTAAACATATGAGATAGACAAAATTTTACTACACAAAAAAGTAGATCGCGTTAAAATACACAATTTATGTCATACATCTTTTGTTGAGTGAACCATTTTCGAGATATTGCTTGTTATTCCCTTAAATTGTTCAATACTTATTTTCTCAAATGGAATTTCGTTATTAATTTTTTTTGTCTTGGATATGCAAAGAATATTAATCTGTGGCAAAGAAAATGTTGCTGCACCTAGCAACCAGCTATTAAGGGAAATGTCTATGCTTAAAGGTTACTGTATTTCTATATTGCCCTTGCAAATACAAAACAAGGGGAACATAGTAGGCCTTAACCGATAGTCAAATATTTTTAGAACTGGTCGCTATGTGTAAAATGAAATTCTATTTGCATGTCAAAAGATCATTTCTGCAAATGTTTATCTCGATTAATTTGAAATAGATGGAGAATAAGAGTTTGTAAAAATAGTTTGTACAAGAGTAGAGAAAGTCATGTGTGTGTAACGCATATTTTTTTTATTCTGAAACGCTATTCTTTTAATCGTATCTAACCTACATAAAGATTAAATGACGGAAATTATGAATTCAGAAGAAACTGAAATTGAAGTGAAGTTACAGTTGCGGCAGAAAGAATAACGCTAGAAGTACTTACCCAAAAAATCCAGAAGCAATAATGATACAGCATTAATTGCTTCATTGCCTAATGTAAGGCAAAACATGGTGAAAATAATTTCACTGTAAATGACTGCTAGCGAATCAACAACACATAAAAACATCTGACATCCCGCGTCATTCTCTTGTTTCAAGAACCGCGTTCAAATTGTGGTCTTCGTTAGTTTCAGGAATTAATGCAATATTATTGATATTTTACAAATTCGAGCGCTGTCTAAAAATAGTATATGCCACACTGTTAAAAATTGTTTTATTTTGGTCGTACGATTCCAAAATAGAACCCTATTTTACACCTTGTATCATAATCTACTATTCTAATTGCCATAAAACAAAAAGAAAAAAGAAGCACAAAATATCAGTGTTGCCAGACTTATGGAAAGGATTATTTATGTTGATATTAGTATGCCTAATTTTAATTAATTTTGCATTTTAAACAGCTCATCCTCTTGAAAATTAAGATCATAAAATATTTAAGTTCTAAAATACCAAACTGCAAGAGTCTGCCTCCTCCTTTCTTCCAGTATTTCATAAATACCATATCTGTGACACATTGTTTTATGTCGTAGGTCACATAAGGACAAAGGTCACATAAGGTGTTTTTCCAGCACATGTCCTGTAGTCAGGAACCGGATTGAATCTTGCGCAAGGTCAATGCTGTATAATTACTCAACACGGCTGCGTTGCTTAGGAATAAATTCGCGCTTTCTGTTTATGTTTTCAAACAGCTTTTGTGGTGGCGGGGAGATTGTTCTTTAGAAAATTATGGGTGTACATTTTACAATCCTTGGAATCTTGAGGAAGTTTACTTGTCTTCACTGTAAATAATTCCTTTGTTACGAGATGGCAGGATTATTCGGAGGAATTAAAAGCGCATTCTGAGAAATTCTATATACAGGAAAATCACAAATATACAGTATCATAGGTGACAGCCTACGATTCGTAGAAGAAAAATCGTATGTATTGATTGCGGCAGTATTTTTAACACTTAAATGATTTCAGTCAAATTATATAATATAAAATATAATAACAGCCCGCCTTAAAGCAAAATGTGTATAATATAATATACAAAATGCATGTAACAGTCATTGTATTAATGTTTATATTATTATATACATGTTTAATAATGTTATGTGAATGTATTACGTAATTTAATAATGTAGGAGCTGTGAGAATAATAGGTTAAAAGTTGCTAACAATGAGGTAACAATGAGATAACCTTGAGCCAATAATGAATTAGAAAGTTTAATAATGCTACTGGTAATTCTTGGAAACAATGATGTAATTTTTAGACACTTTATAAAATAGCCAATCAAAAACCAGAAAAAACCTTAAGTTAAATAAAAGTATACTATTGGAGTAGGAATAGCCAATCAGAAACTGAAATAGGGCAAATTGTACAAATTCAGAATTCAGTTACTTGTAAACAGCGTTCCTAACTGGACGCGAGACGCGTCCTCGAGAGGTTTAATAAGTATTCAGTGTGAGACAAAAATAGTTTACGTGTTAAAAAGTGCAAGTAATTAATAAATAATCTCACAGCTCTCTATATCAGTGAGGTGTTATTTAAATCGTTTCAAGAATTAATAAAAGGAGTGAAGTAAAAATTATAATCTGTGCAAGTCTACATTCTTAGCCGCACCACTCCCTGCAAAGAAATTCATGTCGCTAACAATAATACTGACGCAGCCGAGGCAAACATAAATATATATAATGTTTAAAGAAACATTCAAAATACAAGTTGACCTTTAAATTTGGGGCAAAGGCCACCGGAAAGTAAATTTGGGCCAAGGCTACCGGAAACCGGGTACTATACGTGCGTTTGCAACTACTTCAAGTTCGGCTCCCCAACAGTCGAAATATAATACAACTCATCCTTCAATACAACCTACTTAAAATTTGCTCACAAAACGTGGTGCAAAATATAATATACCTGCTTCATGATCCACATGAATTTCTCTCCTCACATATCTACAAATTATTATTATAAAAGCTTATTCTACTATCTACTTCTTATTAATGACATAAACTTTCATACACATTTCGTTGCAGGTGTAAGGATACAGCAGACTAAAGCGATAGTCAGATTTTTAATAAGCGGGTCGCTATGTGATGGCTTTGAAAATCTATGATCTTTGAATGGCCATTCAAACCAATAACAACGAATATCTCGGAAATGTTTAACTTCACAAATTGTGTGCTTTAACAAGATCTACATTTTTTGTGCAGTAAGCTTTTGTCTATCTTTTACGTTTACTAATTATACAAATGTCATTCAGAATGATGAAGACTTTACGGGCTATTCCCAGAAAATTCAAGATTGAAGAAGTTGGTTTGTTAGCTCCACGTATGGAAGCCAATTTGAAGTAGATAGTATCTTTACGTTATTTGCATCACGCTTTTGACGTCAATTTGAAGTAGTTTGTATAGAAGGAGTTGTATTATATTTCAGCTGTTGGGGAGCCGAACTTGAAGTTGGTTGCAACCGCACATATAGTAAACAGTTTCCGGTAGCCTTCGCCCCAAATGTACTTTCAGGTGGCCTTTGCCCCAAGTTTAAAAAAAATATTAACTTTGTAATTTGACTGTTTCTTTAAATATTATGTATTTATGTTTGCCTCGGCTGCGTCAGTATTGTTGTTAGAGACACGTTTCTCTTTGCAGGGTTGTGGTGCGACTTAAGAATGTAGGCTTACACAGATTTTAAGTTTTTCTTTACTCCTTTTATTATTAATGCTTGACACTATTTAAATAACACTTCACTGATATAGACAGCTGTGAGATGTTTTTATTAAATTACTTGCACTTTTTAACACGTAAACTATTTTTGTCTCACACGAATACGTATTATACTTCTCGAGGAGTATCTCGCGTCCGGTTAGGAACACTGTTTACAGGCAACTGAGCTGTAAATTTGTAAAATTTTCTCCTTTAAGTTTCTGATTGGCTAATCCTACTCCAATAGAATACCTTCATTTAACTAAAGCTTTTTCTGGTTGTTGATTGACTATTTTATAAACTGTCACTAAAATTACATTATTGCTTCCAAGAATCACAAGTAGTATTGTTAAACTTTCAAATTCATTATTGCCTCAAGGTTACCTCATTGTTACCTCATTGTTAGCAACTTTTAACCTATTATTCTCACAGCCCCTACATTATTAACTTACGTAATACATTCACATAACATTATTACCATGGATACAATAATATAAACATACAATGATTGTAATATACACTTTTTATATATTGTTACATACACATATTGCTTTAAGGCGGGCTGTTATTGAATTTATGTTTTATATAATTAGACTGAAATCATTCAAGTGTTAAAAATACTGCCTCAAGATATACATTTTGTTTGTCATGTAATATTGTAAACATATGATATTTTATTCAAAATGGTTAAAGTCATTTTTGAGAAAATAAAAAATATCGAAATTTTTTTCAATGTAGGGGGTAATTTGGGGAGATTTTCTCGAAAATCTTCGTGTCGCATCCTTGGAAGATACTGAATTTAAATACCAAGTTTGATATTTAACTGTCTTTTCGTTTTTGAGTTATGCTCTTAACTAACACACGCACCTTTTTCTAAAAAAAGTTTTTTTATTGAGAGGGCCTCAAAACAAGCATTTCCAGTGAAATCTTGATATCGAATTTTTGGGTGGAATGGTAATTCTTCTACTTACTATACGCAGTAGAGAAAATAAAAACGTCCTTGTGAGCATGGGTCCACAAATAAGCCATTTGTGAGGTAATTGCAAATGTGTGTTATGACCCATCCCTGAATTCATTGTTTGTACCGGCATCGTCAGCTATGGTGGCTCGATGTGAACAAAACAAGAGGTCGGCTAAGTGCCTGTGTTCGAAGATTAAACAAGTGTGTGATATATTTTACGTAGATACTTTAAGTGTAGTGATGAACAGGATATTTAGACAAGTTTATCATTAAAGGCGCAATACGTTTAAAACAATAAAAAATAAATTACAAATCTACATCATTTAGACAAGCTGACTTCTACAGTAATGTATGTTACAAAAAGCTATAATGTTTTAGAAGCTTCAACCATCAAACGAAAATACGTTAACTACGTAACATTGTAATACAACACATAGTTATAAGTCGATCTCTTTATTACTCACGAACCTTCAAAATACCAGGTGTCCCAAAAATTGCTTGATGAGTAAAACACTTTTTCGATGACACTGTAACTGATGATTCGTAGCTGGAAATCTCATAAAACGCAGTTTCATGTCAACTATGGAATCACTCTTTGTTTCAGAATTTGCCAACAAGATGGCGCTCTGCCACATTACAGTCAGGAACTCTGATGATTGGATCGGAAGGCATGGTACAACGATTGGTCGGCCAGGTCATGTAATCTAATACCATTAGGCTTTTCAGTGAGAGGAATTTTGAATAATGATGCTTTTTGCAAAGGTCTACAAATCTGGAACATCTGAGAGCAATCATCGAAGAAGAATTTGAATCATTAAACAACAACAATGATTTGTGTAAACATTTCATTAATAGTGCAAATCACCGTCGTGAAAAAGATATTGAAGTAAATGAAAAGCATTTTGTGCAACTCTTGTAGTTTGTAAGGCTCGAACAATTTAAATAATACTGAAATTAATTGCATAAACGTTATTTTTTTGGCTTTATAACGTGTCACTTTTAAATTTCACGGTCAAGAGACTTTTGGTACATACTGTATGTAAATGTGTGTCATCGTTACAATGCATTTCAATTTTAAATATCAGGGTTTTAATAGTTTTAACCAAAGAAGCTTTATTTCAAATGCTGTTTTAGTGCATATAAAGCTTTCAAACTATACAATAAAACAACGAGAAATTTAAATCACCGTGAAGGAAATTAAAACAACCGTTACCATTAATGCAGCATAATTATATATGCAAACACAGGGTAATTAAGAGACCATAAATAGTTTTCTAATGCATCTGCTTAAGTAATCAGTCCAGACCTCGCACTACATTCAGACATCTAGGAACTGAAAAAAACTCGGCCTCACTGAACGAGAAGGTGAACATACTGTTCCTAGCAAACTCTCCTCCTGGAGCAGGCCGGCGATCTTGCGTTTGTCTACATCGAGCCACTATAGCGATACACTCTTCGTTGCTGTAAGGTTGTTTCATTTTTATTGCAGTGTGGTGCAACTGTGAAGAAGTTATTTTGTTGTAGGAGTTGTATTGTAGTTCAACTGTTGGGGAGCCGAACTTGAAGTTAGTTGCAACCGCATGTATGGTAAAATGTTTCCAGTAGCCTTCGCCCCAAATGTACTTTCCGGTGGCCTTTGCCCCAAGTGTTTAAAAAATATTAACTTTATAATTTTGACTGTTTCTTTAAATATTATATATTTATGTTTGCCTCGGCTGCGTGAGTATTTATATTTTTAGAGACATGAGTGTCTTAGCAGGGAATGGTGCGACTGAAGAATGTAGGCTTACACAGATTATAATTTTACTTCACTAATTTTATTAATGCTTGACAGGATTTAAATAACACTTCACTGATATAGAGAGCTGTAAGATTCTTACATTAAATACTTGCACTTTTTAAACACGTATACTATTTTCTCACACAAAAGACGTATTACATTTCTCGAGGACACATCTCGCGTCCGGTTAGGAACACTGTCTGCAAGCAACGCATCCAACTATGAGCGCTGTCTACAAGCAACTGACTTGATTTCTACCACCTAAATTTATAAATTTCTGTATTTCAAGTCTCTGATTGGCTAATCCTAGTCCAATAGAATACCTTCATTTAACTAAAGCTTTTTCTGGTTGTTGATTGACTATTTCATAAACTGTACAAAAATTACATTATTGCTTCCAAGAATTACAAGTAGTATTGTTAAACTTTCAAATTCATTATTGGCTCAAGGTTACCTCATTGTTAGCAACTTTTAACCTATTATTCTCACAGCTCCTACATTATTAAATTACGTAATACATTCACATAACATTATTACACATGTATACAATAATATAAACATATACAATGACTGTAATATACACTTTTTATATCTTGTTACATACACATATTGCTTTAAGGCGGGCTGTTATCGAATTTATATATTATATAATTTGACTGAAATCATTTAAGTGTTAAAAACACTGCCTCAACTGTTACTCTTCAGCTAAGCCAGTGCCTGCAATACCTATTCAGATTGTGTAACGTATCCGTCCTGTATACCTATACAGTAAATGCAATTTGATTACAACTCCATCTCTCGGCAATATTCAATTTTGAACACAATGAGCTGATAATAATATCCGACCGCTACTAGTGCTCAAAGAGAAAGCCATACTGCCTAGCAATTTAGTCAGTGGCGGCTCACAATACACAAATGTCTCGGTTTTGGACCAATGTTTACTGAGATTTCCTGAATTTCAATAATATCTCTTTACGTAATCGATTTTAATATGCCTGTATAACGGGAGTATTGATATCATAGCGTTTTGAGACAGCTATTATCACTAAGTAAAACTTCCAATGGCTCCATTGTTACTCTTTAGTATAAAGATTTTTACATGCATTTTAAAGCAGCTGTATTGTTATCTCCTTTTACGTTTTTTTTCGTACTCTTACGACACAAAAACAGAAGTTCTACTTACAAGCATGTTGCAGTGAAGTAGTCTCAGCAGACATAAGGAGGTAAAGAACCTGGTAAAGATATGTTGCAGTATAAATCAGGAAGAACTCGAAGATAAAGATTTATCTTGACACTTGTACCTGTCAAAGTGACATTCGTGTTACCTTCCTGCGATGGACTTTCTTGGGACACTTGGTGAAGCTATTAGAAACATCACAGCAAATAGAATATAATATTTAAAACGCGAAATCGTGTACATTTCAGATGGAGATCCTAAAGACCTTTAGTTATGGCGTTCTGCAGAAACTTATGACAAACGATTTTACTTATTTTGTAAGCATTTCTGTCCTAGATGCTTCAAGAAAACTAAAACGTAAATGACAGATTCCTGAATTATTGGGAAACGGTAAACAAGACTGACTCTGTCATCGAGTGGTCAGCGTTCTCGTTTCTCAGTCTAGAAGTACGCGTTCGATTCCCGGCTGGGGTAGGGAATTTTTCTTTAACTAGAAACATTCCCTATCCGCTGAAGAGTCTGGAAGTGTAAGAGTATTTAAGAGTAACAAGTAATAAAATCCAAAACAAAATTAGTTGGAAGCGTATAAGCAGACTGACTCAAACCCACTAAGCCACCATGACAACATGCCGGCACGACATTAAATTCCCCACCTGACTCACATTTTTACTTTCTCTACCGCGTACATAGTGGACAGAGAAGGTATTGCATTCCACCCAAACATTCCATACCGCATCGGAAATACATGTTTTGGGGCACTCTTGTACAAACTATTTCTACAAACGCTTATTCTCCATATGCTTCATGTTAATCGAGATATCGAGATGTCAATCTTATTGCTAATTTTCCTGTAGATGCAAGGGGTATATGATAGGCTTTAAGCGATAGTCAAATCTTTTAAGAGCTGGTTGCTATGTGGCGCATTCCATTGTCTTTGCATGTCCAGGACATAAAAAAAATGAATAACGAATTTGCGAAAAAGTATAAGTATTGGAAAATTTAAGGGAATAACAAGCAACACGTCGAAAATGGTTCACTCAACAAAAAATTGTGTATTTTAACGCGATCTACATTTTTTTGCGTAGTAAAATTTTGTCTATCTCTTATGGTTTACCAGTTATGCAAAAGTCGTTCACAATGAAGAATACTTTTGGAGACATTCCCAGAAAATTCGTGGTATACATTTCATTTGTCATTAAAATATCTTAAACATATGATATTTTAATCAAAATCGTTACAGCCATTTTTGAGAAAATTAAAATTTTCGAAAAATGTTCCATGTAAAGGACAATCTGGGGTGGGGGGATTTTCTTGAAAACCTTCGTGTCGCATCTCTGGAAGATACTGAACCTAAATACCAATTTTGGTGTTTATCCGACTGTTCGTTTCTGAGTTATGCTGTTCACAGACACACACACACACACACACACACACACACACACACATACACACTTGGACATGTTTCTAAAAATGCTTTTTTTTTGGATTCAGGGGGCTCAAAACATATATTTCCGGTGAAATCTCGGTATCGAAATTTTGGGTGGAATACAATACTTCCCCTACTTACCTATTATACGTAGTAGAGAAAGTAAAAAAAAAACATTTTTACAAAAAGGTCCATGTATGTATCTGTGTGTCTGTGATCACTGATAAGCATAGCTCAAAAACAAAAAGTCGGATAAATACCAAACTTGGCATTTGAGTTTATTATATTCCAAGGATACGACACGAAGATTTTCAAGAAAATCCCCCACCCTAGACTACCCTTTACATGGAGCATTTTTCGAAAATTTTGATTTTCTCTGAAATGGCTCTATCGATTTTGATTAAAATATTATATGTTTAAGATATTTTTATGGCAAATGAAATGTCCATCTTGAATTTTCTGGAAATGTCCTTAAAAGTCCTCTTCATTCTGAATGGCTTTTGTATAACTGGTAAACCGTAAGAGATAGACAAAATTTTACTACGCAATAAACCTAGATCTCGTTAAAACACACAATTTATGTGAGATACATTTTTTGTAGAGTGAACCATTTCCGAAATATTCCTTGTTATTTGTTTGAATTTTCCAATACTTATACTTTTTCTCAAATGGGAATTCGTTATTTGTTAGTAGTAATAGTCCCGGATGAGCCAATTGTTTTAACGATATTCCTGCCGCTAGGGGCGCTCGTGTCGCTGCGTGCGACGGCGGCGGCGGTAAGTTTGAAAAGCGCCCTGAGCGGTAGGATTATCGTTATTGCAATTGGCTCATCCGGGACTGTTTTCTTTATTTATAATTTGAATACAGTACATTGGATAAAGATATGTATACATAGTTTTTTGATTAACATGATGTATTATTTGCTTAACATATGAATACATAGTTTGAGAATAACATAATGGATTATTTGATTACAGGAGATTAACATATGAATACAATAAATGGACAATATAAGAAATATTAGGAGAAAAAAAAGCACATTAAAATTCATAGTTTTTGTTTGAGGCACTAGGACACACAGATTTCGCGCACAACAATGATTTTAAAGTACGTGGTGCACTTTGAGTCCTCGTCATCGCTGCTGCTGCTATCGGCGGTAAATTGGTGGATAGGTTTGGTGATGCAGGTGACGAGCAGGTGAGAGAAACTTTCGTTGACGAACTCGGTGAAGGTTGGTATATAGATGGGGATGGTAAATTCGCTGTAATGGCTGGTTGAGAAGCATCCTGCGGATGTGACTTTGTTGGTTAGAGCAGGAATGTTGCTGTTGCCGAGGTATATGACGCATAGTGCGTCTTGTTTATGCTGGTGCACTTTGGTAGGTACGCATTTGACGTGGACGGCGTGAGCCCCTTGGACGTCGAGTGTGATGGTGACAACTCTGCTGTTGCGGAAATAGGAGTTGGAGATGCAGAGGATACGGATAGGTGAAGCTGCGTTGAGAATGAGTTGTAGGTCAAGATTGTTCCCCACGGGGACGGGGTAGGTTTCGTCGGACATTATTTAGGGTTATATGGGGAGAACGTGACGATGTGGCGTTTGAAACCGCTGCGTAGTTTTTCCTCGCCTGCGTATATGATGCAGAATGAGGTAGAGTTGAGTTTGTTGACGAGTTCTGGAGAGGCTTTTGCAAATTTTGTTGGTAGGAAAACTTCTGTATCGTTGTCGAGTTTGGCGACGAGCTTTGTACCGTGAACGGTGTCGATTGTTTTGACGCCGACGACGCGATATAGTACGTGCTGTTGAAGCGTAGATACGCTGAGAGTGTGGGCGCTGCTGGAAAGTTCTTCTAGCTCTCTAAGGACGTCCTGTGACATTCTGACGGCACAGATGGCAGTTTTTGATAAACGGGGGAGGACCGTCTATATGAGTGGTTTGATGAGGAAGGTTGTAGTGTTGTTTACACCTGCGATAAGGTGCGCAAACTACCTGTGCGTCTGCGGGAAGTTGGTTCCACACAAGGTCGACGTCGCTTGGGGGATAACGTTCGAAGATGTATATGCCGTTCCGCAGCAGCACTTGGCGTTCCCTTGGCAGTAGCAGGTGGATTCTTCGTCCGTTATCGAGATACCGAAAGAGCACGATGAAGCAGTTCATGTGGTGTTTCTAGCGGAGTACCTTCGAAGGAATTGCTGAATTTGCTTGTTGAGATGATCGAGGTCTTCGTAGAAACCGTGTTGACACTGCGTGCACAGGAGGGTGAGACGGTGCTTAAGTTCGCAGCTGCACGTTTGGTAAAAGCAAAACGAGCAGTGGAAGTCTTTACACGACGGTCCTGGCATTCCCCCACGGCTGGCTAGCACCGAATGAAGGGGTAAAGAATGCGCGTGCATAAATATAACCCAACTGCCGGAAGCAGGAAATCACTGGTGGGGGAAAAGTTCGTTGGAGATTTACCACATCAGGGGAAGCACTGGTGGGGGAAAAGTTCGTTGGAGAAACACCACATCAGGGGAAGCACTGGTGGGGAAAAGTTCGTTGGAGAAACACCACATCAGGGGAAGCAGTGGTGGGGGAAACGTTCGTTGGAGGTTGGCTACATCCGCCGGAAGCGCTTAGCGATTATTGCACAACATCCGCAGGAAAAACACTGTGTCCGTTGATTTAACGGTTTTCGTCTTGGAGGAGAACACTGTTTTGAACGGTGCTGAACATGCAAACGACCACATCAGGGGGAAGCACTGGTGGGGGAAAAGTTGGTTGGAGAATTACCACATCAGGGGAAGCACTGGTGGGGGAACGTTCGTTGGAGGTTCACTACATCCGCCGGAAGCGCTTAGCGATTATTGCACAACATCCGCAGGAAAAACACTGTGTCCGTTGATTTAACGGTTTTCGAGTTGGAGGAGAACTCTGTTTTGAACGGTGCTGAACATGCAAACGCCGTGAATGTGATCGGGTATGATATAGGATGCTTCGCGACCCGAACGCGGGGGCGAAGGGCGCGAGATGTTTGGGTGAGGTGCGGTTGGAACGCTGGTAGAAATACATGCGCACTAAGGACTATTTTGTGAGATGCGCAGTGCGAAACGGGTGTTGAGGAAATGATGAACCTCGAGGAATGTTCTAAAATTGGCGCACCGTATGTACTTGATGAACTGCGTGAAATTCATGTCATGTAAGGGAACGTTGGAGGCATGGTTGTGAAGCATGTACTTGTGGTATGCCATGATTTGATTTTGCACGTCCGTCTCTTCCTTCTTTTTGTGATAGATGATGTCGGTAATGATGCGCTGCAGGGTATGCAACACGTGCCATTCTTGTTGGTTGAGCGTAACGGATGCGCCTTGCGGTTCTTTGAAAACGAGCTTTAGCTTTCCGAACACAAACTTAAACACGATGGTGACGCTGTCGCTGAACTGAAATTGCTGTAGACGTCCCTGCGGGTCATTCAAGCGTTTGTGAATGATGGGGATGGCTTCGACGAGTTTGTGCCACTGCGAGGAACTCATGACGACTGCGTTGTGCTGTCCACATTTGGCAATGGTGACGACGAGATGGTGCGGCGGCCGGGGGGAGAATCCCACACTGACGAATTTAGTTTGTTGCGGGATGAGGAAGTAGATATCCGCCAGAGGACCCACAACTGCACTGTGTTGGAACTGTGCTGGCGGAGCAGGGCTGTCGGGATGCTGTTGGAGGTCGAAGATGGGTAGTTTCCTTTTTTCCCCGGGTTTCGAGGTGGTCGGGGTTTGACATCCGGTTATACTGGAACACACAAAACAATAATAATAATGTGAGGGATAGAGAGATAAACGGGGTAGAAAAAAGCAAGCTAATACATAGGTGCGGACCTACCTGGTCGGCGTGCTGCATGGCAGCAGGACTGTATCCGCGCGCTGCATGGTACACTCTGAATGAGGCGAGCGGCACCGTAACGTTGCTTTTTATATGCGCAGGAGCGTCTTCTGAAAGCACGTGCAAGACGATGGATTAGCTTAGATGTGCTGAATAGTGACACACACACACACACACACGTACTCACCTTCAAGGGTTGACAAGTTTGCTGAGCGTCAGAGCACTTTGCGCGGCATGCGTTTTTGAACGTTTTGCGAATGACGACATCATTATGCGCGTGATTGCTGACGTGAAATTTTGAGAAGAATGTATGCTTAGGCAAGCCGGAGCAGCGGTGGGTGAGGTAGGCGATGACGTAATGACCGCACGTGGTGCTGTCGAAACCTTGCAGCCTTCTGGCGTTGGTGGACCAACGCGTCCCGCAGACCGAATTTAAGAACCGGAGAAAATGGGGCGAAAGCGGTCCTATGCCGTAACTGTCAAAATATTCTGCATGCGAGTTTTTGTCCACAAAGATGCAAACCCAGTGTTGCCCTGATTTGGTGCTGGGGTCGGTGTTAGCCACTAGCGCCAAGGGAGGCGTTCGAATGCCGTGAAGTACGGGTAGTTTATCGCAGGGGTAGACGCCTAAAAAGTGAGAGCGCGTAGAGGGGCATGTCGATAGAAACCGTTGAATTTGAAAGGTGTTCATGATACCAAAATGGATCGGTTGGCGTCGATTTCGACCGTGCGATGTATTTCCGCTAGCAGCAGAAGTATGACCGGTTCTGTCAATTTATCGGCAAAACCGATGCTTATAGAGACGGTTCCGTGGCGCTGACCCGAGATGTGAGACTCGTTAGCGCTCATGTCTGCAGTGAGATCGAAAACCATTATCGTATACCCTTGCGGGTAGGTTTCTCTGCAGATGGAGTGTCCCTCGTCCTTGAAATGAATGCCTAGGCCGTCCTGCAGGGTTTGAAAGCATTGCAAATAGTGTCCCTTTGTAAAGTCGGGTTGCAGAGGTTGGGAGGGAACGGGTTGCCCGTTGACGTAGAGCTGAAAGAAGTTCATTTTAAAATGTTTCAAGTTGTACGGATTTGAGTTAAAATGGCCGGAATAGGCCTTGTCGGTGACCATGGCTACTACCACTCTCCTTGGAACTTGCCCTACGCACACGTCGCTAAACGTCATTGCCCTGGACTCCTTGGGGATGCTGAGAGCGTGAAAGCTGACGTCTTTGAGATGGTACTTTGCGTAGCCCTTTGCGAGCACGGCCTGGTGCGCGAGCTTTATGGTCGGCGAGGGCCGCACCGATTGTAAGCGCAGCGTGGCAGACACGATGTCGGCGTACCCCTTAAAGGTATCTACGTCGGAAAACAGATAAAACTGGGGAGAGGCGGGAGTGAGCTTGACGGTCATGCTAACGTTGTTCAAAAGCAGCTTCTCCTGTCTAAAAAGAGCGTTGGACAGAGGACCGATGAGCTGCACGACGTTGCTCCCTTTGGTAAACCCCTGACGCCACTGAAAACCCGCATTGGCGATAAAAGTGTCCATGATGCCTGCCGTGTCCTTTCTCCAGATGGTAGATTCTAGTTTGGTGTTCATGGCATCTTCGGAGTAATTGAGAAGCGTCTCGAGGTAGGTTCTATAGGGGTAACCGGCTTGCGGCATGGAGACGATGACGTTATTGAGGGTTACCTCCATCTGTTGAAACAGGGAATTTAAGGCGTTGTTGACCAGAGTGGCGTTAGCGCCAGCGTTTAAGGCCTCTCCTTTGTCATCTACAATGCGCACCATGAGTTCGAGTACGACGTAGGTCAGGTCTAGGTAATCGTCCGCATTTCCGGAATAATGAAAGGTGATGGGGGCATTTTTCATTAAAGTGTTTTGAGGGTTTAGGTATAGGAACCGTGACTCCTCGATGCTCATCTGAACCGGCACCTCTGTAAAGAGGTCCAGTTCGGAACTCATGTGGACGGTCGCGTCTGCCATTACGAAAATACGTCTTGCACCTTGCGCCTACCGCGTTTCAGCTTGGACTGCTTGCTCTTTCTGGATTTGCTCGGTTTTATTCTCTTGAGACGCCTGGCGCCGGAACCGAGCATGGCATCGAGCTTTTCGTCGGCTTTTCGCTTTAAATTGTATCCGGACTCCTTGAGCCTCCGCTGGAGCGCTTGCTTCGGCGCTGCTCCCGCCACAGTCACATCGGACAGAACGTGAGCGCCCGCCTTTAAGGCCTCCTTTCCGACTGCTTTTGCTCCGCTCTTTAAAAACGGTAGCAACCTTCTGAAGAGTCCTCCGAGGGCTGAAAAGAGACCGCTGCCTCTTTGGTAGCGCTTGCCCCTGTAGAGAGTGAAATCGCGATGGTGGAACGCTCCGCCGGTCTGATTGAGGTAGTACCGCGTTACGGCGTGCACGTCCATTACGCCTGTTTCGGACGAAAAGCGAGAACTACAGTAGAGGAAAATCCGTCGGCGAATGGCAAGAGATCGCCGTAACCGTTCCTTAAATCTATGTTGACCGTCTTGAAGTCTTGCTGAATCAAGGGTACCCAATTTTGGGGAAAAAACGTCTTTTCGTCGCTCATGTAAGTGTTGTTGCTTCTTTCGTATTCCACGGCCGCGCTCTCTATGACTTGGGCGAAGGTGTCGCCCACGACTTGCGGGGACACTAGATTACAATAGACGAACATTTCGTAAGGAAACCCCATATAAGGATCTACGGGGTGTTTAGCAGCTTTTTCGAGAACGACGTTGACGTAGGGATCGAAACCCAACATTTTTGCCATAGCGGGCGTTAAGAGCAAACTGTGGATGCGGTGTAGAGGTCCCGGAGGGTCCTCCGATTTTGAAACGTCTCGTTTGGTTCTGACGGAACGAGCCGCCGCGGGATTCTGCTGCCCCGAAGCCCGGGGCTTCGGTTTCGGTTTCAGCTTGTGTCTCTGGTGGGGCGCATCGTTGAGAGCTTCGTATTCGCCGACCGCGTACGGTACGACCGTGCGCGCGACATTTTCCACAAACCCGTCGAACGGAATGTCGGGTAGTGGTTCGGGATGGGCGACGGCGGCATTCACGCCCACCGTCTGCTTGCGCTCGTCGAAGAGGAAGAAGTTTTCCACGTGCAAGTGTTCGAGTAGAGCGGCGTTGACGAGGTTCACCAAGTCTTTGGGATTGCGCACGATGCCTTGCGGCATTTGCAAACTGAATTTGGAATGCGTGGGGAGGAGCGTCATGGTGTACTTGGTGCCCGCCAGACGGGCATCGTCTGGCGAAAGGTTATAAAATTTCACCGGATACCTGACCTTTTGCAGGGCGACCTCCCATTCTCCCTGCAGAACGATTCTCTCGGGCAAGATGTTAGAAAATCTGGCCGTGGTGTTGTCGGTAAAGTGTTCAATGGAAGCGTTGCTCACGAGAGTGATGGAGAAGGGCTCGGTCTTAATCATGTCGAATCGACGGTCGAAGCCAGAACCCACGAGTTAAACTTTGCCGGATACCCCTTCCACTTTACCAAGACCTGCTTGCGGCGCCCTCGGCCCTTGGTCTGTAAAACGCGCTCGATCTTAAACGTCCGAGGTAGCGCGACCTTTTGTAGCTCCTGGGTGTAAAATGTGCCGTCTATGGCTTCTCCGGCCAGATCCTTCAACTTATATACCACCGGCCGACCGCGCACCACCTCGGCTATCCGAAATATTTCGTCCGTCCAATTCTGCTCGTAGCCCTTGTCGAATTTCATTTTTTCTTTAGAGATGCGCACGTGATCGCCGACGGAAAATGCGGGTCTCCCTGCGCGAGGTAGGGTCCTATTTCCGTAGAGATTGCGGTACACTCGTAAAATGTTAGATTCGTTCACGTCCTTCGGAGCCATTTTTATGGACCTGTGATGCGAGCTATTGTACGACTCGAGTAAGGCCGGAAGGACTTCCAGGTATCTGTAACTGTTTTTGTGCGTGAAATACCTCCACATCTTGGTTTTTAAGGTGCGGTTGAAGCGCTCCACGACGCTGGCTTTAACGTTATTTTTGGTCGTGTAATGTTTCACGTCGTGTTTCTTCAGAAAGTCGCGAAAAGTCTTGTTGGTGAACTCGGTTCCCTTGTCCGTCTGGAGGACCCTGGGGACGCGCTGGGAGAATATGGAGCTAAACGCTTGCGCGACCTCGGTACCCAGCTTCGATTTCAGGGGTGCGGCCCAAGCATATTTGGAAAATACGTCGATAACGGTCAGAATGTACACGTAAGGTTTGTTATGTTCCCTCACGCTGTTCATGACGTTTAGATCGGCCTCCCAAAGATCGTCCATATTCGTCACGTGATAACATCTGGTGGGGAACCGCTTTCTGACCGGTTTGTGCAGAGTGTAACTGTCCCGGGTTCGAAGGAAGGACTCGATGTTCGCCTTAGACGCGCCCGTGGCCTTTCGAAGGGGCTCGACCGTGCCCAAACCGGCATAGTGTTCCGGTCTGGCATAGTATCGCCTTAGCGCCTTCCATTCCTTCATGCTTTACTTGTACAGGGGCTGCCAGACGCGCTTGCGAAAATGTTACGACGCGGAAGGCGATTTCGATTTCTTTTTCGGAGTGGCAGGGTTCGCCCTCTTCTTTTTGCGAGGCGAGAGGAGGTTGACCTTTATGGTTCGGGGTTCGACCTCCTGCTTCACCGGCACGCGCTCGTGCACGTCTTCGTAATCGTCGTCGTCGTCGTCGTCGTCGCCGAGGAAGGGCTTTCTGACTTGTGCCACGAGATCGAGGTAGTTGTCCAATTTATGTTTTACGAGCCGCCACTTTTCGTCGGCAGAGAGCTTTGCGCTCTGCAGGTTCCGAATTTCTTTGGCCAATCTGGATATGGTGCGGTCTACAGCGTGAAGCTTGTCGACGGTCTTCGGTTGCGGTGAAACGAGGATCTGCCTGCCGTACTTCATCGTGTTAATTTCGACACTAGCGCGCCGCCGAGCGAGGCCAAGACGGGTAGGAGGAATGCCGGCAAAAAACCTCCTTTTTGAACCAAGATGCTCTTCTTCTTCTTCAGAGGAACCCGTCTATCCGTCAACTTCCTCCAAGAAGCCTTGTGCTTCTTTAGGCGAGCCAAGCACTTTGCGGGAAGTTGCACGTGACCTCTGCACACGTTGAGCATGCATTCGCTAATGGCCTTGATCAGATCGCCGTCGGCATTTTTTAACAACTTTTTGCGCAGAGGGGGCTTCGCCTTGGCCAGAGCAGCCAAATTACCGTGCTGTCTCGCTTTGCGAGGACTGGTCAGCGTCGCGAGCCTTGACCTACCTCTAGCCATGCTTGCGCGATAATGACGTTCGCTCCGAAAGCGGTACTTTTTTTATTTAGACTCGACGGCCTCAATCGGGCAAGACCCTGCCGGGATGATATGGAACGAAACGAACCCGAGTCCTCTCGGCGGTCTCAGTTGGGTACGAAATAAGAGAGGTTTTCCCCCGGCAGCACGCCGGTTCGATACCTGTATCGGGCGGGCGTGTACTGGGTGCAGTCCAACACGAGATACCCGTGAGGGCGTTCGCTGGCCTTCTCGAAGGCCTCCAAGAGAAACCTAGAGTTCCTGGGTTCGATCTGCTGGCACAGTCTCTCGATCTGCATCTTGTCCCGGTTGTTCTTGAAGACCACGACGTAGTTCGCATTCAGAGAGATGTTGCGATATTTCTGACCCTGCGGAAACACGTTCTGCAGGATGTAGACGATGCCGAAGCGCTTGTGATGGGAGTCTCTGGTGAAAAAATTGGACACGTCCTTCCCGCCACCCTCCAGCATCAGATCGTCGAGGACGACGAGGTCGTTCTCGCCCACCGAAGCAAGTTCGGGTATGCCCGCGTGGGTCTCGCAACGCAGTGCCGAGGGTTCGAGTCTCGGCGAATACTCCGGAGGGTGGCACCACAGCACCCTCCTGGGGCGCACGTCGAACATCCGGTGCGCGTGGCGCAACAGGTTTTTCACGAAGGTCGACTTGCCGCAGCGCGACGGCCCCGCCACGAGCATCGTGCTGGGAAACTCGAATCGCCCCAGGTCTCGGGGACCGGGCATCGTCTCCTCAGGGGCGCCCGGTTCGAAATGACTTTGGCGCGGCTGCGGACGTCTCATTTATGCGTTCCTCTTGAACCCGTAGGGATAGGAATCGTGATCGCCGGCGAGCACGCGCTTGTTGACCACCATCCTAAACGTCTTCGAGCTGGGTTCGGTGACGACCGTACAAGACGGTTTCCGCGAGATCTGCGTGCCCGCCAGGTTCACCGCGCGGTCGTTGTCCCTGAGCACCACGTCGCGAATCACCTCCGCGTTCACCAGCTTCAGGTTGCCCGAATTGAGCGTGATCCCCTTCACCTTGCACACCGAGAAGGTCTTGCCCGTCTCGGGGCAAACGATCTCCATGCAGTAGCTCTTGGGCCCCGTGGAGGCGAACCGGGCGATGTAAGAGCCCCGCCCGTACTTCTCCAGCTCGTCCGTCATGTCCCCCAGGAGGCGTCCGACGGACGGCGTCCAGTCGCCCGGAGCGGCGGCGACGACGACGGAATCGGTGTCGAAGTAGCAGACCCGTTCTCCCAGCCTCTTGAGGTAGGAGTAGAGCACCAGGCGCGCGTGAGCCGTGGTGTAGGCCGCCAGGACGGCGTTGGCGGCGGTGTTGACCTTGCGGCACTGCTCGCGGTACCTCCACACCGCGTACACGATCCGGTCGGTGACGGGCACGTAGGTCTGCACTTCCACGCCCGGGTCGTTGAGCAGCTCCAGGAGGCGGTCGTACCGGTCCACCAGCTCGCACGTGGGGAGGTTTTCCCTCTGCCCCAGTTTGCCCCAGAAGCTGTTGAGCATCAGCTTGGCCAGCTCCCGCCTGCCGGGGTTGGTGGCGACGGCCTGGGGATCCAGGGCCACGCCTTCGTGTTCGAAGAATTGCTCCACGTACTGCTGCTTTGCGGCAGGGTCGTCGCAATCCGAGGGCCAGCCGGAGGCTTCGGTCTTGATCTTCAGGAACTGATTCACGTAGTCCTCGAAGAGACCCTTGGCTCCGGTGGTCGGTTCGTGCCGCACCACGTCGTACTCCCAGATCTCGTGGACCCTGAGGAGGCGGTACCCCTCCTCCAGGGCGACCTTCATCTCGTCGACCACCCAGGTACCCGACAACGCCCTCTCGCGCTCTCCGTGGTGGCACTCGTCTTGGTTCTCCGCCTCCGCGCAAGCGCGGCATAGCGGGAACATGAGCTTGCCGCCGATGCGCGCCGGTAGCACCGGGTGGTACAGGTGTTGCGGCGGTAGAACCTCGCACTTCACCAACCCGCCCCCACGTCTTCCAAGCGCGGGAATCGATCCACGTGGATCTTGTGGTGGCCCGCGGGGTAGGGTTTCGTCTTGTTCACGTACGGGTACAGGCTGCACACATCGTAGTAGTAGATCTTGCTATCCCCCTTCGCCTCGCAGTACGTCTTGGTGCAGTTGGTGCGACCTCCGTAGAAGGCGTCTCTGGGGTTCAGGGGTTCGGGTACCGGAAAGTCCCTTGCGTGGCGCGCGAGGTCCTGGTCGGCCTTCGTCGCGGCGTCGAACTCGCACTCCCACATTTCCACCACGGCGTAGCCGGCGGCCTTGATCTTGGCCGTGACCTTCTCGGTGCTCTCTAACCTGGAGGCCATGGTTTCGTGTCCCGAGTTGTATATCGCCGCATGGCGATTGTGAAAGCACCGCCTGCAGCCGTGGTAAAAGCAGCCGTGGAAGAAGTACGCGGTTTTTTCGGCCTCTCTGTACCCGTCCACCTTGTGCCCCGCGATTTTGACTTCGCGTCCTCGCATGGCGTGCTGGATGACGATGCGGTTTTGCGTCTCTAGCCAGGTTAGCCATATGCACGCGGCGCGAGACTGACGGTCCGCTAGTCGATACCCGCCCGCTGGCAAGAGGGCAATTTTTTTAAGCGGCATGAAGCGCTTTTTATACACGCACATGCACGCCTGCGCGATGGTGACGCATTCTCTGAACGGGTCTATTCCGTTCTCGTCCAAGAATTCCCTTCTGAATTTGGAAACTCCCTGACTGAGTAGAAATACGTCCATCTTGCAATACGCCACCGTTTCCGCCCTCATGTCGAAGACGTGCCCGGAGGACGCCTTTTCTTCGTGCCACTGCTCGAAGGCTTTCCGACCCTCCGCCGACATGCCCTCCGGGCAGTAATGCCTTTTGTCGGGAATCGAACCCACGTACCGCTCGTTTTCCTTCGTGTTAAACAGGTACGGGAAATAACCTTTGCATTCCTTCAATCCGAAGGTCTTGGAAAAGCGGGAGAGTGGCATGGGTATGAAGTTGAGCGAGTCTAGAAATGTGACGTCACCGTACCTCATCCTGTAGATCTTGCTCCCGTTCATGATGAGCTCCGGCATCCAGTCTAAGTGCGCCACCATGTACTTTAATAGAAACTGCCCGTCGTAAGCTCTGAGGTTATGCGCCACGACGTAGACGTCCCAGGCTTCGAACCTCGCCTGCGCGATGTGTTCGAAAAGCTGCTTCACGGGTTCGTCCGTGAACACCCATTCTTTACAACCGCATTCGGTGCAGTATGCCGTCTTGCGGCGTTCGTCGATGCAGTGCGGGCAGGCTTGGTACAACACGCACAAGTTAGGTACATGCTCGTATGTGTCCTTTTTGTCGGTATATGGAATGTTTTGCGTGCATTCGAAGTCGATGAACATAAACACGTACCGGTTTCTTTTGTTCTTTGCGGCGTACGGCTGCATATAGCACATGTGGCTAGAATTCACGTGTGTCTTGCAGTGATAGCAGTACTTTTCCCCGCACTCGTGCGCGGTTTTTCTGTACCTCGCATTCACGAGCTTGTTGCAAGACGTGCACACCTTTTCTACGTCGCACACCGACAGCGCCTTTGGGTAAAAAACGCCTTTCTTTGCGTGGTTTGCAAAGCATGCCGGTCCCTTAAAATCTCTGTTGCACCCGGCGCAGCGTATGTAGGCGTCGAATCGCGCATCGCACTGCTGATGGCATTTAGCGCACCTGGCGTCGCACCTGTGAAATTCTTTTTTGTGTGCCGAGGGATGATGACACCGGCGGCAATACCATTTGCATTTAAAGCACTTGTGAAGGTTCACGATGGCGTTAAAGTGCCCGGCGTGGAGCATGACGTCGATGTATTTATCGCATTTCTTATCCGACGCGTACAGCACGTGCTTCCCCGTATGATCGCCAAACACCGTCACAGCGTAGCCCTTTAACGCAGCGTCAAAGCGTCTGACGTCATCTATGGTGCAGCCGTCGTGGCCTTGACCGATGCTCGCGCACAAGGCTACGGCCTTCGATTTTTGCAGATAGTCGGAACGCGTCATCGTTCTATAGTTGACGTCGCGATCCACTTTGGCTTTGACTACAACGATGGCTCTTGCTAAACACAAGTTGTCTTTGTTGGCTATTTCGACAATGCCTTTATTGTCCCTACAGGCATCGCAAGGTTGGTGGCACGAACCCGAGACCTCCTTGGTCCACACAAACGTCACGTGAAGAGGCCCGCTTAGCAAGAATTGTTGGTTACTTTGCATTACTTTTTCGATGCTTCCAACAATGACATCTGCATTCAATTGGTCTACGCGCCTAACGCTCATGTTGAAGGCTTTGGACGTCTCCTTTTCGTCTGTTATGGATATGCCTAAATATCCGGGTTCGTTTTCTAACAGGTTCTCTTTCGCAAAGTTTAGAATATCGTTAAACAGATGCGATACCCATTGCTCGGGGTTGGCATCTCTTGGGACCGGGTTTACGGTAATTTGAGACTCTGTAAAGCCGGAAAAAAGCTTTGGCAGCCTTCTCTGCTTGTGTCCTATAATTTCGAACGTAGGCTGCAAGGTGCCATCGCGACCTCCCCCGGATTGCAGCTCCATCTTATCGTCCGAATGCGCCGATCGCTCTTTCCCCCCTGCAAAGTGCTGCTGCTATTTTGTTTTTTATTTTAAACTATTTTTCGTCAAATAGAACGATTTTGTAGAAAAACCCGCTATCGCACCCGTCTCTCACTAAGGGCGTCTGCTCTTGGCACCGGGTTTTTATAAGCTCGCTTATCAAAACCGATGTTTTCATAATGCGCGTCGAGTTAAATGCCTCGTTTCGCCACAAAATTGTCGCGTTTGTAAAAAACGCGGTCATCCTATCACGAGCCGCCACTGCGCGACCGCCACTGCGCGCCGGCGACCAACGGCAATAAGGCTGCATAAAAACGCTGACGAGTATCCTTTCTCACGCTCGATTTACACCTACGTCGCCACACGTTTCTTGCGCGGTGCTGTGCGTGAGAAATGCCAGGCGAGCGGGGTTTTAACGTTTTTGTACACTCGCATCAGTGCAATATTTAAAAAACTACGAGTGCCGTGTGTGGTGTTTTTTGTGTCGTGCAGTGCGTACGTGTTATGTAAAATGCGATACTTCCTTTCTAAGGAGTAACACCAACTTTTGAATGAAAATTCTCAAGTGTTACGTTCGTATGACCTCTACCCTCTATCTCTTATAGGTGAGTACGAAAGTTTATTTTCATATCCACTTATTTTTAATCCGGATAAACTTTTCGGGAAATGGTTGCATCCGAAGGGACGGTATACACTGGCCTTAAAATTCAAAATTCTTTCCATCAACATGGCGGGCAAGAACTGAAAAGCGACATGCCTTTAAAAAGAATGGCTAAACATTGTACAATTCGAACCATTTATAACAGATATCTCGGAAATGGCTGACGTCACAAAAAAGTTATTTCAAATAAATTGTGTGTGTTTTTTTTAAAAGAGATCTAAATTTTTTGTATTGTGTGTTTTTTCTCAAACCTTAGCAGTTATACAAGATCGTAGAAAATTTCTTCCGAATCAAGAGGACTTCGCAGGCTATTTCCGCAAAATTCGAGATATACATTTTATTTTTTTCATATAAATGTCTTTAATATATGGTGTTGTAATTAAAATCGTCAGAGGCAGTTTTAGAAAATAAAACATTTCGGAAAATAGTTCATGTAAAGGGTAGTTTTGGGTGGAGGGACTTTCTTGCAAATCTCTGTGTTGTAACTTTGGAAGGTACTCGACCTAAATACCAAGTTTTAGTATTTATCCGACTTTTTTTTTGAGTTATGCTGCTCTGACACATACACACAGAATTTTCTAAAAATGTTTTTTATTCAGGGGACCTCGAAACAAGTATTTAGTTTTCCGGTGAAATCTCAATATTGAATATTTGGATGCAATGCATACCTCCTCTACCTACTATTTTACGTGGTAGAGAAAGCCCCTAAATCAATATTATTACATGCAGTTGTGAAAAATATTACAGCTATAATTAATAAATTCTGGGATTACGAGAAATTTGTTAATATTAGTTTAAACGTATATAGTTTGCAAGAAAAGTGAGTAAGCTAGCTCGAAACTTAGCGTTGTTGTCACAAATAAACGTTATAGAGAAAACTCTGATTTTCATAAAAGTAAGATTAAAACTACTTGCTTAAGGTAAAATGCTTGTCTCATATTAAGAATATTCTCGGATATTCGGAGAATGGCGCGAAAGTTGAGTCTGACGCCTTGTTATTTTTATTCCGTTTTTTCTTCAAGTGGGGTTTCTCTATTGTTACATCTGTATAAGCACTGTAACTATTTTTACTTTCTCTACCACGTACATAGCAGATACAGGAGAAATTGCATTGCACTCAAAAATTCCATACCGGGATTTCGCCAGAAATACATCTATAGATTTGCACATTTCAACTTATTACATAATTGGCTTATATTGTGCACGATGTTTCATTTAAATACCCACAAACTGGGTCTGTGATTATTACTTCTTTTTTTTTATGTGTTTCAGTGGGTGAATAATAATTAGTTTGTTGGTATCGTTATCACAGTACTGTTTCACTTGTGAAATTCCGTTCTCTTTGTATGAAAATGAGTGTGGGAATTTTCTTGAAAATCTACGGTTTGTTAAATTTTTTTTATACGCTACTATTTTAGTGTGTGTGTGTGTGTGTGTGTGCGCGCGCGCGAGTACGTGCCTAGTATCCGTGCGCCACAAGCCAAAACGACGACATTATAGAAAAACTTTATCATTTGCCTACCGGACAGGGGCAACCGCGAAAAACCTGAAAAAAGCTCTAAGAGTATTCTAACGCTTACCGATCTGGAAAACCCGTGAAAACAAGATAGTACACTTTTTTTTTAATTTTCTCAAAAATGGCTATAACGATTTTGATGAAAATATATGTTTAAGATAATGTCGTGAGAAATGAAATGTATATCTCAAATTTCTGGGAATGTCTCCAAAAGTATTTTTCATTGTGAACGCCTTTTGCATAACTGGTAAACCATAAGAGATAGACAAAATTTTACTACACAAAAAATGTAGTTCGCGTTAAAATACACAACTTATGCCATATACATTTCTTTTGTTGAGTGAACCGCTTTTCGAGATAATGCTTGTTATTTCCTTAAATTTTCCAATACTTATACTTTTTCTTTCTCTACTACGTATAGTAAGTAGGGGAAGTGTTGCATTCCACCCAAAAATTCGATACCGAGATTTCACCGGAAATACACGTTTTGAGACCTAACTTTATCATTTGCCTACCGGACAGGGACAACCGCGAAAAAACCTGAAAAAAAAGCTCTAAGAGTATTCTAACGCTTACCGATCTGGAAAACCCATGAAAACAAGATAGTACGCTTTTTTAATTTTCTCAAAAATGGCTATAACGATTTTGATGAAAATATCATATGTTTAAGATAATGTCGTGAGAAATAAAATGTATATCTCAAATTTTCTGGGGATGCCTCCAAAAGTATTCTTCATTGTGAACGCCTTTTGCATAACTGGTAAACCATAAGAGATAGACAAAATTTTACTACACAAAAAAATGTAGATCGCGTTAAAATACACAACTTATGCCATATACATTTCTTTTGTTGAGTGAACCGCTTTTCGAGATAATGCTTGTTATTTCCTTAAATTTTCCAATACTTATACTTTTTCTTTCTCTACTACGTATAGTAAGTAGGGGAAGTGTTGCATTCCACCCAAAAATTCGATACCGAGATTTCACCGGAAATACACGTTTTGAGACCTCCTGAATCCAAAAAAAAAAAAATTCTGGGAATGTCTCCAAAAGTATTCTTCATTGTGAACGCCTTTTGCATAACTGGTAAACCATAAGAGATAGACAAAATTTTACTACACAAAAAATGTAGATAGCGTTAAAATACACAACTTATGCCATATACATTTCTTTTGTTGAGTGAACCGTTTTCGAAATATTGCTTGTTATTTCCTTAAATTTTTCAATACTTATACTTTTTTACTTTCTCTACTACGTATAGTAAGTAGGGGAAGAATTGCATTCCGCCCAAAAATTCGATACCGAGATTTCACCGGAAATACACGTTTTGAGACCTCCTGAATAAAAAAAAGCATTTTTGGAAACATGTCCGTGTGTGTGTGCCTGTCTGTGTGTCTGTCTGTCTGTGTGTGTGTGTGCGCGCGCGAGTACGTGCCTAGTATCCGTGCGCCACAAGCCAAAACGACGACATTATAGAAAAACTTTATCATTTGCCTACCGGGCAGGGACAACCGCTAAAAAACCTGAGAAAACCTCGAAAATTAGAAACGGCTTCGTCAACCAGTACAGAAAACGCCTACCAACCAGGGAAAACCTATGAAAAAGCAGAAAGAGTTTGCATTCGTTTACCAACCGCAGAAAACTCCCAAAAACTAGTTATTTAAAAAAAAAAGGAAAAGACGAATAATATAAGTATGGCAACTGCAACGTTTGTGTGTGTGTGTGTGTGTGTGCGCGCGCGAGTACGTGCCTAGTATCCGTGCGCCGACAAGGTAAAACTTCATCATTTGCCTACCGGGCAGGGACAACCGCTAAAAAAACTGAGAAAACCTCGAAAATTAGAAACGCCTTCGTCAACCAGTACAGAAAACGCCTACCAACCAGGGAAAACCTATGAAAAAGCAGAAAGAGCTCGCATTCGTTTACCATCCGCAGAAAACCCCCAAAAAACTAGTTATTTTTTAAAAAAAAACGAAAAAAAGGAAAAGACGAATAATATAAGTATGGCAGAAACAGCTTGCATTCGTCTACCAACCGGAGAAAACCCCGAAAACACTAGTTATTTAAATTTGCTGATGAGTTCTGGATAGGCTTTTGCAAATGTTGTTGGTAGCAAAACTCGCCTTTTCCATCACCTCCAACATACCCCACTCCCACACCTTTTTCTTTCCACCAATCATAATCTCTCTTATTCTCACCAATCAACAACTTTCATTTGTTCCTTTCCACCAATAACAACACTTCTTATTCCCACCAATCACAACTTCACACGTCACTTTCTGTTATACTTTTTATCCCTCGTTCGCCATCTTTCCCCCTCTTTCAGCCCCCAACCTCCGCACAGACAACGCCTCACCGCTCCTTAACCTCAACTTCGTGCCTCCGTCATCTTATTTAGTTCCCATTTTTACCACCGCGCCTCTCATTTCCCAACCAGATTGCGCAAGAACAGATCTCGTTCATTCGCACCTCGACGGTTGACTCGGCAGCAGCTACTGCGAACACCTACGTAGTACACGTTTTTGACCGCTTTCGACCGGCTATGAGAACCCTGCTCCTACGTACGCTAGCGACCATCACGATGGTCCAGTACCAGGTTTTTGGTATAGTTAAATTACGCCTCTGCAAAGGGTGTCTGTACCGCTTTAAAAACCTAGGTATATCAGTGCGTAGTGATGTTGGTTGATCTTAAAGCTGGTTAAGCATTTTCAAAAACAGTTTGCTTTTATTTTTTCGCGTCGCGTGCCGCGCTTTTGGTGACGCATCCACACCGGTAACAGGTAAGTACCACACGCATAATTATTTTTCGGACCTGCTTGGCGTAGGAATATATCCTTTCGTGTTTTGGTACTGTAACCTCAAACCTCCTTACCCACCTCTTGCGTCCGCCATCTTGTTTAGTTCTCACCGCATCTCCTTGTCGCAGACCCTCCGCCATTTTTAGTTCCCACTATTTTAACCTCAAAATCTACTCTTCTAAACTCTTGCTACCCCCATCTTCTTTTAGTTCCCATTCTCACCACCGCGTCTCCTTACCCCCCCCACCTCTTGCGACCGCCATGTTCACCACTAACCTCCAAATTTCCTCGTCCTTAAACCTCTTGTCTCAACCACCTTGTTTAGTTCCCATTTTCGCCACCGCATCTCATATCGCCCCCATCTCTCTATCCACTCAAGAAAAAAAAAACAACCATCCAACGTTCAAAAAAATTGCTGATCAGTTCACGACAGGCTTTTGCAAATCTTGCTGCTAGCAAAACTTACCTTTCCCATCACCTCCAACATACCCCACTCCCACACCTTTTTCTTTTCCACCAATCATAATCCCTCTTATTCTTACCAATAAACAACTCTCATTTGTTCCTTTCCACCAATAAAATAACTTCTTATTCCCACCAATCACAACTTCACACGTCACTTTCTGTTACACTTTTTATCCCTCGCTCCCCATCTTTACCCCTCTTTCAGTACCGACCTCCGCACAGACAACACCTCGCCACCCAGCTCCTCTCCATCACGCGACCTCCATACTCTTCCATCTTCCTTCCTTGATCTTCCACCCCAAATTAACGAACCAATCAAAACACTACACGTCACTTCCTCAATTCTTTCAACTCGTCCCGGATGAGCCAATCGATTTAACGATAATCCTACCGCTCAGGGCGCTTTTCAAACTTACCGCCGCCGCCGTCGCACGCAGCGACACTAGCGACACGAGCGCCCCTAGCGGCAGGATTATCGTTAAAACAATTGGCTCATCCGGGACTATTACTACTTTTGTTGTTGTTTTTAAATGTCCTGGACATGCAAAGAGAATAGAATGCTCCACATAGCAACCAGCTCTTAAAACTTTTGACTATCGCTTAAAGCTTACCATATTCCCCTTGCACCTACAAGAAAATTAGCAATAAGATAATTTCTGCAAATGTTTATCTCGATTAAGATGAAGTATATGGCGGATAAGCGTTTGTGAGAAAGTCATGTGAGTGAACACATCAGAGTTTTAGAATAAGCTCCGCGTGTGTGTGTCTGTAAACAGCATAACTCAAAAACAAAAAGTCGGGTAGACACCACATGGTATTTAGGTTCAGCACCTTCTGAAGATGTTACACAAAGATTTTCAAGATAATCCCTCACCCCAAACAACCCTTTACATAGAAGATTTTTTCGATTTTTTTTATTTTCTAAAAAATGGCAGTAATGATTTTGATTAAAATACCATATATTAATTATATTTACATGACAAATAAAATGTATATCTTAAATTTCTGGCAATATACTTTGAAGTCCTCTTCATTAGGAAGAAATGTTGCATAATCTTGTATAACTATAAATATTAAGCGATGGAAGAAAACGTAACACACAAGAAATGTAGATCCCTTTAAAACACATAATGTATTTCAAATAACTCTTTTTGTGCCATTAGCCATTTCCGAGATATCCGTTATTAATGGTTCGAATTGTCCGTTACTTTAGTCCTTTCAACATTCAGTTGTTTCTCGCGATTGCATGGAAACAGTATGACATTTTAAGGCCAGCATATAGCGTCCAGTTCTTAAACATTTGACTATCGCTATTGTCTTTGTATGTATAACGAAATGTGTAATGTAGCTATTTCTGCAAAGGTTTATTTGGATTAAAATGAAGTAGATAAAAAATAAGTTTTAATAACAATAGTTTGTATTCTCACTAATAAGCGATAGAGCTCAGAGAAAGTCATATGAATGTAACACAGAGTTTTTCCCGTTCAACTACAAGGCGCTCTCAAATCCATTTTGAGATAACATACTGCAATAATCAGTAACGTAAGTCAGTCAATGAGAGATTATTAATGATTTCTAAATTTAGTCTACACACAGAGCGAGATGGTAACGTGTGCGACACGCATTCGGAAGGCCGACCAACTCGACCGTGTTATTTTTTTACAGTTTTTTTTCAGTCGTTAGGCAAATGCTGAGTTGAATAATTTGATCCGCGAATATTCTATCATCCTTTTCATTACTACATTTCTTTTCCTTCTTCTTCACCGCCTTACCAGGCATTGGGCTGATGATCCATCCTGGATATTCTGCGATCCAGCCGTCTGCTGCTATCATAGAAAGGCGCGGATGAAACCACACAACATTTTTAAAACTACTTTTAAAGGCTTTACTTACCACTTTATGAAAGCAAATGCAGAAACTGGCCATGGTCGTTGTCCATACATTTTTGGCACCTCTTTAGGAAACTATCCATCATGGAATTTTCCAAAATGTCGTTTAATGTTTCTACGGTAAGACCCGAACGCCGTATTTTAGATTTCTTACCCTGAACACTTCCTGTTGCCTGAAATTTATTGTAAAGTTCATGGATTGTTGTGCGCCCTGGAACTTTTACACCTGGAAATCTTTCTGCAAATCGTACTTTCACTTGCGAGCTGACCAGTTAACACATACGAATCATAAATAAATACACGCTGTGCAGTAGAAAACATATACTCAGCCATAATATACTTTGTGACTAAGTACAGGATAAAATAATAAATAACTCCTAATAACTGAACTATATCACATCACCGTCAACTCAAAACTGCACTTCACACTGCACAGCAAAACCACAACAGCGTGACTTTGTTTATAGCAGCAGTGCGTTATAATACTTTTATCATATTTCCACACGCCCAGTGGAAAAACACCGCGCAGCCGGTAATATTGTTCATGAAATACCCCTCTGGGGTAATTTAAAACATAAAGTGTACAAGACAAACCCATTCTCCCTGGAAGAATTAAAACAAAATATCCGCCAGGAAATTTCTCAACGTGAACTACGGCGAGCGATGGATAGTTTCCTAAGGAGGTGCCAAAAATATATGGACAACGACGGTGGCCAGTTTCGGCATCTCCTTTCGTAAAGTTGGTAAGTAAAGCCTTTAAAACTAGTTTTAAAAATGTTGTGTGGTTTCATCCGCGCCTTTCTATGATAGCGGCAGACGCTAAACACCGCGCAGGCGGTTCGGAGTCTTTTGGCTCACGATGTACTTTCGCGTGGGTAATACAAAGAGTTTGTTTACAGTGAGACGTACTGTGTTTTGGAATGGACAGTAAATCATTGTACAACTATTTTATAAACAACGGGAGGGAAATAAATAAAATTAATTAATTAATTCGTCATTCGACTTTAGAAAGCTAACTGGGCAATGTCGGGAAAGCCTTTCTAACTATACATTTTTATCTAATATCTAACACATTTTTATCTAAATAATGCTGTAACAAGCCACTGGTGGTACTGTATAAAATGTCCGCCTCCTTTTGAGAGACTCTCTTGAAATACTCCATGTTAGGATTCAGCATAATCATCCAGCTCTCTCTCTTTGGAAATCAAGTGATTATTCCGTGACCAGCGGCAAGCCTGTTAACCTTGGAATCAACCAGACTTCGCTGGTTTAGTTAGCAATTTAAATCCGTAGTTGATGTTTTCTGCATATAACGAAAGCAGAAGAGAAGACTTATTTAAGGGAAGACTCAATATATGTAACAATTTGTTATACACTTCGGTCTGCTGTTGAGCTGTCAGGTGAAATTGTTAACCTTGAGGATTACTAGCAACTTTTATCACAGGATCTCTTACACTCTGTGACGAACAGTCTGCAGCATTGAGCCGTCTTCAGTATGAAGGTAAGCTGTTATTTGAAATACAGGATTGGAATACTCCATGTTTTCCTAAAAGAACGCTCATTTTCTGTCTATAGCTCTTGCAGCTATCACAAAGTATTGGATTTGGAGTTTATAGTGGTATGTTATTACTATACTTTGCTTAGTGTGGTGTGGTCAGGATAGCTTCCCCACACATTTTTATTTCATATGTGAGTATTCTCGAGAAATTACGTTTTTCTGGCAAGTCTGTATTTAAAACATTTCGGTTATAAGAAATAGCTAGAATTTAGTTACCTAGGGTAGTATTTATACACGTTCTCAGTTGGGTCCCAGTGGCGATGAACTTCCTAAAGTTATACAGTTTGTTCTTAAAGTCCCTCCACAGTGATGAAATGAGCGAGTTATAGGAATGTGATGGTAAATTTGACGCCATGCCTTTGTGATGCTACAGTGGTGGACTGGTTGGAATGAATTTGGAGAAAGCAGTGGAAAGAGAAAACAAATAAAAAAAAATCTAATGTGATACACGCACATGACTTTCTCTACCCCCTATTGTTTATTAGTGAGTATACAAACTATTCTTACTAAGGCTTATTTTTATATCTACTACGTTTAAATCCAAATAAACCTTTACAAAATAGCTACATTACATATTTCCTTATAGATAGAAAAGGAACAGTGACAGTCAAATGTTTCAGAACTGGACGCTATATGCTGCCCTTAAAATTCCGTACTGTTTCCAAGCAAACGCGAGAAGCAACTGAATGTTGAAAGTACTTCAGAATGACCAAGAAATGCACAATTTGAACCATTAATAACGGATACCCCAGAAATGGCTTATGTCACAAAAAGGTTATTTGAAATAAACTGTGTGTTTTAAAGAGATCTGCATTGTTTGTGTAGTACGTCTTTGTCTATCGCTTAACGTTTACCAGTTATACAAGATTATACAAAATCCCGCCTGCAAGACTTTTCCCAGAAAATTCATAATATACATTTTGTTTGTCATGTAAGTATCTTTAATATATGGTACTTTAATAAAAAACGTTATAGCCATTTTTTTAGAAAATCAAAATTTTCGAAAAATGTTCCATGTAAGGGGTAGTTTGGAGTGAGGGATTTTCTAAAATCTTCGTGTCGCATCCTTGGAAGATACTGAACTTAAATACCAGGTTTGATATTTATCCGACGTTTGTTTTAGAGTTATGCTGTCCACACACACACACACACACACACACACACACACACACAAACACACACACACACACACACACCGGGCATTTTCCTAAAAATACTTTATTTGGTTTTAGGATCCTCAACACATGTATTTACGTGGAAATCTCGGTATGGAATTTTTGGGTGGAATGTACATGGTAGAGAAAGTAATTCTAATTAACTCGCCCATTCACAGAAAATATTAAAAATGTTGCCCATTCTGTTGAAGGAACACAGTCATAGTTTAATTTTATTGCTAAAGCTTTGACTACCGCTTATTTTGTGGCCGAATTAGTGTAATGTGTTATTTTCAATTTCAGTTCACCTATTGTTTTCGGATTATCTTTATCTACTGTTAACTTTGCAGCACTCCAAAGGAAACAATAGGGGTCTACCACTTCTTGCAGCGTCATAAACAAAACCAGTATATAGAAATTTATGTATTAAATTGTAAATAGTATCACGAAACGTAATCTGGAATTTGGAAACTGCTCCGTAAACTTTTGTTTAACGTTTTCTGTATATTTACCCTCTTCTCTAAAACATTCTCCACTAAAAACACACGCTGTTCAATTCAGAACAGCTCACTCAACTTAGATTAAAAATGCTTGCACACTGGCAGAGACAGTCTGACACTGACCATCTTTCACAACCCTTATTACAATAGGGATGTTGCTTTGGGCACGAAATACGACCACTGTATCCTTGACAGACATTAAACAGCACCTACTGTTTTAGGATTGTGATGTAGGCTATTGACCTGCGGTACTGTGGAGGGACTATAAGGTCACACTGTATTATGTGCAGGCAGAGGGGTTTTAGTAAGTAAACATAGCAATCCTGTTACCGCTAGGAGTATTGGTGACGTCAGGTGCGACGGACACACTTCTCCCCTGCCCAACAGAAGATTTCGTTGCGACTGTCCCATTTATTCGCTGCATACACACCAGTGGAGAACTGTGGCAATATGCCTAAAACAGACTTTATACATCAAAATTATAATCATTTGTGGAGGGATGTGGCAGGAAACAGTTCAACACAAATGGTTAAACCATCAGATGTAAAATAGAGCTCAAAAGACGTTTACAACACGGTGTTAAACAATATAGTAATTCAATGAAACACAAGCAACATGTGACATTATTAGAAAGGAAAAATGAGGAAAATGGACTTTCAACCCCCTCCCTCAGGTCAAAACTACAAATATCTAGATAATAAGAGTATGTGTTTCATACACTAATAAGAGCGGATATTGCTTTAAAAAATGTACAGTTTTCAAAATGCTTGTATAATAGCTTTCATAAACAAATTGCACACTGGAAGTATTCTCCATGCGTGGAACAACGCTCACTCGGAACGCGTGGTGATGTCACCTTACGCCACGTGTAAGCGCCTGCTGCTGTTACTACTGACCCAACACCCCTCTGAGAAGACAAATGGAATTGTCCAGCTACTGCGCATACAGATAGGCATGTCATGACGAAAAAATCGACCTGTACTGCCAGAACACAGCAAGATCACAAGCGCTTTCAACTTCCCTCGCCACCATCCCATGCGTTCCTAACTTGATGATTTACTTACTAAAACCCCTATGAGTATACAGTTTTAATTTCTAAATTAGACTTGCGAAAGATTTCGGAAGCATAATCGCTCTTCACCGATCTGTCACTTCTGTCCCTACGAAGGGCCTCTTGGATCTTCCTCCAACGGAGGAAGATGGCAACGGAAACACGCTCTGGTGTTCCGTATGTTCAATTGACAGCAATATTAGCAACTGCTCCGAATATATACCCATGGTGAAGATATGACCGTAGTTGGCGTTAATTTCAGCTGTTAGGTTGCATTATCTTGTAGGAATGTAAACTGTTGAATTTAAAGCAAAAGCAAATAATCGTTGGTTATGCTGACGGTATTTTGTGTTTCAATTGTGAGCTTATTTGGAATAACTTAAGTGCTTGCATAAGTGTTCCACACTTTCTTTTCTTTCTTTCTTTCTTTCTTTCTTTCTTCTTTCTTTCTTTCTTTTTACTTTCTCTACTACGTATACTAAGGAAGGGAAGCACATTGTATTCCACCCAAAAATTCGATACCGAGATTTCACCGCAAATACATGTTTTGAGACCCCCTGAATCCAAAAAAATCTAATGTGTTACACTCACATGACTTTCTCTACTCTTGTAAAAACTATTTGTACCAACGCTTATTCTCCATATGCTTCATGTTAATCGAGATATCATTCCTGTACCTCTCTGAGATGTAACTGCGTATATGATAATGTGAGGCGGTTATGTGAACATTATGTGTTTCGGCGGGAGTCCGAGCTGTAGAGGCCGGCGCGCGAGCTGCCGTGTGGTGAGCGCGCGCACGCGCACACACACACACACACACACATACTTTTTACTTTCTCTACTACGTATAGTAAGTAGGGAAAGTATTGTATTCCACCCAAAAATTCGATAACGAGATTTCACCGGAAATACATGTTTTGAGATACCCTTAATCCAAAAATTTTTTTTTTGGAAACATGTCCGTGTGTGTGTGTTTGTCTGTGTGTGGGAACAGCATAACTCAGAACCGAACAGTCGAATAAACACCAAACTTGTATTTAGGTTCAGTATCTTCCAGAGATGCGACACGAAGGTTTTCAAGAAAATCCCCCCACACCAGACTACCCTTTACATGGAAAATTTTTAGAAAATTTTGATTTTCTCAAAAAGGCTCTAACGATTTTGAGTAAAATATCATATGTTCAAGATATTTTCATGACAAATGAAATGTATATCACGAATTTTCTGGGAATGTCTCCAAAAGTATTCTTCATTGTGAACGACTTTTGCATAACTGGTAAACCATAAGAGATAGACAAAATTTTACTGCACAAAAAATGTAGATCGCTTTAAAATACACAATTTATGTCATATACATTTTTTTTGTTGAGTGAACCATTTTCGAGATATTATTTGTTATTCCCTTAAATTTTTCAATATTTATTTTCTCAAATGGGAATTCGTTATTCATTTTTTGTCTTGTATATGCGAAGAGTATTAATCTGAGACAAAGAGAATGGTGCTGCACCTAGCAACCAGCTGTGTATGCTCAAAGGCTACTGTATTTCTACATTGCCCTTGCGGATACAAAACAAGGGGAACATAGTACGCCTTAAGCGATAGTCAAATATTTTTAGAACTGGTCGCTATGTGTAAAATGTAATTCTCTTTGCATGTCAAAAGATCGTTTCTGCAAATGTTTATCTCGATTAATATGAACTAAATGGATAATAAGAGTTTGTAAAAATAGTTTGTACAAGAGTAGAGAAAGTCATGTGAGTGTAACACATCAGATTTTTTTAGTTGCATTTATAACCCGCATTTAACTATATTGGTCTTATCGGCGGCCTTTCCTTTGGAACTTATTGTCTATTTGCAATGGTGTTAAAACTCGTGTAACTCTTGTCGTTGGGCTTCTTGCACTTTTGACTTTTTAATCATTAGATCATACACACATTCACACTCTCATTCATACTTCCAGACTCTGGGGAGGACAGGGATTAATCTTGGCTAGAGAAAAATTCCCACTCCCCAGCCGGGAATCGAACCCGGGTCCCCTCACACAGAAGGAAGTTCTTACTTCAACAACACATCTTTCAGTTCTTTTCTTGCATTTTATTGTTTAATTTGTATAACCTCCTTTAACCTATGTCATATGGGGGTTATGCTTTTTTTTTAAAATTGGTGGTGTTGACTATACGATATTTAACTTTTATTTTATTTTGTTTTCGATAATTGGTCTTCCATATTAGCCTTGTGTAGACACTAAGCGCCGTATTCATAGATTTCACATTGGTCTAGACTATCTCTAGACTCATTTGGTCCGGACCTAAGGCCGACCAAGTTTTTGATATTCATAGACGATTAAAAATCTCGGACCAAGAAAGGCCGTGGATCAGCAAGGAGAAAATGTTACATGACGAAGAAAGGTAGTTCTGCGCATGCGCTACTGCCATAGAGTAGTAAACTAACCACTGTTACTCCCTAGTTTGAGAGAGAAATAAATTGGAAATAACCAAGAAGCGTGCATTAAAACGGTCGGAGGAGGAAAATGCTGTTTTCCTTAATTAAAAATGATGGATATTATTGAAAACAAATCGGTTTCGACAAATGCAAATGCAAAAAAGAGGAGGTATGGAAAGGAGATAATTCATATATAGGCATTTTGCATGATTCTAACCTATTGCCACTCCCTCCCTTTTTGGAAACGTTCTTATGCACCAGATATACAGTTTCATGGCATTGTTAATCATTTCAATAAGAATTTAACCTGCTGGAATAATAACTTTTAAGCTTAAAAGTTCAGAATCAAATCGTATTTAAATAGGAAGGAACATTTGCTGTTATTAAAATCTCATCCTGGATCTTAACCAAATATATGTTGTGTGATAATAATTATACAGAAATAATTACCTGAGGAAATTCTAATAAATCACAAACCTTCCGGGAGTTGTAATCCTCCTCTCCTCACCGGGAAAACGTAAGTAAAGCTTGAATTACTTCGAACTTAACCCAAGTGACTTAACTCAGCGCGACATAACCTAAAGGTCTTATACACTGTATAAATGGAGATATTTAGCGTTGTCTTACGTGCCTTACTTTAACGACGTAACTTAAGAATTTGGCAGTGTCAAACTTTTCCTTCCCGTTACGTCTAGGTTAATGTAGTATGGCAATTAGAACCAATCGGCGTGAAGCTGTAGCATGAAGTAATAAAAGAACAATTAATCAATATTCATTCCGGTTATGTTAGGTGCATCCTGTTTAAACCTTTACTGTAGCAGAATTTCTTAACTTCGCGTTACATTCCGTCATGTTACGTAAAGTGCATCGTAAGCCCGGTTTAACGAAGATAAATCTAGCAATGGCATATGAGATATTAGTTATAATGCGGCTTACTGACACCATACTAAGGTCAATAGTGTTTTCTTGATATCCTTCTCTTGCATAATATGGAAGTGCTGTTAGCATCGTATCAATTGAGATACTCAAGCCTCGGCTATCGTCTCTGTCATATAGGTTAGGACGAATTCGTTTTATCGGTCTTCTAATCTTTGCTTTATTAAACCTGTATTTGTTTTGAAGTTTAGGTCGCCATACTTTCCAATTATGTCTAATTTTGTTAGATTGTTTTACTCCACCGTCTCATTTTGCGAATTCTACGCAAGCAGCCACGCCCATTACTCCAAAGTCATCCATTTTGTAAATATGGTCTTGCCTTTAATCTACCCCTCTGAGGTAGACCAAAATTTGCGTTTGATCCCCGGACCAACGCAAGTCCCGGTCTATGAATAAGAAAATCGATGGTCCGCTGTAAATCCACCGGAAGTAGCAAGTTGTTCCGGACCAAAATCGACTATGAATACCGCCCTAAGTTGCAAAGTTGAATCAGACTTGAAAAATGCATGGTCATAGCCGGGATTCGAATCACAGGTCTTCGACCACAGAGCCAATATTTCAATTTTTTTGAAAATTGATTTTTGTAATATTGTGAATTTTGAAATACCCTTGTTTATTCTGGATTGTTCTCAAAAGTATGACAAAAGTATGATAAGAAAGAATTATGGTTCTGTAAGGGGATCTGGGAATTGCTTAACCTCTTAAAGGTGGCACAAGTTGGGGAAGTCTGGGAATTAATGTCTTGATGAGTAATGTGTATAGAATTATAAGAAGTATTATTAAATGTGATATTGCGTTCATTGTTAAGAGGTACTGAGTCGACTCTTTTTCTCACATTAAAGGCATTTGGTGTTGATAAAATTGAGTTTTATTTATGGACGCTCTTTAACTGCTGTGGTCCTTAGCGTTCCATTCTATATTCGGCGTGAAAGATCGGTAATTTTGCTCAGAGGCTTCTTTATCACGCTTGAGGTTCTTTTACGTGCCGTAAATCTACGACACGGGACCACCGGCTTTACTTACCTTCCGAAGGAAGCCATGCTAAGGATTTTTACGCCCGAAAAAATCCATCGCCCTCCGCCGGCTTTGAACCCGCAACTTTGGGAACTAGAGGCTAGCACGGTACTAGGTGTTGATGGCCGTAGCAGATGCGTTTTCTAAATGAACCGTCCTTTCATCCTCAGCAGTGTTGCCAACACATTATTCGTTTCCCCAACATACCAACACCCAAAAAATCCGCCAAAATCCATCAAAATAGAAATTAAACATACTCCGTATTTACATGTAAAATCAAAATATCAGGAAAACTTATTTTTAAAATACCGCTCGTTTGTTTACTCGTCGGATCAACAAAACAAAAATATAAAAACTACTTCGTATTTTCAGCAGATTTAAGCATATTTGCTTACGGGTGTACTTTTCACACTGGCATAACTCTAATTGTGCTTCTGAGGTGGAGGTCACAAACGCTGATGATAAATAACGTTCAGCTCACTTAAGGGGACAAGGGACTTTGAAATGGTCAAAAATCACATTTTTTGTTTTAAACATTAATAAAATCTCTATTATTTCCAATTTCAGGAAATATATACTTTTGGAACTTAAGAGGTTTTTAATACATTTAAATACCATTTAAATGCCAGTCTGCAACTTTAACCGTCAGTCTTTAAAGCTGTCAGGCAACGCCCCTTTTTAGAACAGTTTTATATCTTTCAACACCGAACGACTATATCACGCCCAGCGAGCAGTTCAACAATTAACAAAAGAGGCCAGGACCAAGAGAAGGACATCAGAAAAGCTGAAGCAATCCAGGAATGAAGGTGCAGATGATTATGACCATGAAATGTACTGAGTGTGTCAGAATTTTAAATGTTCAAACTTTAAACTCAGTTTTCTCAAAACAACATTTTTGGATACTTATGTACCTGTTTCTCAGAAAATGTGAGAGGTAGAGAGCTGAAATTTTCAGTACATGTATACAATACATAAACGTTCTGAACCACAATCATAATTTTATAATTATATTAGTAATATTGAGAAATCAACAACATTGCAAATCTTCTCATTTTTTCTTCTTTGACTTTGAAAATACTTTTATTTCAATTTCTAGTGAACTGATATACATAACTAAATAATTGAGGTTCAGAAGATAGCTGACTATACTAAGAACAAGCATGCAAAAATGTGATTCTTTACTGCAAATAGTATCAGAGAAAAAGGTACATGAATTCACATGTTTTAAGAGTAAATTTTATTATTTTTCCTCTGAATGAAATAATTTTTATGGACTCAATTACATATGCTACCAATAAAAACAACCACTTGAAATAATTATCATGATATATAAAAGAATTAATACAAATTTCAGGAAAAACCATTGAGAACTTAAAGAGCAGTGGCAATTTAACACACTTAAGGTGTAATTTCCATGTGTTCAGACTACCTTGTCCCCTTAAATTATCGGAAACACTAATACCATATATAAGTAACTGAGGGAAGTAGGCTTGAGGAATCTCTCATATGGATACTAAACCTTATGTTATTATTTATACTTTACGCTCCCGGTCTAACGGTATAAACGTATTATTCGGTATACAGATGGGTAATAACCGGGATGTCAGCAAGTTTATGTTGCGATAACTTAATCTGTAACTCAGACATCATGATGAAACACTGATGCACATCACAGTAACTTGTGAGACCATACAAAAAATTCGTAAATATATCATCGTCCATATAGGGAAATAAAATAAGACTCACATGCGTAAGAATTGTTTCAAAGTAAATGCAACAATTTTTAAAAATAAAAGCTAGGCATCATAATCACTCAAGATACAAGATGACTCATAACGAATCCGTCAAAAAAATTCGCCATCCGTTAAATATGTTTTTTTTTTGCCGTCGTACAACTTTAAAATCCGTCAAATTGGCAACCCTGATCCTCAGCTAAAAGCTGTATCTTCCTCTGACTTTTAGTGTGTAGTAGAAGGTAAAATTGCTGCCCTCTGTTGTGACTGGATGCTACTTGGAATCATTTTCTTTTGTTCCCCTCTGTACTGGAACCACTGCCATCTGTAGTGAAGATAGAGCATTCCCATGTCTCCCTTCTCCTCTTCCATGAGCTGGTAGGATGTGCTGTATCATAGCGTGAAATGGTGGGATTTCAAAGTTCAGAATATTCTTGATATTATGGTGAATAAATATTTTCTCCCACATTTCAAATTGTGAAGGAGTCTGAATAGCTCCAAGTAGCTTGATCTAGGGCCTATCTCATGATATGAAGTCCAGAAGTGGTTAGCACTGGTAACCAGAAGGAGATGTGTTTGTAATCGTTTATATTTTTGCGTAAGAAAGTGTAGAGTATATAAAATAAAACATGAAAGGCTTGGCATTTATGTGAAGGACTCAGATTAGCCACTATTTTAAATAAAATGAGAAAATACATTGTTTCAATGTACCTGGCAGGCTGGGTTAGGTTAATTATCGGTATATTTAGAATAATAGTCCCATGAGGAGCTTATTACGTGCCACTTTCCCGAAGTTTAGGTAACTACTGTTCCAGAAGATTACTCTGGGCCGGTTCTAGTAACCTCCATTTCTAGAACGTTCCGCGTTGTATGCGAATCCTATATAAGGTGGAAGGGATCTTACTATATTCCTTCTAATACGTACTTTATAGAGGTATTACAAGCAAAAAAGTATAATAGCATTTTGTTCTGTTATCACGCATTTCGATAAAAAATAGTCGTTTTTTTCCAAATTAGATGGTTCATTCCACCAGAATGTATGCAGATAATAGTTTGCTACTTGTAAGATAGTTCGAGTAACCTATTTATGACCTAGGTTCGGTAGTAACTATGTAACATAATGCAGGGTTTTTAATTTATTTTTTCCCCCGAACACCGTTTTGCAGAAGTAATGTGGTTGGAGATACAGGCAATTCCTAGGACAAGGTAGGTCAAAAATAAAATTAAATTGAGTTTTATTTATGGACGCTCTTTAGCTACTATGGTCCTTTGCGTCCCATTCTATATTGGGGGTGAAAAACAGGAAATTTTGCTCAGAGGCCTCTTTATCAGGCTTGAGGTTCTTTTACACGACACGGGACCACCGGATTTACTTCCCTTCCGAAGGAAGCCATGCTAAGGATTTTTACGCCCCAAAAAATCCATCGCCCTCCGCCGGGTTTGAACCCGCGACCTTGAGAACTAGAGGCTACCATGGTAACCACTACACCACGCAGGACGACTAGGTCAGTATGAAAATCGGTCCCGGACGTAAACAAAACAGCATACTGGAATTGGTTGGTGGGGACTAGTGGTTGTTTGCTCCTTCACATAACCGCTGTTTTGTGTTTTTCACACGACCCTTAATCCAAACAAAGACGACGAAAGAATGGTGTAATGTTTTGGCGAAATGACAAGTACAACTTGGTAGCTATTGGATTACACTACCAGTGTGGAAGTAAAGCCTTCATCGATCAATAAGCGTTTCGTGGTCGCTGACTGAAAATTACACCATGTTTATGTCAGCTCCATTAGAAGCTGACTCATTATTACAGTAACATCGTACAACGCATTGAAATTCACAGGTTTATGTTAAAAGAACCCGGGGTGTGTTAAGTGGATAATCATATGTACAGCACAAGGTTTACGAGATGGCAGCCTTTTCAAACCATGAGTACATTGATATGTTGTAAATGTTTGGGAAAACTGCTCAGAATGCTGCAGCTGCCGCCAAATTGTACCAGGAAAGGTTTCCTGCCCGAAGGACAACAAACCCAAGAACGTTTGTGCTGACTGCGTAGAGGGTCTTAGGCACAGGGAGCGTACAGCCAACACACGAAGGAGGGCGAGCAAGAAATTCCCTTGCCGCAAAGGAAGCAATTTTAAATTTTGTAGACGAACAACCCAGCGGTATGTTTGGGAATAGCTCGCATGGTCGCTGTGTCCCATTGATTTGTTCTCAGGACGCTGAAAGACAGTTATTACGGCCGTACCATATCCAACGGGTGCAGTGTCTCTCAGCAGTATATTACTCGCTTAGGCTGGCTTTCGTCAATTGGTTCCTAGAACACGATGCAGATGTGCCACAATCAATTCTGGCAACAGAGGAAATTATCTTTACAAAGATGGCATTTTCAATTTCCATGATGCCCATACATGGGCGGAAGAAAACCCCCACAGCATCAGGGAAATTCACTTTCAACAGCGATTTGCTGTGAACGTATGGACATGAATATTTGGTGACTGTCTCATAGGCCCTTACATTCTACCCGACCGGTTGAACGGAGTTAATTATTATCTGACATTTCTGTAAGAGACGCTCCCAGGCTTAGTGGAAAATGTCTCTTTAGAAACCAGGAGAAACATGTGGTTCTTACATGATGGTGTTCCATCACACATTACTCCTAATGTTAGTGACCACCGTAGCTTTCCTAACAGGTGGATTAGACTCCACGCACCCATCAAATGACTTGTAAGATCATCAGACCTGAATCCTCTGGACTTTTTCTTCTGGGGGGATAGGAAAAGCAGGGTCTACAAAACATCGATTACTGACGTCGAATCTTTATGACAACACCTTCATCTGGCTGCGGAAGAAATACACAGCAGTGAAAGTGTCTTTGCTATAGTACGATGTATTTGGTTACGAATGTGTGAAACTTGAACGATATCTGTGAATTATTTGGTTTATTCTTTTGCTGTCCATATTAAAAGTAGCATTCAGTAGACTTTGTAAGAGCTTACTATGTGTTTTTGTGGTTACATATCAGAACGTTGGTTTGGTTCATTAAATTAGCAGTATCAATTGCAAAACCTATTTAAGTTTAATTATGAACGAGCTAATTATCCGTAGATTCTGAGTTTAGGTTACAAAATGTGTCATTGGAAGATGCAGATAGAGTTATTAGAAGGTTACACACCCGAAATGTTTATTTACACTAATGAACCACGAACCATATAGCAAAAATCAAACCTGTTTACGCGCTGACCTGCTTCTGGTTTTGAAAGGGAGAGTGCCATCCCCGCTCCCAGCTACCCGTCGGCTGGCGCTGCAGCGTGTTCGTTTGTATTCTCGAGATCTATAACTGCGTTAAATTAATGTAATGACTTCCCTTCCATCTAGTATAAGAGACAGTTCAGTAAATTAAGAAGTTACGAAGTGAAAAGTGGATAGTGGCAGCGCAGTTCACTTGTGAGTCGTGCCTTATCAGTTCAGTTGTGAGCTGCGATTTGAGGGATCTATGTTCCGAATGAGGCCAAAAGTTACCCAGGTGTAACGTTTCTGCCTTGCTGAGCGCTCAGTGATAAAGTGTGTTTCGCAGTAATTGATGTTCTCATTTGTTATACTATCATGTTTTTCTTATATCTTTCAGCAGATTTTTACTTTCTTTACTACGTGTAGTAAGGAGGGGAAGCATTGCATTCCACTAATAAATTTGATATAGAGATTTCACCGGAAATACGTGTTTAGATGCCCCCTGAATCCAAAAAAGGTCCGCGTGTGTCTGTGAACAACATAACTCAAAAACAAAAACTCGGATAAATACCAAACTTGGTATTTAGATTCAGTATCTTTCAAAGATGCGATACGAAGATTTTCAAGAACATCCCCCGGAATCCCCTTTGCATGGAAGATTTTTCGAAAATGTTGATTTACTCAAAAATGGCTCTAACGAGTTTGATTAAAATACCACATGTTTAAGATATTTTTGTGACAAATAAAATGCATATCTTTAATTTTGCATAACTGGTAAACCGCAGGAGATAGATACATTTTTTGTATACAAAAAATTTACATCTCGCTAAAACACACAATTTATGTCCGAGTGTCGAGGAAGGTTTTCAAGCTGCTACACTGAAAGATTTAATATAAAAGCTAACGTTACATTCACACGAACTTCTCTACCCACTATTGTTCTGCTTCTACAAATATTACAAAAGCTTATTTTTCTACCTACTTCAAGTTATTCAAATGAACTGTTACAGAAATCGTTTCATTACACATTTCTTGTAGGTAAAACTCAAGAGGGATACAGGAGACTGAAACAATAGTTAAATCTTTAACAAGTGGATCGGTATATGTTGGCTTTGAATTTTCATACTCTTTGTACATTACGAGAAACTGAACCGATTCTGGCTCTTAGTTTCTTTGAGGAACATTTTCTCAGAGATGGCCGCAGATTTTCTTGTATCCGCAGTCATAAGATACAATGCTGGCCCCTGCTTCTTATGCCGACAGCCTGCCTTACACTAGGAGCCGGCTGCCTAAAGTTCTACAGTGCTCGCAAGCTTGCGCCCTCTCTGCCAGTACAGGTGGTGCTAATGTTGGTTCTACGTCATCACCTGACCTGCCCAGTGCGTACACCGCGCTGAAGAGGAAAAAAGACAGTGTATCACTTCGTTCCCGACCAACATCGAAGAAGGACTTCGAGTGAGCTTCCTGTCTGACAGCGGCCATCTCCACACCTTTTGGTCTATTCTAAATTTGTTATAACATGTACCTTCGGGCGTAAGTAAATTTCAAAATTCTTACACTGTGTGGAGCGGCGTATAACATTTCATTGAAGCGAGTTTACATTATATATTTGGCGTGTTAAAGTTTCTTTCGTAATGGCAAATATGTGTGAGAAGGACAGAGTTAAATGTAACGTGCTTTAATTGTAATATATTTCTGAGTTAATATATTCAGTACCTTTGGGGCTGTACAGATTCTTGTTCTTATTTAAAGCTTGTTTAAATCCTTTAGTTACTATAAGTTGTAGTGTTAAATAATTATTACTGTGGGGTAATGCCGTACTTCTAATGCATCTATAATGGGACCGTCAAATATTTTTTTTCTAGTTTAATTATTTTTGGTAATTGCGATTTCCTTGCATCGGCTTTGCGAGAACGTTACAAAACAAGAAGAATGGTGACCAAGTATACTTAAAATGTTTGAAACAGTCAAACCAAGAGCGAGAAATATTTAGGAAATGGTTAATCCCACAACAGTTTGACATACACCGTTTGTTTTAAGGAGATATGCTTTTTGTTTCTAAATTTTTTTGCCCTTAATGGTTTACCCATTATATAAAATTATACAAAATTCATCCAGACTTTGCGGGCTGTTCACAAAAAATTCAAGATATACTTTTTATTAGTAAATGCAAATATCTTAAGCATACAGTTTAAGTTATTTAATAAAAATATGATAGAATATTTTTAGTAAAAACATAACTAAAAGTGTTCCAAAAGGATAGTTTGGGGTGAGGGATTTTCTTGAAAATCTTCGTGTGACATCTCGCAACCTTGGAAGATGATGAACTTAAATACAAAGTTTGGTGTTTAACCTACTTTTGGTTTTAGAGGTATGCTGGTCTCTCTCTCTCTCTCTCTCTCTCTCTCTCTCTCTAAAATGTTTTTTGCATTCATGAACCTCAAAACTTGTATTTATCGTGAAACCCTCGTAGGTATAGAATTTTTGGGTGGAGTACAATACTTCTGTATTCACTAGGTTGTTGAACCATATTGATTATATCCTTAAAATCTTACTTTTCTTTGTTTTTTCTTGTTTTTTTTAAATGAACTCTTTTTCATATTGCAACCAGATAATTCTCGAATGATTCATCTCGAAATAGCGATTTACTTTAAAAGTGCATGATGCTATCTCCGAACTCAATTATACCCTTTTTTTCTATTATTTCAAATTTCCCTTGTGCTTGAAAATTTCTAATATTATGGTGCAGAGTTTGTGTCAATGCAGATCGTTTTCCTCCAATGAAGGTTTTCCTTTAACCGTTGCTGCTCGTGTTTACAGCTGACATTTGAATATCAATTCCAAGTGCAGTAGGAACACACCACTGTAATATGTCACTCTACCGAGCGGGATGGCTCATACGGTAGCGTTTGGGCGGAGGTTCTGGGTTCACTTGCCGTTGAACCGGCCTCCCTGTATATAGACCACAGGCAATAGGCCTATCCTTGGCCCTCTATGTCGACATTCAGGTTTAGGTAAGGTGTGGTGACAATAATCATCACGACTAGCACTTACAAATTTAAGATAAATTGTGTATTTTCTCCGTATAATTTTGAATACGCTCAGCAACTTTTGCGTCTTCAATGGTAAAGTGCTTAACTTGATTCAATCGGTCTTCCATCTTCTGGAACAAGATGCATCTTCTATTTGTAACAATAGTGAAATTAAAGTGTTACACATATGTCTGGGTACTATATGTTTTCAGATGTCGACTTCAGGACCGCTGCCTATAGTAATCCTTCTGGCCCTAATTGCTGCTGGTGAAGGTGCCAGAATCCTGGGAATGTTTCCTATGATCAGCAAGAGTCACATGATCCTGAACTCGGCTCTTCTAAAGGAATTGGCACGAAGGGGTCACGAGGTTACCATTTACAGTCCTTTTCCTGATGATCAGGTCACGCCTAACGTCACCAGTTATGTCATCGGCTTCAATATATTATCACCTTACTATGTACCGAGTAAGTATCTATCAGTGCCATAGAAATACAATTGCACAGTTTAATTTAAGGGCATTAACTTAAATTTGAATTTATATGCAACGATCAGTTAGGTCAATACATCAGCAGAATTTTGTCGCCATGGCCTGTTAGTATATCACAGATTGTTATGGCATTGAAATATTTCTTGTTTTATTCCATTTGCCCCATTTAACTTCTGCGTTCAGGCCTGGACTGAGAAACAACTGGTGTTTATTACTGTAGGTATTCTTAACGTTTATTAACTATTAAATACGTGCACATTTATACTTAAATGCCCGCAGAGAAAAAGTAATGATTCTGGTTATAGAAAAACTCTTCGCCACTGCCAGAAATCCAACACGGGGGCCTCTCCGGTGAGAGATCACATCGCGCTAGGGTATATCGTTTAAGCTGAAAGCTATCTTGAGGACGGAGTTTAGTCTCTTGTAAACAAATGACCAAAGGCTCATACTTGTAGAAGTTCAAGCTCTGGTCGATGTGTTCTAATTCCACGCACGTTCCATTGTAGGATAGCCATTAGAATTATAACGGGATAAGTTCTTAATCTTAGAAGCTTACTACGTTGTGCAAAGCGGTGGTCGAATCAATTTTCCCTTTTTCTTTGATGTCGGGCTAACACGGAGGATTTATCCTGCCTCTTTTTCACTGTCGTTCTGACAGTGTGGGCAGAATCCTCCTGCTCCATCTCCTCCACGGGGTAGGACCCCTTTCCAATAGAAAACCTCGTTTTGAGAACCTCGAAAAAAATTGGAAGTGGAGATCGGCGAAGATGTAGATCGCCGATCGGAGTCCTCCCCAGAAGATTCCTCAGAAGAGGATCTCCGAGATGTTTGTGGACGTTTCCTTCCCTTAGATGTTCCGGGTAGAGACTTTGCATTTTCTTTCAGGAAGTCAGTTCGGTTATAGCTGGTCTTAAACTTTATTTGTGGTGCATTGTAGGTAGGGGCTTGTCAGTCTTATTCCTTGAAGTAGATGGTCTTGATGCTGAATTTACTGAAGGGATTTTCGCAGGTTTTGTAGCAGATGTAGATGTGGATTTCGTGGGCTTTGGATGTGATTTGGCTACGAGAATCTTTTCTGAAATTGTGGCCCCGCTAATATCGCTGGTTTGAGTTGCGGTTTTCCGACTCGGTACCGGTTTAGCTGCAACTGAACTATAGGTACCGGACCTCGGGACAGAGGGTTGGCGGACACGCAGGTGTTTCCGGGCTTCCTGGATCTCCTGGATCGCCCTTTCCTCTGTAAAACGGGGGCATTCTCGGGAACTAGATGGATGTTCACCACTGCAGTTAAGGCATGTTGGAGCTGATATACATGCTCCCTCGTGTGAGAATTCTCCATAGTTAACGCAGGTAGCTTCACTGAAACAGAAATCACTTGTATGACCAAAGCGCTGGCACTTATAGCATCTGAACGGGTTGGGGATATATGGTCTAACTTCAATGGCTCCATACTCTACCTTAATCCTTTGAGGTAGTTCTACCCGATCAAAGGTAACAAACAGAGAACGAGTAGGCACAGATTCACCACCTTATCTCCGCTGAACCTGATATACAGATATCACATCTTGATCTTCTAGATTCTCTTGAATCTCCTCATTGGACATGCACGGATATTTACTACACCGCACGAGGTGCTCAAGGTCTTGTGAAGCTCCACCCTGACTGGATAGCTTCCTAACAAGTTGGCTTTCAAGATAGTCGTCTGGAATGCTGAGTTTGCTTCAACTAGGAGCGTGCCATTGCGACATCTGATGTATGACTTCACAGGACCAGCTATTTTATTGAGACCCTTCTGCACTATAAAAGGGTTCACCGATGTAAACTTCTTACCTTCCTCTGTTCTATTAATTACTAAGTAGCGAGGACCACAAGACTCGACTACTTCTTTTCCATTTACCTGTTTTTGTTTTTTTGTTTTGGATTTTTCCATGCTGAAAACAATCCTCCATCATTGCAAATGTCTCCGATGGCATGCTCACAGCCTGGGTGCCACCCCAGCTTACGTGAGAGTCCTGGCCTGGAGCTTGTTTACCTTAGGGTCTCACCTCCCAATTAACAGACAGAGGCCCCAATCGCCTTCAGGAGTGTAACAGCTCATGCAATGGCTCCTCCCCGGGATTGACCTTTATCAGCGGTTACGAACACAGTCCTACATGATACTCAGGGGTTGGTCCCTTGCGACTCCCCTCCTCCGCCCGCGCAGCGGTATCCGTCAGACTGTGTTCACGGAGGTAACTGATAACTGGTCAAACACGTTTGTGAACCAAAGTTTATTGGGCGTTTGCAATAGGCCCTCTCACCTCTTAGAGGAACCCAATCGAGAGCGTGGCTCGGGAACCCGGGAGCGCCAATCCCGTACCTACAGTAGTAAGCCCCCTGGGGGTAAACCGTATCCGATTTGGAACTTCATCACCTGGGAATTTCTCTTGAAATAATCTCCTGACAGCATCTTAGGAGTGTATGGGACATACGAATCTTAAATAAACACCAGTCTTGCAACAGAATAATTAGATCTGTTGTACGCCATTTATTCTTAGTAGTCCAACAAATATGGCTACTTGCTCTATTAATAAAGACCAATTAACTTCACACAATTCCAGGCAATGTATTCTGGAAATGTTAGGGGTACCATTGCACCTGCCGTCATCCGGTCTGGCCGTCCTTCGTAATCTTCATCCCATCCTTTCCTACGAAAGGTTTAGTAAGTGATAAGTCTATGATCACAATGACTAAATTCTGCGTTCTAATACACACCCATACAAGACGTTACATACAATTCACTTATTTACAGGTATAACTTCAGCTTTTCAAATCATGGATCTGAATATGCTACAATTCATGGAAATGTTATGGATCATGGGTGAGCATCTCTCTGAAAACATGATGGAAGATCCTGCAATTCAGAAGCTACTTAATTCCAAAGATCATTACGATATTGTCATGCTGGATGCAGCGTTTAATGAGTGTTTAATGGGGTTTGCACACAAATTCAAGGCACATTTGGTGCAGATCTGCTCCTACGGAGGATCGCCCTGGATGGATGACTGGCTCGGGAACCCTAATCCTTACGCCTATGTCCCGGATAGCTTCCTCGGCTTCAGCGATAAGATGGACTTCTGGGAACGCTTACTGAATACTTTGACTGGAACAGCTTTTCGCCTTGGAAGATACTTCTATCATTTGCCCAAGCAAGAAGCTCTTATGAGGAAATATTTCAATCGGACCAAAGATCTTCCAAGCATCTACGAGTTGGAGACTACAACTTCACTGCTACTTCTCAATAGTCATTTCAGCATAAGCTACCCAAAACCTCTGATGCCCAAAATGGTTCAAGTCGGCGGGATGCACATCAAGTCTCCTCAAAAACTTCCAAAGGTAAATCATTTTCAAAGTTTCTTTTCTTTGCTTCCAAGTTTACGTTGTATTGACCAGGAAGTTTTTCTTATGAGTAACCTTTACATTAAGTCTGGGTTCCTAGACAAAATATTTCTCTTTTTATGCTTGCTGAAGTTGTTATTTTAAGAAAACTAGACATGTTGGTGTTATACTGGGTAAGCAGATTATTAGACTTCAATGCATGTGGCAACGACTGCACGGGCTGCGCACGGCTGTACACAACAGATTTACGAAGTTGCTGTAAGCGCAGGCGCAAGAGAAACTCATAATCTGATCAGTCAGCATAATACAAGGAGTGCAGCACTTTATTTTCTTCTATAAGCCATAGTATTCTACCATGTTTATCAATGGCAATTATTAGTCGTAGCTAATACCATGGCCTAGCTCCCGGTGAAAGAAGAGGGTAAAAGATTGCGATTTGAATACATTACACAGCAATCCTCCAGGCACTCTTAGTAAAGGGCAGGATCTCTGGAAAAGGTGGGAACACTACTGAGAATCACAGGCGATCAGTGACAATGCTTTGCCAAAATTAATCGCAGAGTAAAGCATTCATAACTGAAAGGCGGAATGATGATGATGAGATGGTGCTTAAGGGCGCTCAACTGCTATGGATATTAGCGCCCTTACAATGTATAAAATATAAAATTGAAAAGTCGAAAAACTAAAAACCCACACTCAAACCCGCTGGTCAAAAGCACTAAAAAACACAACAGACCAAAGAGTAAAATCTACACACTAAAATCATGGTCACTAAAAGAATAAAACGTGTCAAGAACTGTAGAATGCAAGGGACATGAGCGCCTTATGTAGGTCGGGGAGAAGAGCCCCATTAAAACTGACAATATAAAATCTCAAAGCTAAAAGACGCTCAGCGCATCAAATGCACAGATTAAAACCAATGTCACTTATAAAACGTAAAAGACATTCTACAGCATGCGCGTCGTCTGCCAAAACGTTGGCTACGTCAACAGGCAGACCCACGCGAACGCGCAGTGGAGCTAAACCTTGACACTCAGTTAAAATGTGACGCACCGTTAAGGGCGCATCACACTGCTGACACAGTGGAGCGGGGTCACCACTGAGCAAGTATCTATGACTAAAAAGGCAATGTCCAATTCGTAAACGGGCTAAAAGTACCTCTTCCCGACGTGTAGAACGAGAAGAGGTACCCCAGACTAACGGGAGAGGTTTAACCTCCCGCAATTTGTTTCCCCGGAGGACCGCCCACTCATCGCGCCAAAGCGAGAGGATGCGGCGACGTAAAATAACACACGAATCTGACGAGGGAACAACAGAGGTAAAAATCTGGGTAATAAAATCGTCGATTTGGCAGCGGTGTCGGCAGTCTCGTTCCCTGAGATGCCCACATGACCTGGAATCCACATGAAGGAGACGCGGATGCCAGAGGCACCAAGCGAGTGGACCCGGTCATGTATGCGCTGTACGAGGGGGTGGTAATTGTACAGTGCGCGAATACTTTGAAGAGCACTCAGGGAGTCCGAACAAATAAAACAGTGCCGTAAGTCGTACTGCTGGACGTATAAAAGTGACTGATAAATACTAAAAAGTTCGGCGGTAAAAATCGAACATTGCCCGTGTAAACGAAATGTAAAACTACGATTACCATCAACAAAGGCACACCCTACTCCAACATCAGTCTTCGACCCATCAGTATATATAAAACGAAAGTCTCCGAACTGCGCCTGATGGAAGGCGGAAGGAGTATTCGCGTATCAAGAAAGGAGCACGCCAATTTCAGGATAAAAATGATTGGGATATTACTCAGATGGGGTTTTAAATGCTGCACACTCCCAAATTGACTCTCTCTGATTATAATCTTATTACAATGATCACCTTTATCTCAAGTTATCACCTTTTCGAATCTTTGAAAAAGCTTTCGCTGAGTTTGAACACTTGTAAGCAATTTTTCGCTGGTAGGCACGACACATTCTAGAAAAGCTATTTTAGGTGCTCTTTTATGGCTTCTGATTATAGCTGTTTAACTTCTTCACATTCAACAATTTTAAAGTGTGATAATCACATGATCGGAATTTTCTGCCTCAGATCCAAAGTTCAGTCAGTATCTCTGAAAAATTCGGATGTTGGCGAGATGATAAACTTGTCCAAAATTATGGGATACAGTTTAATACTTATTGTTATGTTAAAGTGTAAAGATTAAGTAAAAAAGCTTTCTGGTCAATTTAACAGCGTTAGCTGTAAGGCACAATAACATTAACAACAGATATCGCAATTGTTACTAGGACCTCCAGGAGTTTTTGGACAGCGCCAAGGATGGTGCTGTCTACTTCAGTATGGGGACGGTACTGAGAGGTGCAGATTTCTCTGAAGAGCACAAGAAGGTGTTCCTGCAAGTCTTCTCTAAGCTGAAACAAAAGGTGCTGTGGAAATGGGAAGAGGATTTCATTCGAGGACAGTCCAAAAACGTCAGATTGGCGAAATGGGTACCTCAGTCGGATATTCTGGGTGAGTAAATAGAACATTTAATTTCCACTGTGGCTGTCAAATAATGAGGAAGTAGATAATTAAAATAGTGTGTATTTCTATTAGTGTTATTGTTCTGCAGGTTTGGATAAACATGTTTTATAAATGATAATAATTGATTGTTCTTTCGCACAAGCCACGTGTAGGCTGGAGTTGTAGACAGAGAATCAGACTGAAATATTCATTGCCGTAGCTAGGAGTGAAACTACAGAGCTTCGGCCGTGGTTCAGGTCTCAGCTTTAGCATTGAAGTTTTACGTGTGATTCTACCTTTCTATGTATTATAAACCTTGGAAGATATGAGAGGCTTGCTAAGACATTGCCTTCTGACCTCCAACTCCCTTTAGAGGTGGCGTTGAATTCTCTTATAAAGACCGCAATATGTTTCTCAAATTTCTTTGAAGATCTGAGGCGTCTGTGAAATTCACTAAGGACTGATTGGCTGAACTGCTTCTAGGGTCATAAATACATATTTACTCCAGGTGTTTTCAACATTCTCCACGTGATATATTCTCGTGTTAATTTTGAAAACAAAAATACTGAGGAATCTGATGTTTTGTTTGTAGTATGATGACGTGTTGCAGCTCACCCGAACGTACGTGTGTTCATCACCCATGGAGGACTCCTGAGTTCCCAGGAAGCCATAGTGAGAGGGGTTCCTCTGATAGGGATACCTATATTTGGCGACCAAAATCTGAATATGAAGAGGGCAGTCAGAAGTGGATATGGCATTCTTCTGGCTTATGAGAACATCTCAGTATCCTCGCTCTCTTGGGCTCTGGATGAGGCTCTTCATAATTCAATGTGAGTATAGGAGATTTTAAACTTTATTTACAATCTTACGAGGGCTGTTCCAGAAGTACCCGACCTAACAAAAAACACAAAAATTTGGGAAAAAACATCTTTATTAAGCTACATATTCTCCTTTCAACTCGATACACTTTTCCCAGCTGTGTTCAATAGCTTCGATACCCTGTTTATACTGAGAACCATCGAGTTCTGCACAATAGCCATCAACTGCAGACTCCAGCTCTTCACTGTTGGCAAATCTTTTAGCACCAAGCTACTTCTTAAGCTCTGGAAATAGAAAATAATCTGAGGAGGTGAATAGGGTGCATGAGGAAGCAATTCGAACTTTAACTCATTGATTTTGGCCATGGAGATAATGGATGTGTGAACTGGTGCATTGCCTGATGAAACAAAAGCTTCCTTTCCACTAAATGCGGTCGCTTTTGCTCGATTTCATCATTCAATTGCTGAAAAAAGTTTGCATAACACTCACCATTGATTGCTTTTCCTTTTTGAAGATAATAAATGAAAATTATTTCAGACGCACTCAAAAAAACTGACGCCATGATCTTGCCTGCAAATGCAACTGTCTCACCTCAATTGGTGCCGATTCTCCCTTTTCAATCCACTTTTTGACTGTTCCTTCGTCTCAGGTGTGAAGTGATGGGCCCACGTTTCATCCATGGTATGAATCGACACAAAAACTCGGCTTTATTGCAGCAAAACATCGCTAAACATTCGACTGGTACATTATCACAATGCCGCTTTTGTTCCATTGTGAGTAAACGCGGCACCCATCTTGCGCATAACTTTCTCATATCTAAAGTTTCAGTCGGTATGCCATGTACAGCTCTTTTTGAAATGCCTACGCTCGCGCAGTCAATCGACGGTCATCCAATACAATTTTGTGGATTTTCCTCACTATTTCTGGCGTGGTCCCCTCATTTGGTCGACCACTGCGATGTTCGTCTTGCCAGCTCCTACACGCTTAAACTCTGCCACCCAATATTTTATTGTTGTAAGCGAAGGAGCAGTCTCCTCCAGAGTAGAATCTAGCTCAGCTTTAATATTAGTTGGACTAAGACCTTTCAAATGAAAGTATTGTATCACATAACAATGGCCAGTTTTATCCATTACAAACTCGCTGAGAGAGAGTTCACTATTAATGGCTGCCAAACAATTACTAAACAACGTAGCATCGTCAAACTTCAGACTTAAGCTTTATAAGGGTGGTACTTTCTACCTTAGTCATTTGTTTGAAACAACAACCACTATCTATACATCAGATCGGGTGCTTCTGGAACTGCCCTCGTACCTTACATCATACGCTGGAAATGTTAACCTCTCTAAGCTAAACAGACGTTGTACCGGGTAAACATATTCCAGTTAACAATATTTAGTTCGGACACTAATTGTTTCATTTAATTTTGGTTGTTTTCTTTGGTTGAGTTCCTCCAATATGTGAGGAATTGTTTTGAACATTTTGAGCTTCGGGCTGCCCCATAAACAAAAATCACAGACTGTTATCCTGGGCAGCGATAGGGAGGGACATGCACTAACAGTAATCGGTATTTTCAAACACTTGCCTAATTTTACCACATATTCCTCTGCCTTATATGTAACAGCGGAATTTTGTTGAAGCCATACTTATGATTTCTCTTCTTCCCAGAAAGTTACTAAAAAGGGATCCGAATATAATTTTGGCATCTCTATCCATTTACACTGTGCTGGTTAAAAATCTTATATGTTACATTCACTTGAATTTCTCTGGCCGTTGTCGTTTGTATCTTCTAAAACTATTCTTACACGAGCTTATTATCCTATCTGCTTCATGTTTATTGAAAGAAACTGCGGCAGAAATGAATTAATTATACATTTCGTTGTAGGTACAAATGAATACAGGAGACAAAAGCGGTAGTCAAATCTTTCCATACTCTTCCCAAGACAATTGAATGGTGAATCTGATATGTTGCACTCACGTGACTTTCTCTACTCTTGTACAGACTATTTTTACAAGCGCTTATTCTCCATCGACTTCATTAGTCGAGATAAACATCTTATTGCTAATTTTCTTGTAGATGCAAGGGGAATTGGTAGGCTTTAAGCGATAGTCAAATATTTTAACAGCTGGTTGCTATGTGGAGTATTCCATTCTCTTTGTATGTCCAGGACATAAAAAACGAATAAGGAATTCCCATTTGAGAAAAAGTAGTAAATATTGGAAAATTCAAACAAATAACAAGGGATATCTCGAAAATGGGTCACTGAAAACAAAATTGTATATGACATAAATTGTATGTTTTAACGAGATTTACATTTATTGTGTTGTAAAATTTTGTCTATCTCCTACGGTTATGCGAATGAAGAGGAGTTTTGGGTATATTCCTAGAAAATTCAAGATATACATTAGAGCCATTTTGAGAAAATCAAAAATTTCGAAAAATGTTCTTTGTAAAGGGTAGTCTGGGCTGGGGTGATTTTCTCGAAAATCTACGTGTTGCATCCTAGGAAGATACTAAACTCAGATATCAAGTTTGGTTTTTATTCGACTTCTCGGTTTTGAGTTATGCTGTTCACAGGCAGACAGGTGTTTTTTTTTACTTTCTCTACTACTTATAGTAAGTAGGGGAAATATTGTATTCCGCCCAAAAATTCGATATCGAGATTTCATCGGAAATATATGTTTTGAGACCCCTTAAATCCAAAAAAACATTTTTGGAAACATATCCGTGTGTGCGTCTGTCTGTTTGTGTGTCTGTGTGTCTGTGAACAGCATAACTCAGATACGAACAATCGGATAAGCACCAAACTTGGTATTTAGGTTCAGTATCTTCCAGAGAGGCGACACGAAGGTTTTCAAGAAAATCCCCCCACCCCAGATTACCCTTTACATGGAACATTTTTCGAAAATTTTAATTTTATCAAAAATGGCTCTACGACTTTGATTAAAATATCATATGTTTAAGATATTTTCATGACAAATAAATTGTATATCTCGATTTTTCTGGGAATGTCCCCAAAAGTATTCTTTATTCTGAACGACTTTTGCATAACTGGTAAACCATAAGAGATAGACAAAATTTTACTACCCAAAAAATGTAGATTGCGTTAAAATACACAATTTATGTCATATACTTTTTTTAGTTGAGTGAACCATTTTCGAGATATTGCTTGTTATTCCCTTAAATTTTTCAATACTTATTTTCTCAAATGGGAATTTGTTATTCACTTTTTTTGTCTTGGATATGCAAAGAGTATTAATCTGGGCAAAGAGAATGGTGCTGCACCTAGCAACCAACTATTGAGAGATATGGCTATGCTTAAAGGCTACTGTATTTCTATATTGCCCTTGTAAATATATATTCCCCTTACATCTACAAGAAAATTAGCAATAAACAGAGTCTGCAAATGTTTATCTCGATAAACATGAAGTAGATGTAGAATAAGCGTTTGTAAAAATAGTTTGTACAAGAGTAGAGAAGGTCATGTGAGTGTAATACATCAGATTTTTGTAGTAAGATTTTGTTTATCGCTTACGGATTACCAGTTATACAAATGCCATTTAGTGTGAAGAAGACTTGAGCGGCTATCTCCAAGATATACATTTCATTTGTAATGAATATATCTTAAACATATGGTATTTTAATCAAAATCGTTAGTGCCATTTTTGAGAAAATAAAACTTTTCGAAAAAATTTCCATGGGAAGGGTAGTTTGGGCGGGGATTTTCATGAAAAACTTTGTGTCGCATCCTTGGAAGATGTTAAATTTAAATACTAGGTTTGGTATTTACGGGACATTTCATTTTTGAGTTATACTGTTCACAGATATACAGACACACATAAATACACACACAGAGCTTTGCCTGGAAATTTTTGTTTTTAATTCAGGGAGCCTCAAAGCGCGTATTGCCAGTGAAATATCGATATTGTATTTTGGGTTGAGTACATTACTTTCTCTATTATTATTAGGTCCGAAATAACCGTTCCAAAATCAATCACGTATCTCAGCATTAAATTAAATTGTTTTATTTATGGACGCTCTTTACCTACTATGGTCCCATTCTATATTGGGCGTTAAGGACTGGAAATTTTGCTCAGAGACCTCTTTATCGGGCTTGATAAAGGGTAAGCTCTACGACACGGGACCACCGGCAGGATGGCTTACTATTTTCGCACAACCGTAACAGCAAGATACGAGTACCTGACTCGGGTTCTTTCGCATCAAGTCGCGATTCTTCGTTCTGTTCTAGATTCCTGGAAGGCGATGCGCTCATCCCCATATTTCTTCCTCTAACAGCAGTCAACGTACTGTAAACAATACAATATCTACACTACGTGATCAAAAGTATCCGGACACCTGGCTGAAAATGATGTACAAGTTCGTGGCGCCCTCCATCGGTAATGCTGGAAGTCAATATGGTGTTGGCCCAACCTAAGCCTTGATGACAGCGTTCACTCTCGCAGGCATACTTTCAATCAAGTGCTGGAAAGTTTCTTGGGGAATGGCAATCCATTCTTTACGGAGTGCGGAACTGAGGAGAGGTATTGATGTAGTACGGTGAGGCCTGGCACGAAGTCGGCGTTCCAAAACATCCCAAAGGTGCTCTATAGGATTTAAGTCAGGACTCTGTGCAGGCCAGTCCATTACAGGGATGTTATTGTCGTATAACCACTCCGCCACAGCCCGTGCAGTATGAACAGGTGCTCGATCGTGTTGAAAGATACAATCGCCATCCCCGAATTGCTCTTCAACAGTGGGAAGCAAGAAGGTGCTTAAAATATCAATGTAGATCAGCGCTGTGATCGTGCCACGCAAAACAACAAGCGGTGCAAGCCCCCTCCAGGAAAAACACGACCACACCATAACACCACCACCTCCGAATTTCACTGTTGGCACTACACACGCTGGCAGATGACGTTCACCGGACCTTCGCCAAACCCACACCTTGCCATTGGATCGCCACATTGTGTACCGTGATTCGTCACTCCACACAACGTTTTGCCACTGTTCAATCGTGTAATGTTGACGCTCCTTACACCAAGTGAGGCGTCGTTTGGCATTTTCCCGCGTGATGTGCGGCTAATGAGCCTCTCGAACATGGAATCCAAGGTTTCTCACCTCACGCCTAACTGTCATAGTACTTGGAGTGGATCCTGATGCAGTTTGGAATTCCTGTGTAATGGTCTGGATAGGTGTCTGCCTATTACTCTTTACGACCCTCTTCAAATATCGGCGGTCTCTGTCAGTCAACAGACGTGGTCCGCCTGTACGCTTTTGTGCTGTACATTTCCCACGTTTCCACTTCACTATCACATCAGAAACAGTGGACCTAGAGATGTTTAGGAGTGTGGAAATCTCGCGTACAGACTTCTGACACAAGTGACACCCAATTACCTGACCACGTTCGAAGTCCGTGAGTTCCAAGGAGTGTCCCATTCTGCAGTTTCACGATGTCTAATGACTACTGAGATCGCGGATAATGAGTACCAGGCAGTAGGTGGCAGCACAATGCGCCTAAGATGAAAAACGTATGTTTGTGGTGTATCCGGATACTTTTGATCACATAGTGTAAATACTTATAATTAGTGCCCGCTTAACTACGTTAAAAGAATTCACTTCCAACATCGTGGTAACCATCTTGTACGTATCAGTTTCCATGATGCTAATGTTTATACGGGTCGTATCCTTAGCGCGGTAGTAGCGCAGCTGTTTAGCAAGCGGGAGGCTGGGTTCGATTTCCGGTACCGGCATGGTGATTTTCTCCCACTGGGAGATCTGGCCCAGAGTGCACTCAGCATCATTAGGTCCCTGAGGGGCAAATTGAGGAACTACTTGATTGAAAAGTAGCAGTTCCAGGTTAAGGAGACAGGATATACCGGCTTGGAGGGATCCGGGGCGCTAACCACGTCCCGTCCTTCAGTACTGCATCCCACTCATGACACCTGTTGTGGTCAGAAGTGAAGGATGCTACGGTCGGTCGGTAGGCCTTGGCCCAGCGATAGGCTGTTGCGCCATGGAGTTTAGTTAATGATTATACGATCCAAGACACCACTTCGGGTAGTTTCATTTGAGAAAGTGTTTTGTTTCTGAAGTAGTTTGCACCACGTTTGGGAAGCCAATTTGAGAAAGTTTATTACTGTTGTTGTTTATTAATTTAGCTCCACGTATAGACGTCAATTTGAAGATGTATTTTTGTTGTTATGCTCCAAGTTTAAAAAAATATATATTAACTTTGTTATTAAACTGCTTCTATAGGTGTTATTTATGTTTATGTTTGCCTCGGCTGCGTCAGTATTGTTTTAGAGACACGTTTCTCTTAGACAGGGCGTGGTGCAACAAGAATGTAGGCTTACACAGATTTTAAGTTTAAATTCACTCTTTTTTATTAATCCTTGACACAAATTATATAGCACTTCAGTAATATCAAGAGCTGTGAGATTTCTTTAATTTAATACTTGCACTTTTTTATCGCGTAGGTATACTTATTTTACGTCTCACACGAATACGTACTATATTTCTCTAGAGAACGCATCTTCCATCCGGTTACTATCATGGTCTGCAGGCAACTGAACATATTTCAACCGACCAAACCCGTAAACTTCTGTATTTCAAGTCTCTGATTGGCTAATCCTAGTCCAATAGAATACCTGCATTTTACTAAAGCTTTTTGTGGCTGTTGATTGGCTATTTTTAAACTGTCACAAAATTTACATTATTGCTGCCCTAATCATGACTAGTAGCGTTTAAACTCTCAAACTCATTATTGCCTCAAGGTTACCTCATTGTTACCTCATTGTTAGCAACGTTAAACTTATTATTGCCACAGCTCTTACATTATTAAATTACGTAATGCATTCACATAACATTATTGAACATGTTTACAATAATATAACCATATGCAATGACTGTTACATACATTTTAAAAATTATTACATACATATTGCTTCAAGGCGGGTTGTTATTGAAATTACATATTATGTATTTAATTGAAATTATTCAAGTTTTAAAAATACTGCCTCACCTTTCGCAAGTATATCGCTTAAGCTCAGTAGCATATTTGAATGTAATTGGCCGGGAGATATCTAGTGGCGTTGTCCTCCAGAGGTACTTAAAAACGTTAACGAAGGGATAGTTCTAACACCTTGTATCATAAACATAGCTTGAACGGTTATGTTGTAACGCAACGCACTCTCTAGATCGAGCGTTAGTTTTGGAACTGGTCATACGAATTTTTTATTGATCACTTTAGTGCAAAATTTGAGGACTGTTATAATTGGATCTATGGTTATTTATTTCTTACCTCTACGCAACGGGCCAAACTGACTGAAGTTTGAAATCCCTCTTCGTCAACAACCTTACTATGCTTATTAACATATTTCTATTCTTAGGCACGTAGCATAATTTAGCTTTCCTTAGCGGTCCCCGTAGCGGATGTGCCACGACTCCTTTAGCTGTCGGGGAGGTGTTCGGATTGGGTTGGACTCGGCGGGACAGTGGTTCCTAATACCCATGGTAGGTTGGGTTCGTGTGGGGGGTGATGCCCAGGCGGGGAGTTTAAACGCCTTAATGTCCTCCGGTACCAACCTGGAGAGCTGGGAGATGGTGTACTAGAACACTGTCGACTCTTCCGAGGTTGTTCGGTAATCTTCCTGCTTGGAACGGAAGTGTGAGAGGCTTTTCAGCAAACCCAGATACTGCCCTAATGGAAATGCCCCCGGAGGGAAACACACTCGTTTGGTGCCTTCCCTGGCCAAAGAAAGAAAGCTTTGCCTCTAGGTAGACTTTCGTTTTTCTCAACGGTATCAATAAATTACTTATGGAAGCTAAGGTAGTAAAGGACTTTGAAGTATTTTTAACAAGGCTGCAAAGGTCTTCGATATACAGAGCATGACATAGCAGGACGGTACAAAAGGTATCATGTTTCCAAAGCAGGCAAGCTATGATATCTCGTACGACATGGAAAAAACTAGCGAAGCAACTTCTTTTGTGTTTGTTTGAGAAGTGTAATTCGCTTTCATAACAACCCCCCCCGAGAAATAAAACGTTTCCCATGATGGTAGTTCACTTGTAGCTACTCAAAGTATCACCAAGGAAATAATATTTTTTAAATAAGAAGTATTCGTAGTGCAGCATTTGTTCATTAAAACCTTCTATGTTCCCAGATACACACAGAACGTCAAGAAGATGTCGAGGTTGTACCAGGACCAGCCGATGACTCCTCTAGAGACTGCTGTATATTGGACAGAGTATGTCCTGCGTCACAATGGTACCTCGCACATGCGCTCTGCAGCAGTGGAGCTCCGTTGGTATCAGTACTACTTGCTGGATGTGATCGGGTTCCTGGCACTGGGAACTATAGGCTTCCTTCTGACCTGCTTCTTTCTGCTTAGGGCTCTGTACAGGATGTGCACGAGGAAGTCTGAAGTGATAGTGTCACATAAAAGGAAGAGGAACTGACAGGGGAAGGGGTTTAACTGGAAAGTTTATGGGAGTTTTAACACTATGACAGTCTACAACTGGATGATCTCATGCTTACAACCAAGAAGAAATATAAACACATTTGTTATTGTCACATGATTATTTCTGCCAATTATCTTTTTTATAAAATTCTAGAGCACTATAAATGCCACAATTCTGAGAGAGCTATATATGAATAAAACGAGTCGATATGTGTCAGTCAGCCATAAGAAACAAAAGAACGATTTCACAATTTAAAGTAGCGTTTAAAATAAGAATTTTAAACGAACAAAAGGAAAATTTTCTGAAATTACTAAATCTAGAGCACATTTTATTTGACTGATAATCCAAAAGGTTGCTAAGCCCCAAAATCTGTATGGGTGTTAAAGACATAAGATGGATACATTTGCGACAGAGATAATGCAACTACCATTAATAAAGCTTTTTGTCATTTATCCCATGACGTGTTCAAATCGCAACGAATCTCTCACAGTACCTAGCGAATGATATCAACGTCCATACCTTACTTCGCAAGTTTCGTCAACATTTGGAACACCACAATCAATCTGGCATTTCCTTGGTACGTTGTTTCAAACCGCTCCAAGCGCTAGGACATAAGCAACCCAACATTCATCAATTTGAATACCTCTGAACTTTCGAGACGGGAATATTCTAGTATCGACAGGCTGTACATAAGCTACCGAGATATTTACTTCGGGAGTATGTTATTTCCAAGAAGGCTTGAGCAATATATTATGGGCGAAAATTATTAACAAAATCTCCATGATAGGGTAAAAATGCATAGCCTTATTTACAATCAGTTGTGCTCTCAAAATATTACTCCATGTTAGGCAAGCGTCTTAGTAGTTACTTTTCACGAAATATCAAAATCGTTTTCAAGAATGTGTTAGATACAAATTTCAGCACTTGTTCTGAATGTGGCGTTACAAACTGTGAACACGTCATAGCACGCAGCTCTGGGATATGCATCTGTGCTATTCACATCTTGTTTTGGAGTAACATCATATCAAGAATGATAATTCTGTAAGAAGTGCTTCACGCCGTTAATATGTATGTTACTTTCCGGATAGGTGGTACCAGCTGCGGCTCGTGCTAAAGGAAGTAAGGGTACGTGTTCTCCGTTTAACTTTGAACCTAAGTAGCTTAAAATAATTTCTCCTTACACTATCCCTCCCTTAAAAATAATTTTAGACACAAACCTTAAATATTTCGCACCTACATTGTAGCACACAAAAAAACCGTGCTTCTCAGGCAAATAAGAACAAATTGTGTCTAAGCTTTGCAGGGCAGAATGCTTTAGTTTAAAAGGAGTTGTCATGTTGGGCAAGGGGATGACAGGGAGGGCTCACTAGGGCGTGCAAAATCTGTGAACTTTCCTCTCACTACATTTTGAGCCTGTCCTCCCTATCGGAGCATTTGCAAGAGAAGCTTCCTTAAAAGATTTGTCGTGAGAGTAACGTTATTACTTCCCAACACTGTTTACTCTTTCGCGTCAATGCTTATGAGGAATCTAAACTACAAGAAGCTCTTCCGTCATAAAGTCAACTCAATTAGCGTATATGTTTTAAAAAGAGCCGGCATTATCATAAGAGTAAACGAATGGTTGGTGAGAGGAGGGTCACAGAATGGACTAAATCTATAAGTAGAGAGGTTAGTGTTTACTGCATCCTTTAACGTTACATTTTACTATTGTTTGTAGTACACTTTAACCCTCCCCTAAAGAAGTTACGTCGCCCACAGCACTGTTGTTTAAATATACTGTTTCATCCTAAGCTTTTATGTTTATTGCTGGCATTAATTCTTATATGTAGTTTCTGAACAAGATTATGTAGCGAAACTATTAATAAACATCTGACATGTATGAGAAACTTAAGTGAAGGTGAATTATTTGTTTTAGTAAACCTGTATCTAGTGTGTAGTGACTGTTTTGCGTCAAATAAAGATTTAATACCGGTTTATAAAATTACTTTGAGAAAGATGAAGGTGTTTTTTTTTGGGGGGGGTTATCTATTTTGTAGTGTAGGGCGATAAATTTTTGTTCGTAGACTCTATGCAAAGTTCTTCTTCAATTCAGGATTAGGTATTACACCTGTTCCGTCTTCGCATTCTTTTTTTATTCCCATCTGATTCTTGGGCGTCCGATGTCTCTTTTCCCTGGCGGTTTATATTTATTAATTAATAGTGGTATTCTTCTTCACTCATGCGGTTCATGTGTTCTTTTCAGCAATGTTTATTTACCTCAATTTTATCATATAATTCATAAATATTCAGTTCTTCTCTAATTGTTTCATTTCTTATTAAGTCTAATCTAGTGCATCTTTTAGTTCTCTGTAAAAAATCTCATTTCCGACGACTGAATTTTACTTTTGTCCTTTTCTTTTATTATCCAAGATTCGCTGCCATACATGATCACGGGACTGCAATGGTCTTGTGGAACTTCAGCTTTGTTTCTTTCCTGGTTTTATTTTGTTCTTGTTATTGTTCTACATACTTGTTGAAAATTATTATCTTATCTATATCCCTATCTACATTGAAACTTATGTCACAAATTCATGACTTGTTCCAGAATATTATTTCCTATGCAAAGTTATTTTTATAAATTATATCCCTCCACTAAAATGTACACGAGCGCCACTGGTTGTCACCACACAATGAACCCTATGAATGCCTCTCAAAGATAAACTGCAAAAAGAAGAAGAAGAAAAAAAAGAAGTAGTTTTAGTGTCCATGTGCAGTATTTTTACTTTCTCTACTACGTATAGTAAGTAGGGGAACTATTGTATTCTACCCAAAAATTCGATAACGAGATTTCACCGGAAATATATATTTTGAGACCCTCTGAATCCAAAAAAAGAAAAGAATTTTTGGAAACATGTCCGTGTATGTGTCTGTGTGTGTGTGTGTGTGTCTGTGAACAGCATAACTCAGAAACGAACAGTCGGATAAGCACCATACTTGGTATTTAGGTTCAATATCTTCCAGAGATGCGACACGAAGGTTTTCAGGAAAATCCCTCCACCCCAGATTACCCTTTACATGGAACATTTTTCGAAAATTTTAATTTTCTCAAAAATGGCTCTAACGATTTGGATTAAAATATCATATATTTAAGATATTTTCATGACTAATGAAATGTATATCTCGAATTTTCTGGGAATGTCTCCAAAAGTATTCTTCATTGTGAACGACTTTTGCATAACTGGTAAACCATAAGCGATAGACAAAGGTTTACTACACAAAAAATGTAGATCGCGTTAAAATACACAATTTATGTCATATGCATGTTTTTTGTTGAGTGGACCATTTTCGAGATATTGCTTGTTATTCCCTTAAATTTTCCAATACTTACACTTTTTCTCAAATGGGAATTAGTTATTCAGTTTTTACTTTCTCTACTACGTATAGTAAGTAGGGGAAGTATTGCATTCCACCCAAAAATTCGATACCGAGATTTCACCGGAAATACATGTTTTGAGTCCTCCTGAATCCAAAAAAAGCATTTTTGGAAACATGTCCGTGTGTGTCTGTCTGTGTGTGTGTGTGTGTGTGTGTGTGTCTGTCTGTCTGTGTGTGTGTGTCTGTGAACAGCATAACTCAAAAACGAACAGTCGGATAAGCACCAAACTTGGTATTTAGGTTCAGTATCTTCCAGAGATGCGACACGAAGGTTTTCAAGAAAATCCCCCCACCCCAGACTACCCTTTACATGGAAGATTTTTCGAAAATTTTAATTTTCTCAAAAATGGCTCTAACGATTTTGATGAAAATATCATATGTTTAAGATAATGTCATGAGAAATGAAATGTATATCTCGAATTTTCTGGGAATGTCTCTAAAAGTATTCTTCATTGTGAACGACTTTTGCATAACTGGTAAACCATAAGAGATAGACAAAAATTTACTACACAAAAAATGTAGATCGCGTTAAAATACACAACTTATGTCATATACATTTCTTTTGTTGAGTGAACCGTTTTCGAGATATTGCTTGTTATTTCCTTAAATTTTCCAATACTTATACTTTTTCTCAAATTCGTTATTCATTTTTTTATGTCCTGGACATGCAAAGAGAATGGAATGCGCCACATAGCAACCAGCGTTAAAATATTTGACTATCGCTTAAAAGCTGCGATATTTCCCTTGCATCTACAAGAAAATTACCAATAAGATTGGCATCTCGATATCTCGATTAACTTGAAGCATATGGAGAATAGGCGTTTGTAAAATTAGATTGTACAAGAGTAGAGAAAGTCATGTGAGTGTAACACATCAGATTTTTTTATGTCCTGTACATAGAAAGAGAATGGAATGCTCCACATAGCAACAGTTCTTAAAATATCTGACTATCGCTTAAAGCCTACCATATTCCGCTTGCATCTACAAGAAAATTAGCAATAAGATTAACATCTCGATATCTCGATTAATATGAAGCATATGGAGAATAAGCGTTTGTAAAAATAGTTTGTACAAGAGTAGAGAAAGTCAATGTCGTGTAACACATCACATTTTTTATTAGAATTTCCTCTTTAATTTGATACATATTTTATCATTGTGGGCAAAACACTTATATTTTAAATGTATTTTAAAATGGTATTGCATCTGCCATTTTGTAGTGTGAATTCTGCTTACTTCACAGAAAAAACACAATTCCTGCACACTTTGGATTAGACAGGTAAACTTTGGCTCATCTTTTAGCGGAAGTTTTCTTTTACAAATACTGTTAAATACGGCAGCTTCTGCGTGTTGAAGTCATATGGTTTCTCTTTTTGTAAATATATGGGAGTTTGTCTTCACCATTTCGCTTTGAACAGCTTTTTTACGAATGAAATTTTTTGGTATACATGACTCGTTTTCTCACAAAGCATTTAAGACAGCTAAATTAAATTTTAGGTTGTTAAAAACATCGTCTAAGTCTACTGTAATATTGGATGGTTACCTTTAAAAGATAATCGCTGATAACTTTTAATCAAAAGATGATATGGCTGAGAAAAAATCCGATCTTTCTTAATAAATAAACGCATTGGATAAACGTAGATCAGTAAATTTAGATGACACTCATCTACATTGTGAAAAATTTCTGTCTGATATTTTATACCAGGTGTTAAAAGAAGTATTCCATATTTTTAGAGGTGGTAGTATGGACGTAAACTAGAAAAAAATTCCAGTAACCATGGGATTTAAAATGCATACCTTAAGAGTTATGAGCTCTTCTACTGCAAGCTCTTTGCTACTACCTACAACAGGAAGTAAACAAATGAGGACACATTACTCTGTTATTGTCCATGGATACAGCATGCAGTAAACATCTGTTAGTGTTGTTATTGTAAACCGTATTCACAGTTCTGGGCAAAAAACTATGAATACAGGTCAGGGCAACGCATACTCTTATTAGTTCTAATGGAATCAGTTTGTGTTTTGATAAGTTTGTGAAATGCTTTTACAATGCAGTTTTATATTTAAATCTTTGGTGTATACAACCCCCATTAATGAAGTACAAACACCACAGAAAGGCGTCATCCGTGCCTGCCAGAGCATCCGTGACCAGGCTGGAGTCTCTCAGAGAGTACGTGATTCCCTAAGACGTCGGACAGAAGCATGGCTTATGAACAGGCAACATATTGAACGCTTCCTTTAGCGATGGTTCACAAGTGCAGGTCGTATGTAATCGCAGGAGATTATATTAGAGCCATGCTGTTTCACAGTATAATGTGTCCTCGTTTGTTTACTGCATTCTCTAGGTCGTACGTAATAGCAAAGAGCTTGCAGTAGAAGAGATGCTTCACAGTAGCGAAGATGAACAAGTGCTCATAACTCTTAAGGTATGCATTTTAGAGCCCATGTTTACTGGACATTTTTTCTTGTTTTGGTCCACACTACAACCTCTCAAAATATGGAATACTTTTTCTTTAACACTCTGTATAGTTTCTGAGATATTGCGTCATGAACTTAGTAGATTTAATATTGACGGAATACGGCATTTAATCTCTCCTTAAATGTGGCACTTTTAGGGTTGTTACACCCTCCAATTGTGTATTTTAAGAAAATATGCAATCTATTCTCTGTTAACCTTCTATCTTATACGATTTCATACAAGCTATTAACAAATCATTCCAAATCTGCATTAATTTTGTTTGTCTACTATTATTGCGTACGTGTGATATTTTGATAAAAATAATCAATTTCATTTTTGAGGAAATAAAATTCTTAAGCGTGACATTCACACAATTCTTGTAAAACAGGTGATCTTCTATGCACTTTACGTTGATCACGAAAAAGTATTTGTCTAGAAGGTAATACAAACTAAACAATGGTGATTTACTTACATGTAAGATGCGGAAAAAAGACATGTTTATATAACAAGTTGGTTCTGTTTGTCATTAAGTCATGCGAAGAAAAATAAAAAATCGTTTATTCCAAATGTATATAGATAATGATCAAACTTTGCTCCAATCTGTAGCCGAAAATTGTTAAGGCATGTCGTGAACGGGAGTTCTGCGGTTCAAATCCCGCCCGTCCTCTCTGATTTAGATTTTATCCAGAATTACCTCAGTCCTCATAAGTGGAAAATTTTGATCTCGTAGTAAGAACGGGCGTTAAACATCCATTAAAAATTGTGTCACATTCAATGACATTCTCCACTCACTATCGTTTAATTACGAAGACAACACTGAAAATTTAGAAAATTAAACAATGATTAGTTTTTAAAAAATTAAATGGTTTTATTTCTTTTCAGAATATTTTCCTTTAACATCAGTACATTTTTGCGTTGGATGAAACTAGTCCTTAAAGAAATGATGCCGCTCTTCCTGAGGCACTTCAGAAACCAGGCTTTTATAATGTTCCACTGGTTCATCTGATGATGATGATGATGATGATGATAAAGTGATTCCACGCATTTTATCTTTAATCTTTGGAAACAAAAAGAAATCACAAGGTGCTTGGTCAGGGCTGTATGGTGGAAGGTCCATTGTGGATACTCAGTTGAGTTTTGCTGTATGCGACGATGCGTTGTCATGGTGTAACATTATTTTTTTTTTGGGCGTTTTTCTCGAACTTTTTAAAAACAGACATTTATGTAAAAATCGGCAGTAACGGTACGTGTGTCTGCTAATGCTATAGTAGCAATATGACCCGTTTTAGAAAAAAAAAAAAAAAAACTAGCAACCATCTTCTTACCAGCACTGCAATTCGTTGGACTTTTGTAGGCTTAGGTTTCAGTTCGAAAGGCCCATTGAGCCAATTGATTTTTCTTTTCATGGTCATAACAAAAAATACAAGATTCATCACAGTAACGATATTCCAAACCAAATTTGAAGTGCGGGCTTGGAACTTTTCTGCACCAATCAATGCGTTGTTGTTTTGATCGGGAGTCAGTTTATGTAGAATTCATCGACAACAAAGTTTTCTCAAGTATAACTGTGGATGTAAAATATTTTGGATTTGACTCATACCAACGCCCAATGTCGCCCGAATAAATTCATAAGATATCCGTCGATCTTCTTCGAGCATTGCTCAAACAGCGGCAATAGTTTCATCATTAACAGCAATTCTTGGGCGTTCTTCACTTAATTCATCACTAAGAAGAAGCCGATCTCTTTTGAATTCGCTATACAAATTATAAATTCTCTTATTCACCAAATGCATTTTTAAGCTGATCTTCATATTGTTTAAGCGTTAATGACGATTTAAAATCGTAAAAAATCATAGCCCGGAAATATTCTCTAGTCACATTCATTTCTGGGTGAACACAAAATCCTTAAATAATTATAATTAGCAAACTATTAGAGGAAATCGAACAAACTACACGGCAATCAACCTCGCAAAGCATTATAAAACATCTGTTAAATATAAAGAAATTTCATTTGTTTTTAGAAACATGGTATTCTAAACATTTTCAGTATCGTCCTCGTATATTATTGTTTTAAGGATTACTTTCTGACTACTTCATGTTAATGGAGATAAACTTTGCAGAAATAGTTTCATTACACAATTCGTTGTTGGTACTAGGGAAATAGAGGAAATTGAATCGATATTCAGATATTTAAAAACATGTCCCTATAAGCTAGCCTTAAAATTCCACACTCTTTCCATGGCTACGTGAGGAACAACATGACTTTGTGTTGTTTAAAAGAAGTGAAGTATTTAAAAATTCAAACCAATGATAACAGATATTTCACAAGTGGCCGATCTCACAAAACGGGTCGTTTGAGATATAAACTGTGTGTTTTATAGAGTTATACATTCTTGTGTAGTACACTATTGCCTGTCATAAGGTTTACTAGTTGTACAAAATTCATACCGAATGAAGAGGACTTCACAGGCTGTTCTCAGAATATTTATGATATACATCTTATGTCATATAAATATTTTAAGTCTATAGTATTTTAATCTTTGAGAAAATGCATTTCGTGAGGTGCGGGTTTCTAAAATCTTCGTGTTGTATCTTTGCGAGATAGTGAACTTAAATACAAAGTTTGGTTTTCGTGCGGCATTTGGTATTTGACTTATGGTGTTCACAGAAAGACACGGGCGCCAGCGTGCATTTTTCTAAAGGTGCTTTTTTGAGTTCAGGAAGTCTCAAAACAGTGTTTTCGGTAAATTGTGGTATCCAAGTTTTGGTTGGAATGCAATACTTCCTCTAGGACTAGGACTAGGAGCGGTGGGGTACTTAGTGCTTCGACCTACGAAGATCTTTTGTGCCTAAGCCCCTGACGGAGCGCTCCTGGGAGGGAGGGATGAGGTGAAAGGAGAAAGAGGGTGGCCGGACCAGGAGGCGCGACAAGGGAGAGGCCCCTATCTTTCCAGATGGAAACTCCGCAGATGGAGCAGATACAACCGGCTCCTCTCCCCCTCCCCTTAAGGGGGGTTCCGACCGCTTCAGCTGTCGTGGTGCGGGTGCTGCGAACCCTGAGCACTCGTAGTACTTCTGACGTTACTAGAAGTACGCTGTGCCAAACATCCGAGTCCACCCGATTGGGTTGTACTCGGCAGGACAGTGGTTCCCGATACCCATGGGAGATTGGGTACGTCTGGGCGGCTTTCCATCCAGGCGGGTTGTGAAACGCCTCAAGGTCCTCCGGTGCCGTCCTGGAGAGCCGGTAGGCGCCTACTAGTGGGCTGTCGACCCCACCGAGGTTATTAGGTAGTCTTCCTCTTTGGGGGTTGACGGGCGTACGTGGTGTATCCCCTTCCACCCTGTCATGCGGGAGCGGTTTAAATTTTCAGGTGCCGCCCTACTGGATAAGCCTTCGGGGTGGGAGAGCCATTCGGATGCTGCCCCCTCCCTGGGTTCAACGGAGGCTTTTGCCCCTGGGTCTTACTGTCCCCTCCCCATATAGGCTTACACATTCCACTGGGTGGACCCGGGACTCGGAGAGCGCCCCCATTCCGGGGTACCAAGTGTTACACAGAGCATACTTTTCTCCTGCCATGCAATGCCGAAACTCCCGCCGGCACTTGCAAACCTGAAACACCCAAGTACATGAACGGTGAAGTGAAGTGGAGGGACAGGAAATTCGGGGGATGTAATGAACCTCCTTAGCATTCGCCTAGCGACCCGGGAGAATCCGAAAAACCTCATAAGTCAGAATGGTCGTCCGCGGGAATCGAACCCATGACCTAACGACGGTGCCGCCTGAGCCATCCCGCTCGGTAATGTTTCCTCTACTTATTACAGGTAGGTATAGGTAATAAAGTAAAAAATGGGGGAAGTTAAAAATGCGCCAAAGTCTATATCCAAAACTGCAAATGTTACAAAGCACTTTAATAATGAAGAGAACTTCACAGGCTATTTATACAGAATTCCAGATATGAACAAGATTCAGCCAAATCACACAACTTTACGTCTCTAAGGTGGACTTATTATTCTACTGACCAGTGCCAACATCAACCATCTCCATTGTGCAACTCAAATCTGCAGAGGACGTTTTTGTGCAAGTAATGAAAGCAGAACGAGCTTAATTACTTTTCTTAGACAAATGAGTCGGCTGATAAGATCAGAATAAACTGTTATCAGTGAGAATTACTGGCAACTTTTATCATTCTTGGTCTCTGTGATAAATAGCAGAATTGTGCATTTTCACGCTAGATGTGTATCAGCAAAGGTAAGTTGTTATTTGCGATACTGTTTGCTAAAACACGGTTAATATTCTGTATTCTTGAAGGTATCACACCTTGAGCATATGCTAGTCTGTCTTACTGCGTTATCTTTTGTGTACAGACTAAAAAGTTTCTAATATATGTTTTATTCACTGATGCGGCATGGTCTGGGGAGTTTCCTCAGGCACTTTCGTTGCAGATAAAGTACACCTCGAATACACAAGGGAGAGACCTCCATTAAGGTTGTTAAGCTCTGCTTAGTGTTGGACAATCCGAATAAAAACTGTCGAATTATTCGAGTCACCAACAACCGAATTATTCGATATTTCCGTGCTTCAAAGCGATAGCTGTCATTCGACTGTTTACCAAAACACTAAGGGTGAGGAATATAAAGCGCCCACTTTACGTGCTACATTCAAGGTAAGAAATAATGCACTTTCCCATGCGAGTGATTTTTAAATTATACGCCAGTACACAGATAATGCTGCCACCTGATGAGAGATTTTTAAACCAATAAATACACCTCTGAAATTAGACTGGTGTGCTTAAGCATAATAGCACTTGACTTTAGTTGATTTATTTGAGTGTATGAATAAATAAATAAAAAGAAAAGCCAACATATTATTAACTTTTTGTAACAGCTTTATGCTACTCTGTTTTATTGCAGAAGCTTTCATTTGTTGCTTTTGAACCAAAATTATAATAAATAGTTAAGGATATTCCAATTTATTTGCAATATTCGTAGTGCAGTGCCAATGAAAACAATTCAGCACTATATGGGGCAATTCTAGAAAAACGTTTTTGATTTTGTTCTATTACCTTCTCTTCTACGTATAGTAAGTAGGGGAAGTATTGTATTCCACCCAAAAATTCTATACCGAAATTTCACGGAAATACATGTTTTGAGAACCCCTGAATCCAAAAAAAGCATTTTTGGAAACATGTCCGTGTGTGTGTCTGTGAACAGCATAACTCAGAAACGAACAGTCGGATAAACACCAAACTTGGTATTTAGGTTCAGTATCTTCCAGAGATGCGACACGAAGGTTTTCAAGAAAATCCCCCCACCCCATATTACCCTTTACATGGAACATTTTTTCAAAATTTTAATTTTCTCATAAATGGCTGTAACGATTTTGATTAAAATATCATATGTTTAAAATATTTTCATGACAAATAAAATGTATATCTCGAATTTTCTGGAAATGTCTCCAAAAGTATTCTTCATTGTGAACGACTTTTGCATAACTGGTAAACCATAAGAGATAGACAAAAGTTTACCACACAAAAAATGTACATCGCGTTAAAATACACAATTTATGTCATATACATTTTTGTTGTTGAGTGAACCATTTTCGAGATATTGCTTGTTATTCCCTTAAATTTTCCAATACTTATACTTTTTCTCAAATGGGAATTCGCTATTCATTTTTTTGTCCTGGTAATGTAAAGAGAATGGAATACTCCACATAGCAACCAGCTCTTAAAATATTTGACTATCGCTTAAAACCTACCATATTCCCCTTGCATCTTCAAGAAAATTAGCAATAAGATTAACATCTCGATTTACATGAAGCATATGGAGAATAAGCGTTTGTAAAAATAGTTTTTACAATAGTAGAGAAAGTCATGTGAGTTTAACACATCAGAATTTTTTTAATGGATCTCAAGTGCTCTCAAGTGAATGACATTAGAAAGAAAGCTCATGTTCCACATATTTTGTAGTGTTAAACATGAACAATAGCAAAAGCGTCAATATACACAACATTATCAAAACAGCATTTACACCTCGATGGTAACACTTATTTGTGGTTTTTATTCTAAACATTTGTACAGCTTTACAGTGAGTTCAACTAAAAAACCGAGTTTATGAATATTGTTGCTGGCATTGCTTTATTCCTTACTTACTAGATAATAATAAGTTGGAATATTCACATTCCTGATCGGGTCACTGAACGTTTGTACTTGCTGCCGTTAGGATCGTTCGATTATACAATAAATAAGGTAATGTTCTCTAAATTAAATTGAGTTTTACTTATGGACGCTCTTTAACTACTATGGTTCTTAATGTCCCATTCTATATTGGGTGTGAAAGACCGGAAATTTTGCTCAGATGCCTCTTTATTAGGCTTGAGGTTCTTTTACGTGCCGTAAACCTACGACACGGGACCACCGGCTTTATTTCCCTTCCGAAGGAAGCCATGCTAGGGATTTTTACGCCCGGAAAAATCCATCGCCCTCCGCCAGGTTTGATCCAACAACCTCGGAAACTAGAGGCTAGCATGCTACCCCTAGACTACGGTGGACACTATATTCTCTACCATTGCTATTTACTACATAAGTGTTAACGTGAGTTATTAATGACGAATTGTAGCTACGTTATGAAACTTAGACTGAAGTCACGAGTATATTTGTGTTTGATTAGGATTACTAATGCTGTTAAGACAAAATACCTTCATAAGTTCTTTGTACTGTGATATACAGCGGGACCATATAAGTTGAGGCGTGCAATATTACCAAAACTAAGTGTTGTAAAAAGAAATGTCTTGAATAGAAGTTGCTTGATATTATGGGGGAAAGAAAATGCCATTAGTCGTGTTTTATTTGGAGGACGTTGTGATGGTCATTTTAGAATCAATTTATTTAAATGGTCTCAACTTAAATGGTCCACCCTGTATGCATAAAACCCAACATTAAATGCCATCTTTGGAGGTTAAGGTAGCTTTAAATAATGCTTGCAAACAGTAATAATGAATAATTGTAGGTAAAACACAAAAGTTAAGAAGATATTAGGCTATATCGGTGTTATTTTATCGTTATTAAAGTATTAGAAAATTTCGACGGTATTATGTACCTACAATGGAACAAATATTAAGTTACATTTAGATGTCAAAATTTGCAAACTTAGCTCACAACTCCTAAGAGTAAAACAAAGATATACAACAATAAGAATGCACAGCATTGAAATATGTGCATTGTAGTAAGTCAAGAATTGAATTATTGATCCTTCCTTGATTGGAAGAAAAATAAGATCTATTACTTCTAGTTCACAAATTACTATGCACCATTTCTGTTATAGTTCATTGTCTTTTGGAAATAAATAAAACGACAAGCCACATTCTTTCTGCTTTGAGTTGCAGTAAGGTAAACAACAATAAACCATTTTTATTTTTAATTATAGACTAAGATGCATTGCACATTTTCCTTGTCAGAAGACAAACGCATGCAGTAAACAAACTATTAATTAAATGAAAGCTTTTGCATGTACCTACTTAATGCTACTTATTCGCATTGGAAAACACAAACAATAACTTTATTTACAGGCAATTAAATGATATATAGTATAGCAGGTGGCCCAACCGCGCCGTATTTCAAGCGCGTATATATTCCTTCGTGCGTTAAAAGAATTGCAGAACTTAATGGGGTAATTCCAAGTAAACACAGGTCAGTGGGGAAATAGCGAATTAGCGTGAGAAATCTTGTTTTTTTAAGTTCCATTTATGTATATTGCATTTTTTGGGAATAGCCTTTGAACCCTTCTCATTCGGAAGGAGTTTTGTATAATCTTGTATAACTGGTAAACGTTAAGCGATAGGCGAAAATTATTACAAGGAAATATAGATCTCTTTAAAACACACAATTTATTACAGATAACTTTCTTTGGCATAAGCCATTTTCGACATATCAGTTATTAATGGTTCGAATTGTTCAACACTTAGCCATTCTTTTAAAGTTCGTTGATTTTCAGTCGTTTCTGCCGGTGTCATGGAAAGAATATGGAATTTTAAGGCCAGCGTCCAGTTCTAAAACATTTGACTATCGTTATTCCCTTTGTACCTATAAAAAATCTGATGTGTTACACTTACATGACTTTCTCTACTCTTGTACAAACTATTTTTACAAACGTTTATTCTCCATATGTTTCATGTTAATCGAGATGCTAATCTAATTGCTAACTTTCTTGTATATGTAAGGGGAATATGGTAGGTTATAAGCGATAGTCAAATCTTTTAAGCGCTGGTTGCTATGCGGAGCATTCCATTCTCTTTGCATGTCCAGGACATAAAAAATGAATAACGAATTTGAGAAAAAGTATAAGTATTGGAAAATTTAAGGGAATAACAAGCAATATCTCGAAAATGGTTCACTCACCAAAAAAAATGTATATGACATAAGTTGTGTACTTTAACGCGATCTACATTTTTGTGTAGTAAAATTTTGTCTATCTCTTATGGTTTACCAGTTATGCAAAAGTCGTTCACAATGAAGAATACTTTTGGAGACATTCCCAGAAAATTCTAGATATACATTTCATTTGTCATGAAAATATCTTAAACATATGATATTTTAATCAAAATCGTTAGAGCTATTTTTGAGAAAATTAAAATTTTCGAAAACATTTCCATGTAAAGGGTAAACTGGGGTGGGGGGATTTTCTTGAAAACCTTCGTGTCGCATCTCTGGAAGATACTGAACCTAAATACCAAGTTTGGTGTTTATCCGACTGTTCGTTTCTGAGTTATGCTGTTCACAGACACACATACGGACATGTTTCCAAAAATGCTTTTTTACTTTCTCTACTACGTATAGTAAGTAGGGGAAGTATTGCATTCCACCCAAAAATTGGATACCGAGATTTCACCGGAAATACACGTTTTGAGACCTCCTGAATCCTCCTGAATCCAAAAAAAGCATTTTTGGAAACATGTCCGTGTGTGTGTCTGTGTGTGTGTGTGTGTGTGTCTGTGTGTCTGTGTGTGTGTGTGTCTGTGAACAGCATAACTCAAAAACGAACAATCGGATAAGCACCAAACTTGGTATTTAGGTTCAGTATCTTCCAGAGATGCGACACGAAGGTTTTCAAGAAAATCCCCCCACCCCAGACTACCCTTTACATGGAAGATTTTTCGAAAAGTTTAATTTTCTCAAAAATGGCTCTAACGATTTTGATGAAAATATCATATGTTTAGGGTAATGTTATGAGAAATGAAATGTATATCTCGAATTTTCTGGGAATGTCTCCAAAAGTATTCTTCATTGTGAACGACTTTTGCATAACTGGTAAACCATAAGAGATAGACAAAATTTTACTACACAAAAAATGTAGATCGCGTTAAAATACACAACTTATGTCATATGCATTTCTTTTGTTGAGTGAACCGTTTTCGAGATATTGCTTGTTATTTCCTTAAATTTTCCAATACTTATACTTTTTCTCAAATGCGTTATTCATTTTTTTTATGTCCTGGACATGCAAAGAGAATGGAATGCGTCACATAGCAACCAGCGTTAAAATATTTGACTATCGCTTAAAAGCTACCATATTTTCCTTGCATCTACAAGAAAATTACCAATAAGATTGACATCTCGATAGCTCGATTAACATGAAGTATATGGAGAATAGGCGTTTGTAAAATTAGGATGTACAAGAGTAGAGAAAGTTATGTGAGTGTAACACATCAGATTTTTTTACTTTCTCTACTACGTATAGTAAGTAGGGGAAGTATTGCATTCGACCCAAAAATTCGATACCGAGATTTCACCGGAAATACATGTTTTGAGACTCCCTGAATTCAAAAAAAGCATTTTTGGAAACATGTCCGTGTGTGTGTGTCTGTGTGTGTGTGTGTGTCTGTGTGTGTGTGTGTGTGTCTGTGTGTGTGTCTGTGAACAGCATAGCTCAGAAACGAACAGTCGGATAAACACCAAACTTGGTATTTAGGTTCAGTATCTTCCAGAGATGCGACACGAAGGTTTTCAAGAAAATCCCCCCACCCCAGACTACCCTTTACATGGAACATTTTTCGAAAATTTTAATTTTCTCAAAAATGGCTCTAACGATTTTGATTAAAATATCATATGTTTAAGGTATTTTCATGACAAATGAAATGTATATCTCGAATTTTCTGGGAATGTCTCCAAAAGTGTTCTTCATTCTGAACGACTTTTGCATAACTGGTAAACCATAAGAGATAGACAAAATTTTACTGCACAAAAAATGTAGATCGCGTTACAATACACAATTTATGTCATTACATTTTTGTTGTTGAGTGAACCGTTTTCGAGATATTGCTTGTTATTCCCTTAAATTTTCCAATACTTATACTTTTTCTCAAATTCGTTACTCACTTTTTACTTTCTCTACTACGTATAGTAAGTAGGGGAAGTATTGCATTCCACCCAAAATTCGATACCGAGATTTCGCCGGAAATACATGTTTTGAGACCTCCTGAATCCAAAAAAAGCATTTTTGGAAACATGTCCGTGTGTGTGTCTGTGTGTGTGTGTCTGTGTGTGTGTCTGTGTGTGTGTCTGTGTGTGTGTCTGTGAACAGCATAACTCAAAAACGAACAGTCGGATAAACACCAAACTTGGTATTTAGGTTCAGTATCTTCCAGAGATGCGACACGAAGGTTTCCAAGAAAATCCCCCCACCCCAGACTACCCTTTACATGGAACATTTTTCGAAAATTTTAATTTTCTCAAAAATGGCTCAAACGATTTTGATGAAAATATCCTATGTTTAACACAATGGCATGAGAAATGATATGTATATCTCGAATTTTCTGGGAATGTCTCCAAAAGTATTCTTCACTGTGAACGACTTTTGCATAACTGGTAAACCATAAGAGATAGACAAAATGTTACTACACAAAAAATGTAGATCGCGTTAAAATACACAACTTATGTTATATACATTTCTTTTGTAGAGTGAACCGTTTTCGAGATATTGCTTGTTATTTCCTTAAATTTTCCAATACTTTTACTTTTTCTCAAATTCGTTATTCAATTTTTTTATGTCCTGGACATGCAAAGAGAATGGAATGCGCCACATAGCCACATAGCAACCAGCGTTAAAATATTTGACTATCGCTTAAAAGCTACCATATTTCCCTTGCATCTACAAGAAAATTACCAATAAGATTGACATCTCGATATCTCGATTAACATGAAGCATATGGAGAATAAGCGTTTGTAAAATCAGATTGTACAAGAGTAGAGAAAGTCATGTGAGTGTAAGACATCAGATTTTTTATGTCCTGGACATGCAGAGAATGGAATGCGCCACATAGCAACCAGCGTTAAAATATTTGACTATCGCTTAAAACCTACCATATTCCCCTTGCATCTACAAGAAAATTACAAATAAGATTGACATCTCGATATCTCGATTAACATGAAGCATATGGAGAATAGGCGTTTGTAAAAATAGATTGTACAAGAGTAGAGAAAGTCATGTGAGTGTAACACATCAGATTTTTTGCATTCAGGGGGTATCAAAAATATATTTCCGGTGAAATCTCGATATTGAATTTTTTGGGTGGAATACAATACTTCCCCTACGTACTATACGTAGTACAGAAAGTAAAAATGTGTAATGCAGTATTTCCGGAAAGGTTTATCTCCTTTAAATGCAGTAGATAGTAAAATAAACTTTCGTAAAAATAATTTGTATAACCACTAATAAACGATAGAAAGTGGAGAAAGTCATGTGAATGCAACGCATCATCTTGTTGTTATATAGTTCGAATCTAGAGGCAATAAAACCCATCCAATTACTATACAAGTATACACCATCATAAACATGAAATATTCTAAACAATATTTGAAACAAGTCGACAAAACTTCATAGTCATTATAGCTGGAAGGTTATGGAATAATTCGGGGCCTCTGTCGGCGAAAATTAGAGTTGTGCAGGAACCTGCTTTATTGCAATTTTTGTCGGCATGCCCCAGCATGTAATATCTAGTAAGCAATGACCTCTTCTGTTCAACTAACAGACACAGTGGTTAGAGAGAGAGAGAGAGAGAGAGAGAGAGAGAGAGAGAGAGAATATAAACCCTCCACCCCCTCTCTTTCATTTTTCCTTCACTTGGCGAGCCTGTATGCCTGAGAACGCATATAAGTTCTTGTAAAGGGCTGTGGAATAGACATTGTACCAGCCTCTGGAAACAACTAGACTGAGCATTTTCAAATAAATAGCAACTCAAGGATTTTTTAATTTTTGAGCGTAAAGGACGTGAAGGGCTCCTTTATTCTCACCCCCAAACCAACACTGCTTCTAATTCTAACAATGTTCAAAGCATCATGTAACGGGAAATAGTCGTTGGGCGACATTTGTAGCGGGAAACGGTGCTATGCGCTATTTGTAGCGCGAAATCGTCGATCCTTGGGTCGTTGTCGCCTGTTGCAGTGTTCCTCTTCCTCGGCTATTGGTGCTCGTCGGTTGTTGAGTATTCCATTGCTAACTATATTTAATTATCAACTCTCAGGTTCCAGTGGATGAGGCAAGTTAAAAAATACACTGCAAGTTTCCCTTAATCAATGAAGTTTATTTCACAGTTTGAATAGTTATGGGTGGCTAGCTTTTCACATTATTATAATCCCACTATTTTAAATCAGTCAGGAGCCTAGCTATCTTCACACGCACCCCACCTTGCATCTGTAGCACCTCGTGTCGACGTGACTTCTCGATGAGTTATATTCAGAATAAGAGCGGGCTCTGAGGCTTTGCCTGCCCTTATATACGGGAGCCTAGTGACGCTCACTTCTGCGTTTAAAATGTAACGACGTTTCCTATTGGCCCTCAGGCCGCGTTACCCTGACATGTATGAGAATGTGTGGCTTCAGATCCGTGCGCTTAGGCGTCATCATGTAGCGTTGTACCGCTCGGTGACAGGTACGGTCTTTATGATTTCTTGGAATTCTGCTAGCTCGCCCGTATCTTACAATCAGCTCTGTACAAATGTTAGATGTTGAATATTTTAACATTTTAGTGAATTAAATTATTACTGTACAATTCTTATATGTACGATTCCCCCTTCATATATGTATAATATATCCCCTTTCAATTACATGTTATATATGTATAATTTACCTTGGTACTCTCTTGTGTTCAGATGTCGACCTCAGGACCGGTGACAATAGTAGTGCTTCTGACACTAATCGCTGCTGGTGAAGGTGCCAAAATCCTGGGAGTGTTTCCCTTGGTCAGCAAGAGTCACATGAACGTGAACTTGGCTCTTCTAAAGGAACTGGCACGAAGGGGTCATGAGGTTACAGTTTACAGCCCTTTTCCTGAGGACCAGTTCACGCCCAACTTCACTAGTCACGTCATCAGTTTCAGTCTACAATCCCCAACTAACGCAGTGGGTAAGTAAGAATTCGTATGCATTTCTGTACCCACTCTTTTACAAACTATTTTTAGAAAAGCCAATTCTTCTGTTTATTTAATGCTAAACGTTTACAGAATAGTAAATTATGATTATGACACGAGTGGATATTTGTTACACGAACGACAGGGACAATTTTCACGAGTGTTATATTAAGATTATCCACGACTTGGATACAACATTTAATGCAATATTAGCACTATAAACTTTAGCAAATAAATCGTGAAACACTTCAGTATCTATATGAGAGAGAGTCTTCATATATTATTGCGTCTCTCCTTGCAATTCATTTATTACCTGGCGTGTTGAACCGATAAAAGCAAGACCGCCACTTGATGCATTCCCTTCCTATGAAAGAACTAAGCAGGTGTTACGGACTGTGATGTAACCTATTATCAGCACAGAATGATAATTGAGGCAGTATTTTTAACACTTAAAGACTTTAATCAAATTATAAATCTAAATTTGAATAACAGCCCGCCTTAAAACAATATGTGTATGTAACAATATCTAAAAAGTGTATATTACAGTCATTGTATATGTTTATATTACTGTATACATGTGTAATAATGTTATGTGAATGTATTACGTAATTTAATAATGTAGGAGCTGTGATAATAAGTTAAAAGTTGCTAACAATGAGGTAACCTTGAGGAAATAATAAGTGAGGAAGTTTAAATGCTACTAATCATTATTAGAGCCGCAATAATGTAAATTTTGAGACAGTTTAAAAATAGCCAATCAACAACCAGAAAAAGCTTTAGTTAATTGAAGGTATTCTATTGGAGTAGGATTAGCCAATCAGAGACTTGAAATACAGAAATTTACAAGTTTAGACGGTTGACATCAATTCAGTTGCCTCCAAACAGTGCTCATAACCAGACGTGTTGCCTGCAGACAGTGATTGTAACCGGATGCGTGATGCGTCCTTGAGAGATTTTATACGTATTTTGAGTGAGACGAAAATAGTATACGCGTTAAAAAAGTGCAAGTATTAAATAAAAACATCTCACAGCTCTCTTTATATCAGTGAAGTGTTATTTAAATCGTATCAAGTATTAATAAAAGGAATGAAGTAAAATTATAATCCTTGTAAGCCTACATTCTTAGACGTACCAAAACCCTGCTAAGAGAAACGTGTGTCTAAAAACAAATACTGACGCAGCCGAGGCAAACATAAATATAATATCTAAGAAACAGTCAAATTACAAAGCTAATATTTTTTAAACTTGGGGCGAAGGCTACCGGAAACCGGGTACTATACGTGCGGTTGCAATTACTTCAAGTGTTCGGCTCCCCAAAAGTTTAAATATAATACATCATCTTTAAACTAACTTTCAATACGTAGCAGCAACTACCTACTTCAAATCGGCTTTTCATACGTAGCTGCAAATTACTGAAGCAAACATCTTTTCTTCAAATTGGCATGCATATGTGAAGCATAATAAAATAACTTCTTCATAATAAATTATAAATTCAGATCTCTATTATTCTGTATTTAATGATTACAGAGGTTTTTGCAGCTTCGTTGCTCAGATAAAAGAACACCACAAAATGATTTCATATTCTTTCTATAAGTCACGGCAACTTGGAATACCAGTATTACGTCGCTATGGGGAACACTCATTGCTATTGCTGGTACCCGTGCCATAATGAGTCAATTATGCACGATATTGAATACAGTAATAACCTGTTTATAATTTTGAAATTACATAGGATTTTCAATGTGTTGTGTATTTTCATATACAGGGCTTCTGAGCAATACACAGCACAGATAAATGATTTTATTGAGAGAGCCATGGCCGTGTGCACCATCCTCGTTAAACAAACCCTTCAGGGACTTTCAGCTTACCGCGGTAAGAATTTGACCGGGGTAATCATCACAGCGGTGCACCAATGTTCACCGCAGTTTAGGTGACCGTGGTTAACTGGTTGAGTGCACCGTTCATTTAGATAAAGTAGGTCGTATTGTTCTTTACGTTGTTTGCTGCTACGTATGAAAAGTCCAATTTTTAGATGCTGTATTAAAGGAGTTGTATTATATTTCAGCTGTTGGGGAGCCGAACTTGAAATTCGTTGCAATCGCACATATAGTACCCGGTTTCTGGTAGCCTTCGACCCAAGTTTAAAAAAATATTAACTTTGTAATTAAACTGTTTCTTTAAGTATTAAATATTTATGTTTGCCTCGGCTGCGTCAGTATTATTGTTAGAGACATGGAAGTCTTGGCAGGGTGTGATGCGACAAGAATGTAGGCTTACACAGATTTTAAGTTTTAATTCACTCCTTTTTATTAATCCTTGATACAAATTAAATAGCACTTCACTGATTCCTTTTGTGAGATTCTTTTTTTAACACGAATACTATTTTCGTCTCACACGAATACGTAATTAATTTCTCGAGGACACATCTCGCATCCAGTTACAAACACTCTCCACAGGCAACTGACTAGATTTCAACCATCTAAACTTGTAAATTTCTGTATTTCAAGTCTCTGATTGGCTATTCCTACTCCAATAGAATACCTGCATTTAATTAAAGCTTTTTCTGGTTGTTGATTGGCTATTTTTTTATAAACTGTCACTAAAATTACATTAATGCTTCCAAGAATCACAAATAACATTTAAACTCTCAAACTCCTTATTGCCTCAAGCTTACCTCATTGTTAGCAACGTTTAACTTATTCTCACAGTTCCTACATTATTAAATTACGTAATACTTTCACATAACATTATTAGACATGGATACAATAATATAAGCATATGCATTGACTGTTACATACATTTTACAAATTATTACATACACATATTGCTTCAAGGCGGGTTGTTATTGAATTTACTTATTATATAATGTAACTGAAATCATTTAAGTATTAAAAAATACTGACTCACATTGCAAGTAAACTCTACTGAACGCACCCGGATGTACATCATGTCATCTGTTTTTCACTTGTTCTACCTCTTTTCTGAAGCGCATACATGTGCAATGGAGGAAAGCAAAAGCAGACCCAAGTTTCTCTATTACGTTATTAAATTCAACATCAATTCTTAAGAAAAGATAGAAGGTACAGAGATAGAATCAATAACTTTAAGATGGACATGTGGGAAAAGCTGGCTTTACAATTGATAAGAAAAATATGCCGAACTATTATAGACTTTTTTCTTTCTTTCCACACTGACTAAATTCCAGCTAGCTTAGCCGATATTCACTGAAAGACTGGAAGAAAAAAGAAGAAAAAAACATTATTCCCAAACAAGATTCGAACCGGGAACCTCTTGAATAGGAGACGCAAACCCCGACACCAGAATGACGACTACAGGTTTCAGACTTCGGTACTGATCTCTTCGGATTACCGGATTCCTATATCGGTCCAATTAATGTACCTAATATTCCTGAAAATGTAATAATTGCACTAAATTCATGCATTACTCTCCTTATTTCTGCCTTGTTCTTGGAACTATTTTCAACTGATATAATTGTGATATGTAACGCCGTGACTGTGTGGATTTTCGTTACGTCTTGTCAGGATATTTAGGGCACCTGTGGCACAAAAAGGCCTTAAAGCATTAAAAATTTGAGGCAGTATTTTTAACACTTAAATTATTTCAATCTAATTATATAATATAAAATATAATAACAGCCCGCCTTAAGGCAAGATGTGTATACTACAATATATAAAATGTATCTAACGGCCATTGTATTATGTTTATATTATTGTGTACATGTTTAATAATGTTATGTGAATGTATTACGCAATTTAATAATGTAGGAACTGTGAGAATAGAGGCCGAAATTTGCTAACAATGAGGTAACCTTGAGGCAATAATGAATTGGAAAGTTTAATAATGCTACTAGTAATTCTTGGAAACAATAATATAATATTTAAAACAGTTTATAAATAGCCAATCAACAACCACAAAAGCTCAAAGTTAAATAAAAGTATTCTATTCGGAGTAAATTTAGCCAATCAGAGACGTGAAATGGAAAAATTTACAAATTTAAGCCGTAAACGGCAGTCGATAGACGGCAGCGTACCTGAGCAGTTCATTCGCTCGTACGTATCCAGTGTGAGACGAAAATTTATTACGGCGAGAATATTATAAACTTTACGTGTTAAAAAGTGCAAGTAATTAATAAATAACCTCACAGCTCTCTATATCAGTGAAGTGTTATTTAATCGTGTGAAGGGTTAATAAAAGGAGTGAAGTAAAAACTATAATTTGTGTAAGCCTAAATTCTTTAGCCGCATACCCCCTGCTAAGAGATACATGTTTCCACAAATTAATACTGACGCAGCCAAGGCAAACATAAATATATATAATATTTAAAGAAACATTCAAATACAAAGTTGATTTCTAAACGTAGGGGCGAAGGCCACCGAAACTTTGTACCATACGTGGGGCAGTTACTTCATCAAGTTTGGCTCCCCAACAGTGGAAATATAATACAACTTCTTAAATTGGCTTTCCAACAGTGAGGCAGTCAACTATCTCAAATTACAAAGTACATTAAAGTAACATTATCAGGATGTATTCACTGGCGAAAGTGAAATTTATGTATTCGTTTGAAATTCTAACCTATTCCGTTCAGCCATAACATTTCAGCACAAGTAAAGCTGGAAATAATCGACGAAAATCGGCCGTTCATAGCCGGTCAGTTTAACTGCGGTAAAATCCTCGATAAACTTTTACCGGCGTTGATGCACCACCACAAATGACCGTTTACCACGGTAAAGTCCATATTTTAACACGATTAAATCTTAATCGAGAATGCTGCACACGGACATTAATCCTTGAGAAAAAGTCTAACATTAATATATTAATAATAAAATATCGTCATGTTCCATGTAAATCATTTTTAGAAAAAGGATGGCGGGTGTGTGTGTCTGTGAAAAGCATAACTAAAAAAATGTCGGATCAACACCAAACTTGGTATTTAAGTTCAGTACCTTCCAAAGATGCCAACGAAGATTTTCAGGAATATTTCCCTATCCCAAACTACCCTTTACATGGAACATTTTAGATAAGTTTGGTTTTCTAAAAAAATAGCTCAAATAAGATTAAAATACCAAATATTAAATATATTTACATGAAAAATAAAATGCATATCTTGAATTTTCTGGGAATAGACTGTAAAATCCTCTTCATTCGGAAGGATTTTGTATAATCCTGTATAACTGATAAATGTTAAGCGACAGACGAAAGCGTACTAGACAAGAAATGCAGTTATCTTTAAAACACACAATAAATTTCAAATAACCTTTTTCTGGCATCACCCATTTTCAGATATCCATTATTAATGGTTCGAATTGTTCAATACTTAGCAATTCTTTTAAAGTCCTGTCAACATTCAGTTGTTTCTGACAATTCCATTGAAACAGTATGCAATTTTAAGGCTAGCGTATAGCGTCTAGGTCTTAAACATCTGACTGTCGTTGGGATTGGACAATGTTAATAATCGCTCCAGTGATAACCCGGCGGAGGGCGATGGATTTTTTCGGGCGTAAAGCCGGTGGTCCCGTGTCGTAGATTTACGGCACGTAAAAGAACCTCAAGCCTGATAAAGGGGCCTCTAAACAAAATTTCCGGTCTTTCACGCCCAATATAGAATGGGACGCTAAGGACCATAGCAGTTAAAGAGCGTCCATAAATAAAATTCAATTTAGCTCCAATGATCCGCGTTTAATTTTTTAAGGACGTAACATAGTTTTATTTACATGGCCATATATAAATGCTGTTAAATCAAATTTACATAAAAGGTGTGAGAAATGTGTGGCGGCAAAATGACATAATTTCCAATACCTTCTATGACGAAGGCATGTGGTTATTATAGTTAAAAGTCGCATGAGAAATCGATAGGAATCTCAGGGAATATGAAGATCCGACTCCGAGCGTGCTTCTCGTCTCATGAAAATTCCCGTTAGGCTGAACACGCATCCAAACAAAGGCTCTGTGTTCTGCGATGTAAAATTTTAAAGCCTAGCATAAACGTATAAACTAAGTCTGTTGCTCTCTGAGTAAAATACAGTGTAACGAATTACCTAAAGCATATGTATCTTTGATATTTGCAGGTCATAACACCCAATTCTTTGATTTTCAGGTGCAAACTCTGCCTTTAATTTCGTGGGTATGAATGTAGTAAAAACGATGTTGATGCTGTTGACAATGGGTGAGAAACTCTCTCAAACACTGCTGGAGGACGCAACAATTCAGAAGCTAATTCACTCCGATGATCATTACGACGTAGTCGTCCTTGATGCAGCGTTGACTGAATGTTTAATGGGATTTGCACATAAATTCAAGGCACGCTTGATCCAGATCTGTTCTTATGGAGGGTCGCCCTGGATGGATGAATGGTTCGGGAATCCTTCTCTCTATTCCCATGTCCCGGACGTCTTCCTTGGCTTCAGTGATAAGATGAACTTCTGGGAGCGCTTGCAGAACGCTTTGACTGGGGCAGCTTCTTGCCTTGGAAGATACTTCTATCATTTGCCCAGGCAGGAGGCTCTCATGAGGAACTACTTCAACCAGACCAAAGATCTCCCAAGTATATATGAGCTGGAGGCCAATACTTCGCTTCTGTTTCTGAACAGTCATTTCAGCATAAGCTTTCCAAGACCGCTGATGCCGAATATGGTCCAGGTCGGCGGGATGCACATCAAACCTCCAAAAAAGCTTCCAAAGGTAAAACCTTTTGCCAAATTTCTTGTTTCTTTGGTTCAAATACTTACATTGACTCGCTTGAAGGTTTATTTCTTCGGAACTATCTTTATATTTGTCAAAACATTATTTATTTTTGCTGAGTGTATTGTTTTCAATAATAAGAGTACTTTAAGTAAAGTGTAAATACGTTATATATATTGTCGTCCTACTGAAAACATTAAGTGCAATCTATTTGAGACCCCTATACATTAGGGGTCTTGGACGGAATATTCTCATGGTAATAAGACAGCACATGCAACATCCAATATTACTAAATCCTACTTATAAGATACTGAAGTCTTGTAAGTACACTATTCGGTAAAAGGTGACAGATAACACCATATATGAAGAATTTGTTATAGTATGTAGGAAACCATCATTTTCAAATATAACAGCGATATATTCTGTAGATTTTCCAAGGCCCACTACATTACGCGCCCATCCATTACGCCGCCAAGCAGGATATTTGAAGCCGATAATATACAGTTTTTCTAATTCTAAACAGACAGAGCAGTAAGTATCCTATGGGAAAGGCACATAATCGCGGAATTTTCAAAATTATTTTGGGCTAGAGGTTGAGTAATACTGGAGCAAATGGACATATTCACGGAGTCTGAAACCCACTTTGGTCAAAAGAGATTACCCAGCATATAATTCAGATAGTGCTTTGGTTTTAATTGCCACAGTCAATATCAAAATTTCTTCTAGTGAGGCGGTTCACTGGTTTTGAATGTCTCAAACGCTTCCTGAGAGTTTTTGCCGTTGAGTCCAACATTTGGTATCGTCAGACGAATCGGGTACTGGTTGAGGAAAGATGGTTTTTATTTTGCAGAGTTATATTATTTAATGTTACTTGTGCTAAGGTACCAATAACAAGGAAATACATTGTAGTCAAAGTTTAGTGTTGGTCATAAAGCAAATATATAATTCGGAGCGCATCTCTCTACAGGACCTCCAGGAGTTTTTGGACAGCGCCAACGATGGGGCCATTTACTTCAGCATGGGATCGGTACTGAGGGGTGCCGACTTCCCAGAGGAACACAGGAAGGTGTTCCTTCAGGTGTTCTCTAATCTGAAACAGAAAGTGCTTTGGAAATGGGAGGAGGATAACCTACCAGGACAGTCCAAAAACGTCAAATTGGGGAAATGGTTACCACAATCAGATATTTTGGGTGAGTACCTATTTCCAATAGCAAAATACATTCTCGTTTCTGCCTTGGTATAGTCAATGCAGCAAGTGAATTTTAATGAGTGCGTTTATAGGAATTTTTAAGTTATCTAAAGAGTTGGTTTTATTAAGTAAATGATGCGTGTTGAGAAACGCATTGTCTGCAGGTTTCTTGAGGAAGAGTTTATTGTAGACTCTGACGGAAGTGAACCCTAAGAGCGTGTTATTTAGCTCCACGTTTGGGAACCAACTTGAAGTAGATGGTTTGTTTACGTAATTTATTAAGCTTCACCCATTGAAAGCCAGTTTGAAGAAGTATTGTTCTTGGAGTTTACTTTGTTTAAGAAGTTTGCAACACGCTTTGGGCGTCGGTTTGAAGTTGTTGATTACGTAATAGTTACTGTTGTTACGCAATATGCTGCTACGTATGAGAAGCTGATTTAAAGATGTATTTTTGTTGTTACACTCCAAGTTTTACAGTATAATATTTAACTTTGTTATTAAAACTGCTTCTATATATTATTTATGTTTGAATTTGCATCGGCTGCGTCAGTAATGTTTGTAGAGTTATGTATCTTAGGCAAGGTGCGGTAGGACAATAATTGTAGACATACACAGAATTAAAGTTTTTAAATTCTCTTCTTTGTATTTTATCCTTTGCACATTTTAATAAAGCACTACACTTTTAAGAGCTGTGAGATTCTTTAATACTTACACTTATGGACATAATTTACGATTCACACGTAATATTTCTGAGGAAAACACATCTTCCATCTGGTCGCTACCAAGGTTTGCCAGCAACTGAACACATTTCAAGCGTTAAACCCATAAGCTTCGGTATTTCAAGTCTCTGATTGGCTAATTCTAGTCCAATAGAATATCTGCATTTTACTTAAAGCTTTTTCTTTGCTGTTGATTGGCTAATTTTAAACTGTTACTGAATTTACATTATCTTTGCTCTAATCATGACTAATAACTTTCAAACTCTCAAACTCCTTATTGCTACAAGGTTACCTCATTATTACCTCATTGTTAGCAACTTAAAACTTATTATTCTCACAGCTCTTACATTATTTAAGTATGTAATGTATTCACGTAACACTATTAAACATGTTTACCATATTAATAAGCATATGCAATGACTGTTACATACATTTAAAAACAATTATTACATACATGTTGTTTCAAGGCGGGCTGTTATTGAAATTACTTATTATAAAAATACAATTGAAATTATTTAGGTATTAAAATACTGCCTCAACCCTTGCAGCTACCGAGACATTTACGTAAGACAACCACATGTACCAGTTTTTTAAAATTATATATTCCGGTCTCCAAATAACTGCTGTGTTTATCTCGACAATTACTGGTAAACCGTTTCAGAGAGAATTAATAACTGTGCTTTCAGCTTGAAGTGCTATCTAGAGAAACACTGCCGTATTAAAGAAAACACTTTCACCGCCGCCTGGGAGTGAGAAGCAACAGCTGCCCAATATTAGCTGCCGTCTGTATTTTTCTCATGTATTTTGGTAGCAGTTGTTATAAAATACAAGAGCGAACTTCGAGCAACAACGATGTTAGAGCCGCAACACAAATTTATTTTCATGTAACGGTTTTAAGTTCTGAGTTAAAGGCTAAAAGTAATGACTAACCACTAATGCCTAAGGGTCATTTCTGTAAAAAGGTTTAAACTTGGTAAAAACTAAAAGGATTTAACACAATCAATAAGTTTAAAATAAGCTCTGAGTATTTCTTCTGGTGTTTAATTTAAACACCATTTGTTACTTAAACTGAAGGGGCTGCAATGGATTAATTATCATGTTGAAAACCAGTGAGCAAACAACATGAATTAAGAATATGCCTGAAGCATATAATTTCATTGCTGTTCATGAAACACTGCTTTTACTTTCTCTACATAGTAAGTATGGGAAGTATGGTATTCCACCCAAAAGTTCTATACCGAGATTTCGCCGGAAATATATGTTTTGAGACCACCTGAATCCTAAAAGAAAGCATTTTTGGAAAAATGTCCGTGTGTGTGTGTCTGTCTGTCTGTGAACACCATACCTCAGAAACGAACTGTCGGATAAACACCAAACTTGGTATTTAGGTTCAGTATCTTCCAGAGATGCGACACAAAGGTTTTCAAGAAAATCTCCCCACCCCAGATTACCCTTTACGTGGAACATATTTTCGAAAATTTTAATTTTCTCAAAAACTGCATTAACGATTTTGATTAAAATATCATATGTTTAAGATATTTTTATGACAAACGAAATGTATATCTCGAATTTTCTAGGAATGTCTCCAAAAGTATTCTTCATTGTGAACGACTTTTGCATAACTGGTAAACCATAAGAGATAGACAAAATTTTACTACACAAAAATGTAGATCGCGCTGAAATACACAATTTATGTCATATACATTTTTTGTTGTTGAATGAACCATTTTCGAGATATTGCTTATTATTCCCTTAAATTTTCCAATACTTAATACTTTTTCTCAATTGGTAATTCGTTATTCAGTTTTTTTATGTACTGGACATGCAAAGAGATTGGAATGCTCCACATAGCAACCAGCGCTTAAAATATTTGACTATCGCTTAAAGCCTACCAATTCCCCTTGCATCTACAAGAAAATTAGCAATAAGATTAACATCTCAATTAACATGAAGCATATGGAGAATAAGCGTTTGTAAAAATAGTTTGTACAAGAGTAGAGAAAGTCATGTGAGTGTAACATATCAGATTTTTTTGCAATTATTTTAATTGTGTGTTATATTATGCAAGACATTTGCCGCGTGTTGATGTAATCGGAATCTACCAAAAATGCATTTTCTAAAATGGTTTACGCTTGCACGAATGATTGTAAGCCTCGATAACTTCACTTTCAGATCAGATATCTGGACAGGGGTTTATAAACAAAATATGATAATATGGTGCACATCTGTCTAACACGCTTTCTTATATCCTGTTTGAATGTTGATTTATGCTAGATTTATAATTTGGAAGGTTAGATACTGAGGCAGTATTTTATATCACAACACTGTAAATGCCAGAGTGGTTGTAGTGTAAATTAACATTATTGTATGACAATGATTTGAGATGTCTGTTAGCTATAAGTATTGTTAGGAAATAAGTTTACACGGCCTCACTGAAACTGACAATAGGAGCGGGTAACAATGAAGCGATGGGGTGAGTTGTTTATCAATTAGAAGAGACAAACAAATAAAGTCAGGGTAGCGCGCCTTTCTTTAGAAATGGAGGGAATATCTTCCCTAGAGCATATGTGTTTGTAATTTTGATTGGCTTATAAAATAGACGCTAATGTTGGCGCGATTTATTAGCCACTAGCAGCTCTATTATAATGTTTAGGCATATCGGGGTGAGTGAGTATAAATTCTTGAGCCAGAGGCAAGTATCGCGCAGTTCTACAGAATCATTCACAAGGTAAACGTCGCGCAGTTCTAAGAAAACTCTCTCGCGAGTTACACGTCAGACAGTTCTAAGGAAGCATTCACGAAGTACACGTTACGTTACAAAATGTGAAATACGCGAATTAATAGTGCGCGGCAAATAAGTGATTGTAGTTACGTTCGAAAATATAACAGTTTCAGTCAGGCGTGTATCAAGATTAAATATGTGAAATTAATTAAGTGTGACGGCAATAAAAGTGTAAAAACAAATTCTTTTATCAGTGTTATCTTTTAGTAACAACTCCTTTCCGATTGCACACCCTGTTCAAGAGATATTTGCTCGACTGAGTAATAATAGCTAGCCGGAGGACAAAGAACCCAAAATTCAAAATAGTAAAACAATAACAGGCGCTCAGCAAATAAGATAACACGAACAGATACCGCGACAATACAAAGATGGAAACTGTTGGTAAAGCTGATAAAGTTGAAGAGTTTTGATTTTAAGAAGGTTCTTATCTTAAAAAGTTTTGTAAATAGCTCAAGACGTAATCATTTGATTAAGATATAACTATGTGTTGCAGCTCATCCGAATATACGAGTGTTCATCACCCATGGAGGACTACTGAGTTCTCAGGAAGCCATAGCGAGGGGGGTTCCTGTAATAGGGATACCTATATTTGGCGATCAGCATCTGAACATGAAAAGGGCAGTGAGAAAAGGATATGGCATTCTTCTAGCTTATGAAAACATCTCAATATCTTCACTTTCTTGGGCTCTGGACGAGGCTCTCCATAATCCAATGTGAGTATAGGGAATTTCAGTTTCAATCTTTTCTGCATTAATTACAATACCAAGTGGTCAGGGTATACTTCGTCCGGCAGAGCGCTTAACCTGACGCGAGTGATTAATTCAGAGACTTGGGATTACTATTCCACCGGCTGAACGCGGGAGTAGATGCAGTGGCTTGAGGGTCATATGTCCCATATGTATACGATGGTACAATAATAGACTCGCTCTTCAGATCTGATTCCAGTGATTATCAACTGTGGAGAATGTGTACCTATAAAGTTTATGGAGTAAATCCCTTTACACTCGACGTGGGTTCCCAATATTTCGGCTCTAAAAATTCTCTAGCGTTAACAATGTGCTCAAAAGGCACTTATGGGCACTATTTATATTTTGAGCCTTGGCATCCCTGAATGTTGTAGGTGCCATCTGACGTTTCCAATGGAAAGTTTGACATTTTTGACCATAATATACTTCAAACATGTTGTCAATAGAGCGTCATTTGTTTTGTTTACACTAACTTGAAAATTGTGTGTCAAGAAAAACATGGAGATATTTCGTTAAAATGTTCCTGTAATGATTTATTACAACTTTAGACGTGGATTATTAAGATAAGAGTGCATCGATCAACTAACTTCCACATTTGGCGACGAAGCTCCATCCTTTGCCACTGTGAAACGCTGGTATAACGAAATTAATCGTGGCCGCCGTTCGCTCAATGTTGAAGTTCGTGAAGGTCGTCCAAAATTAGTTGTTGTGCCAGAAAACATTGATGCTTTGCAAAAATTAATAATGAAAGATGGTCAAACGACATTTTGTGAGATTGAGGCAACTCTAGGCATTAGTTCCACCAGAATATATAAAATATTGCATGGTTATTTAGCCGTGCAAAAGGTTTGCTCTCGTTGGATCCCATATAATTTGACGCAATCTCAAAAAGATGCTCGTGTCGATTGGTGTACAAAAATGCTCAAGAAATACAATGGCGGTACCTCAAAAGACGTATATAAGATTGTAACAGGTGACGAATCGTGGATCTATGCTTATGAGCCGGAACGTAAACAGCAGTCGACTGTATGGGTGTTTCAAGATGAAGCAAATCCAACAAAAGTTGTTCGCACTCGAAGCACTTCGAAGCAAATGGTCGCCTGCTGGCCATGTGGCAACAGTGCCTTTAGAGGAACTTAAAAGGTCAATGCCGAATTGTACACAACCATTTGTTTGCCGGAAGTCTTCGGTGAAGTAAGGAAAACCAACAAGAACCGTAGGATCGTTCTCCATCAAGACAATGCGAGCGCATACACATCTCGTCTAACAACAGAGTATTTGAAGGCTCAAAAAATCGAATTAATGGGTCATCCGCCATACAGTCCTGATTTGGCACCCAATGACTTCTTTTTGTTCCCGAACATCAAGAATAAACGGCGTGGACAACGATTTTCGTTGGCAGAAGAAGCCGTTGATGCCTTAAAAAACCATGTTTTGGAGGTGTCTCAAGAAGACTGGAATAAATGCTTTAACAAATGGTTCAAACGGATGCAAAAGTGTATTGATCATAAAGGAGAATATTTTGAAAAACAATAAGGTGGTTTTCAATTAGAAATTACTTTGTGTTAATTATTAGGCTCAAAATATAAATAGTGTCCCTCGTATACACGTAAAAGAGTCGAACACTTATGTAACAAAAGCGTTAAAATATTTATATTTTTACCTATCACTGCATGAACGGATTCGTATAGCAGTGCCTAGGGAGGGGCGGGCTCCTTGTCGCGCCATTCAGGAGACAGCCATTAAAAAAGTGTTATATACCACTGTAATTTCATGACATTTATGCTTGAATGAAGTACTTGTAAAAATTCCAGCTGGAATTTAATTATACCTGAACAAAAACATGTAGGACTACAACACATTTTAACTCATCAGGAGACATGGCTTGAAATCTCCTTTGCTAAGAACATTTTTTTGAGAAGCTTAAAATTTCTAAGCCTAAAAAGCAACTCAAACGGTTACACGATAGGCTTATGATTTACATACTGCTAAAAATGATAATATTTATTATTGCAAGCATTAGGAATAGAACGAAGTCACGAAATCATATGTCCTCAATTATTATTATTAGATAATATAACACAATTTAAATAACTTCTGCAACATATAATAATCGACGCAAAAAGGTTTCATATTTCCAAAGCTGCCAAATAAGTTATCTTATAAGACGTGAAAAAGCCAGCGAACCAGCGTCACGTTCCCTATTTGGGGAGTTCAATTATAACTGCTTAAAGTGGCAATATGGAAACAATAGCTATTCTTAAAGTAGTAGGTATATTTGTGTAATCGCTCCTGTCTTAAAAACCAACTTGATGTAAACATATGTATGACATTATTAACTAGCCGCCGATACATGGGAAACCGAAACATAATGTAACATATAATGCCTTAATTATATGCGATTAACTGTGGGTTTTCAAGAAGTACAGGGTTATTCAAAAAGAAGGAACACAATTTACATATTTATTTCTAATGAACGACAATAGATGGCGACACATGCGATACATCACTGAATAGAAAAAAGTTCAAAGTTTTATATTATGTGTTCAAAATGAGTACCATTTGTTATGCGAGGACGACCAGTGGTTTTCCGTTTGTATACGCAACCATCTTCTACGAATTTATTGTATCGATTGTAAATTTTTTATGACGAGGCGGCTCGTTGTTGAACTTAAAACAAAACGCACTTTGCAATGAAACATTGGATCCACTCTTTGCATACTGCAGCATACAAAGCTACTTTTTCTGTGGCGTCGCCATTTTCTCGTAAACAAACACAGCGCCGCTGTAGGCACTGAATGGAACAAATAGGTGGGGCTTAAAACTTTGAATTTTCCTCTCTTCAATGGTGTGTCGTATGTGTTGCTATATATTGTCATTCATTAGAAATACATATGTAAAATTTGTTCCTTTTTACTTTCTCTACTACGTATAGTAAGTAGGGGAAGTATTGTATTCCACCCAAAAATTCGATACCGAGATTTCACCGGAAATACATGTTTTGAGACCCCCTGAAGCCAAAAAAAGCATTTTTCGAAACATGTCCGTGTGTGTGTCTGTCTGTGTGTGTGTCTGTGTGTCTGTGAACAGCATAACTCAGAAACGAACAGTCGGATAAACACCAAACTTGGTATTTGGGTTCAGTATCTTCCAAGGATGCGACACGAAGGTTTTCAAGAAAATCCCCCCACCCCAGAGTACCCTTTACATGGAAGATTTTTCGAAAAGTTTAATTTTCTCAAAAATGGCTCTAACGATTTTGATTAAAATATCATATGTTTAAGATATTTTTATGACAAATAAAATGTATATCTTGAATTTCCTGGGAATGTCTCCAAAAGTATTCTTTATTGTGAACGACTTTTGCATAACTGGTAAACCATAAGAGATAGACAAAAGTTTACTACACAAAAAATGTAGATCGCGTTAAAATACACAATTTATGTCATATACAGTTTTTTAGTTGAGTGAACCATCTTCGAGATATTGCTTGTTATTTCCTTAAATTTTCCAATACTTGTACTTTTTCTCAAATTCGTTATTCAATTTTTTATGTCCTGGATATGCAAACAGAATATAATGCGCCACATAGCAACCAGCGCTTAAAATATTTGACTATCGCGTATAACCTACCATGTTCCCCTTGCATCTACAAGAAAATTAGCAATAAGATTGACATCTCGATATCTCGAGTAACATGAAGCATATGGATTGTAAAAATAGTTTGTACAAGAGTAGAGAAAGTCATGTGAGTGTAACACATCAGATTTTTTTAATAATCCTGTATATTAATCATAGTTCGACATTTTTATTAATATGAAATAGTAAATCGCATGGGCAGTAAAACTAAAGAAGGTTGTAGCTTTCATTTAATTCTGTTTGGCGTCGTTCACCCCTCTTCATGATGAGCAGTCAATAAAATTGAAATAGTGAAACATTCTAAAGGTAAGCCGTTAAACGTAGAAAAAATATGTTGAATGTCTTTAACAAAGTAATGTAGGAATATCCAGCTGTCTTTGTGAATAACATTGCGGACGTTACTGGTGCTTCCAAGTGGCGCGTTACATGCGCGGGTAAAGAACTAAAGGAAACGGGAGCGTTGTAGATACTAAGTAATAAAAGAAATAGGCATAAGCCAGAATTATAAAAAGCAGATGACTTTACCAAATATATTATTCGTAGTAAAATCCATTGGTTTTCTTCACTAACCAAAGCCTACCAAAGTCTTATTTCTTAAAAAATAATGCTACTCTGCCTACCTTTTTAGGAATCCACTTTCATAAATTAATACCATAAATTCCATTTAGGTTTTTTAAGAGAGGGTGAATACAATTATTGATAGAGAGGATATTGGTGGTGTAGACCTTTTCCCAATAGTGACGCAGTTACAGATTAATGCAAGTTTTATTTTAATGATACGGGATTTAATTTCGCCTAAGCTTTTATTTAGGTTCTATTATTATTATGATTATTACTTGAACAGTACACCATTCTATTGCATTATAAACACAGACATAAATCCATATGGACTTTGTTTATGTTTCTTCCTCATAGTTGATACGGACGCAGGCTAACGTTTTATTTACATCAAGTCCGGTTCTAAGGTTCGAACAATCCTACTGTAATTTATTCACAGAGAAATCTTTGCTACTAAAACCTTCTTTGTTCCCAGATACACGCAGAACGTGAAGAAGATGTCGAGGTTGTACCAAGACCAGCCGATGACTCCCTTAGAGACTGCTGTATATTGGACAGAGTATGTCCTACGTCACAATGGTAGCTTGCACATGCGCTCTGCTGCATTGGAGCTACACTGGTACCAGTACTACTTGCTGGATGTGATCGGGTTCCTGGCACTGGGAGCTATAGGCTTCCTGCTGACCACCTTCGTTCTGCTTAGGGCTCTGTACAGGATGTGCACGAGGAAGTCTGAAGTGACAGTGTCACAGATAAAGAAGAGGAACTGAAAGCGTAGCAGGGGAGGGAGTGAAAATGGAAAATTTAAGTTAATTTTTAATGTTCAGACTATACCTGGTTGATCTTATATTTACAAAAAGGGAGGAAAATGTCCAATATATATAAAAGTGCATGAGTAATAGGGCGAAGCGTAAAGCGGTCAGTGCAAAAGGCGCGTCATGTATGTTACATATGACGCGTCATGATATTCACTCTTGTGCAGTATTAATTGGAATAAGTATGGGTAGTTTTAATGATGAAGGGCTGTTTTCCGCTACAGCGGCGAATCAAAGAGGAAGACAGATGTCGATTTATGACATGACCCAGGATATGAATGCAACAACTTCTTGATTTGCAGACACACGGCTTCTTTATTCTCATTTTTCTTGAGAAACAGAAAATAGATAAATGCTTTACCGACTCACGGAAGCTTCAACGATTCTTTGAGCTTATCAGATGCTATTTAAGAAGCAAAGTATCACATTGCGTCAGGCAATATATTGTGTGAAAACTATTTAATGTCTCAATTTATAATAAAACTTGTCTAAGTTTATATAATGTACTGGGATTAGCTGGAATACGCGGATGAGAAAGCTGGGACTGACTCGTAAGAGTTATGGGTTGAATGATCTCTCTCTTTTGGAGCCTAGCTTGAGCTTTTGCTCGAATGGAGTCCGTTCAGCTTACATTTATACAGAATTCCCTGTAGCTAACATACCCAGAATTTACAGTTTGTTAGAAAAACTTAAACAGACTGGATGTGTGTTAGACACAACCAATAGTCCTAATCGAGGAAAAGTTGATGAGATAGGCGATGTCGAGGAGGGAAGTGCAGGAAAATCGCTGTCTTGCACTGCACCTTGTTTTTGATAAAGTAAAATAATTGGCTCCCTCTCTAAGGTTAAGTTCATGTGATTAGTATCTGTGGCAAATGTTTAAAGATAAAGTTTTTTTTGAGTTTATCATATGCTCGACGAATTAAAAGACAGTATCGGTAGGGGTTTTCCATTATTTCGGCTGCAGGAATTTGTTCGAGTGTTGAACAATGTGTTCAACAGGTGTCAGGCTTGTATAGACCAGAAAAGATTATTTCGAACACCTGTTATAACGTAAGATAGCGTCACTTTTTCGCCGTTAGCATTATGTAGGGAAGAAACGGGGGCTGATTCTCCGCTACTGCACGAACGGATCCGTATAGCAGTACCGAGATAGTGGCGGGCTGAGAGTCGCGTCATTGAAGAGAAACCTGGTATTTTATTTAATAAGTTAACTGTTACAATGTGTCTCACTGTATGGGTGGATATTATTAACTTCAGTGTTGCAATGTGTATTGTAATGATGGATCAGAATAAAACGAGTCTTGATACTGGCTAAGATAACTTTTGTTTTAAGGTAAAAAAAAACACAGAATTAATTTAATGACTACGGATGATGAATGAAAGTATTACAATGAGTTGACAATTGAACTAGGCACCTATATAGTTCTCAATATCTGCTTCAACCAAATACAAAAAAAACTAAAATACGACACTTTTTAATTATGTGGCTTTTTCCGCCGGACAACGATAGGGCGAAATATGCATGTTAGGATATGCATGTTAAAAATGCATAGCCATACTGACAATGGGTTGAGCTCTACAAAATACTACCCCATAATATGCTACACAAATGTTACCACTAGTTCTGAATGTGGCACTACATACTGTGGCGCATCATTCGGTATTAATAGGTATTGTCATTCCAGGCACATTATTGCGTCTCATTGGCGACAGCATTGTTGGGACAATGTAGTATTTATTTCGGTTTGTGTTTGAATTTCCGTCTGACGTGACACTCTCCGCCTCTGGCTGGCGAGCCTAGCCAGAGTTGGAGAGAGTCGTCCTCTGTGGTGTAGTGGTTACCATGCTAGCCTCTTATTGCGGGTTCAAACCCGGCGGAGGGCGATGGATTTTTTTCGGGTGTAAAAATCCTTAGCATGGCTTCCTTCGGAAGGTAAGTAAAGCTGGTGGTCCCGTTTCGTAGATTTACGGCACATCAAAGAACCTCAAACCTGATAAAGAGGCCTCTGAGCAAAATTTCCGGTCTTTCACGCCCAATATAGAATGGGACGCTAAGGAGCATAGTAGTTAAAGAGCGTCCATAAATAAAACTCAATTTAATTTTTAATTTAGAGTTGGGGAGAGAGAGGGTGATAGATGTTAGCGTTACTTCTTTGTGTGTGAGAGTCAGTCTGAGAGTTGGTATGTAAGGTGTAGGTTGCGTGTGTGAGGCATCTACCCTCAATCCTTTATTCCCCTGTGTGTGTAATGTAGAACCACAAATTATTTTATTAATAAACTAAAGGTAATGAAGTGAAATTTGTGTAATAATTTGTTACAAAACCCCACGCCTGCATTGGAATGTGAACATATAAGTCCTGGTCCTCTCGCTGTATCTGTAGCTACGTTCCCCCATGTGCATGTTGGGGTGATTAAACTTTAACATCTTGCTGGAAATCTTTTGGCCCTCACCCCAGCATGTAACAACACTGTGAAGAAGATACCATTATGGTATGCAGCTGCTACCAGATGCACATACGTATGCTATACGTATACTGTTTTGGATTTATATACCCATGCACAGGAATAATAATTCTCTATCAATAGATGCTTCATATCAGATGGTGTTATGTTACTTTCGTTGTGTCCGTACTACATTTTAACCCTGCATATGTTGCAGGCGCCAGCAACGCGAAAAACTCACATAAGCGCGTGTTAAAGTCGTTTGCGAAACGCCATAAGCAAAGAATGGGCAGTTAACACCAGCGGCGGCTCGGTTACAGGCCACACAGGCACGTGCCCTTTGAAGCAGAAAAACGCGCCTGGCAATTATTTATATATACATATATAATAAATATAATAAATAAATAGAATAAATACACATAAAATTAGTCATACTTGTAGCATAAGGAATGAAATATCAAAAGAGCTAAAGTTTGCGGAAGGGTAGACCGGAACATGTAGCTGTTAAAAGAGCTCGACTATAACGGGGCACACCGGAAAGGTCTTCTGCCTTTTAAGAATTCTGCCGAACATGTGGCGTTCTGAACAAAGACAGAACATTCCAACGCGACTTAGAGGCACCAAGACGTACGTGTTTAATCGGTCTCCAAATTCACTGAAGCGGATAAACCAACGCTAGAAATGAGCGACAGGCCATAAAATATTCCCAGATTGAAAATAGTAATTCACACTAGTCTGGGTAGGAGAACCGCCAATAAGAATTAAGCGTAGAAAAGAAAGCAGCAAATAACCGACATGATAAGTCACGTGGTTAGGGTACCAAACCAAGTCGCGTAGAAAATGGGCGTGAAATAGAAAACGATCCTAGACAGAACGAGGTAGGAGCTGCGAAGACGAAGGGACACTCTCGTTCCGACCGGCATCATGTTAAAACGCTAAGTGTTGCATTTCCGACGTAGTGGTCAGCAAAGTAACTTAAGTCTACATTAACAAAGTTCACGTATAGCGTCGTGCAAGAGAATAAGTAATAATCATAGAAATTAGCGTGTTATAGCGAGGAACGACAACCCATCATCGAGACATAGCATAGGTGACAGCGACTTAGTAAATTATCATAACTGTAGCGATTGGCTTGTGTGTGCGGCACAGAGGGAGTGTGCTTTTGCAAGAATAAAGTGACCAGCAACCGATGGTCGTCTACTGGCTACCTGCGTCTTCTTTGCTTGTATACCTGAGATAAGAATCCTTCCCCGGTCCAACATCACATTATCACTGAGAGGGGAACGAACTCATGAGGGGCTAAGAACTTACGACCAAAACACACGCCCCGGCAGCCACAACGAACCTAATAACCCAACCATACCACACCAATAGCACCCAACTTGTTTTAAGCCGTACCAACGAGTCCAATCCAATAATACCACACCAAAATGACGCCCAACATATCAAGACTTTTGTCATTTATTTAAAGTGTCGTCGCTATTCAGTTTTTTCTTGTGGTAAAGGAGAAATACTACCACACCACCTTCCTTTAATCTTGAGTCATAATAGTAGATTATGATACAAGGGGTAAAAGTAGGGATTTTGTGCGAGCAAAATCAAATCACATTTAACACGTGTGACATATACACTTGTTTAGATAGCCCTCGAATTTGTAAAATACCAATAATATTATATTGGTTCCTGAAACTACCAGTGATCATGTCTAGAACGCGGTACTTGAAACGAGAAATGAAGTTAAAAATCGAAATGTCAGATGTTTTGAATGATTCGCTAGCAGTCAATTTCAGTTAAATTATTTTCAACATGTTTTGTCTTACACCAGGCAATAAAGCGATCAAATGCTATATCATATTACTTTCTGGATTTTTTGGGGTTAGTGCATCTAGTGTTATTCTTTCTGGTACTTCTGTAATTTCACCTGTCTCTTTCATTTCAGTTTCTTCTGAATTTATAATTTCTACCATTTAATCTTTATGTTTAGATAAAAGAATAACGTTTTGGACCAAAGAAAGCAGAAGGCAGCCAGTATAACGTATAGGTTAACTCTGCAACGAATTGTGATAGTTTGAAGAATGAAGAAAAGTAAGGTAAGCTGAATTACTTGGTCTTCAAAAATGATGTCATACTTCTCCTACAGGTGTCACCCTACGTTATCCTGTAGTAAAGTTCGCTATATTCATATACATATATAGGGAACTTTATCCTCTAGCTGCATGTGGTTTCCAAATATAAACAAAACACATGAATAACAAATATCGCGAACGACAGCACATACCGCTAACGTTAGCGAGGGAAGCGAGCGTGCTCAGGTTTCTGGTTCACGGCAGGTTAGGTTAGGTTTAGTTTTTCTTTATATCAACTTAGGTTTCTGATTCTCGGGTGGTTAGGTTAGATTTAGTGTCTTTTTATGTAAGCTTAGGTTAATTAGTAACCAGTGCTTACACCAAAGCACGCGAGCGAAACGAGCGTGCGTTCCTAAGCTTAGGTTTCTGATTATATTATACACGTTTGGGTTAATTCCTTCGTCCAGACAATTCTAACTAAATCAACTCTTCATTACTGCGTTCCTTAACGATGTTTATGATATACGCTTAGGTTTCTAAATTCACGGGTTTAGTTATATGTATACACTACGTGATCAAAAGTATCGGGACACCTGGCTGAAGATGACCTACAAGTTCGTGGCGCCCTCCATCGGTAATGCTGGAAGTCAATATGGTGTTGGCCGACCCTTAGCCTTGATGACAGCGTTCACTCTCGCAGGCATACTTTCAATCAGGTGCTGGAAGCTTTCTTGGGGAATGGCAGCCCATTCTTCACGGAGTGCAGAACTAAGGAGAGGTATCGATGTAGGTCGGTGAGGCCTGGCAGGAATTCGCCGTTCCAAAACATCCCAAAGGTGTTCTATAGGATTGAAGTCAGGACTCTGTGCAGGCCATTCCATTACTGGGATGTTATTGTCGTGTAACCACTCCGCCACAGCCCATGCAGTATGAACAGGTGCTCGATCGTGTTGAAAGATGCAATCGCCATCCCCGAATTCCTCTTCAACAGTGGGAAGCAAGAAGGTGCTTAAAATATCAATGTAGGTCTACACTGTGGTCGTTCCACGCAAAACAAAAAGCGATGGAAGCCCCCTCCAGGAAAAATACGACCACACCATAACACCACCACCTCCAAATTTCACTGTTGGCACTACACACGCTGGCAGATGACGTTCACCGGGCGTTCGCCATATCCACACCCTGCCATTGGATCGCCACATTGTGTACCGTGATTCGTCACTCAACACAACGTTTTGCCACTGTTCAATCGTGCAATGTTGACGCTCCTTACACCAAGCGAGGCGTCGTTTGGCATTTTCCTGCGTGATGTGCGGCTTATGAGCAGCCGCTCGACCGTAGAATCCAAGGTTTCTCACCTCATGTCTAACTGTCATAGTACTTGGAATGGATCCTGATGCAGTTTGGAATTCCTGTGTAATGGTCTGGATAGCTGTCTGCCTATTACTCTTTACGATCCTTTTCAAATGTCGGCGGTTTCTGTCAGTCAACAGACGAGGTCGGTCTGTACGCTTTTGTGCTGTACATGTACCTTCATGTTTCCACTTCACTATCACATCAGAAACAGTGGACCTAGGGATGTTTAGGAGTGTGGAAATCTCGCATAGACTTCTGACACAAGTGACACCCAATCACCTGACCGCGTTCGAAGTCCGGAGTTCCACGGAGCGTCCCATTCTGCTGTTTCACGATGTCTAATGACTACTGAGGTCGCGGATAATGAGTACCAGTCAGTAGGTAGCAGCACAGTGCACCTAAGATGAAAAACGTATGTTTGTGGGGGTGTCCGGATACTTTTGATCACATAGTGTATATATAATTACTTTGAGATTCTCTACATATTCAATTTCATCGATTCAGTAAGTATTAAGTCAACAAGAATGCATTAGTCCAACTTTTCGTATTTGAGTTACGTATGCTGTTCAGAGAAGATTGACGGACACGTAGGTTTTTTTCTAAAAATAGTATTTGTTTTATTCAGGAAATCTCAAACGTGTATTTCCGGTGAAATCTGGCTATTATAATTTTACGTGGTATGCGGTGCTTCCAGTAGAGAAAGTAAAAATGGGGGGGGGCGGCTTTAGTAATGAAAAGAACTTCAGAGACTATTTATAGAAAATTCCAGATAATAAGATTCAGCAGGATCACAGAACTTCACATCTCGGAAGTGAAGTGATTTTTCTGCTGACCAGCGCATAGATCAAACGAGTTCATCGGATGATTTAAAGTCCTTGACGTTCTGTTGCAGCTAATTAAAGCAGAATGTGCTTAATTATTTTTCTTAGACAAACGAGTTGGCTGAGCAAAGAAGAAACCGTTATCAGTGAGGATTACTGGCAACCTTTATCATGCTTAGTCTCTTTTATAAATAGCAGCATTGTTCTACATTTTCATACTAGACGTAAGTCAAGAAAGGTAGGTTGTTATTTGAGATACTCGATTCTAAAACAGGGCAATATTTTGTAAGTGTTGTTTGTGTGTCCACGCGTCCAAAACGAAGGTTCTATGGTTATGTAGGCTCGCTTTGTGAATGAACAAGACTACAGAAAACCTGATGGATAAGTTATATTCGGACAAAAGACTGTGTTACCATAATTGTTTTTGCTACAGCTTTAAAGCATAGGAATATCACATGAGAAGATAACGTTCTTCATTAAATGAACGCTGTGGTAGCGTGGAGATAACGGTGTTTATGCCCCAGCCCTCATGGATTTGGTTCAATTACCGATAGGTAGAAATTGCCTTGGTGGGGAGTTTTTCTGGAGTTTTCTCTCATCCTGTAACTCCCAGCGACAGGAAAACCAGAAAGTTGCGCACCATTCAGTAAATACAATACATCCTGTCTAGTAAGAATATATATGTATATATATATATATATATATATATATATATATCCTCTCTCTCTAATGTGGATATACTGCAGTACAGCCGCGATCGTGAGGTAAACATGGGGCATAGTTATCTTTATATGATTGGTTATTATCTAGAGATAGTTTTCATCCAATGAAATCAGTCTGTTAACTAATCATTGCTCGCATTTACATGCTATACATACACGGAACATCAATTTAGAATTGTAGTACATTGTTGTAACATATACAGTGCGATCATTTTATGGTGAGGCCACGGATCGGGCGTATGCCTACTACGAACACTGTCTATCCGTAACTCCCAGGTTGGTTACTCGTGAGTGATAGTAACATGTATCATAATTACCTACTAACCCTGTTATAAGTGGTATTGGAAGTGGTGTTCATTTACTTAAAGACATTCTTGGCATCTTCGAATGTTCATAATGTTCGTAATATTCATAATTTCTGTTTTTATATTGTCCTTAAGTTCGTCTATGGTGTGGGGATTATTCCTATAAACCTTTTTTAGTGAAAGAATTACGATATCACTGCAGTACAGCGTGCTATGCAATTAGCTGGCCTGTGTCCTCGCCTTAAAACACCCGCTGTATTTAACCGAGCGAGATGGCTGTGCAGTAACGTGTAAGACATGCATTCAGAAATCTCAGGTTCGATTCCCGTTGGGCCGGCCACTCTTACCTTGTTTGTCCACAGTTTTCCTGTGTTGGTAGGCGAATGTGGAGTAGATTATACAATGCCGCCAAATCTCCTGTCTCTAAATTCCTGTCACTTAATTTCCTTATCATGTTTCCGGGCACAAGGAGCAGATGAGTGGACGGCGGGCGAGGTATATGGTAGTGGTGTTTGTTTTGTGGAACTGCTTGCACTGGCTTTAGGTGTGTGACGGGCCCTCAGAGTGTGGTAGGCCTGTGTCTGAGCCTGTAGTCCAGATCTGGTACCCCTTGTCCTTGACTTCACCCCTTCCTCTTGAAGATTTCCAGAAGCACAATAGAAATCTGTGCGCCTAAGCGCCGAAATCCTCCTCCGCTTCTTGATAACTATAACAACATTTAACCTTGTACTTGTTAATAATTAAGGTCAGTTTCAGTTTAGGTGTGAAGATACGAGCAGCTTTTGAAATAGCGATGTTAACTCCAATATTTGGGACAGCCAGTAACTAATCATAACAATCCTCATGGCAACATATTTATACATGTGTAATTTACCTTGGTGCTCTGTTGCGTCCAGATGTTGACTTCAGGACTGTGGTCACCACTTCTTGTGGTCCTAATCGCTGGTGGTGAAGGTGCCAGAATCCTGGGAGTGTTTCCCTTGATCAGCAAGAGCCACATGAACGTGAACTCGGCTCTCCTAAAGGAACTGGCACGAAGGGGTCATGAGGTCACCGTTTACAGCCCTTTTCCTGAGGACCAGTTCTCGCCCAACTACACCAGTCATGTCATCGGCTTCAACCTGCAGTCACTGGCCAACGCAGTGAGTAAGTTTCAGTGCGTTACATTCACATGAGTTTCTCTACTCCTCTTCTACGAACTATTCTAACAAAATCTTATTATTCTAGATAACTTTAATTCATATTTACACATTTCGTTGTAGGGTATAGTAGGTAAAAGATGGATTTTAAAGAGCGTGTCGCTATGTGATGGCTTTGAAATTCCATGTTCTTTGAATGACCACGAGAAAAACAAACCAATAACGACTTCCCAATTGAGAAAAATATAAGTATTTGAAAATTCAAACCAATAAAAGGAATAGTTAAACAAACAAATTATTGCACATAAATGTACTTTAAAGAAACCTACATTTTTGTATAGGAAGATTTTGTTTACCTCTTGCCAAATATATGTCATTCAGAATGAACAGGACTTCACAGGCTATTTGTAGAAAATTCAAGATATGCACATTTTATATCGTTACAGCCAATTTTGGGAAAATAAAAAAATAATGGAACATTTTCCATGTTAAGAGTATTTAGGAATGTGGAGATTTTGTTGAAAATCTTCGTGTCACATGCTTTTAAGCTTTTGAGTTACACTGTTCACAGACAGACAGACACACACATACGCACACACACACATACGCACACACACACACACACACTGCGGCGGTACCATGCGAGGTTCTGTGCGCCAATTTGACGGCACGGGATTTCAGGAATGGTTTCGGGTTCCATGCTAGCTCAGGGACTCGCATGGATCTTGGATCTAGGATCGGTGGTTAATACGACTGATTCATTTTCCTGCCCGTTTATTTCCCATCAACGTTTTAAAATCTGACTCCTAATATTACCTCGCCACACACACGGCATTTCTTTACTGCTTTGCTTCATACCATCGCCCCTACCCACCGGCACTCACACTTGTTTTCAGAACAACCTCCAAGGAAATACCACGAAGAAGTATTTTCTAAACTCTCCTGTTTCATTATTTCAAATTTCCTATCTCCCTATTTCACTATCACATGATTTCTACCTTCTTTCTTATTGAATACCTGGGCTATGGGAGCACTGGCCCTTTTCTACACATCTGATTTTCAGGCGACCTAACGGTACACTAACAAAGCGTATTCTTCTGTCACTTGGATACAATTGAGGGAAAAACCAAACCCGTTTACTGCCTGCTGCTGGCACTGCCTTTTCAACCCATATTCATCTTTACATGTAATACTCACGTCCCAGTCTTATTTAATAATACAATTCTTACTGTTATTAATATTAATTTTCCCTATGGTTATCATTTTATATTTAGATACGCAGGGCGTACTGTCTCAACACACACGCGCGCTCACACACATACACGGACCTTTTTCTAAAATTGCTTTCTCAAAATGCGTATTTCCAGTGAAATCTCGGTATCGATTTTTTGGATGGAATACAATACTTCCTTTGCTTTAGGTCTCGTACTACATCTCGTCATCATTGGGTAATAATTAAAATTAGTATTAAAATTCCGAATAATATTAATTTTTCATTAAACTACCCAATAGAGAGAAGAATAAAATATAATATCAGCGCTAGTAATATTTCCTGCTTAAAATATGAATTACAGAAGAGTATTCCGAGCATTCTCTCCCTCCTATTTATATAACACCTTTAAGATCTAAGGTCATATCGACGGCTTTGTCTTTGGAACAACTGCCCCTGACAATAATGTTCAGTCGTTTATTATTCAGTTAATCTTTGGTTTTGTTTACGTTGGGTTTTCTTTATAAACATTAAATACGCATACCTATACATTTACTCTGTCACTCATACTTCGTCACTCTAGGGAGGACGGGGAATTATCCTGGCTAAAGAGAAATTACCATCCTCCAGCCCGGAAACACTGGAATTCAAAGCTAACCACTAGACCACAGAAGTAGTCCTAGATTTTATTAAATTATAAACAGAAGAAACAACATTTTCAATGAATTACTAAATATACACAACGTTTTAAAAATCAATTCCATCTTCTCTTTATGCTCTGTGATGTAAGCATTGGAAATTGATCTCATCATGCGCGTAAACTTTATTAGTTGCTTTAACAAATAACAATATAACCAAAGTCCTGAAACATCTGTAGATTCATTAGTGTTTACAGTCCATAACGCCAAAATCCATTTGTTTTCAGGTGTAAAATCTTCCTTTAATTTCATGGAAATGAATATACTACAAATGATAATGATGGTGTGGACAATGAGTGAAAAGCTCTCTCGAATAATGCTGGAGGATGCCTCAATTCAAGAGCTAATTCACTCCGACGATCATTACGATATCGTCGTCTTTGATGCGGCGTTTAGTGAATGTTTAATGGGATTTGCACACAAATTCAAGGCACCTTTCATCCAGATTTGTTCTTATGGAGGATCGCCCTGGATGGATGATTGGTTCGGAAATACTTCTCCCTATTCCTATGTCCCGGACGTCTTCCTTGACTTCAGTGACAAGATGAACTTTTGGGAACGCTTGCAGAATGCTTTGACTGGGGCAGTTTCTTGTCTTGGAAGATATTTCTACCATTTGCCCAAGCAGGAGGCTCTCATGAGGAAATACTTCAACCAGACCAAAGATCTCCCGAGTATATATGAGCTGGAGACCAGAACATCGGTCCTATTTCTCAACAACCATTTCAGCATAAGCTTACCGAAACCGCTGATGCCAAATATGATCCAGATCGGCGGAATGCACATCAAACCTCCTCAAAAACTTCCAAAGGTAAAATATGTTTCCAAGTTTCTTTGGTTAAAATGTTTACACTGATTAGCAAGAAGGTTTTTCTTCAGAGAGTTTTTACATTTATCTTCGTGAGTTATTAAAGCAAGATTTATATTTGCTAAAAGTAAAGGGTAAGAATAAGTTGCGAAAACTAGTACTGCACCTGCCATCTTGTACTGTGAATTCTTTCCTCCAATTTGCTTTCAACATATTTTTCTGTGAATGACATTTTCTGACATGAATGAACTGATTTTTTACATTCTCTACTACGTATAGTAAGTAGGGGAAGCATTGTATTCCACCCAAAAATTCGATACCCAGATTTCACCGGAAATGTATGTTTTGAGACTCCCTGAATCCAAAAAAACATTTCTGGAAACATGTCCGTGTGTGTGTGTCTGTCTGTGAACAGCATAACTCAGAAACGAACAGTCGGATAAACACCGAACTTGGTATTTAGGTTCAGTATCTTCCAGATATGCGACACGAAGGTTTTCAAGAAGATCCCCCCACCCCAGATTACCGTTTACATGGAAGATTTTTCGAAAATTTTAATTTTCTCAAAAATGGCTCTAACGATTTTGTTTAAAATATCATATGTTTAAGATATTTTCATGACAAATAAAATGCATATCTTGAATTTTCTGGGAATGTCTCCAAAAGTATTCTTCATTGTGAACGACTTTTGCATAACTGGTAAACCATAAGAGATAGACAAAATTTTACTACACAAAAATGTAGATCACGTTAAAATACACAATTTATGTCATATACATTTTGTTGTTGTTGAGTGAGCTATTTTCCAGATATTGCTTGCTATTCCCTTAAATTTTTCAATACTTATTTTCTAAAATGGGAATTCGTTATTCATTTTTTTGTCTTGGATATGCAAAGAGTATTAATCTGTGGCAAAGAGAATGGTGCGGCACCTAGCAACCAACTATTAAGAGACATGCATATGCTTAAAGGCTACTGTATTTCTATATTGCCCTTGTAAATATATATTTCCCTTACATCTACAAGAAAATTAGCAAAAACATTAACTTCTCGATATCTCGATTAACATGAAGCATATGGCGAATAAGCGTTTGTATAAATAGTTTGTACAGGAGTAGAGAAAATCATGTGAGTGTAACATATGAGATTTTTCATAAAGTAACGAAGATAGCTATATTAAATATTCGTATGATAAAAGCAATCTAGGTGCTGTTATGAATCTACTTTCGTGCTAAAGACGGGGTTGGTTATTTAAAGAACACTTGCTGATACTAAATCATCTGATGTGTTACACTCACATGGCTTTCTCTACTCTTGTACAATCAATTTTTACAAACGCTGATTCTCCATCTACTTCCAGTTAATCGAGATAAACAATTGCAGCTATCTTATTGCTAACTTTCTTGTAGGTGCAAGGGGAATATGCCTAAGCGATAGTCAAATGTTTTAAGAGCTGGTTGCTATGTGGAGTATTCCATTCTCTTTGCATGCCCAGGACATAAAACAAAGAATAACGAATTCCCATTTGAGAAAAAGTATAAATATTGGAACATTCAAACAAGGAATGTCTCGGAAATGGTTCACTTTACAAAAATAATGTATCTGAAATAAATTATGTGTTTTACGACATCTACATTCTTTGTGTAGAAAAAATTCTATCTCTTACGGTTTACCAGTTATGCAAAAGCCATTCAGAAAGAAGAGGACTTTTCGGTACATTCTCAAAAAATTCAAGACATACATTTTAATTGTTATGAAAATTTCTTAAATATATGATATTAATCAAAATCGTTAGAGCCATTTTTGAGAAAATCATAATTTTAGAAAAATATTCCATATACAGGATAGTCAGTGGTGGGGAATTTTCTTGAAAATCTTGTGTCGCATCTTTGAAAGATACTGAACCTAAATACAAGTTTGGTACTTATCCAACTTTTCGTTTTTGAATTATGCTGTTGACAGAACACAGACAAACACACGCACCTTTATCTAAAAGTGCTTTTTATTCAGGGGGCCTCAATACATGTATTTCCGGTGAAGTTTAAGTATCTTTTGGATGGGATGCAGTACTTCCCCTAGTTACTATATGTAGTAAAGAAAATAAATTGGCATGATTAAGAAAATAATACCTTATTGTTTTATCAACAAACTTATTACATAAATGTAGATCATTGAACTTAGAAGGCATATATCTATCTCTATGCGTAAATTTTTCAGTAATATCTAATACTTTCCGAAATAATGGGTCATGAATTTAGCAGAATTATATTAAACGGGGTAGGGGTTTTAATCTTCCTTTAAATAATATTTTAAGAGAAGTGCGAAACTTTTATAATACAGTATCGCTCCACTGAAAAAATCTGATGTGTTACACTCACATGACTTTCTCTACTCTTGAGCAAACTATTTTTACAAACGCTTATTCTCCATATGCTTCATGTTAATCGAGATATCCAGATGTTAATCTTATTGCCAATTTTCTTGTACATGCAAGGGGAATATGGTAGGCTTTAAGCTATAGTCAAATATTTTAAGCGCTTGTTGCTATGTGGAGCATTGCATTCTCTTTGCATTACCAGGACAAAAAACAAAATGAATAACGAATTCCCATTTGAGAAAAAGGATAAGTATTGGAAAATTTAAGGGAATAGCAAGCAATATCTCGAAAATGGTTCACTCAACAAAAAAAATCTGATGTGTTACACTCACATGACTTTCTCTACTCTTGTACAAACTATTTTTACAAACGCTTATTCTCCATATGCTTCATGTTAATCGAGATAAACATTTGCAGACTCTAACTTATTGCTAATTTTCTTATAGATGTAAGGGGAATATACATTTACAAGGGCAATATAGAAATACGTAGCCTTTAAGCACATACACATCTCTTAATAGCTGGTTGCTTGGTGTAGCACTATTCCCTTTCCCACAGATTAATACTCTTTGCATATCCAAGACAAAAAAATGTATAACGAATTCCCATTTGAGAAAATAAGTATTGAAAAATTTAAAGGAATAACAAGCAATATCTAGAAAATTGTCACTCTACAAAAAATGTATATGACATAAATTGTGTGTTTTAACGCGATCTACATTGTTTGTGTAGTAAAATTTTGTCTATCTCTTATGGTTTACCAGTTATGCAAAAGTCGTTCACTATGAAGAATACTTTTGGAGACATTCCCAGAAAATAAAAGATATACATTTTATTTGTTATGAAAATATCTTAAACATATGATATTTTAATCAAAATCGTTAGAGCCATTTTTGAGCAAATTAAAATTTTCGAAAAATGTTCCATGTAAAGGGTAGTCTGGGGTGGGGGGATTTTCTTGTAAACCTTCGTGTCACATTTCTGGAAGTTACTGAACCTAAATACCAAGTTTGGTGTTTATTTGACTGTTCGTTTCTGAGTTATGCTGTTCACAGACACACGCACGGACTTGTTTCCAAAAATGCTTTTTTTTTTTGGATTCAGGGGGTCTCAAAACATGTATTTCCGGTGAAATCTCGGTATCGAATTTTTGGGTGGAATACAATACTTCCCCTACTTACTATATGTTGTAGAGAAAGTAAAAAGTATTTGATAAGTGCATGTTTACACATTAGGAATCTGTAGAGAAGATTTTCTTAGCAATAAGATAGCAAATGCTGCGTCCAATATTACTAAATCCTACTATAACATAGTACGATCTTGTAAGTGCACTCTTTGGTGCAGGGGGGGCAGTAAAGGGTGAATAATAATAATAATAATAATAATAATAATAATAATAATAATAATAATAATAATAATAATAATAATAATATGTGTGAAGAATTCGACACAGTATGTAGGTAACTAACATTTTCAAGCAGGTCGGCGATATATGTACACATTTTCCAATGTCTAACAAAGAATTTGCGAGGACAATTCGCAATTCGCGTTATTCTTTAGGAGAAAGAGCTTGACTGCTAAATCAGCATCTAAAGAAATATGAGGCACTGTCGGTAAGAGAATAGTGACGACCAGTGCAGGCAATTTCCCTGATAACGATACTACCCTTGAAGACATGCCACGCTTTTTACAACCTCCAATTATGCTCGAAGAATAGTAAATTACCAGCCTTAGTGTATATATTCGGACTTCTAAACGGCTTCTCCGATCTGCACCAACTCGATAGTACAGGCCGAATATATTAATTTACCAAACTTCAGGCCGACGAACCGAACGAGATGGCTCAAGCGGGAACGCTTGTGGCCCGAATTCGAGAGGTTCCGAGTTCGATTCCCGTTGGCCGTCCACTTTGACCATGGGGTTTTTCGTGGTTTCCCTCTAGTTGCATAATCGAATGCTGGAGTGGTGTATTCTACCACGATTTATCCTCTCCCCCATTCCCTGTCATTTTATCTCTATCCCTTTCATCTTTCAGGTAGTGCTTTCGGATTCCGTGGTGTCGGGCAGATGGCATAGTCGCTGCCGTTTGTAAGGGATTTCTCCCCGTAAAACTCTAGGGTCTCCCTCCTGGTGCAGACGGGTGTTTCGAACTGGAAATATTAGGGACTTCCGTGTGTCTCTGTGGACCTCTCTGCCTGCGGACCTGCGACTTCCTGCGGCCCCTTCACTTCATCCCGGGGGTGTATAGTGACAATAGATCTAGTTGGTCGTAGTGGCGAGCTGTCCCCCCTCCGATAAATTACCTCTACTCAGGCCAGATGGAAGACGATATTTCCAAACAGTGGACTTTTCTTACATATTACCTAGACCAACGGGGGCAATTTTATAGGTTTGACCACACTTAAGTTTATCATCCCATTTTACACATCAGATTCTCGGAGACGCTGAATGAAGCCATTATGAATCCTCAGATGATCATGGTATCTGATAAAAGAGTCTCATTTGGCATATTTGTTAACTGATTCAAAAAGAAAAACCCAGGAAATGATCTTATCCATGCGAAATTTCAAATTCGACCCTCGATAGACACATTACTCAATAACAATATGGAAGTGTACCAGTCCCACTGAAGGACTATTACATGGAGGAACATGTACCACCAAAACATAAAGAAAAGAACAGCGTTTTTAGTTCTAAATGATCCTTAGCTAGGCCTTTGAAATCATTCTCTCCATTTTTTTGTTTTATGGACATCACGGTTGTGGCATCATTTGGGCAAATACGGAAATTGGCGAGCTCTTAATAAATTCTCGCGACCTGCAAAAGGATCGCGTCCCAATGATTGCGCGTAACTACCCTAGACAACCTCTTCTGGAAACGCAGTTTGTGTCCAATAATAATATATCATTTGTGGCACCAGCCCTGACACTTCTGGACCGACCAACCCGACTGCCACTTTACGCCATCAAGCGCACGGCAGAGATGGGCCATCAACCTGCCGATACGTAGTGTAGGTTTGTCTGCCTTGGGATCACTGCTTCTCAAATTCATCACGGTGCTGAGTAGGCACCAAATGTATACATGGGTAGCAAAATCCGCACACCTATGGGTGGTCCCGAATCCATGCAAATTCCGTGGTCACAAACCGAAACGCTACCACAAACCCATTAAGCCGCAGAGCAGGACATTTGAATCCGATAAATACATTTTTTTGCAGCTCCAAGAAGACAGAACAGTAGGTATCCTATGGGAAAAGCACCAAATAGGCGATTTTTCAAAATTATTTTGAGCTAGAGTTCAGTTGGACTGGAACAATTGGACATACTCACGAAGTCTGAACACCATTTTAGTCAACAAGGGTTACCCAGCATGTAATCCAGATAATGCTTTGATTTTAACTGTCCCGGTCAATAAAAACATTTCTTCTAGTGAAACAGTTCATTGGTTTTGAAGATGTCTCAAACACTTCCTGAGAGATTTTGCCGCTGAGTCCAACGATTGGTAACGTCTGACGAATCGGATTGTGTTTGAGGAATAATGGTTTATATTTTTTAGAATTATGTTATTTAATGTTACTTATAAGGTACCAGTAACAAGGAAAGCACATTGTGGTGAGATTCTAAGGTTAGCCAGAAAGCAATATACCTTTCACTTGGAGTGCATCTCTCTACAGGACCTTCAGGAATTTTTGGACAGCGCCAACAATGGGGCCATTTACTTTAGTATGGGATCAGTACTGAGGGTTGCCGACTTTCCAGAGGAACACAGGAAGGTATTCCTTCAGGTGTTCTCTAAGGTGAAACAGAAAGTGCTTTGGAAATGGGAAGACAACCTTCCAGGACAGCCCAAAAACGTCAAATTGGGGAAATGGTTAACACAGTCAGATATTTTGGGTAAGTACCTGTTTCAAATAGAAGCATAATGTTTCGCTTTTGCCTGGGTATTGGCCAAGCAACAAGTGAATTTCAATCTGTTCGTTTTCGGGCATTTTTAAACTATCTAAAGCAAACTATCACTAAGTAAAGGTATGTATTGATATTGATAGTTGCTGGATTGTTTCAAACAAAATTAATAACAGCTGCACTTCCAACTTGAAGCTGTGGTTTGAAGCTTGAAGTACTATTTATTGAAAGGCTGCAATTTAAATAATACACTTTTACCGCCGCCTGGATGTGAGAATGCAACAGCTGCCCAAAATTATCTTCGTCTGCATTTTTCTCGTGTATTTCTGTAGCAGTTGTTATAAAATACAGGAGCGAACTTCGAGCAACAACAATGTTATTAGCGGTGTGAGAAACTTATTTTCATGTAACGCTTTTAAGCCTTGATTTAAAGGCTACAAGTAATGACTACCCATTAACGCCTTAGGGTCATTTTCTGTAACATGGTTTAAACTTGATATAAACTAACAGAATTAAACGTCAACAATAAGTTTAAATTAGGGTCTGAGTATTTGTTACTCTAATTTAGTATTAACGACAATTTTTTATTTAAACTGAAGTTGGCTGCAATGAATAATAGTGTTCACAACCAGTGAGCGATCAACATTAATTAGGAATCTGTCTGGGGCATATTATTCCATTGCTTCTAATGAAACACTATTGCATTTTGCAGTTAATTTAATTATGTGTGATATTATGCAAGACATTTTCTACGTGTTGATACATTCAGAACCTATTAAAACTCATTTTCATCCCATTTTCTAAAATGATTCCACTGTAAGGTTTCATAAGTTCTCTTTCAGATCTGAGATTCTGGATATGGTTTTATAAACAAAATATGACAACATGGCACGGATATATCTACCATTGAACCTTGTAACATACTTTCTTATGTTCTATAATGTCAGTTTATGTTAGATTTATAATTTGGAAGGGTAGATTGAAGAAGGTTTGCTTCTCGAGGAGTTGTATTGTATTTCGACTGTTGGGGAGCCGAAATTGAAGTTGTTGCAACCGCACGTATAGTAAAAAGTTTCCGGTAGCCTTTGCCCCAAAAATGTTTAAAAATATCAACTTTGTAATTTGACTGTTTCTTTAAATATTATATATTTATGTTTACCTCGGCTGCGTCAGTATTTATCTTTAGAGATATGTATGTCTTAGCAGGGATGTGGTGCGACTGAAGAATGTAGGCTTACACAGATTATAATTTTACTTCACTCCATTTATTAATGCTTGACACGATTTAAATAACAGTTCACTGATATAGAGAGCTGTGAGATTCTTTTGTTAATTACTTGCACTGTTCAACACGTAAACTATTTTTGTCTCACACGAATACGTATTAAATTTCTCGAGGACGTATCTCGGTCCGGTTAGGAACACTGTCGACAAGCAACTGACTTCTGAATTTGTAAATTTTGCTCCATTTTAGTTTCTGATTGGCTAATCCTAGTCCAACAGAATACCTTCATTAACCAAAGCTTTTTCTGGTTGTTGATTGGCTATTTTATAAACTATCACAAAAAAGTACATTATTGCATCCAAGAATCACAAGTAGTATTGTTAAACTTTCAAATTCATTATTGTCTCAAGGTTGCCTCATTGTTACCTCATTGTTAGCAACTTTTAACCTATTCTTCTCACAGCCCCTACATTATTAAATTACGTAATACATTCACATAACATTATTACACATGTATACAATAATATAAACATATACAATGACTGTAATATACACTTTTTATATCTTGCTACATACACATATTGCTTTAAGGCGTGCTGTTATTGAATTTATATATTATATAATTACACTGAAATCATTTAAGTGTTAAAAATACTGCCTCAAGATACAAAGCTGGGAACTGTGGTTGATGAGGCTGATGAGGTTGAAGAGTTTTGATTGTAAGAAAGTCCCAATCTTAGAGTTTTGTAACTAGCTCAAGTAATGATTGTGATTAAGATATAACTATGTGTTGCAGCTCATCCGAATGTACGAGTGTTCATCACCCATGGAGGACTCCTGAGTTCTCAGGAAGCCATAGCGAGGGGGGTTCCTGTAATAGGGATACCTATATTTGGCGATCAGCATCTGAACATGAAAAGGGCAGTGAGAAAAGGATATGGCATTCTTCTAGCTTATGAAAACATCTCAGTAACTTCACTTTCTTGGGCTCTGGATGAAGCTTTTAATAATCCAATGTGAGTATAGGGAATTTCAGTTTCAATCTTTTCTGCATTAATTACAATACCGAGTGGTCAGGGTATACTTCGTCCGGCAGAGTGCATGATCTGACACGGGCATTTGACTCAGAGACTTGCGGTTACGTTTCCCCCCGCTAAATGCGGGAAAAGAATGTAGCTATTTGAGGGTCGTGTTGTGTATATGCATGCAATGGTAGAATAATTGACTCGGTCTCGAAATCTAATAACATGTGGTTACTATCTGAGGAGAATGTTTAATTATAAAGCTTATGGAACAAATTTCCATATGCTCGACATGGATTTTCCAATATTGTGGTTCTAAAACATCGTCTACTGTTTAATAATATGCTCAAATGTTGCCAGGCTTATATACACGTAGAAGGGTATCATTCGAACACTTATATAACGAAAGTTAAGTTTAAAATATTAATATTGGTACCCGTCACTGCTGGATTAGATTCGTAGAGTAGTGCCTTGGGAGGGGTGGGCTCCTAGATGCACCATTCAGTAGATATCCGTTAGAAAAAATTAATTTAAATTGAGTTTTATTTATGGACGCTCTTTAACTGCTGCGGTCCTTAGCGCCTCGTTCTATATTAGGCGTGAAAGTCCTGCAGTTTTGCTCAGAGGCCTCTTTATCAGGCTTGAGGTTCTCTTACGTGTCGTAAATCTATGACACGGGACCACCAGCTTTACTTGCCCTCCAAAGGAAGGCATGCTAAGGATTTTAATCCCTGAAAAATCCATCGCCGGGTTTGAACCCGCGACCTCGGGAACTAGAGGATGGCATGGTAACCACTACACCATGAAGGACGACACCCGTTAGAAATGTGGTATACACCGCAGTGCCTTCATGACTGTTTTGCTTGAATGAAATATTTGTAAAAATTCCAACAGGAATTCAATTATATTTGAACAAAAACATGCAGCACTACAGCACATTTTAATCCCCCAGGAGACATAGCTTGAAATCTCCACTGCTGAAAATATTTTTTCGAGAATCTGCAATTTGCTAGGCCTACAAAGCAATTCAAAGGGATACAAGGTAGACTTGAGTTCTACATACCGCTAACAAAATGTGATATTTAGTATGGAAAGCAATAGGAATATACAGAAATACAATTAAGTCACAAAAGCACATGTTCTCAGTTACACTCACATTATTGGAGAATACGAACCGTGCTAATATCATTTAAATAACCTCTGCAACATATAATAATCGATGCAAAAAGATTTCACGCCTCCAAAGCTACTAAATAAGTTATCTTGTAAAACTTGAAAAAGCCAGCTAAGCAACATACAATACAAAATTTATCGTAGCTGTATGAAACCCTTGAAAATTAATGGAAAAAGAATGAAAAAACAGAACATACGCATACTCATGAAAGTTACTTAGGTGTATAAATTCCCTGTAAACAATTTGTTACTTTAGAAAAATTGAATAATTATATAACTATATACAGCTCAATATTCAAAGAAATACTAGTACTACAACACTCAGAATAGCCATGGATGCTATAGTTTAATTCTCAAAGAAATTAACGCAATCTGTTCTGATAATGCTACTTTTATTAATGACCCAAAATTAACAGTATTACAATTGCGAGAACAAAAATTCTGGAAAGAAAGGATATTTAAACCTACGTCTAAGCACTCTGTTGGAACCACAATTACATGTCCATTATGAATTACAGTGGGAGGCATTATTCACTTAAAAGAACAACCACAAAACTCGCACAGTATGTCAAGGAAATTAGTGGACCCAAAAATTTAATAGCACACCCCTACCACCGGGGATAACGCAATGCGGGGAAAAATACAACGCACCCCACGGACATGGGTGGGAGCGTGGGAATCGAACCACAGCCCTAATGAAAGGAACTAGGAAACGGCGCCTCAACCAGATGTGACCTAAGGGTAAGGAGTGGGATCGGCCCGGCGCCCCACCAGATGTGACGTAAGGACGGCGCCATTATCAGACGTCACGTAAAGGATGGGGAACATAGCACAGGACGGCCTCACGAGGGCCACAGAGTGCGGTAGCTGGAAGGGTGGTGAGAGGGTAACACCATAAGACATGCAAGTTCTGTTCCCAATCTTACTATTCTTTGATTTACCTAATTAAGGGTAATTTTAGTTAGGTGAAGAAAGAAGGAATTAGACAAGTAATGAATTTACCTGCGCGGCAGAGGAGGTGTCCAGCCATTCATCTTCGTCGGCCTAGTGCCTACGTCGCGATTGCAAATTAACATTAAATGAATTTAAAGAAATGACCCGCGGAGGGTCCGGCTAGGCATATGGCTAATCAAGAAACCACCGTCAAAAACCGATATATGTTTAAATATCCGACCAAAATGCTGATTAGTGCTTAGCCGGTAGCTGACGTAAGCGTATGTCAGCAAAAATTACGCAACATACCCACGTGTCAGACAAGACGCGATCCTTTCCCCTAAACCGCGTGTCATATAATCTCTGCTTGCTTCAACATCCGGGAAATGACTAGCAAGAAATCTAAGACGATTTCCTGTAGTTACTTAAACAAGTTTTCCTTGAATATTTCAAACTGTATAAGATCATATTTATCAAAATCTGTTAAAATAAAATTATAAACGTCACAACACGTTCCCCATTAGGGTATTTCATTTATAACTGCTAAAAGTCTCAGTAAACAAATAATAGCTACTCTTAAAATACTAAGCATACTTCTGTAATCGCTCCAGCTTGAGAACCCAACTTGATGTGAACAGATGATATCATTAATTAGCCGCCGAAATGCGGAAAACTAAAACACACCATAACGTACAGTACCTCAAATATGCGTGATTATCTGTGGATTTTCAAGAAGTATGTCAAACAAACAGTTCGACATTTTGAATAATATGAAACAGTAAATAATACAAATAGTAAAACTAAAGGAGGTTGAAGATTCTGTTTAATTCTGTGTGGCGTCGTTCATCCCACTTCATGATGAGCAATCAATAAGGCTATAAATATGGCTCCTTCTACAAGCACTTTAGCTTGGTGAGTGACAATAAAAGTGAAATAATGAAGCATTCTAAAGGTAAGCCGTTAAACACAAAAAGAAATTGTATTGCGTGTCTTCAACAAACTAATGTAGGAATATCCAACTGTCGTTGTGAATAACATTGTTAAACTAGCTGCGGATTATACCGGTGTTTCCAAGTGGCGCATTACATTTGCGGGTAAAAAACCAAAGGAAATGTGAGCATTGGGAAAACCAAGGAATGAAAGAAACAGACGTAAGCCAGAATTAGAAAAAAAATCTGATGTGTTACACTCACATGACTTTCTCCACTCTTGTACAATCTAATTTTACAAACGCCTATTCTCCATATGCTTCATGTTAATCGAGATATCGAGATGTCAATCTTATTGGTAATTTTCTTGTAGATGCAAGGGGAATATGGTAGGTTTTAAGCGATAGTCAAATATTTTATCGCTGGTTGCTATGTGGCGCATTCCATTCTCTTTGCATGTCAGGACATAAAAAAATCTGATGTGTTACACTCACATGACTTTCTCTACTCTTGTACAATCTATTTTTACATTTGCCTATTCTCCATATGCTTCATATTAATCGAGATATCGAGATGTCAATCTTATTTGTAATTTTCTTGTAGATGCAAGGGGAATATGGTAGGTTTTAAGCGATAGTCAAATATTTTATCGCTGGTTGCTATGTGGCGCATTCCATTCTCTTTGCATGTCCAGGACATAAAAAAATGAATAACTAATTTGAGAAAAAGTATAAGTATTGGAAAATTTAAGGAAATAACAAGCAATATCTCGAAAACGGTTCACTCAACAAAAGAAATGTATGACATAAGTTGTGTATTTTAACGCGATCTACATTTTTTGTGTAGTAAAATTTTGTCTATCTCTTATGGTTTACCAGTTATGCAAAAGTCGTTCACAATGAAGAATACGTTTGGAGACATTCCCAGAAAATTCGAGATATACATTTCATTTCTCATGACATTATCTTAAACATATGATATTTTCATCAAAATCGTTAGAGCCATTTTTGAGAAAATTAAAATTTTCGAAAAATGTTCCATGTAAAGGGTAGTCTGGGGTGGGGGGATTTTCTTGAAAACCTTCGTGTCGCATCTCTGGAAGATACTGAACCTAAATACCAAGTTTGGTGTTTATCCGACTATTAGTTTTTGAGTTATGCTGTTCACAGACACACAAACACACACACACACACACACAGACACACACACGTACATGTTTCCAAAAATGCTTTTTTTGGATTCAGGAGGTCTCAAAACATGTATTTCCGGTGAAATCTCGGTATCGAATTTTTGGGTGGAATGCAATACTTCCCCTACTTACTATACGTAGTAGAGAAAGTAAAAATGAATAACGTATTTGAGAAAAAGTATAAGTATTGGAAAATTTAAGGAAATAACAAGCAATATCTCAAAAACGGTTCACTCAACAAAAGAAATGTATATGACATAAGTTGTGTATTTTAACGCGATCTACATTTTTTGTGTAGTAAAATTTTGTCTATCTCTTATGGTTTACGAGTTATGCAAAAGGCGTTCACAATGAAGAATACTTTTGGAGACATTCCCAGAAAATTCGAGATATACATTTCATTTCTCATGACATTATCTTAAACATATGATATTTTCATCAAAATCGTTAGAGCCATTTTTGAGAAAATTAAAATTTTCGAAACATTTTCCATGTAAAGGGTAGTCTGGAGTGGGGGGATTTTCTTGAAAACCTTCGTGTCGCATCTCTGGAAGATACTGAACCTAAATACCAAGTTTGGTGCTTATCCGACTGTTCGTTTTTGAGTTATGCTGTTCACAGACACACACACACACAGACACACACACAGAGACACACACACACACACACACACACACACAGACACACACACGGACATGTTTCCAAAAATGCTTTTTTTGGATTCAGGAGATCTCAAAACATGTATTTCCGGTGAAATCTCGGTATCGAATTTTTGGGTGGAATGCAATACTTCCCCTACTTACTATACGTAGTAGAGAAAGTAAAAACAGATGACTTTACCAAATATGCTCTTCCTAGGAAAATGCACGAAGTTTCTCTAATAAGAACACCACGTTGGACAAGTCTTAAATTCTGTCAAAAATAATCCTACCTTGCCTTCCTTTAAGGATTCACCTTTCATAAATTATTGCTAGAAATTGCATTTACGTTTGTGAAGAAAGTGAATATAATTATTGACAGAGAGGATATCGTGTGGTGGAGATCCAGATTTTACAGCACTTCCCATAGTGATGCAACTGCAGATTAATGCAAGTTTTATTCTAATTATCCTGTATTTAATTTCATCTCTGCCGTTATTTAGGTATCTATTATTATTATTATTATTATTATTATTATTATTTGAATAGTACACCATTCTATTGCATTATAAGCAGACATAAATCCACATGGACTTTGTTTATGTTTCTTCCTCATAGTTGATACGGACGCAGGCTAACGTTTTATTTACATCAAATCCGGTTCTAAGGCTCGAACAATCCTACTGTAATTTATTCACAGAAAAATCTTTGCTACTAAAACCTCCTTTGTTCCCAGATACACGCAGAACGTGAAGAAGATGTCGAGGTTGTACCAAGACCAGCCGATGACTCCTCTAGAGACTGCTGTATATTGGACAGAGTATGTCCTACGTCACAATGGTACCTCGCACATGCGCTCTGCGGCAGTGGAGCTCCGCTGGTACCAGTACTACTTGCTGGATGTGATCGGGTTCCTGGCACTGGGAACTATAGGCTTCCTGCTGACCACCTTCGTTCTGCTTAGGGCTCTGTACAGGATGTGTACAAGGAAGACTGAAGCGACAGTGTCACAGAAAAAGAAGACGAACTGACAGCGTAGCAGGGGAGGGAGTGAAATGGACAATTTTGAATGTTACGACTATACCTGGTTGATCTTATATTCACCAAAAGGGAGCAAAGATTCTATATATACATATAAGTGGATGAATAATAGGGCGAAGCATATTCCAAGGTCGGTGCAAAAGGCGCGTCGTGTATTTTACATTCTGCACTGATATTAAAACTTGTGCGGTATTAATTGGAATAGGTATAGGCGGTTATAATAACGAAGTGCTATTTTCTGCTACAGCGGCGAGGTTGAAGAGAAAAGTCGGTTCAGAATATGAATGCAAAAACATATTGACTTGCAGATACGCAACTTCTTTATTATCATTTTCCTTGAGAAACAAAAAATAGATAAATATTTTAGAAGGAACTCTACGAATTCTTTGAACTTATGAGATGCGATGTTGAGAGGAAAATGTTGCATTGCATCAGGCAATACATTGTGTAAAAACCATTCTAATGTGACTCGATTTATAATAAAAAGCCCTAATTTTATAGTAATGTACTGGGATTATCTGGAATACAGGAATAGCAAAGCCGGGGTTGACTGGTAGCAGGTATCGGGTGAATAATCCGGTCAGTGGGAGCCTAGCTCATGCTGTGTTAAGTTTGCCCGAACGGAGTTACTAACAAACCAACAATTTACAGTTTGTTAGAAAAACTTAAACAATCTGGATCTGTGTTATACACAAAGAAACATACACAGCAATGGTTCTAACCGAGGAGAGGTTTGTCGAGATAGAGGATGTCGAGGGGAGAACTGCAGGACAATCGTTGTCTTGTATTACGTCTTTCTTATAATAAAATAACTCGCTCGTTCTCCAGGCACAACTCCATGTAGTAATTGTTATCTGTGGCGAATGCTTAAAGATAAAGTGTCACAAATCCCCACACGCTCGACGAATTAAAGACAGTATCCGATGCGCGCTTTCCATTATTTCGGCTGCAGAAATTCGACGAGTGTTAACAATGTGCTCAACAGCTGTCAGTTATGTAGAACAAGAGGAGGCAATATTTCGAAACCTTTTATAAAGCAAGATAGCGTCGCATATTCGTGTCGTTAGCATCATGTAGGGAAGAAACGGTAGCCTATTTGCCGCTAATACATGAACGGTTTCTATAGAAGTGGCGTGGTAGCAGGGATTTCCAGTCGCGTCATTGAAGAGAAACCTGGTATTTTCTTTAACAAGTTAACTATGTTGCAATGTCTCTCACTTTATTGGGTTGTTGCTAATTTCAGTGTTGCATTGTGCATTGTAATGGTGGATCAGAATAAAACGAGGATTAATATTGGGTAAAATAAACTTTTTTAAGCTTAAAAATCTATAATTAATTTAGTGATTGTGGACGATGAATGAAAGTGTTAAACTACGAGGGACATCCAGAAAGTAATTTTGCCGATTTTGTTTCCTTTAAAGTAAACGTATTTAACTAATAAATGGATTAAAACTATCCGGGCTTGTAGGCCGTGGTCTAGAAGGCGTGCGTGCGTGCGTGCGTGCGTCAGATGGCAGGTTGAGGGCAACCCGATGGTGTGTTTAGGCGTGTACCTTCCCTAATTAGGGCTTTACCACGTAGTGACGGGATATGGGGGTTACAGGATGGCGGTTGTTCTTTAGGTAGGGGAGAGAAAGGAGGTAACAAAGTTTGTTCCTCAACGGTAGCCGGTCATGGTGCAACTACCCTTGTGCACCGCTGGTGGTATGAATTTTGTAATTTTAAACATGTTGGGATTTTAATTTTGAAGTCCAAGCTACTCTTGAATGGATTGTATTGGAGTTCAGCTTTAGCTGCTGTTGGAATTACTCCGCTGTTACCGGATATGCCCGCAAGCCATGCGGGGAAGCCGGTGATGCCTCAAGCGGCGTGTTCTGGGGTTATAATCCCCAAGAGACCTAACTAGGGCGCTCTGATGGTATGGCAACTGGTCGTAAAATTTTGCGGCCCGGCGCCTAATTTCATCCTCCACGTAAGGAAGAGATGAGGCTTCGTGAAGCAGTCTCACGGGAAAGGAGCGTTTACACAATAGATGGCCCGAAGGCACCTATTCTGTACCCGTTGCAGGAGCAGCAGGTTGGAATCTGCGGCCATGCCCCAGATCTCGCAGGCATAAAGCAGGAAGGGGATTATCAGCGCCCGAAAAAGGTGTAACTTTAAAGGGACAGGCATCTCAGACCCCAGCATCGGGTACAATGAAGCCGCAGCCCCATGTCCCCGACGCGCGACGTCCCCGACGTGTCCCCGAAAAGTTAGACCCTTATCTAACTTAACCCCCAGGTAGGAGATGGCATTTGTCCATTCTATCCTTCTTCCGAGATAGCTGAATGTCTAGAAGGCATCGTGGATACCGACGTTTATTATAATATCTCACAAAACCCACCTACTCCCAGAGACGCGAGCCAATCACTGCACAGGACCTCACAGTAAGCCCCGCCCACCCCCACTATATAAGAGCGCCATCCTCCGGCCTCCGCATTTTTTAAATTATTTTTTTTTATTTTTTTAAAGTGTGGGCGGCCCCACACTCGCCGCCCCCCGGTGACGATCATCCTCAGAGGCTACATCGTCTCCCCATGCACATGCTGTTAGTAAACTAATCATGCGTATGCGTGTCTAGGGAGATAGGGTGCTATATTAGGTAGAGGGATTTCATGCAGTTAGTGGTCGGGTTCCGCGTTAGCACCCCGGTTAGTAAATGTTGGTTCCTAGCTGGCATGCCGTGCATGCAAGCGCATGAATTGTGTCCTGGGAAACAGCACATACCTAAGTCTGTGCAGCACCCAGGGAAATACATGAAAAAAAGTCTCCGCATTCAGACTCCGACCACCGCAGACAATGAATCACTTCACCCTGAAAAGCCAAGCGCTGTATTTGGCAAAACGTCGGTATCCACGATGCCTTCTAGAACACGGCCTACAAGCCCGGACATTTGTAATTCATTTATTAGTTATGACGCCGGCCGTTGAAAGCCTCAGTATGTACATAAACGTATTTAGCCGGGAAAATTGCGCATACGTAACAGATCTATGACATATCGATCATATGCTGGTCGGACGGGTCCCGTCTGGTGTCAGTAGCGCGGCAGCAGTGGCCTGAAATGGCGGTTCATATTCGTTCTCCCGCCGCCAGCAAGGTTCGGTCAGTGACAAAGTTCATTACTGCACAAAACATAGCACCGATTGAAATTTATCGTCAGCTCTGTCAAGTCTATGGGCCAAACAGATGGTGCGTCGCTGGTGTAGGCAGTTTTCCTAAGGTCGTCAAAGTGCCCATGATGAAGAGTGCAGTGGGTGACCGTCCCTCATGAATGATGATCTTGTTGAGCTGATGCGGTAGCGCATCGTGGAGAACCGTCGCTTCAAGATTACGGAGCTCAGCAGCTATTTTCCGCAGATATCATTATCTTTGTTGCATGACAATTTCACTAAGCACCTGCTGTTCAGGAAATTATTTGCCAGGTGGGTGCCGAAAAACCTGACACCCGATCACAAAACGAAACGTTTAGGAGCAGCACTGACATTTCTGCAGCGGTATCATGATGGCGGCGACGAGTTCCTCCACGGGATCATCACGCGATGAGACGTGGATTTCGCACTTTAACCCGGAAACCAAGCAGCAGCCAATGCATAGGCGTCACTAGATCTCCAGTCAAGACGAAATTCAAACAGACTGTGTCGGTGCAGAAACTGACTGCACGCTGTTCTGGGACAGGAAGGGCATTCTGCTCATTGACTATATGCTCAGAGGTGAAACAGTGAACGCTGACAGTTACAGTGAATCACTGTGGAAATTGCGACGTGCCATTCAAAACAAGAGGTGTGGAATGCTTACTGTTGGTGTTTTGCTGCTCCGTGACAATGCTCGTCCACATACGCCTCGGCGCACAGCAACTGTTCTGCAGGAGTTCGGCCGGGAGCTGTTTGATCATCCACCATACAGCCCTGCTCCCAGCGATTTCCGTATTTTCTTGCACCTCAAGAAATTCCTGTCCTTCGGTCAGCGTTTTGACAGCTGAAGACGACTATCACACGTTTGGCTCCATTTGCAGGCGGCAGACTTCTACGACACAGGAATACAAACGTTAATTCAACGATAGGACAAGTGTCTCCATTCTTGTGGTTACTGTATCGAAAAATAGCACAAAATTGCTGTACCTGGTTGTTTAAAAAAATACGGAAACTTACTTTCTGGAAGCGCCTTGTATTAGTTGACAATTGAACCCGGAACCTAAAGGCTCCCTGAATAAGAACCTTAGATTGATGAAAAGTGTTCGAAACTGTTGACCCAGGTGAGGGGTTTTATATCTAGACCACAAGAGTAAATTTTGTTTTAAAAAAGAAGCGAGCTGTGACAGTTAATGGAGGGGCATGTTTCCGTGTGGTTTCCATGGCAACCTCCCCTCTGCAATTGCTCTAGCCAGTAAGGTTTCGCCACCGTACTTTCCCTTCGCCTACCAACAGCACTCTGAGTATTATCACGTTGTCATGCTATACTACCCTGTAGAACGTGTTTTCATACTGCGTATTAGCTTTCTAACACAACCCGGCAACGCTGTCCTCCCACTTGCCTGCTATGAGTGAACTGTCACAAGTCACTTCTTTTCTAAATGGTATTTTTTGAAGTGATTGGCCAATTCAGTTCCTTCATGGGAACTTATCTATGACTATAACTATGAGCAATTGACGGAGGGGACACCTAGCACTTCAACCCTCAATGCGGTTTTTGTGGATACACCCTCGGGAGGAACGTACGAGGTGAGGGAACCGCAGGAGACGTATGGGCAGCAGAGCAGGCCGGTACAAATCGACAGAGACGTGCAGAGTTTCCCTGATTATGGGAACTTCACTCACTCTCACTGGGAGTCATTCACATGAAGTAGTCATATCCATTCGAAGATATCAAGAAGTAATGAAGGCCAAAAACTGATTTGCTCGTCATTCCCGAGCAACTACTTCTGGCGTAACCTCACGATTTTACCAGCAGTTGGCACAGCTATTTGTAGAGGAAATATTGTATTCCACCCAAGAATTCGAAGTCGAGATTTCACCGGAAATACACGTTTTGAGGCCTCTAAACCCAACAAAAGCATTTTTTTAAAAAAATATCTATGTTTGACTGTGTGTGTGTGTGTCTGTGTGTCTGTCTGTGAGCAGTATAACTCAAAACCGAAAAGTCGGTTAAATATTATTTAAGTTCAGGAGCTTCCAAGGATGCGACAAGAAGACTTTTATCTTTTTTAATATGTTTGTTTTTGTCAAAAATGGCTTTAACGATTTTGATTATATCATACTTTTAAGCTATTTCATGACAAATGAAATGTATGTCTTATAGTTTTTTGGGAATAGCCCGCTCAGTACTGTTCTTTCTGAATGTATTTTGTGTAATTGGTAAACCGTAAGAGATACAAAATATTACTATACAAAAATGTAGATATTGTTAAAGCACACAACTTATGCCAAATAAACAGTTTTGTGACGTTAATCATTTACGGGATATTCTTTGTTATTTGCTTGAATTTTCAGATATTTTATAATTTTCTGAATAACAGATAGTTATTACTTTCTCTACTACGTATAGTAAGTAGGGAAAGTATTGTATTCCACCCAAAAATTCGATACCGAGATTTCATCGGAAATACATGTTTTGAGACACCCTGAATCCAAAAAAGCATTTTTTGAAACATGTCCGTGTGTGTCTGTGTGTCTGTGTCTGTGAGTCTGTGTGTGTGTGTGTGTGTGTGTGTGTGTGTGTGTCTGTCTGTCTGTGAACAGCATAACTCAGAAACGAACAGTCGGATAAACACCAAACTTGGTATTTAGGTTCAGTATCGTCCAAGGATGCGACACGAAGGTTTTCAAGAAAATCCCCCAACCCAGATTACCCTTTACATGGAACATTTTTCGAAAATTTTAATTTTCTCAAAAACTGCTCTAACGATTTTGATTAAAATATCATATGTTTAAGATATTTTTATGACAAATAAAATGTATATCTTGAATTTTCTGGGAATGTCTCCAAAAGTATTCTTCATTGTGAACGTCTTTTGCATAGCTGGTAAACCATAAGAGATAGACAACATTTTACCATAAAAAAATGTAGATCGGTTAAAATACACAATTTATGTCATAAAAATTTTGTTGTTGTTAAGTGAACCATTTTCGAGATATTACTTGTTATTCCCTTAAATTTTTCAATACTTATTTTCTCAAATGGGATTCGTTATTCATTTTTTTGTCTTGGATATGCAAAGAGTATTAATCTGTGGGAAAGGGAATGGTGCTGCACCTAGCAACCAGCTATTAAGAGATATGTATGTGCTTAAAGGCTACTGTATTTCCAAATTGCCCTTGTAAATATATATATTCCCCTTACATCTACAAGAAAATTAGCAATAAGATAGAGTCTGCAAATGTTTATCTCGATTAACATGAAGTAGATGGAGAATAAGCGTTTGTAAAAATAGTTTGTACAAGAGTAGAGAAAGTCATGTGAGTGTAACATATCAGATTTTTTTTATTTGTCTTTCTTTCTTTTTTTCGTGTTCACACAAAGAGAACAGAATTTCAAAGCCATCACAACGCCGCCATCATGAAAAGATTTGAGTATCGCTTTAGCATATTGCATTTTTCTTATATGTACAACGAAATGAGTACTGAGTAATATAAGTTTATCTGTATTAACAAAAATTAAATAGAGAAATAAGCGTTTGTTAGAATGGTATGTAGAAGAGCGAGTAGAGAAAGTCATGCGAATGCAACATATGAGACTTTGTTTTAGTATGAATTGCGTAATGTTTCACCGAAGCAGCTGCATATAACGAAACGTTTCGTCAAGGTATCATCTTGTTTGTAATTAGTGCTTTGGTTTACTTAAACAGAAATGCAGTATAGATTAGACGGCCATATTTCAAGACATCTGTTCGAAGTGACGCAGTAATTTGTATCACAAAAATGTAAATGTCAGAGTGATTGTAGTGTGAATATGCATTATTGTGTGACATTGATTTGAGATGTTTGTTGATTGTAAGCATTGTCGAGAAGTGGGTTTATAAGCCCTTACTGAAACTGACCATAATAGCGTGCAATAATGTAGCGAGGGGGGTGAGCTGTTTATCATTATTAGAGACGAGCAAATGACGTCAGAGTGGCGCGTTTTTCTTAGAATTTGCTGGAACATTTTTCCCCAGAGCATATGTTTTCGTAATTTTCATTGGATATAAATATTGACGCTAATGTTGGCGCGTTTTATTAACCAATAACAGCTCGGTTATAATCTTTAGGCATATTGGGGCGAGGAAGTATAAATTCAGTGTCAGGGTCAAGTTTCACGCAGTCCAACAGAAGCATTCGTGTATAAGACATCGATGAGTTCAACGGAAGCAGTCATGGTGAATACATCGCACAGTTTATCGATTTGCAGGTTACGCGTAGCAAAGTTATGAAAAATCTCTCGTGTCGTAAAGTTAATTACACAAAAAGTTGAAGTACGCGAATTAATAATGGGCAGTAAAGAAGTTATTATAACAGTTTCAGTTTGGCGAGTGTCAAGATTAATAGGTGAAAGTGAATAATGTGTTACGACAATAAAAGTGTAAAACAAATTCTTTTATCAGTGTTATCTTTGGATAAAAACTCCTTTCCGTTTACACACCTGTACAGGATAAGTGCTTGACCGAGAAATTATAGCTAGCCGGAGGACAGTGAACCCAAAATTAAATACAATAACAGGCGCCCAGTAAAAGATAACACGAAGTGACCGAGACAAATTGTCTTTCATACGTGCGGCAGATAAACAGTAGCATCTTTAAACTACCAACATTAATACCACTACATATTGTTTCCCCAATGTGGGGTGAATAATAATAATAATAATAATAATAATAATAATAATAATAATAATACCGCAGCAAATTGACTCCTAAACGTGGGGCAAAACACAAGTAAACACAAATACACAAATAATGTTAATACCACCGCAGAAGCAGACCTCGGATTTTTAGGCTGTTAAAACCTGCTTTAGGTACCTAAAATACTCCTTAAAATTATCAAAATAGGTAGGTACTAAAGATAATAAAAATGGGAAAATAGTAGAGGTTCAGACAGGAATATAGGCTGTTAATAGAGCATGCTTCGCAGTATTGTCGCTCTTCAGAAGCAGATAATGCTGTATAAAACCCTCATACACAGTATAGTGGTGTATGGTACTAAAACGTGGCCTCTCACTCAAAGAAAGCCGTGGAAAACATCGATTCCTTCGAAAGGAAAATTCTGAGGAGAATATATGGACCTGTGTGTATACAAGGAGAATGTAGAATAAATACACAATAACAAAGTATATTCCTTATATGGAGAGGTACCCTTATCACATATCATTTGAATCAAGAGACTCGAATGAGCAGGCCATTTAAATAGAAGTAGGAAAATGATGCAGTAATTTGTATCACAAATTACTTAAATGTAAATAATGATTGTAATATGAATATGCATTTTTATGTGACATTGATTTCAGATGTTTATTGATTGTAAATATTGTTGGAAAGTAAATTTATAAGGCTTTACTGAAACTGTCAATAATAGAGCAATAATGCAGCGAGGGGGGGTGAGCTGTTTATCATTATTGGAAACAAGGAAGCTACGTAATGTTGACGCGTTTTCGGTAGAAACTTCTGGAATATTTTCTCCCTAAAAGCAATATGTATTCGTGGTTTTCATTGGATATTAAAATAGACGCTAATGTTGGCGCGTTTTATTAGCCAATAGCAGTTCATTTATAATTTTTAGGCGTATCTGATTGAAGGAGTATAAATAGGCTAGGTTAGAGGTAACGTCCGTCAGTCCTTCAGTTCGCCGAAAGCATTCATACATTACACGTCGTATTCAGGCAGTTCATCAAAATTCTTTGTGCAATACACGTCGTCTTAAGTTCGTCAAAATATTTGTATGAGATACGTCGGCTATAGATTCACAAGTTACGAAAATCTAAAGTATTATAAAGTTAATTATACACAAAGTTGAAGTACGTGAATTAAAAGTGATCAGTAAGAAGTATTATAACAGTTTCAGTTTGGCGAGTATCCAGATCAATATGTAAAAGTGATAGTGAACGTGTTCGACAATAAAAATTATAAAACAAATTTCTTCATCAGTGTAATTTTTGGATAAAAGATTCCTTTCCGCTTCACAACCTGTATAGAGACACATGTTCGACCCAAGATAAGATAATAGCTAGCCGGAGGACATTTGAAATGAAATCAAACAAAAAGCTAACACTGATGCAAATTGCTAACACAAGATGGAGCTACGAACCTAACAAAGAATGACGTCACAAGATGGCAACGCATGAAATAAACACTCAGACACAAACATCACAAGCATCAACATTATAAGTAAATACCGTCGCAAATTGGCACCCAGAACGTGGGGCACGATAACCAGGAAAGGAACACGATGACCAGGAAAGGAACACGATGACCAGGAAAGAAGCAAAGTAACCAGGAAAGTAGCAGAGTGACCAGGAAAGGAACCAGGACGTGGAACGAATGTAGCAGTGAAATGATCTACAAGACGCAGATTCCAAACTACAGGACAACAAAACGACGTGGACTCATCATAACACAACGCAGAAGCGACATATAACCTAGGAGAGAGGGACAGAAAGCTGGACATCAATGCAACAGCAACAGACAGCATCACAAAGGTTAGAGTATCGTAATTTTTTTTAGAAAACAAAATTGTAACCTACAAATGTACTTAAGGAGTGGTAGGATAAAGAAAACAATGGCTACTAATAATACAGAAGAAATAATTATGGAGGGAGATAATGTAACAGTTAGCTGTAATTCAATACAGGTTACAGAAAATAGCCCAAACTTTTTAGGATTTGAGGATGAAAATGTTAGTGCAGAAAGTGAGAATAGAATAGCAGGAAATGTTTATTTTGATGCTAGTATGATGATGGAAATGCTGAAAGATATTGTTAAGAGTATGAGGGAAGATCTTAGTAAGAAAATAGATCAAAACAGGGAGGATATTGATAGGAGTTTAGAACAAAAACTAACTCAGAATAATGAGAAATTAGAAAAATTAACTCAGATTAATGATAAATTAAGGGAAGATATGGAAAAGAATAATAAAGAATTGAGGGAAGATATTAGTAAGAGTATTACAGATCAATTAAGGGAAAATATGCAAAAGAATAATAAAGAATTGAGGGAAGATATTGGTAAGAGCTTAGAACAAAACAGGGAAGAGATTGAAAAGAAATTCATGGAGCTAGATAGTAGTATGATTAAAATGAAAAATGAAAATCAAGAAATGATAGCAAATAAAATAGGTGAAGTTTCAAAGAAAATGTTGGACATGAGCAGGGAAATATCTAACCAAGGAAATGAGGTTGATAATAAAATAGAGCATGTTGATGTAAAATATACAGAGCTAGGTAGCAGAATGAGTAGCATTTCAAGTGAGTTAAGAGAAATGATGGAGGCTACAAATGCAGATTTAATACAGGTGCAAGTTAATTTCAGAGGGGAAATATCTGAAATTCAGAAGGAGTCAGAAACACAGAGAAATAAATTGTCTGATGAAGTTAAAGTTTTGTCTATAAATTTGAATCAAAAGCTAACTTCTGAAATTAACAAACACCAAGCTGTTCAAAATGAGAATAATAAAAAATTGGAACAGACAATAGAAAATCTGCAAGGTACTGTAAATAGGTTAGAATTGAATTCAAGGGCAAATATATGTGATGTGAATGTATCAGATGTACAAAATAATGATAGAGGTAGTTCCTCAGGTATGACAAATAATGTGAGTGATGCGGCAGCTTCATCTATAGCTAATGCTGAAACTCAGAGTGCACAAGTAACACTAGAGAATTTAAATATGGGACTAGGGAATTTGCAAAATTACAGTCATATCTTAAGTGATTTTCCACTTCCAAAATTTAATGAAAACTCCAGTCCAGTACAGTTCATTGCAGAATTATCAGAGTATTTTCAAATTAAAAAAATACCTGAAGCATTGAAAATGATAGTTGTCAAAAGATGTTTGGACCAGAAAACTTTAGATTGGTTACAAATGGTATCAGGGGGTGAAATTTCATATGAATCCTTTAAGAGGTTATTCATGAACAGATTTTGGAATGTTACGGTACAGCACAGAATTCGAGCAATGCTTAGTCATGGTCAATTTAATCCACGAGAGGGAATATCAATGACTGATTACTTACTGAAACATGCAAGTCAGGTTAGGAACTTGTCACCTCCAATCAATGAGGAAGATTTTGTGAGTTTGCTCGCAAGGCATTATCCTATAAGGATACGAAATTACTTATTAATTGCAAAACCACGGAGCATCTATGAGATGACAGAATTAATAACAGCTTTGGAACAACAGGAAGAAGATATATCTCGGGAGTGGGAGCATAGATTTTTAGATGTGCGAGATAGACGAAATTACCAAAGTAGTTATCAGCAAAGTAGAGGACAAGACAGACATCATGAAATTAAAACCAGACAACGGTATCAATCATACGTTCCACAATTTGAAAGATCAAGGACAGATGGGAGACCAGGTCGACAGGAACAAATAAATTATGTCAGGACAGAAAGATTGCCTGAAAGAGGGCAAAATTATGGAAGGCGGTATATTAGACAAAGGGGAAATTTCACTCACTGGAGGGAAAACAATAACCGGGAAAGATCTGAGGAACGGCAAGAAAATTACGTGCCAAGGGGACATAATGTCAGAAATCGAGGATTTCGAACTCGAGGAAGGGGAACTCAAAACAATGGTAGCGACAATGAGATAGATTTAGCGCCTGTTAGGAATGGCAGTCCCGTACGTGAACATGGAAATAACCAGGAAAACTGTTAACAGACTCCTGTGTAGTAGGTTCTCAGGACGTCTTTAATAATTCAGTATCCATTACCAATACAAATAATATGCCTACACATACACCCTGTAATAAGATTACAGCAACAAAAGATAAGGGAGAAAATTTTGAGTCACCTCATGTTAGGATGGAAATTGCGAAGAAAGAGATCATTGCAACTATAGATTCTGGTTCGTCAGCTTCAATTTGCTCACAGAAATTTTACATAAATTTGATTAATGAAGGTAACAAAATTATGGCTCTTCCCACTAGTAATTTAGTTTGTCGTGTTACAATCGGAAGAACGACACAGGTCATAAAAACACAAGCTCTACTTAATATACTTATCGGCGGAGAGAATTTTGAGGTTATGTTTCTAATTGTAAACCATCTGATTTGTGATATAATTATAGGATGTGACTTCCTACATGAATATGAAGCAAGTATAGATTTTAAACATGAAGAGTTAAGAATGACAAAAGACGATAGAGAAATAAGGGTACCATTTATAAAAGAGAAAGTTTCTGTAATCGAGATGACAAAGGATGAGAAGAATCTTTGTGACCAAGAGTTTTTTGTGCAAATAACAGAAACTGATAGAAATAGTCAGATAAAGCAGGTAGTCACAGAATATGAAGGGAATACCACGCCATATTTTCAACAGCTAGCAGAAATGCCAGAAGAAGTAGAGAAATTTGCAATCCAAACAAAAGACGACCATGTGATCGAGACAGACAACAGCTGGGAAGAGAAGAGAAATGAGGAAATAATACACAAGTGTGAAGAAGCTTATAATATTACGATAATGCAAAAACAAATTCTTCATGATGTTTTGATGAACAATAGTTCAGTATTTAGTAATATCCAAGGCAGATGTAATGTATATCAGCATACATTTCAAGTAGAAGACGTACCACCATATAGGCACAAGTATGACAATTTACCTATAAGTCTTCGGGACAAAGCTAGACAACTAATAAATAGCATGCTAGAAAATGGGATTATTGAGCTAAGTAATTCTCAGTATATAAATTCAATGTGCTGGAGTATTAAACGAGATGGTAGTTTGAGATTAACATTAGACGGTAGATATGTCAACAAGTATATGAAACCAGATCATTTTCAAAGTGAGGGAATTGAACAACTAATTACGAAACTTTCAAGAGGGAGATTTCTGACATCCATTGACCTCACTGCTTCATATTGGCAAGTGGAATTAGATCCACAAGTGCGTGATTACACTTCATTTCAATACTCGGGGATCCAGTATCGTTTTTGTGTAAATCCTTTTGGTTTAAAAAACTCAGGAAGTGGATTTTTGAGAGCCATTCACAGTATCTTTGGAAATTCTGCAGATGACTTTTTAATAAAGTATATTGACGACTTCCTAACCATTAGTCAAACATTTGAAGAACACATGAATAATGTCCATTATGTGTTAAATAAACTACAACAACATGGTATGACTGTGAACATACTAAAATCAAAATTTTGTGTCAAGGAAATAAATTTTCTGGGTTATGTAGTGGATGAACGAGGTATAAGACCTGATCAGAAAAGAATAGAAGCAATAATGAAAATTCCACCACCAAGGAACGTAAAACAAATTAGACGTCTCTTAGGGGTATTGAACTTTCAGAGTAAGTTCGTACCAAGATATTCGGCTGAAATAGAACCACTGCGGCAACTTCTCCGAAAGAACAATAAGTGGAAATGGACAGAGGATCATCAAAAATGTTTTGAGAGAGTAAAGGAACTCTTTGCTAAGTCCATATTACTCGAGAGGCCCAGAGAAGATTTGGAATATGAGATTTATGTCGACGCATCAATGCAAGGATATGCCGGAATTTTAGGACAGCGAGACTTCAACAATGACTTTCACGTAATTAGTACAGCTTCTAGAGGACTTACAAATATTGAGCGGAATTCTTCAGTGACTCAGTTAGAAATTGGAGCACTATATTTCTCATTAATTCGTTTTACAACCTATATTTATCCGCAAAAGGTGAAAGTATATTCAGACCACATCAGCTTAACTTTCATACAACGGTGTAGATTATGTAGTGGAAAACTTGCTAGATACATTCATGCAATATCTGCATTCGATATTGAGATTATCCACATTCCTGGCAAAAATAATACCTTCAGTGATTTGCTATCAAGATTGAACTACAACCCACAAATTCCCGAAAATATTGAAAGGCCTAGAAATGAAGTCAAAATATTGACAATTGAAATTCCTTTAAGCAAAGAAATGATTAGAAAATTGAAAAATATGGGGGAAACTCAAAAAGAGGACGCAACATTGTTAGAACTTAAAGAAAAGGCACCACTAATTGAAGAGGCAAAGAAAGAAATTGTAGCAATTCGAGATGGGACATTATACAAGAAGCATGGAAAAGAAGTGCCTAGTTGGAAGATAATGGTTCCGAAAATCATGGAGAAAGAACTAATTTAGAATTTTCACGAAGGGTTAGCACACTCAGGGACGGACCGGACAACTTCTATGATTTTAGAGAATTTATACATATCTAAATTGCGTCAGAAAGTTCGAAAATTTATATCGTGCTGCAACCTGTGTCAGAAGGCAAAGAAAATAAATGCAGCATATGCATTTGAAACTAATTCGGTTATAAGGGATAAGCCGAGATGTGTAATTAGTATTGATATTCATGGTCCGATGCCTCCAAGTCAATTTGGAAACAAATATATATTTGTCTGTTATGATATATTCAGCAAATATGTAAGAATTTACCCTTTGACAAAACCTACAGGTTTAGCATGTTTGAATAGACTACTCAAGTCATATGTGATAGAAGAAGGACCTATTCAATCTGTATTGAGCGATAATGCTTCGTACTTCACAGGAAAAAAATTTATGGATGGACTGAAAGAAAATGGCATTAAACAATATTTTTCGTCAAGATACAGACCGAACTCCAACCCAGTGGAGAGGGAAATTAAGGAAATTTCAAATTATTTAAGGGTGTTATGTCATCGAAAACATACCCAATGGTATGGATACGTGAACTTCGTTCAGAATCTACTAAATGAAACCGTAAACAATGTGACCGGATACAAACCATGTGAACTTAAGTTAGGAAAGAAGATCAAAACAATGTGTAAGAAAATTCCAGAAGCCATTCCAGATGCGCATTCGATACCACAAACAGAAGAAGAGATGTTCCGAAAAGCATTCGAGAGGATGAAGAAAAAGGCCATAAAAAGAAAAATTAAACATGAAGAAAAGAAGAGAAAGGAATGGAGGATCAAAATAGGAGATTTAGTTTTGGTCAAAACCAAGAAATTGTCGGATAAAGCAAATAAACTTTATTGGCGAATGTTTCTCAAATACCATGGACCATATGAAGTTGTTGAAGTATATGGAACTAATACATATGAGTTATGTAATCCAACAACTCGAAAAAGCATAGGAAAGTTCCATATTGAGATGCTGAAACCATACAACCATGAAGATCAAGATGAAACAAAAGACAAAGATGATAAATAGTAAATGCTGGATAGTTAAAGACGAAATGCAGAGCAATGTATTGGAACGTAAGAGGGTTAAATAAATATGTACGTCATGTGAAAGGAGAAATAAATTTTGGACATGACTAAATGTTTAAGAGGAAAATAACATTTTTATTAGTAACTGAACATGTGAAATAAAGCATGATGTTATATTAAAGTAAAGTACATAAATACTATTCCAAGAGTATTGTTAAGATAAAGTACAAAATAACAAAAATTGGTAAATATAATTAAAAACAAATATTTATGTAGCAAATAGAACATGTGAAACAGTGCCTAGATTTAAGAGATGTAAATATTTGTGTAGAGGGTGAATATTTTGGTAAATATGTGTAATAATTACAAAAATCTTAAATGTATAAATTTTTGTCAACAACTTAAGAAAGTAAACAATTTGGTAACAGTGATTAAATAATTTAGGGTAAAGTATTTGCTATAAAAAATTTGTGATGTCAGATTAATATCTAAATTAATTAAACCATAGCCAGTAAGTAGTGGCGAGATAAAAAAAAAACATATGTCGTGTGTTAAATACGTGTGAAGTGTTAAGTGAAAGTGATAGCGTGTGTTCCAAGATTTGGGAGACTAAAAACACAATTATAAAATTTCCAAACAAGTTGTAAATATTTATAATTATGTTTCTAGTGGGGCATATGATGCAGTAATTTGTATCACAAATTACTTAAATGTAAATAATGATTGTAATATGAATATGCATTTTTATGTGACATTGATTTCAGATGTTTATTGATTGTAAATATCGTTGGAAAGTAAATTTATAAGGCTTTACTGAAACTGTCAATAATAGAGCAATAATGCAGCGAGGGGGGGTGAGCTGTTTATCATTATTGGAAACAAGGAAGTTACGTAATGTTGACGCGTTTTCGGTAGAAACTTCTGGAATATTTTCTCCCTAAAAGCAATATGTATTCGTGGTTTTCATTGGATATTAAAATAGACGCTAATGTTGGCGCGTTTTATTAGCCAATAGCAGTTCATTTATAATCTTTAGGCGTATCTGATTGAAGGAGTATAAATAGGCTAGGTTAGAGGTAACGTCCGTCAGTCCTTCAGTTCGCCGAAAGCATTCATACATTACACGTCGTATTCAGGCAGTTCATCAAAATTCTTTGTGCAATACACGTCGTCTTAAGTTCGTCAAAATATTTGTATGAGATACGTCGGCTATAGATTCACAAGTTACGAAAATCTAAAGTATTATAAAGTTAATTATACACAAAGTTGAAGTACGTGAATTAAAAGTGATCAGTAAGAAGTATTATAACAGTTTCAGTTTGGCGAGTATCCAGATCAATATGTAAAAGTGATAGTGAACGTGTTCGACAATAAAAATTATAAAACAAATTTCTTCATCAGTGTAATTTTTGGATAAAAGATTCCTTTCCGCTTCACAACCTGTATAGAGACACATGTTCGACCCAAGATAAGATAATAGCTAGCCGGAGGACATTTGAAATGAAATCAAACAAAAAGCTAACACTGATGCAAATTGCTAACACAAGATGGAGCTACGAACCTAACAAAGAATGACGTCACAAGATGGCAACGCATGAAATAAACACTCAGACACAAACATCACAAGCATCAACAATATAAGTAAATACCGTTGCAAAAATCGAATCCCAAAGAAGGTATTCTCAGGAGATTTTGAGGAGGAATACCTGTGGAAAGACCACGTAATAAATGGGAAGACAAGTATAGTCCATTTTATAATTAGACTGACATTCCACCTAAGGTGTTGAAGAAGTTTTTTTTATTGAAGGAGTTGTATTGTATTTCGTCTGTTGGGGAGCCGAAATTAAAGTAAATGCAACTGCACGTATGGTAAAAAGTTTCCAGTAGCCTTCGCTCCAAATGTACTTTCCGGTGGCCTTTGCACCAAAAAGTTTAAAGAATATTAAATTATTTTTTGACTGCTTCTTTAAATATTATATATTTATGTTTGCCTCGGCTGCGTCAGTATTTATATTTATTTAGAGACACGAATGTCTTAGCAGGGAGTGGTGCGACTGAAGAATGTAGGCTTACACAGATTATAAGTTTTTCTTCACTCCATTTATTAATGCTTCACACGATTTAAGTAACACTTCACTGATATAGAGAGCTGTGAGATTCTTTTGTTAATTACTTGCACTTTTTAACACGTAAACTATTTTCGTCTCACACTGAATATGTATTAAATCTCGAGGACGCATCTCGCGTTGGTTAGGAACACTGTCTACAAGCAACAGACTCCTGAATTTGTAAAGTTTGCTCCATTTTAGTTTCTGATTGGCTAATCCTAGTCCAATAGAATACCTTCATTTAACTAAGGCTTTTCTGGTTGTTGATTGGCTATTTTATAAACTGTCACAAAAAATTACATTATTGCTTCCAAGAATCACTAGTAGCATTATTAAACCTTGTAACTCATTATTGCCTCAAGGCTACCTCATTGTTACCTCATTGTTAGCAACGTTTAACCTATTGTTCTCACAGCGCCTACATTATTAAATTACGTAATACATTCACATAACCTTATTGAACATGTACACAATAATATAAACATATACACTGACTGTAATATACACTTTTTATATATTGTTACATACACATAATGCTTTAAGGCGGGCTGAATTTATATATTATATAATTAGACTGAAATCATTTAAGTGTTAAAAATACTGCCTCAGTGTTCACAGCAGTAAAGCGGAACCAACTGCTACCAATGATTTACTCCACGTTGGAGAGATAATCTGATGGCTTCGATCGGCCAAAATTAGATATGAATGGATTCCTACTGGATGGAACTTGGCTTCAGCCAACGAAGGATATCATAATGACTGAAGCAGAGGTCGGTGCTACTCCGACTACTTCCAGTAGGAATCCATTCATATCTAACTTATACCCACGCCGCTGTAACGTTGCACTTGACAGCTAGCGTTTAAGTTGGTACACTCGCAAAAAAACAGATGAAAAGCTTCAACCGTTTGACTTCCTAAGCCAATCACAAGGCAGCATTCCGGATGGTCGATGACAAAGCGGAACCGGAACTAGAGTCGGCTCTGTTGCCGGATGTAACTATTCCCAACCACGTGCTTCAGTTTGTGAATCTCTAGCACGAGCGTCGAGTTGTTCTTTGCAAGCTGCATATTGTTCTTTGTTATTTATATTTGTGGTTATTGTTTGATACTTTTGTTATTGTTCGTTTATACACATTTATTTATATTTATCTATTTTATATATATTTCATTCATATTATTTATTTAAACAAAACTTAAGTGCGACAATGTCTGAAAAACGACGCCGATCGGCGAGTGATGATTCACGAAGTGAAAATCCTTAGCGCCGAGGTGTGCCACTTAATAGTCGTGCATTGGAACTATTAAGGAGAACCCGGGAATTCTTTGAACAGGAAGCTTCATGGCAATCCCTCTATTCCTGCTGATAAAGCCGTACAACGAACTGCAGCAGCTCTTGGACTAAGCACGAGAACTTATTCACAAGGCTACGGTGGACAAGGCTTCTTCGTGGAAGAAGAAAGTAGATCATGTGAATAAGCTAATACGAAAAGCACAAGAAATAAACGGAATTATTAGTGACTGTGAAACATTGATGATATGCCTTGGTGAAGATGATGATGATGATGATGATGATTCCGAGGATGACGACAACGGGGATTTGGATGGAATTGAGCCATTGCAGTTTTAAATGCGTTAGTGAAAATAACTTTGTTATGGCATGCTTATAATTTGATTTATTTCTCTTCATTGTAGCAGGAAGTTTGTATTGTTTTGTTTCTATATTGTCAAAAGTGCGTAATTTATTCTACATATACTGTAATGTTTATGCAGAGTTATTTTCAATTAACAATAATAATACGAAATAGTTATTATTCATTGACGTTCGCTACTTACGTACACCTTTTGTATGCGGCTTAGATACGATAGAACGGAGAACAATCAGCTGTTGTTGTTTACTACCTACTCTGGCAACGTCGCAACCACAATGTAGCCAACCTTACGCGAAGCGACACGAACTGTCAAGTGCAAAGATACTGCGGCGGGGGTATAAGCCCATCAAAGCCATCAGAATATCTTCCTCACGTGGGGTAAATCACGTGGTAGCAGTTGGTTCCGCTTTACTGCCGTGAACACCTTAGGCGCGATGTCAGTCTGATTATAAGATGGACTGTATAGCAGGAAAATCCGGACTGGAGAGTTACAGCTCAAGATCGTCTAGGCTGATGGAGAGCAACAAAAACGTACCGATGTGCCATAGTGGAAGTGAAAGGCACTAAACGTAGAGTTTCAGACACCTAAAGTACAATTACCATAAACTGTACATACGATCTTATGTATTTAAAATGCATTTCCATTTTCTAAACTCACAGTAAGTTTAAAAATGCAATTAATTTGTGAGCATTAACAAACAATACAGTAGCAAAAACAGCAAATTTATTAAATTACTATGGCTAGAAACATTTTATTACACCTTAAACTGTGAATTTATGATTGCTAATGCACAATATGAGCTTATAAAGTTAAAAAAGCACACTCAAAACTTACTAAATAGATCACACCGAAAATGCATGATACACTAGAGATATACCATTGTGACCTAAACGCTCTAGAGGTATATAAAGACTCTCCCAAAATGTTGTTTTCAAAACACAATATCTCCTTAAAAACAGCAAGTAAAAGAATTGTTTGAAGTACATGAGAGGAAGCATGGAGAAATCATGTAAACGTGAGAATACCAACAATTAATGAAGGACGGTTTGTGAGTCAAGAAACGATGGGAAATCCCCACTGACCCTTGTTGCTCTTTGGAAGGGATTTCTGCCGTACTGCAGTCAACAACCAATGCCAAAAGATGACAAACTTGGAGGGGGAAAGTACTGTTTCTCTTATAAAAACCAAGTGAATCTACCTGCTTTAGTGCTAAAAGAAACCAGTCTTCTACCTCAGAATGCCAGTCTTTTTCCTACCCCCCTCCCAAAACCTATTACACAGTCCTTAAATAAAATCAAACCCACTATATCAATAAAGTTATCTTTCATGCTGCATGGATAAATCTAATGCATGTTAAAATAGCATTTTCAAGCTCTAAAACCCTACAATAGGTCTCAATAATCAAAATAGGCGTTTTAGGTAGCAGTAAACTCCTTCCATGCGTTTCTATATTACATAAAACGAAAAGGTATTTAACTATTTTTAGTTTATTCGTGCACATAAAACATAAGTATTTAGGTTAAAATTCGAGGTCTAGTTATGTGATACATAAAGAGGAAGCAGAATACGCACATAGAGTAGAAAAGCCTCTATCTATAATTCGTTGGCTCAATATCTCACTTATGTTGTAGATTTCTACAAGCAAATCTAATAAATTACTAATGTTGTCTACGCCACGGCTGAGTTTCATTTCCAAATTGCTTAAATAAAATTATTAAAACTAAGCTACAGTCTCCGACAGAAAATACAACAATTAACATCCACGTGGAGAAAAAAAAAGTTCATTCATTCTCTGTTTAACCTCCTCTTATGTAGGACTTACACCCCCCAGGACTTACAGGCTGGTGCCTGGGGTCAGAGGCCCGTCGAGGAGCAAACACTCATTAATCAGATAGAATATCCAGGATGGGTGATCAGCCCGATGCCTGGTATGGGAGGAAGGAAGTAGATGAAACGAAATGATGGTGAAATGGATGAAAGGAAAGGTGATGAGGAGCAGTTGGTGGAATGAATGGCGGGGGAAACCGGAGAACCCGGAGAAAACCCGCCCAGACGCCGCTTTGTCCACCACAAATCCCACATGCAGGTCTCTGGGATTGAACCCGGGTCGGCGGTGAAAGGCGATCGGTCTAACCACTCGGCCACGGCGCCGCCAACAGGAGAAAAAAAAAGAAAGGAAGAAAATGTTAAGCTTTAAAATTCATTTCAAGAAAAATGAACATGGTAGCCTCAGCCGGATTATTGATATAACTATCTTAATAAATACTTAATTTCTGTTACTTTTTATTGCACTGATTTAAGTTTCCACCCATAGTAATGCATTCCACCCAAAAATTGACATCCAGATTTCATCGGAAGCACAAGCTTTAAAGATCCCTGAATAAACAAATCTGATATGATACATACACATGACTTTCTCTACCCTGTATCTTTATTAGTGGGTATAAGACTATTCTTACTAAAGCTTATGTTTCTGTCACTACATTTTAACACATATAAACCTTTGCAAAAGTAGCTACATTACACATTTCGTTACAGATACAAAGGAAACGGCAATAGTCAAATGTTTAAGAACTGGACGCTATATGCTGCCCTTAAAATTCCATACTATTTCCATGCAATCGCGAGAAGCAACTGAAAATCGATGGTACTTAAAGCACAAGCATTGAACAATTCGAGCCTTTAATAACGGAATTTCAGAAACGGCCTATGCTATGAAAACACTTATTTTAAATAAATTGTATTTTAAAGAGATATGCATTTTTATGTGGTACGTTTTCGTCTATCTCTTAACGATTTCCAGTTATACAAAAATATACAAAATTCCTCCCAAATGAAGAGGACTTTGTAGGCTATTCCCAGAAAATTCAAGATACACATTTTATTTGTCATGTAAATATCTTTCATACTTATATAGTATTTTAATCAAGATCGTTACAACCATTTTTATAAAATCAAAATTTTCAAAAAATGCTTCATGTAAAGGGTAGTTGGGATGGGGAGATTTCCTTGAAAATCTCCGTGTCCCAGCTTTAGTAAGAATACTTTGTAGTAGAGTGAGTGTAATCAATATGCGCATTTTATTTGTCATATGAACACCTTAAGATATACATTAATCAAAATTGAGGGCCAATTTTGAGAAAATAAAAAAATAATTCTTTTTTTTCCATTTTAAGGGTAGTTTGGATTGGGGAATTTTGTCTAAAATCTTCTAATTGCTTTTTGAAAGATACTGAACTTAAATACCAAGTTTGGTATTAATCCGATATTTCGTTAAGTATGCTGTTCACATACACTGACCTTCTTTTACACTATTTCTTATTCAGAGAACTTAAAAACGAGCTAAGCGGTAGGGAAAGCAAATGTAAACTAAATTTCTGTTATTAATATACATCGTTTTAATTAATGAATCAGATGGAAAAGTGCAGTGTTTATTCGGGTAAGTACTGTTTCTCTGCGGTACCTCATGGACAAATAGCATTGGCATAGAAGGCATTTGAATGTTTCAAACCTCATTGAACTGTTTATTTGTTTGTTCCATTTATATGCCATCCTTAACATCTAAGGTCATATCGGCGGCATTGCCTTTGGAACAATTGCACGTCGGCAATGATGTTCAATCGTTTATTATTGTGTATTACTTTCTCTACTACGTATAGTAAGTAGGGGAAGTATTGTATTCCACCCAAAAATTGGATACCGAGATTTCACCGGAAATACATGTTTTGAGACCCCCTGAATCCAAAATTTTTTTGGAAACATGTCCGTGTGTGTGTCTGTGTATCGTGTGTGTCTGTGTGTGTGTGTGTGTGTGTGTGTGTGTCTGTGAACAGTATAACTCAGAAACGAACAGTCGGATAAACACCAAACTTGATATTTAGGTTCAGTATCTTCCAGAGATGCGACACGAAGGTTTTCAAGAAAATCCCCCCACCCCAGATTACCCTTTACATGGAACATTTTTGGAAAATTTTAATTTTTTCAAAAATGGGTTTAACGATTTTGATTTAAATATCACATGTTTAAGATATTTTAATGACAAATGAAATGTATATCTTGAATTTTCTGGGAATGTCTCCAAAAGTATTCTTCATTGTGAACGAATTTTGCATAACTGGTAAACCATAAGAGATAGACAAAATTTTACTACACAAAAAATGTAGATCGCGTTAAAATACGCAACTTACGTCATACACATTTGTTTTGTTGAGTGAACCATTTTCGAGATATTGCTTGTTATTCCCTTAAATTTTCCAATACTTATACCTTTTCTCAAATTAGTTATTCATTTTTTTTGTCCTGGTAATGCAAAGAAAATGGAATACTCCTCATAGCAACCAGCTTTTAAAATATTTGACTATTGCTTAAAGCCTACCAATTCCCCTTGCATCTACAAGAAAATTAGCAATAAGATTAACATCTCGATATCTCGATTAACATGAAACATATAGAGAATAAGCGTTTGTAAAAATAGTTTGTACAACAGTAGAGAAAGTCACGTGAGTGTAACACAAGATTTTTTGGGGGTTTGTTTACTTTGTGATTTCTTTCTAAACATCAAATTCACACACACACACACACACACACACACACACATTTACATTATCATTCATACTTCCAGACTCTAGAGGGGTTGGGGAATAATCCTGGCTAACGAAAAAATGCCATTCTCCAGTTGGGAATCTAACCTGAATCCTCTGGATGTGAATCTAGCATGCTAACCACCACACCACGGCGACGAGCTTACGTCAGAACAAATATAATATTCATCCACTTATGTTAGCTGGGTTTGAGCCAGAGAGACCGGAATAGTAGTGGAGCTCTGCAGACACCTAGTGGGGAATGGTAGAACTATTTAGAGCGAAGACATAGATTCCAACTGAGCGGAATAGGTGACGCGGAACTCCATGTTGTGATGCAAAGAGCGAGCGAGCGATCATGTTGGCAGCTGATGGCGGCCCGATGGAGTAACTATTAAGCATACGTACCCGTGATGGTTTAAACGCTTGTAGAAAGGACGGGGATTGCAGGTTGATGAGTGAGAATGAGATAGAAGTATTGAATGGTGGTGGAAAGATTGCTCCTCGACGGCTGCTGATAGAAAAGAGATTCATTTAAAAAGTAATATTGTTGCTTTTGAACAGTGGCGACTCGTGCTAAAGGACACATATTAAACCACAAATATATTTAAGCAATTTCTGTATAAATTATCAACCCAGTAAAATTAAAGAATTATAGAGACAAAATTGCCAAGACCAGTCTAAGGTCTCTAAAAGGTATAATAACAACAAAAAGTAAAACCTTAAAAACCCAGTTACCCAACACTGAAGTACTTGCGTTTGTAGGTCGCCAATGAGATTGTCATTTCGAGTTAGATGCCTTAGTGATCAGTCTGGGAAAGAACTTGAGTCAATTGGGGAATTCAATGTTCCACTGGCATGTTGTTATAGTAGCTCAATGGTTAGAACAAATGCCTTTATCCCTCGAGTCACCAAATATGCAACACGCACTGCATCATTCAGCAACATATGTAAAATAAATGAATAGATGGCTAGAAAAGGAGTGGCGCCTGCGAGTCACACTGTCTCGCGAGTCCCGTTTTCGTCACCACTGGGTTAGAGCAACCGCACGGAGAGCGGGAGAAACTCGTTCAAATGCCGGCTGTGACATTGAATCTTTCAGTTTACTCTATATTAAAACTTGCCAAGAATATCTAAAAAGGAATATTTCATTTATATATAATAACAACAAGAAGTAAAATCTTAAAACCCCATTAACTTGCGATAGTAGGTCACCACTGAGATTGTCATCTCGAGTGAGATGCCTTAGTGGTCTGTCTGGAAAACAACTTGAGTCAATTGGGGAATTCAATGTCGCATCGGCATGTTGTCACAATGGTTAGAGCAACTGCACGGAGAGCGGGAGAACCGTGTTCAAATCCCGGCTGTGGCGTTGAATTTTTAGTTGACTATATTTTAAACACATACTTCTTACTTAGGAAGAAACAGCATATTTAAACTGCCTGCGACGTCAGTGCTATTTGCGGGGGGGGGGGCCCGTTCTAAGTGTATCAAAACAATAGTGGAACGTAACGTTAAAGAATGAATAAGCACTAACCTCTTAGTTATAGGTAAAGTAGATTCTGCGATCTTCCTCTCACCCACCATTCATGTTTATTTTGCTATTACTTTCTCTACTACGTATAGTAAGTAGGGGAAGTATTATATTCCACCCAAAAATTCGATACCAAGATTTCACCGGAAATACATGTTTTTAGACCATCTGAATCCAAAAAAAGCATTTTTGGAAACATGTCCGTGTGTGTGTCTGTGTGTGTCCGTCTGTGTGTCTGTGTGTGTCCGTCTGTGTGTCTGTGAACAGCATAACTCAGAAACGAACAGTCGGATAAACACCAAACTTGCTATTTAGGTCCAGTATCTTCCAGAGATGCGACACGAAGGTTTTCAAGAAAATCCCCCCACCCCAGACTACCCTTTACATGGAACATTTTTCGAAAATTTTAGTTTTCTCAAAAATGGCTCCAACGATTTTGATTAAAATATCATATGTTAAAGATATTTTCATGACAAATGAAATGCATAACTTAAATTTTCTGGGAATGTCTCCAAAAGTATTCTTCATTGTGAACAACTATTACATAACTGGTAAACCATAAGAGATAGACAAAATTTTACTACACAAAAAATGTAGATCGCGTTAAAATACCACAATTTATGTCATATACGTTTTTTTTTTGTTGAGTGAACCATTTTCGAGATATTGCTTGTTATTCCCTTAAATTTTCCAATACTTATACTTTTTCTCAAATTCGTTATTCATTTTTTTTTGTCCTGGTAATACAAAGAGAATGGAATACTCCACATAGCAACCAGCTCTTAAAATATTTGACTATAGCTTAAAGCGTACCAATTCCCCTTGCATCTACAAGAAAATTGGCAATAAGATTAACATCTCGATTAACATGAAGCATATGGAGAATAAGCGTTTGTAAAAATAGTTTGTACAAGAGCAGAGAAAGTCATGTGAGTGTAACACATCAGATTTTTTTTAATCTGGCCTATTTTTGCGGTGCAGTGTCATAAATTCATGTTCTTCTAGTGTATGTAATAGCTATTATTTGTCGTTCTCCATGGTGTAGTGGTTACCCTGCTAGCCGCTAGTTCCCGAGGTCGCGGTTTCAAAACCGGCAGAGGACGATGGATATTTTCGGGCGTAAAAATCCTTAGCATGGCTTCCTTCGGAAGGGAAGTAAAGCCGGTGGTCCCGTGTCTAGATATACGGCATAGATAGAACCTCAAGCCTGATAAAGAGGCCTCTGAGCAAAAAATCCGGTCTTTCACGCCCAATATAGAATGGGGCGCTGAGGATCACAGCAGCTAATGAGCGCCCATAAATAAAACTCAATTTGATTTCATTTGGCTAGTATTTTATATGTTGTGCCTCATCAACTAAAATATGCACTAACCGCCACTGTTTTTGAAGATCAGAGTACGAACATTTTGAAAATACTTATTGGATAGAAATGTCATATCCAGCACGAGTTTAAGAGACTATTGCAGTTGAATAAACTTTTGCTGAGATTGTTCCGATTAGGAATCCTGTTACATTTCCCTGTTGGTAAAAGTAAAGAAAGTTACGGGTGAACGTAGGGGCGCCCGAAACCGAAGCAAGCACTGCAAGTGGGCCACAACGGTCATTTTTGCTTCTACCGTCACTCGTGGGAGGGAGAGGTGAGTGCTGATCAATCAATCAATCGAGAACAGGTCCCCCAGGTTCACCTGGGCGAAATGTAATCTCCACAGTAGCTAGCCAGATGCGGCTTTACCTGTGCGATAAAAAAGGTATAAAGAGTTTTCTCAAGCTATTGATGTTTGTCTGAGGGCGGGGTCTAGCTTTCTGTCTGCCATTGGCTGGGCCTCGGTGATACCATCTGGGCGTCCATGTGGTGACCTAGCCCAATACTGCTTAACTTGAGCGACTGCTTGTGTGGCCGTCAAGCCAAGCAGGCCGGCATGGCAGCAAGTCAGGATGGGAATTTAGGTATTGGTGTAGGGAATATCCAAATAGGCAGCAGGGCGGGTCGCTGCTAGATGGTCACTCATCCAGCTACTGGCGAAGCCCGATGCTGCTTAACTTGGGGGAAACTGTGATGTGTAGGATTGGCAACCTTCAGCCTCGGGGGCCCAAGCCGTCCTTTGGCAACCGGTAACTCTTCCTTCACCTTGGCGTCTTATGGTCATAGCGACCCAAAGAATGCACCAGCTGGTTGGTATGGTGTGTAATCTTCGTGCATATGGTATGGGTTCTCTCCCGCACCACGTCCACGATATATGGGAGACCAGAGTGTGTATGTAGGATGTGTGACGGGAATCTACGCCAGGTATCATAGATCATCCGTAGCGCCCTGTTCTGGACGGTCTGCAGTCTGCAGGTGGTGGTCGCTGCCGCCGATCCCCAGACCTCGCAGCCATACAGGATCAGGGTTGGGATAATCGCCTGATAAGACGACCAGATCCGGATGACGGCGGACGCTAGCAGAGGGCCCAGCTGTTGGTACTTTGCTCCCTCCCCAGGGATTAGGTACACCAAAACGAAAATAAAGATTAAATTAATATCTTAAATTTCTGGTTTCATTAAGATTTCTGCCGCATCAGGGGATGCATATATACATCATTGCCATGTTTACTTTCTTTATCGCTTAGTTTTGGTAGAGAAAATATTACGTTCCACCTAGAATGTATATGGTGTCATAAACCAAAAACAAAACATCGCCAAACACTCGACTGAAACATCCTCACGACGGTGCTTTTATTCCATTGTGAGTAAACGTGGCACCCATCTTGCGCACAGCTTTCTCATGTCTAAATTTTCAGTTAGTGTGCGATGTACAGCACTTTTTGAAATGCCTACGATGTCTGCTAACTCGCGCACTTTCAGCCGACGGTCATCCAATATCATTTCGTGGATTTTCTTCGCAATTTCTGGCGTGGTCACCTCATTTGGTCGACCATTGCAATGTTCGTCTTGGCAGCTCGTACGGCCTCGCTTAAATTCTGCCACCCAATACTTTACTGTTGTAAACGAAGAAGCAGACTCCCCCAGAGTGGAATCTAGCTCAGCTTTAATATTAGTTGGACTAAGACCTTTCAAATGAAACTATTGTATCACATAACGATGGCCAGGTTTATCCATGTTTACAAATTCGCTGAGAGAGTTCACTATTAATTGCTGCCAAATAATTACTCAACAACGTAGTATGGTCAAGCTTCAAACTTAAGCTTTTTCAGGGTAGTACTTTCTACCATAGTCATTTATTTGAAACAACAACCGCTATATATACGTCAGGTTGGTTACTTCAGGGACTGCCCTCGTATGTTTTCTTTCCGGTGCTAAATTTGAGCGGTTTCCAAATGAGTGCAGTATCTCCGAGTTCAGAACATCACTAGAAACTCCAATTTGTAGTGAAATAACGCCTAGAACGATATAATAACGTATGTACTTCACAGTGGATATTAATTCTCATGTCACGATATATTTGCCGCTTAGAATACGTAAAAATTCTATCCTTTTTTTAATTCTAATTGCTGCACCTTAGTCTGTGAATATAAAATTAATTTATTTAAATATTGCAACTCCCTACCCTCTGTTGCTTATTAGTGGGTATACAAATTATTCTTACGAGTTTATTTTCCTATCTACGTCATTTTAATCGAGATAAACATTTCCGGAATTAGCTACATTAAACATTTCATTAAAGATACAAAGGCAAAAGTGATAGCAAATGTTTGAGAATTGGTCGCTATATGCTGGCCTTAAAATGTCATGGTCTTTGCGTGCAATCGCGAGAAAAAATTGAATATCAAAAGGATTTGAATGACAAACCATTAATAACGGATATCGGATCTCAAAAAGCTTATTTGCAATAAATTATGTTTTAAAGAGATCCACGTCTTTCAAGTAGTACGTTTTTGTCTATCGATTAACGTTTACCAGCTATACAGGATTATAGAAAATTCCTTCCGGATGAAAATGACTTCACAGGATATTCCTAGAAAATTCAAGATATGCAGTTTATTTATTATGTAAATATCTTTAATATATGGTGTTTTAAACAAAATCGTTAAGAGCCATCTTTTACAAAATCAAAAATTTAAAAAAAAGCTCCATGTAATGTATAGTTTGAGATGGGGCGACTTTCTTGAAAATCTTTGTATCGAATCTTTGGAAGGTCCTGAACCCACATAACAAGTTTAGTATTTATCCGATTTTTCGTTTTTGAGTTATGCTGTTCGCAGACACAGGGACCATTTTTTTCTAAAAATGCTTTATATATTTATTTATTCATTCATTCATTCAGGGATCTCAAAATATGTATTTACGGTGAAATCTCGGTATCGAATTTTTGGGTGGAATGCAATGCCTTTTTCACCTATTGTGTACGTGGTATAGAAAGTAAAAATAGATCCTTATACGAGGTTTATTCCAAAATTAAGGTCCAGTGAACAATATATAATGGATAATAGGCCTGAGTGATGTTACACGCCTGCAGCGCTGTCTACCGACTCCTGAGGAACTTACTGCAGTGTTGGTGTGACGCAATAGGCGTTTGCCAGTCGGTGAGAGCAGATTACGATGACCGCGACAATCGAAGATCCCGCCAGTTGTGAAGTGTGCGGTGTGATTAGATTTTTGTTGGCAAAAGGACCCTCAGCTGTGGACATCCATCCTGAGTTATGCCTAGTGTATGGGCCGGACATAATGAGTGACAAACAGGTTCCACACTGGTGTCGAGAATTTCTAAATGGCCTCACAAATGTGCACGATGAACAGCGGCTTAGTATTCGGATTGACGACATCGTTGAGCAAGTGAACCAAGAACTTCGAAGTGATCGGCGTTTGGCGATTAGTGGTCTGACTGCTGCCTTCCCAAATGTTGCTCGAACCTCACTTTACAGGATTGTCGCTGAACAGCTGGGATATCGGAAACTTTGTGAGAGGTGGGTGCCAAAACTTCTAGCACAAAGAGATACGAATGCGTAGTGCACGACAGTTTTTGGAACACTATAGACAAGATGAAAATGTTTGTTTTCCCACATTGTTGCGGGCGACGAGACATGGATAGCGTACACCAATACATAATCAAAACAACAGTCAATGCAGTGACGCCATTCCGGTTCAACCAAACCAAAAAAGCGTAAGCAATCAAGTACACAAATCGCAAAATGATGGCTACCGTGTTTTGGGACGAAAAGGGCGTCCTTTTGATTGATTTCATTGACCATAGGTCAACAATTACAGTTAACGGGCACTGTGCAACGCTCACCAAACTGAGACGTGCGATCCAAAATCGACGCCGCGGGAAACTGTCGTCTGGCATCATCCTCCTCCACGACAACACACGCCCACACACCGCTACCAAAACCAAAGAGAAGATTCGAGAATTTCGCTGGGGACTCTCTGACCACCCTCCGTACAGTAGCGACCTGGCACCAAGCGACTATTTCCTCTTCTTACATTTGAAACGGTGGCTGGGTGGACAACGATTTCAAACCGACGATGAACTCAAGACGAGCGCTACCAACTGATTCAAGTCCCAGGCGGCAGAGTTCTATGCCGAGGGTTTAAAGAAGCTGGTGCAGCGCTACAGCAAGTGTGTAGATGTGAATGGTGATTGTGTGGAAAAGTAAAGTATATATGTAGGCACATATTACTGTCAATAAAAACATTTTCTCATGAGCGATGTTGTTGTTATGATCAAACGGACATTAGTTTTGGAATACACCTCGTACATAAGCCGTCCTTTATTACTTTCTCTACTACGTATAGTAAAGTAGGGGAAGTATTGTATTCCACCCAAAAATTCGATACCGAAATTTCACCGGAAATACATGTTTTGAGACCCCTGAATACAAAAAAATAGCATTTTTGGAAACATTTCCGTGTGTGTGTGTGTGTGTGTCTGTGAACAGCATAACTCAGAAACGAACAGTCGGATAAACACCAAACATGGTATTTAGGCTCAGTATCTTCCAGAGATGGCGGCGCCGTGGCCGAGTGGTTAGACCGCTCGCCTCCCACCGAGGCGCCCCAGGGACCTGCATGTGGGATTTGTGGTGGACGAAGCGGCGTCTGGGAGGGTTTTCTCCGGGTTCTCCGGTTTCCCCCGCCATTCATTCCACCAACTGCTCCATCATCACCTTTCCTTTCATCCAGTTCACCAACATTTCGGTTCATTACCTCCTTCATCCCATACCAGGCATCGGGCTGATCAGCCATCCTGGATGCTCTGTCTGATCCATGAGTGTCTGCTCCTCGACGGGCCTCCGACCACAGGCTCCCGCCTGTAAGTCATGGGGGTGTAAGTCCTACATAAGAGGAGGGTAAACAGATAATTAATGAATGAATCTTCCAGAGATGCGACACGAAGGTTTTCAAGAAAATCCCCCCACCCCAGATTAACCTTTATATGGAACATTTTTAGAAAAGTTTAATTTTCTCAAAAATGGCTCTAACGATTTTGATTAAAATATCATATGTTTAAGATATTTTCATGACAAATGAAATGTATATCTAGAATTTTCTGGGAATGTCTCCAAAAGTATTCTTCATTGTGAACGACTTTTGCATAACTGGTAAACCATTATAGATAGACAAAATTTTACTACACAAAAAATGTAGATCGCGTTAAAAAATACAATTTATGTCATATACATTGTTTTTGTTGAGTGAACCATTTTCGAGATATTGCTTGTTATTCCCTTAAATTTTCCAATACTTATACTTTTTCTCAAATTCGTTATTCATTTTTTATGTACTGGACATGCAAATAGAATGGAATGCGCCACATAGCAACCAGCGCTTAAAAGATTTGACTATCGCTTAAAGCCTACCAATTCCCCTTGCATCTACAAGAAAATTAGCAATAAGAGTAACATCTCGATTAACATGAAGCATATGGAGAATAAGCGTTTGTAAAAATAGTTTGTACAAGAGTAGAGAAAATCATGTGAGTGTAGCACATCATATTTTATTTTACTGGCTACGCCATTGTATGCGGTGCAGAAAGTAAAAACATTAAGACGCTAAAACAGGACAGTCATTTTTAATTGACAAGTGTCACGTTTCTCAGAAAATGCCTAAATTGGCATATCAGCATTGGCAGTATCTATATGTGACGCAATTTCCTATTAAACCTATTTGGAAATAGTGACTTCGTTCTAATTTTGAAACCTGTTGCATTGACCTGGGCTAAAATTTGCTGATAACAGTATTGTGCTTTTCGGTGTGTTAGACAAGATAACACGATATCATGCAGGACTTGACCAATTTTAACATATCATGGTGAAATGGCACTCGTACTTTCAGTCACTGATTTGCTGGAAGGTAAGCCACCTAATGCATTAACGAAGTTAGTTAGTTATTTGTTTCAGAATTAGTTACCATTGAATTAAGACTTTTATATAACTTATATTCGTTGTCATTGAGCAATAAAACTCGATTTAAATTTTACATTAAAATCTAATGTTTGGGTCAGCAGTCAATAATTCTTCATAAAACAAACATACATGAGAGCTAATTGGAAACAAAATAATAAACGTTTCATTATAGGCATATATAGTATGTTACAATCACATGGCTTTCTCCACCCAATACCTTTTATTTTCATAGCTAATCTAAAAATTATTCGTAGGAAAGGTTGTTACATTACCTACCACGTACATAATAGGTAGAGAAGTTATTGCATTCCATCTAAACTTTCTATATCGAGAGTTCACAGGGAATACATGTTTTGAGAACCCTGAATGAAAAGAATGTTTACTTTTTCTGCCAAGTGTCCAGTAGGCAGAGAAGATATTGTATTTCACCCAAAAATTCTATATTGGCATTTCACGAAATTACAAATTTTGAGACCCCTGAAAAATAAAAAGCATTTTTAGAAAAAAGATCCAAGTGTGTCTGTGAACGCACAACTTAAAAACGAAAACTCCAATAAATACCAAAATTTTTATTCAAGTTCAGTATCTTCCAAAGCTGCAACACGAGAAGAAGAGCAAAGAAAATACCCGCATCTCAAACTACCCTTTACATGGAAGAATTTTGGGACTTTCGATTTCCTCAAAATTGACTAACGATTTTGATAAAAAAAACACCATATATTTAATACTTTTACATGATAAATAAACTCTATATCTAAAATTTTCTGGGAATAGCCTGTGAAGTTCTCTTCATTCCAAAGAAATTTTGTTTAACTGATAAGCGATAAGAGATGGACAAAAACCGTACTGCAAACATGCTGTTGTGGCTTAGGCTTTTAAGAGATATACCTACTTTGTTTAATGCTACGTCATTTTTACTTTCTCTACTACGTATAGTAAGCAGGGGGAGTATTGTATTCTACCCAAAAATTCGATACCGAGATTTCACCGGAAATATATGTTTTGAGAACCCCTGAATCCCAAAAAAAAGCATTTTTGGAAACATGTCCGTGTGTGTGTCTGTGAACAGCATAACTCAGAAACGAACAGTCGGATAAACACCAAACTTGGTACTTAGGTTCAGTATCTTCCGGAGATGCGACAAGAAGGTTTTCAAGAAAATTCCCCCACCCCAGACTACCCTTTACATGGAAAATTTTTCCAAACTTTTTAATTTTCTCAAAAATGGCTCTAACGATTTTGATTAAAATATCACATGTTTAAGACATTGTCATGAGAAACAAAATGTATATCTAGAATTTTCTGGGAATGTCTCCGAAAGTCTTCTTCATTGTGAACGACTTCTGCATAACTGGTAAACCATAAGAGATACACAAAATTTTACTACACGCAAAATGTAGATCGCGTTAAAATACACAATTTATGTCATATAATTTCTTTTGTTGAGTGAACCGTTTTCAAGATTTTGCTTAAATTTTCCAATACTTATACTTTTTCTCAAATTCGTTATTCATTTTTTTATGTCCTGGACATGCAAAGAGAATGGAATGCGCCACATAGCAACCAGCGCTTAAAATATTTGACTATCCCCTTGCATCTACAAGAAAATTACCAATAAGATTGACATCTCGATATCTCGATTAACATGAAGCATATGGAGAATAAGCATTTGTAAAAATAGTTTGTACAAGAGTAGAGAAAGTCATGTGAATGTAACGCATCAGATTTTTATATTGCCGTTGCAAATACAAAACAAGGTGTACATAGTATGCCTTAAGCGATAGTCAAATATTTTTAGAACTGGTCGCTATGTGTAAAATGTAATTCTCTTTGCATGTCAAAAGATCGTTTCTGCAAATGTTTATCTCGATTAATATGAAATAGATGGAAAATAAGATTTTGTAAAAATAGTTTGTACAAGAGTAGAGAAAGTCATATGAGTGTAACACATCAGATTTTTTTTGTCGTGGTAATGCAAAGGGAATGGAATACTCCACATAACACCACCTCTTAAAATATTTGACCATTGCTTAAAGCCTAGCAATTCCCCTTGAATCTACAAGAAAATTAGCAATAAGATTAACATCTCGATATCTCGATTAACATGAAGCATATGGACAATAAGCGTCTGTAAAAATAGTTTGTACAAGAGTAGAGAAAGTCATGTGAGTGTAACACATCAGATTTTTTTGTCTTGAATATGCACAGAGTATTAATCTGTGGCATAGAGATGGTACTGCACATAGCAACCAGCTATTAAGAGATATGTATATGCTTAAAGGCTACTGTATTTCTATACTGCCCTTGCAAATACAAAACAAGGGGAACATTGTAGGCCTTAAGCGATCGTCAAATATTTTTAGAACTGGTAGCTATGTGTAAAATGTAGTTCTCTTTACATGTAAAAAGATCGTTTCTGCAAATATTTATCTCGATTAATATGAAATAGATGGAGAATAAGAGTTTGTAAAAATAGTTTGTACAAGAGTAGAGAAAGTCATGTGAGTGTAACACATCTAATTTTTAAAGTACAATAGCAGTTCAGTTGTTTCTCGCGATTTCATGGATAGAGTATGGAATTCCAAGGACCGTATAGGTATAGCACTAGCTTTTAAACATTTGACTATCGATTCCGTTTCCTATATCCCCCATGTATGTACCTTCAATGAATGTGTAATGCAACTATTTCTGCAAATGTTCGGTTAATATGCAGTAGGGAGAAAAATAGGCTTTCGTAGGAATTGTTTGTGGAAGCCATATTAAATTAAACGACAATAGGTAGAAAATTCATGTAAAGGTAACACTTTTTTCTCTCTTTGTACATCCTGTTACTGGTGCTAAATGTTCTGTGTTATAATTTCAGTACGCGCTTTATTGTAGCTAGAGAGAACCATACAGGAAGCTAAGGCGATGGCCAAACGTTTAAAAAGAAGCCCGCTATATGTATACTCTTTCCATGAACGATAGTGAAACAAACGAGCGGACATTTCCAAAGCGTGGAGCTCGAAATAGTAGACAATTCAACAGCAGGAAATCTCAGGTAAACCGGCAAGGCTACAGACAAAAAGTTCTTTAACATAAATTACGCATTTTAACAAGTTAATTTTTACTTTCTCTACTAGGTGTAGTAGGTAGGGGAAGTATTTATTGTATTTCATCAAAAAATTGGATACCGAGATTTCACCGGAAATACATGTTTTGAGGCACATGAATAAAAAAAAAACATTTTTAGAAAAAGATCCCTGCGTGTGTATGCGTGTGTGTCTGTCTTTCAGTCAGTGAGTCTGTCTGTCTGTGTGTGTCTGTGAACAGCATAACTTAAAAACGAAAAGACGAATATTTACCAAACTTGGTATTTAGGTTCACATCTTCCAAGGATGCCATACGAAGATTTTCCAGAAAATCCGCCACCTCAAACTACCCTTTCCATGTAATATTTTTCGAAATTTTTTATTTTCTAAAAATGGCTATAACGTTTTTGATTAAAATACAATATATTAAAAATATTTACGTGGCAAATAAAATGTATATCTTGACTTTTCCGAGAATAGACTGTGAAGTCCACTTCAGCTGGAGGGAATTTTGTATAATCCTGTATAACTGCTAAATGTTAAGCGATAGACGAAGACGTATTACACAAAAAATCTGATGTGTTACACTCACATGACTTTCTCTACTCTTGTACAAACTATTTTTATAAACGCTTATTCTCCATATGTTTCATGTTAATCGAGATATCGAGATGTCAATCTTATTGGTAATTTTCTTGTAGATGCAAGGGGAATATGGTAGCTTTTAAGCGATGGTCAAATATTTTAACGCTGGTTGCTATGTGGCGCATTCCATTCTCTTTGCATGTCCAGGACATAAAAAAAAATCTGATGTGTTACACTCACATGACTTTCTCTACTCTTGTACAATCTATTTTTACAAGCGTCTATTCTCCATATGCTTCATATTAATCGAGATATCGAGATGTCAATCTTATTGGTAATTTTCTTGTAGATGCAAGGGGAATATGGTAGGTTTTAAGCGATAGTCAAATATTTTATCGCTGGTTGCTATGTGGCGCATTCCATTCTCTTTGCATGTCCAGGACATAAAAAAATGAATAACGAATTTGAGAAAAAGTATTAGTATTGGAAAATTTAAGGAAATAACAAGCAATATCTCGAAAACGGTTCACTCAACAAAAAAAATGTATATGATATAAGTTGTGTATTTTAACGCGATCTACATTTGTTGTGTAGTAAAATTTTGTCTATCTCTTATGGTTTACCAGTTATGCAAAAGTCGTTCACAATGAAGAATACTTTTGGAGACATTCCCAGAAAATTCGAGATGTACAATTCATTTCTCATGACATTATCTTAAACGTATGATATTTTCATCAAAATCGTTAGAGCCATTTTTGAGAAAATTAAAATTTTCGAAAAATGTTCCATGTAAAGGGTAGTCTGGGGTGGGGGGATTTTCTTGAAAACATTCGTGTCGCATCTCTGGAAAATACTGAACCTAAATACCAAGTTTGGTGTTTTTGCGACTGTTCGTTTTTGAGTTATGCTGTTCACAGACACACACACACACACACACGGACATGTTTCCGAAAATGCTTTTTTTGGATTCAGGGGGTCTCAAAACATATATTTCCGGTGAAATCTCGGTATCGAATTTTTGGGTGGAATGCAATACTTCCCATACTTACTATACGTAGTAGAGAAAGTAAAAATGTAGATCTCAAACACACAATTTACCTCAAATAAGTTTTTTTGCGGCATAAGTCATTTCTTAAATAGACCGTTATTAAAGGTTTCTTGGTTATTCGTTTAAAAACCCATCAACACACAATTGTTTGTCGCGGTTGCATGGAAACTGTATGGAATTTTAAGCCAGCATATAGCGTCCAGTTCTTAAACATTTGACTATCGCTGTTCCCTTTGTGTCTATGACGAAATCTATAATGTAGCTATTTCTGCAAAGGCTTATTTGGATTGAATGTAGCAGAGAGAAACTAAGCTTTTAGTAAGAATAGCTTATATACCTCTAATAAACGATAGGGGTAGAAAAAGTCATGTGAATGTATCACATCACATTTTTTAAAAATTTCTCTACTACGTACCTAGCAGGTACAGGAAGTGTTGTATTCCACCCAAAATTTCGATGTCAAGATTTCACCGGCAATATATGTTTTGAGGTGCCCTGTGTCTAAAAAGTGCATTTTAAGTAAAGCCCGTGTCTGTGTACGTGAACAGCATAACTGAAAATAGATACGTCGGATAGATATTAAATCTGGTATTTAATTTCAGTATATACTTCTAAAGATTCCATATGAAGAGTTTCAAGAAAATTCCACCACCCCAACTACCCTTGATATGGAAAATGCTTCTTTATTTTTATTTTTTAATGAATGGCTGTAAGGATTTTCGTTATAACATGGTATCTTTAAGATATTTTGATGAAAAATTACATGTATATCTTAAATTTTCTAAGAATAGCCCGTGAAGTCTTTCTCATTCGGAATATATGCTCTCGCACGTTAAGTTCTAGCATTTGTTGATAATTTTATTATTTCTGGATTAGAAAATAGTTATGTAGAATTTGATTGAAGAAAATCTGTCGTAATTAAATAAAACATTTCCTTTATCCATAAATTTCCATTAATTCATACTCTAAGAAAGAAATTATGGGGTATGATAGCTGAAGTATGATACAAATAATAATTTAGACTGTAAATTTTCTAAATAATGTGAGAACACTGCATCGATTGTAGTGTCTGAACTGGTTGTAGACCGGGCGGGCTTCGTCAGTGTTCAATTTTAACTTGAATTTTTATCCAAAAATCTTTTCAATGGTTGAGCTTCATATTACATGTTCAGCTAATGTACAGTATAATACGCAAGCGTCTACTGGTTCCCTATGCTACGTATTAACACAGTACAGACGGCGCACGCGCGTAGACTGTCTATAACGTATGCGACGGAGAGACTAGAAATGGTTCTCCCTCTCTTTGTTCTCAACTGCCGGTTGGAATCATCCGAACAGGCCAACTCATGCGATTCACTTTAGGATAAACTTTGATATTGGATTATGGCCGGTATCACTATACACACGCGTACATTGCATAACTTTTATTGATTTCAACACATCATTACCTGTAATAAAGAACAAATAACATGGGGCTTTAGGTATTTTCATGAATATATGCCAGGGACGGCTGGTGACCCTGAACTTGTGTGGTTCACAACATTATCCTTGCAATTAGAAATGTTTTAAGTAATAAATATGGAATAAGTTTCTCACTATAGGCTGATTAATTTACGCAAATAAACAAGAAATGGGAATTCACAATATATAACACATGCACATTTCATGAAGATGCTACAGATCATTCCAGTCCATGTATCTTCACCACCAAACAAAACGCAAGGAAAGCAAAACAGGGCGTTTTTAATATCACAACCACTTATCCAATCATATTTTTCATATACATCGCTGTTAAAATTCCTGTTAAAACTTCTTGTTTTTGTTTGAACTACCTGAGTGATTTTTAGGTATGGTGTGGGCCTGCCAATGCATTTAATTTCATTCTTTTCCTCCAAGTTTAGCGTTGAAAACGGTTGCATTAAAAGAGACTGAATGGAATTCATTGTTTCTCCTTATAGCAACGTTTACCTGTATTTAGCTAAATAAACCACTTTGATTCATAAATTAAAACCCGATACACACAACACGGCACAAACCACGTGGCATAAAGGCAACGTAATTATCAGAGATGTTGTTCAATAGATAGAAGACCGGAAGTGAGGTAAACATTTACTGTGAGTTCAATAGATGGCTCTGTGTATGTGACGAAACGAAAAGTATTGCTCCTGTTGATCATCCTATTCTATGCTCTCTGACTACTAGGTTAACCAGCAACATGCAGCTTATGCCCCTCACTCCCCCCCCCCCTTCCCCGCTGCGCTCATGGGTTCGTCATTCCTTATACTTCACCATTATTCCAATGTGGGTTGCAGCCGGCAGTGCACTACTTGGCACCTGCAAACAATACAACGCTTGCTAAAGTCCACTCCACAAGATCATGTCAGAATGATAACCGAAATGTATGAATCGTATACGTTATTTACATTAAAGGGAGAGCCAGGACTTTGGTTGTAGCGCAAGTGTGCTACCATATTAAGAAGCCGCTCCTGATATATGGTATATATTGTCCCTTTTGTTCCATATAACTATTAGAAGTCGCAATGCATGCATCTCACCCGTGGCATCATGGGAATGTTAGTTGCGTTGTCTTTCCGCTGACAACATTTGAAATCCAAACATAACTGAAAACACGATTGAGGTCCCTCAGCCTCAAGGCGTAGCCAAGGTATTAAGGGCTCTCGGCCTCAAACTATAGCTGAGGGATCTGCGTGTCTAAAACTCGAATAATTCACATTGGCAGCAATTCTTTCCAAAAGCCGCCAAAATTTGCTAAAATGACTTTATAAGAACGGTCGCATAAATGGGAGGGTGGGTGGACAATACATCACCGCCGAAGCAACATCTACTACACCAAAACCTTCCTTATTAATCAAGGATTACTCTGGATAGCAAAAGACTTCGACTTCGTAAGTTAAAAGCTTGTATTTTCACCATGATCCAATATCAAAGTAGTACTGGCCATTTGCCCTAACGCGAATAAAGGAGTATATTAAAATAAACGACAGTAGGTAGAGAAAGTCATGTAAAGGTAACACTTTATTCCCCTTTGTACATCCTGTTAATGGTGATAAATGTTCTCTGTTACGATTTCAGTACTCACTTTATTATAGCTGCAGAGAAATATACGGAGGCTAAGACGACGCCCAAATGTTTAAAAAGAAGCCCTCTACATCTATACTCTTTGCATGACCAGTTGAGAAACAAACGAACGGACAATATCTTTTTTGTGGCATCCACCAGTTCCAAGATATTTTTTGTTATTGGTTTGCACTTTTTAATACTGTGTCATTTTTGAAATGCTGTCGTGATTCATTTGTTTCTCGGAATATCATTAAAAGAATATGCAATTTCAACGCCAGCGCATAAAAACTTGACTGTCACTGCAACCTCCTGTATCCCTCTTGTACCTACAATGAAGTGTAATGAAACTGTTTCTCCAAACGTTTATCTCAATTAAGATGAAGTAGATATAAGCATTAGGTTTTGTAAAAAAACTGTATGTAGAAGATATATAAATATAAACGATAATGGCCACAGGAAGTCATGTGAATGTAGCACATCAGAATTTTTTCTGTAACAAATTTCTGTCCCTCTGGTGCACTTTTATAGTTATATAAGATTTTCTAAGTTTCAATGAAGGGAACTTACAATAGCAGTGTACGTACCGCAATTGTGAAGAATGCTAGCAACAGCAGGGCTTTACGTAAATATGTCTCATTTTCCATGTACAGTCAGGGTTACCAACGAAATAAATAAGAATTCCGCTGTAGTAAACAAACTGTCAATGCCACGAGATAAACTCGCCTGGTCTCTCACCCCGGAGTAGCATTCTTCTCACCTGAGAACTGTATACTGATATAGCTCATGGCCTAATGCACAACCATGAGATCAAATGAAGATAGGTATTCAATATTTGCTTTGAGTACAGTTAAAGAGACTGTTTCAAGAAGGTGGACTTTTGTTACGTAATAAATTACCTAATTATTTATTCTGCCCCGAAGTTGGGAGCCAAACTTGAAGATGATATGTTCTTCAACTGCTGAAGTTTTACTGTTGTTGTTGTTAGCCACACGCTTGGAAGCCAACTTGAAGAAGATTATTTGTTCCGTAATATATGTTTACGTAAGCTTGAAGAATTGTTTTATGTAATCATATTTTTGCCTTATGTAGTTTGGAACATGCTTTGGGCGTCGTTTGAATTTGATTTTTACGTAATATTTCTTATGTTTGAATTTGCCTCGGCCGCGTCAGTCTTGCTTTAGAGTCATGTATCTTATTCAAGGCGTGGTATGACAACGATTGTAGACTTCACAGAATTAAACTTTTAAATTAACTTCTTTTATTAATTTATTGCACATATTTATAGAGCACTACACTTTTTAAAGAACTGTGAGAAACTTTTATACATTCACTTAGCGCGTATATCTGTTGTTACTATTCACCCGTAGAGAACAATTTCCCATCTGTACTGTATCAAGTCTCGCCAGCAACTGAGTAACCTCAACGGTCAAAACGCATAAGCTTCGGTATTGCAAGTCTCTGATTGGCTAATTCTACTCCAATAGAATATCTGCATTTAACTTAAAACTTTTCTTTGCTGTTGAATGGCTAATTTTAAAACTGTCACAGAATTTACATCATCGTCGCTCTAATCATGACCAGTACATTTCAAACTCTAAACAAATTATTGCCACAAGGTTACTTCATTATTACTCATTGTTAGCAACTTAAAACCTATTATTCTCACAGCTCTTGCATTATCAGAGTAGTAATGTATTCACATAACACTAATAAAATATGTTTACAATAAAAATAAGCATTTGCAATGACTGTTACATACAATTTAAATAATTACTACATACATATTGTTTCAAGGCGGGCTGTTATTGAATTTACCTATTATAAATTACAATTGAAATTATTCAGGTCTTAAAATACTGCCTCATGTTACACACCCAAACTGATAACGTGTGTTTGTTTTCCAGATGTGGCCTGGAGGATGGGTGGTGGTCTTGCATATGGTGGCGATAGGCGAGAGTGCCAGGATTCTGGGACTCTTCCCGTTCCCTGGCACAAGTCACGTTATGTTGAACTTGCTGGTGGCAAAGGAACTGGCACATAGAGGTCACGAGGTCACTGTGTACAGCCCTGTCTCAGAGAAACAAGTGCTACCTAATTACACAAGTCATGAGATCAAAATAAAAGAAGAAAACCTATTGCAAAGGGTTGGTATGTAGCACTTCTAATTGATAGCTACCATGACAACAGTGCTAGGAGGAAGAAAATTCCCTCCTATGACGTAAGCACATGTATGAATAACAACCAACTGTAGCTGAATTATGATATAACCAACTAGCTGCCCGACGTTCCACGGTTGGCTTTTTGAAGTAAATTAAATTGAGTTTTATTTATGGACGCTCTTTAACTACTATGGTCCTTAACGTCCCATTCTATATTGGGCGTGAAAGACCGGTAATTTTGCTCAGAGGCCTCTTTATCAGACTTGAGGTTCTTTTACGTGCCGTAAATCTACGACACGGGACCACCGGCTTTACTTCCCTTCCGAAGGAAGCCATGCTAAGGATTTTTACGCCCGAAAAAATCCATCGCCCTCCGCCGGGTTTCAATCCGCGACCTTGGGAACTAGAGCTTTTTGAAGTGAAACTTCTTTAGGCGCGGTACGGCAAATTGGCCTGGATCAGACGAAAAGTGAAATGTATGAGTTGGCTTGATCGACAGACTCCAACCGGCAGTTGGAAAGGGAGGGAGAATCATTTCTACGCATTCCTACATATCTACGCATATCTACACTCAAATCATTATCAATACAAAGAATGCAAAACAACAGAGACCAAGAGTCACTGACAGGCAAGTAAAAACCGGTGCGAGTGCTGTCTGCAAACATACGAGGGCGGATCGAAAAGTAGCGCACAATAACTTTTTATACCTCGGTATTGCAGCTGGAATGTTGCAATTTCACAAGATATAGTTTGAAGTTTTCACTACAGAGAGTATTTTTTGTTTCATGTGTAGCTCTAGCGAGAGAAGAGTGAACTACGTAACAAAGATGGCGCGCATGTTACTGTCGTCCACGTGTGAAGAGCAGAGAGGTGTGGTTCGATATTTGTGGACCAAAGAACATGAACCGAGTGATATTAACAGGGACATGCGTGGCGCGTATGGGAATGATTGTATGGACCGTAGCAATGTCTCCAGGTGGTGTGCATTCTTGCTAGAGGGCCGTGTGAACCTTAGTGATTCGCCACGCTCTGGGAGGCCGGTAACAGCTGCAACACCGCAGAATGTCAGAGGCATTGAGGCGGCAATTTTGAATTTTGAACGACCGGCGTGTGCAACTGCGAACCTTATCGCAACAGTTTAACATTTACTATGGTGCAGTGCACGATATTGTTCATGACACATTCAAATTTCGTAAAGTTAGTGCTCGCTGGGTGCCTAAGAACCTGACAGACAACCACAAGTGCCAGCAAATGATGACGAGGTTGGATCACCTAACGCGGTACACCACAGAAGGGCATGACTTTCTGAAAAGAGTCGTCACTGGTGATGAGTCATGGGCATACTACTACACGCCTGAAACCAAACAGGCAAGTATGGAGTGGAAACATGCTGGTTCCCCAGTGAAGAAGAAATTCAAAGTGACTCCATATGCTAGGAAAGTGCTTGTGACAGTGTTCTGGGATACGCATGGTGTTGCATTGGTGGACTTTGCTGAACACGGGACCACAGTGAATGCTGCAGCCTACATGAAAACTTTTATGAAGTTGTGTCGTGCCCTTCGTGACAAACACCACAACATGAATGCTGACGATGTCAAAATTATTCATGACAATGCTCGTCCCCATGTTGCTGCTGTTGTTCGTCACCAAATTTGGTTGGGACTTTCATCTGTTTGGTCCCATAAAGAAATTCCTGGCCGGCCAACGCTTTGCGACAGATGCGTAAGTGAAATCAGCAGTCCGCAGATGGCTATACTCCAAGGAAACGGACTTCCATGAACAGGGCATATTGAAACTGGTATCACGACGGGAAAAATATGTTGAGAAACTTGGTGTCTATGTCGAAAAGTAGGTAAAAGTTGTAGGTTCATTTGTGATTTTTTCTTTTGTTTTAACGATTAAACTTTTTTGTAAAAAAATTATTGTGCGTTACTTTTCGATCCGCCCTCGTATAAAGAGGTATGAGAGGATGGTTTGTTATCTGCGACCTCCCTATCTATAGTCCAGTGGCAGTTCAACCTTATTTCGTTCCGTTCTGAGTTTAATGCTTAGATATTCCTATGCCTGCTAACAAAGAATGAAAATCCAGCGATATGCTAAAGGGTGTAAAACATCGGCGTAACCTTTGCTTTCCTTAACCTCCCCCCGATAGTCCTCCACGTTCTGGAAATAGTCAGTAAGTACTCCTTAGCGGTGGAACAATCATCGGTCGAAATGGTTTGGCCCCATGGTTATTTAATTACATAAACGTTACATAGTTTTCACATCCTTAACATATATAACGACATAGAGTTGAAGCAGATGAATATGAAGATTCCCCGCTCCCAGGCCACCAAGTTAACCTCTTTGGAAAAGACACATAGTGTGCGACCATCGAGAAAAATAATAATCTGGGCTGTTAATTATAAAATTTCGGTTGACATAATTTTCTCTCTTTATGCAATATTTAGCATATCCTGCGAACGTCTTTATTTATTTTTTCTTTTTTAGGTTTATTTATGGACGCTCTTTAACTGCTGTGGTCCTTAGTGTCCCATTCTATATTGGGCGTGAAAGACCGATAGTTTTGCTCGGAGACCTCTATATCAGGCTTGGGGTTCTTTTACGTGCCGTAAATCTATGACACGGGACCACCGGCTTTACTTTCCTTCCGAAGGAAGCCATGCTAAGGATTTTTACGCCCGAAAAAATCCATCGCCCTCCGCCGGGTTTGAGCCCGCGAAATTGGGAACTAGAGGCTAGCACGGTACCACTAGTCCATGGAGGACGACCCCGCTAAGGAGGACACTATCTTGATAATAGCATGTAGAAAGGGAATAAAGCAAAACTTTCTTACTTGAGATGTATTACAAAATTACATAAGAATCGTAGCGTTATAAGCAGATTCGATTCTCTTTTGTCTTGCTGTGTATTTGTATATATATTGATTGGAATGAAATATCCGGCACGTCTTATTTTGCATTCATATTCTGTGGAGTAAGAATAACTATTTTCTATTTCATGGTATTCTCAGCTATAATTCAAGGCCTCCTTCGCAAGCATATTCTTTTATAACTGCAATGAATTCGTATTGACAATGAGAAAGAATAGGGATTTTATGCTGAAAGAGTTGAGTGGTTTTTGAGATTACCCTACATACACTCCCCCACACATATACGTACATACTCACACACACACATTTTCTCTCTTTATAATAATAATATAACTTATGCTATACCTCCTCTGTGTCAATCCTATATTACACAGCAATATCGTCCGTCATTTGTTTCCGATTACAAGACATTCAAAAGAAAATTACAGCTTAGATTTGGCCAATCATCATGAAGTTAATTAATCATTTAAAAAGTCTTACGTGTTACCTTTACTTTTATCTAGTCATTATTGTTTATGTTTATAAAACTTCTACTAGTTATTCTGGCTAATTTTTCTATTTACTTCATGTTAATCGAGAAAAACGTTTCGTTGCTGGTGCAAAGAGCAACAAAGAAAATGTTCGGCGGATTTTGTATCGTTTTCTGGGGTCCTTTGAGGCGTGTCCTATCGCAGAGCGTGGCGGCTTGATAACACTGCAAGAGGGAAAGAGGGAAGGTGGATGCTTTTGCTTTTTCTGGTGTTATTGAAACCAAAACAGGTTTATTGTCTCAGAACCAGTCATGCCGTATACTAGCGAAACATGGACGTATCGTGGGTATGTGGGAGGCTGGTCGCACTGTTACAACAATTGCAACGGCAGTGCATAAAAGTGTTTTATAGTAAATTACTGGATAAAAATATTCCAGGAAAGTGGGTAAGACGGTCTACATACTCGTCAGAAAGTGGGCACTCCCCGTAAAACATTCGCAGATGATGATATTCGTTTACCAAATGCAAATTACTCTTTTGTTATAATTGACTGATCAGGTTTAGAAACTAGAGACAGATATGTATATGGTTTACCGATTATGACATACATATTATGGCAATAAAATTGGGTTATATTTTTTTTTCTATAATCCTGTTGTATTCCTATGATCAGCAATATATTAGTAACCAATTATAGTTTGAATTAGAGGGAAAACATGCTGCTTTATTTATTTATTGTTTAGTTATGTTTGCTTCTATGCAGCAACAAGCATTGATACCACTGTGAGAATACAGTTCTGTTTAGTTTTTATTATAAAATATTGCTATGTATTTAATGAATATCATTCAAGCTTTAATTTGCACCCCCTGAAAATCTTCTCACACTACACATTCTACATTTCGCTAACCTGGGTGCTCATAAAGTTTTCCCCTTAGCTTTTAACTCTTTCAAAGGCGTGTCCTGCACTAGCCGATAAGGTATGAGCTACCAATCACGATAAGAGGTCTGTATGACAAACTGAATGCACTCACTCTACCTCTTTCTCTTTTAGCCAATACGATCGAGAGTGTAAACATATATTTCGTTTCTACACCATTTTGTAACGTTTGTTGTGGTTATTGGTACAACTATTTAGCAGAAGGAGTGGCGCACCCTTTCACCGTGGCCTAAAGCAACCAATGAAATGGCCATGGCTTTGCAAGGTCACGTACAACGATAAATAATGTGACGTAGACGCGATGTGCAGTGAGATTTTCTTTGCCGCTCTTTGTACAAAGGTGATACATAAGGCTGATGCAATAGACAAAACCAGATCACTATATATCGACTTGACTTTGGAATTCCATTTTCCTTCCATGACATCGCGAAGCAAATCACTTATCCCCCCCAAATGAAATAAGTTGTGTGTCTTAAAGTAATCTATTTTTTTTTTTGTTCAGTAGGCTTTTGTGTCTGTTATGTGGTATACTTTGTGCTCTATTTATACAAAATTCAATCAGAATAAATAGAAATTTAGAGGCATTTTACAGAAAGTTCAAGATACACATTTTATTATTCATATAAATATTTTAAAGGTGGTGTTTTAATCAACTCATTAAATCAAATTTTGAAAAAAAATAAAAAATGATGGAAAATTTTCATATAACGTATAGTTAGGGATGGTGGGGTTGCTTGAAACTCTGCATGGGTCATCCTTGGAAAATATTTAACTTTAATATAAAGTTTGGTATTTATTCTACTTTTCGTTTTTGAGGTGTGCTGTTTACACACACAAACAAACCTTTTCCCAAAAATGAATTATTTGATTAAGAGGACATCAAAACAATTATTTCCCGAGAAATCTCCATATCGAAGTTTTGGGTGGAAATACACTACTGCCTCTGCCTACTATAAATAGACGTTAGAGAAGCTAATAAGAAGTATTTTTCCAAATATTTCTAACCTTATTCCTTTAAATAAATATTTTGCCTTTGCTTTTGAAGGTTGTTTCATAATTCAACAGTTGGTATTAGTAATAGTATAATACTCGTGATGTCAAAATTTGATTTTACACAGAACATAGAAATGTACAAATTACCTTTATCGTGTATGTTTTACAGTAACAATGGCACAGTATTATTGTTAGAGACATGTTTCTCTTTGTAGGGTTGTGGTGCGACAAGAATGTAGGCTTACACAGATTATAATTTTACTTCACTCCTTTTATTAATGCTTGACACTATTTAAGCAACACTTCACTGATATAGAAAGCTGTGGGATTTTTTTCATTAATTACTTGCACTTTTTAACACGTAAACTATTTTTCGTCTCACACGAATACGTATTAAATCTCTCGAGGACACATCTCGCATCCGGTTATGAACACTGTCTGCAAGCAACTGACTTGATTCCTACCGCCACATTTGTAAATTTCTGTATTTAAAGTCTCTGATTGGCTATTCCTAATTCAATAGAATACCTTCATTTAACAAACTTTTTCTGGTTGTTGATTGGCTATTTATAAAATGTCACTAAAATTACATTATTGCTTCCAAGAATAACAAGTAGTATTGTTAAACTTTCAAATTTATTATTGCCTCAAGGTTACCTCATTGTTTCCTCATTGTTAGCAACTTTTAACCTATTATCTCACAGCTCCTACATTATTAAATTACGTAATGCATTAACATAACATTATTGAACATGTATACAATAATATTAATATATAAAATGATTGTAATATACACTATTTATATATTGTTACATATAATTATTGCTTTAAGGCGGGTGGTTATTGAATTTATATATTATATAATTTGATTGAAATCATTTAAGTGTTAGAAATACTGCCTCAACTTTATCTCCTAGCATAATAAATATCATCCAGGTTTTGTGCTTAATCAAATAAGTTCACTAGTGCGACGCGATAATCTCACAATCTCTCGTGATAATCTCTATCAAAATTATTATCGTTACTTTCTTGCCTGGCTGCTTCACATTTTTAAATGTTGAACGTCGTTTTTCTTAATTTAGTTTAATTATGGTATTTATTTGTTCGAAAAGTTTGCGTTAGCCAGATAGGTGGCCTTAGTCTTGTCTTCTGTGCAACTAATTTACTTCTGTTGTTGAGCAGCTTTAGTTTTTAATACTATGTTAAATTTGGGAGTTTGAGAAGTGTTTGCCGACCTGAGGCTAGATAATCCCTGCCCAGGTTTGTCAAATATGACGGTTTTAACCTTTACTCTTCCCATATTATTACAGTATCTCCGAGGGTGATACGGTTATTGTTTTCTTGAGTTTTTATGTTTTGCACGTATTGGGAAGAATAAAAATACTTCTGTCTGTATTTTACAGGATACGATTTTAACAGAGCGAGAAAAACTAACCCCATATTATTGCTGGGGATAACTCTAACCGTAGGAGAGCATATATGCGAAATGACAATGGAAGATCGTGCCATCAAACATCTGATTGAATCTAACGAACACTATGACATTATCATCATGGAATCATTATTTATGGATTGTCTCATGATCTTCGCACACAAGTTTAAGGCACCAGTTGTTCAAATTAGTGCCTTCGGAGGTACAAGCTGGATGGGGGATTCATTTGCCAATCCCAATCCTTACTCTTATGTGCCAAATGTCTATTCCCGCTTCAGTGATAATATGAACTTCTGGGAACGTTTGAGAAACGTTTTCGGTTATACAGCCTTTCGAACGGGGATGTATTTATATTACATGCCCAAGCAAGATGCCATCATGAAGAAATACTTCCGCAACCACACCAACGCCTTGCCTTCTGTTTATCAACTACGTACTTCTGTATCGCTGATACTCCTCAACAGCCACTTCAGCATCAGCTACCCCAAACCGCTGATGCCAAGCATGATCCAGGTTGGTGGAATGCATATCAAGCCTCCTCAGAAACTTCCAAAGGTGAGGAACCATGTTTACTTCTAAAATTTGAGGATGGAATTATTCGAAATTCATTCCCATATTTCAGTGGAAATTACAAACCTTGCAATATTCTTGGTTAAAAAGTATTGTGGATGGTAGGAACAAATGTTGCACTGTTGACAAAGTAGATTAGACCCGATAGGGCTTCCTCTCCTGTTACATCATCTGTACAAGGTTCTGAAATGCATTAACACGTTTTTTGGATGGCTAATCAGAGTATCAAAAAAGTTTTATTGCTAACACAAACGATAAACTAAAGACGTAAAACAAGTATAGCCTGTATTATTAATGAATGAACGCCTCTGAGACAGAGATAAGAACACCAACAACTAGTAATCAGCCTTGATCGTTCCCTTGAATTCTGTCTTTTGACAACTGAAATCAGTAACTACAAACATAGGTCTGTACAACATTGTTCAAATTGGTGAAATCTGGTATTATTACAGGACATTCAAGAATTTTTGGATACTGCTAAGGATGGTGCCATCTACTTCAGCATGGGCTCGACAGTTATGAGTAGGTTCTTCCCGGAAGAAATGAAGAAGATATTCCTGCAAGTGTTCTCTAAGCTGAAGCAGAAGGTTCTATGGAAGTTTGAAGATGCCTCCCTAGCCTACAAGCCCAGAAATTTGAAAGTGGGGAAATGGCTGCCCCAGTCGGACATATTGGGTAAGTATATACCCAATTTTAAAATGAAAACCAACATTCTCACCTTTATTATTAAAAAAAAGATTATGTCGACTTTCATAACCAGCAAATTTCCTAATGGTTAGCTCTCATATTGGGTTACAGTAACGCGGATAACTTCTCTGATCATATATTTCGATTGTAAGAAAAAATTCTGCACTCTGAATGGAGAGCAATTGCCTTTTGCGTCTGTATCAGAAACTTTTGGAGTAGAATGCTTTATGGGCATGTGAGAGAGATCACGAATGTGCGTGTTTTACAGTTTTCCCGGTTATTGCGTTCTTCCGAATTAATGTAATAAACAAATTGGCTTACTCAGCTCTCTTTGACTAACTGTCTGTTCATGTTTCCACAGAATCCTTGGTATTTATACATTTATTGTTATAGGCTTTTCTTCAACCTTTCTACATGATATGTCAATTCTGTTCCGTTATTTTTTAATTTAATATATATACGAGGGCTGTTCAACAAAGACTGAGACTGATTTTTTCCTGTAGCTTCCGTGATAGTTTCGTATCTGTAACATAAATATTTGAAAAGAGCGGGTTTTTATGTATAATGTTGGTAGGCGGCAGCACTCTCGTATTGGTAGGTTGGTAGTAATGCTCTATTTTGTAGACCCTACGTGCATTTCGCATACCAGACAATGGAGGTGAGGTGCTGCGTCTCTTTGCTGATGGAGGGGATGCATTTTTTAAATCGATTATCACCGGTGATGAGTCATGGCTGCATCATTATGATCCTGAAGGAAAACAAGCCAGCACAGTGTGGAAATCGCCAGGTTCTCCAACACCAAAAAAGGCAAAAGTTGTTACATCTGCAGGGAAAGTGATGGTGATCACATTTTTAACTGTAATGGAATGATTTACCAGCATGCAGTTCCCCCTCACACTACTGTTACAGCAGCATACTACACGTCAGTATTGGCTACACGAGGAAGCACATTGCAAAGAAACGACCAGAGCTTTCTCGGACTGGGTGACAACTTACGGCCTCACGTCGCAAATAAAGTCATGCAGTTTCTGGCTCGATTCAACATTACCTGTGTACCACATCCACCTTATAGCCCCGATCTTGCACCCTGTGACTTTTTTATTCCCATCACTAAAGGCAAAGCTTAGGGGTATTCGATTTGAGAACTCTGAAACAGTGCTCAAGAAAAATGAGGCGATTCTCAAAGACCTGACAAAGAATGGTCTGCAGCACGTGTTCAAGGACTGACGGAGACACAATAAAAAGTGCATTGTAGTAGGAGGGGACTACTTTGAAAAAGATCATGTAAACATTTAATTGGAGTAATAAACATCTGTGAAAAAAATCAGTCTCAGTTTTTGTTGATCAGCCTTTATCGTGTATACTTAAATATCATTTTCGCACGTCAAACCGGCACAACTGATTCGTATTTATCAGCAATATTTATATCAACCAACGTTGAAAAAACCCTGAATACTTGGGAAAATTTGGGTAACTAGGAACTAAAGGTATTTCCTGAATTGGTTCCTCATTTTGGCATCGAAAATAAGCACAAATCTCAGAGATGGAATTAAACTTATAAGACTTGACGATTCAGTAATTTTTTCTAATCTACTTGATGCACTAACTCTTTGCCTAAACTTTAAAAGCAGCACTCACGCTCTCTTTGATGCGGAATGACGGAATTAATTTTTGTTAAACATGTCCTCACAAATGTAATCGCTTTGCCATTTAATGGTGAAGTAGTTTTTTCATTATTCACAGTTACTCACTGTGTTCTCCAAATCCATCTTCGAAAACCTGGCTGCGATAAGTGATACTGTTGGCACAATATTCCTATAATTATCATGGTACTATGTTAGTTTTGAAGATATGGGTAATTGTTAAGAAAATGTCAATGATCAGATATGTACAACATATACTTGTATGTATAAAGGTCGGGATTTTTGGGTTTAGTAGTTCGAAAAGATGTGCATCAGGGTAGCAAAACTGTGGATAAATTTCCATGCACAACCCAGCGGCAACGATATGATTTCTGCTCTCCCCCAGCACCAAAGCTTTAGAGTTTATCTTCGAAATATGCGGTTGTCTGTACAATACTACGATTCAAAATAATGCTAGAATTATGCTGTGCAACCCAGTCCGGTGTTGAACTGTAATCGTAGCAAACCTGTATGCGCTGTGCATGAGTGAGTGACGAAAGAACTATCTGGAAGTGTAGACTACTGGACGAGTAGTTGAGACTATAAACCTGTACTTATATTGAGACAGAATGTGCCGGAATTAATTTTATTATGTGCTAATTTATTCAGTATTTAATTTAATATATAAATGATATATGTTTACAATGTGAAAACCATGTAAATAGTAATTTCTGTATAATGTAATATTTGTCGTGTACATAACTGTTTAACTAAGTTTAGAATGTCTTGAACTCTGCAGTTAGGGTAAAAACATGCTGTTCACATGGTCAGCGAAAACGGTATCTTTTGTGTTAGAATAGAAGGGTAAATTTTTATGTCTCTGTTTGTTTCCGCTGCGGAAGTATGGAGTGAGGAAAATATAACAGAACGGTAGTTTTGCCAAGAGAAGCCCAGGAAAAAGGTCACATGATTATACAAACTGACCAATAAGAAATCCGATACCAAAACTTTAGGTGGGAGATTGTGTTCTTTAAATAGTCGAGATTCACCCCGAAATAGAGTAGTTGAAAAGTACAGAGCAGTTCACAGTTGAAGACAGACAGTTGAAGACTTGTTAAAGAGTACGCCGTTCACAGTTGACTTTTAGATTAAGCAGTACACAGTTGATCAGTAAGTTAAAGAGTTGAGCAGTTCACAGTTGAGTTTTAGATATGAACAGTTAGACAGTTGAAAGCAGTTCAAAGTTGACAATTGGCGCGCAAATGGTGATAAGTGAACAGGAACGTTATGTAGTGTTAGAATGAAGAAGCGAGAATAAATATCCATAAACCAAACCTTACAGTGTGTAGTAAATTTCCTCTGAGCTCCTAGTACCACAACTGAGATCGACAAGCTTATCAAATATCATGATAGGCAGAGTCCATGCTAAAATCACCGCTGAGAACCAACTAGCCAGGGTAACAGCGAGAAGGACAACAAGACGAAGCCACGTCGGGTGGATAAAACAGGTACAGTGAATTTTAGCATTACTTCTATTTCTACCACTACACCGCGTTCGACTCTAACCCGAGCGGGCATCAAACTCGGGACTGCCACCAACGGCGCAGTCTTCGAAATGATAGAGAGGGGTGCCGACGCAATATACAGAATCGTTACCCCCTCTCAAATAGTACGAAACATCCACATTTGATATTTGGGAAAAACTGTAAGACAGAGCAGTCTGCCCTCCTCTTTCGAAGAGGTATTTAGTGTATACTATAATCGATTTCTGCAGCTGATTTACACAACTGAATATAATAACCTAGTCGACTGCAAATAATAGTATTTACTGTGTTGTCATCAATGCAAGTTTTCCAGTGCTGATGTGTTATTGCAGCTCATCCAAATGTGAGAGCGTTCATCACACATGGGGGTCTCTTCAGCTCCCAGGAGACTGTTGCGAGAGGTGTTCCCATCATAGGCATCCCGATGTTCGGCGACCAGAATTTGAATGTGGTGAAAGCAATGAGGGATGGATATGGTATTCTCCTGGACCATGGGAATATCTCAGTATCGTCGCTCACGTGGGCTCTGCATGAAGTGCTTCATAACCAGAGGTAAGCATGAAGGACATTTATATAGGAGTATATGATAGCCTTCTTCTGGAATATAAAATTCTCAATGTTCTCAGGTATATGCAAAACGCCAAGAGGATGTCACAACTCTTCCTGGACCAGCCAATGGCTCCTCTAGATTTGGCAATGTACTGGATTGAATATGTCATACGTCACAATGGCACCTCGCATATGAGATCTGCAGGAGTAGATCTATACTGGTATCAGTATTTCCTTTTGGACGTTATCGGATTCCTCGTTCTGGGTTTTATAACACTCCTTTTGGTCATCCTCCTGGTCCTTAGATGCCTGTCACGGATAGCAACGAAAACAATAAAAATCATAGTGTCGCAGAGGAAGAAAAGGAGGAAATGATCACACAAATACTGGAGTATTTGTTGACAATTTCAGCACCATCAATCCATGTCTAGATCCTTTATTACAAACCCAGCCTTCTCCATTCTTCTCTTTACCCTTTCCTATTGGCTTTCACAAATGAATAATTTATGCTATTAGTGTATATTAACAAGAATATTCTGCTCTGAACTTTTTCCCCAAGACATTTTCTCATCCAGTATCCTCCTTCTACTCCTTTTTCTTCTTTTACCAGTGTTACATCGTATCTTATAATGAAGCAGCACTTGAAAATTGCCATCCTAACTCTGCATTATTTATCTGAACCGCAAACCTACGGTGATATAGAAGTGAATAAATTCATAGACGCTTCTTGTAAGTGTTTTGGAAGTGCTTTTCATTACGATACAAGCATCACTGTAAAAGGAATTTAGCTGCTCTTCAATGCAAGAGTTGTATTTCACACTTTAATGTATTATTTCAAATGCTCATTATTTTTCATTAATGTATGGCTTTTGTATTTACACGAAATATGAACCTGTGTACCTAATGAAGGCATGTCACGATTAAGAAAGTTAGACAGAAGAATAAGCTTTGACAATAATAGTATGTAGAACAGTGAGTACAGTAATACATATGATTTTTTCTTTTCGGATTTTATGTATGCCGCTAACTTAACATCGCCGGACTCATTAAATCATCATTTTATCAATTAAATTGCTTGTAATATCCTTCTATAACATTCCTGTTTGGAGAATTCGAGTAAAGTAAATTTCCCCTAAAAATATTACCAGCGTTTTTTACTTTCTCTGCTACGTATAGTAAGTAGGGGAAGTATTGTATTCCAACCAAAATTTCGATACCGAGATTTCACCGGAAATACATGTTTTGAGACCCCCTGAATCCAAAACAAGCATTTTTGGAAACATGTCCGTGTGCGTGTCTGTGTACAGCATAACTCAGAAACGAACCGTCGGATAAACACCAAACTTGGTATTTAGGTTCGGTATCTTCCAGAGATGCGACACGAAGGTTTTCAAGAAAATCCCCCCACCCCAGATTACCCTTTACATGGAACATTTTTCGAAAATTTTAATTTTCTCAAAAATGGCTTTAACGATTTTGATTAAAATATCATGTGTTTAAGATATTGTCATGAGAAATGAAATGTATATCTTGAATTTTCTGGAAATGTCTCCAAAAGTATTCATTGTGAACGACTTTTGCATAACTGGTAAACCATAAGAGATAGACAAAATGTTACTACACAAAAAATCTGATGTGTTACACTCACATGACTTTCTCTACTCTTGTACACACTATTTTTACAAACGCCTATTCTCCATATGCTTCATGTTAATCGAGATATCGAGATGTCAATCTTATTGGTAATTTTCTTGTAGATGCAAGGGGAATATGGTAGGTTTTAAGCGATAGTCAAATATTTTAACGCTGGTTGCTATGTGGCGCATTCCATTCTCTTTGCATGTCCAGGACATAAAAAAAAAAATCTGATGTGTTACACTCACATGACTTTCTCTACTCTTGTACAATCTAATTTTACAAACGCCTATTCTCCATATGCTTCATGTTAATCGAGATATCGAGATGTCAAACTTATTGGTAATTTTCTTGTAGATGCAAGGGGAATATGGTAGCTTTTAAGCGATAGTCAAATATTTTAACGCTGGTTGCTATGTGGCGCATTTCATTCTCTTTGCATGTCCAGGACATAAAAAAAATGAATAACGAATTTGAGAAAAAGTATAAGTATTGAAAAATTTAAGAAAATCCCAAGCAATATCTCGAAAACGGTTCACTCAACAAAAAAATGTATATGACATAAGTTGTGTATTTTAACGTGATCTACATTTTTTGTGAAGTAAAATTCTGTCTATCTCTTACGGTTTACCAGTTATGCAAAAGTCGTTCACAATAAAGAATACTTTTGGAGACATTCCCAGAAAATGCGAGATATACATTTCATTTCTCATGACATTATCTTAAACATATGATATTTTCATCAAAATCGTTAGAGCCATTTTTGAGAAAATTAAAATTTTCGAAAAATGTTCCATGTAAAGGGTAGTCTGGGGTGGGGGGATTTTCTTGAAAACCTTCGTGTCGCATCTCTGGAAGATACTGAACCTAAATACCAAGTTTGGTGTTTATCCGACTGTTCGTTTTTAAGTTATGCTGTTCACAGACACACAGACACACACACAGACACACACACAGACACACACACACACACAGACACACACACGGACATGTTTCCAAAAATGCTTTTTTTGGATTCAGTGGGTCTCAAAACATGTATTTCCAGTGAAATCTCGGTATCGAATTTTTGGGTGGAATGCAATACTTCCCCTACTTACTATACGTAGTAGAGAAAGTAATAAATAACGAATTTGAGAAAAAGTATAAGTATTGGAAAATTTAAGGAAATAACAAGCAATATCTCGAAAACGGTTCACTCAACAAAAGAAATGTATATGACATAAGTTGTGTATTTTAACGCGATCTACATTTTTGTGTAGTAAAATTTTGTTTATCTCTAATGGTTTACCAGTTATGCAAAAGTCGTTCACAATGAAGAATACCTTTGGAGACATTCCCAGAAAATTCGAGATATACATTTCATTTCTCATGACATTATCTTAAAGATATGATATTTTAATCAAAATCGTTAGAGCCGTTTTTGAGAAAATTAAAATTTTCGAAAAATCTTCCATGTAAAGGGTAGTCTGGAGTGGGGGGATTTTCTTGAAAACCTTCGTTTCGCATCTCTGGAGGATACTGAACCTAAATACCAAGTTTGGTGCCTATCCGACTGTTCGTTTTTGAGTTATGCTGTTCACAGACACACAGACACACACACGGACATGTTTCCAAAAATGCTTTTTTTTTGGATTCAGGAGGTCTCAAAACATGTATTTCCGGTGAAATCTCGGTATCGAATTTTTGGGTGGAATGCAATACTTCCCCTACTTACTATACGTAGTAGAGAAAGTAAAAATGTAGATCGCATTAAAATACACAATTTATGTCATATACATTTGTTTTGCTGAGTGAACCATTTTCGAGATATGGCTTGTTATTCATTTTTTATGTCCTGGACATACAAAGAGAATGGAATACTCCACATAACAACCAGCTCTTAAAATATTTGACTATGGCTTAATCACTACCATATTCCCCTTGCATCTACAAGAAAATTAGCAATAAGATTAATATCTCGATTAACATGAAGCATATGGAGAATAAGCGTTTGAAAAAATAGTTTGTACAAGAGTAGAGAAAGTCATGTGAATGTAACACATCAGATTTTTTAGCGTACATTCCAGAATAGATGGAAAGAACATGTCCGATGTAGTATGTCAGATTCAACAATTACAAAAACCATCTATAAATATATCCAAGGAAACGATGGCGAGACCAATTTTAATTTTGTTTGGAGATGCAACAGGTCTATAGGGTTTAGCCGTAATGAAAAAGAAGCTGATGATGATGACGCTCATGATTCTTGTATGATATTTAAACCTTTAAAACATATGATTCGAGGATTGAAAACTGGAAGCATTTGGGAGTAAGTTACTCCTTTCAGCTTCTTAATAAGTAATCTGTGAATTTATGACATTCAAAGAAATGCCTTTACTTGTTTCCAAACTTAAATATTACTTTACAGTAGGGATGGGACCTCGATACCATTGATACCTCGATACTCGGTGGTATCGAAATAGTCTAATACTTTGAGATAAAACTTCGCTTAACTTATGCTAGATAAGGAATGGAAGAAGTCGAGACTTGAATTATTGCCTCGCACGTGTCGCACGATTTGTTGTGTTATATAGTTCTTGATAGACCTTGACTGTGCTTCCTGTTGGTAAATCAATGTACCATTCCATAGACTTGTGTGTTTAAATGAAAACATGCAAAACAATGGGGGAAGGAGTAGCGGTACTCCTGTAACATGAAGCGTTAACTATGATTGAAGCTGATTTAACTGACGCACAAAATCACGTTTCTGCAACAGCCTGGCTTGGTGACTCACTCTCAGCCATTACATTTACCTCCTCCAGTGACCAAAATCTGCGAATTCAGCAGAAAAGAACTTAAGACGTGAAAAAATGCAGCGCATGTAAATACTTCCACCTGTTAGTTTGTGTTTACGCAAGTCAAACCTTTGTATTAAACATACACATATATGCTAATGTATGAGGGTGGGTATTTGAGAGACTTATTCCACAAACTTACTATGTTTCTAAGTGTTATATGATTAATAGTAATTACTTATTACCGGATAACGGTTGAACCCACAAATTATTACTTTCTCTACTACGTATAGTATATAGGGGAATTATTGCAATTCACCCAAAAATTTGAATCGAGATTTCACCGGAAGTACATGTTTTGAGGCTCCTGAATCCAAAAAATCTGATATGTTACACTCACATGACTTTCTCTACTCTTGTACAAACTATTTTTACAAACGCTTATTCTCCATACGCTTCATGTTAATCGAGATGTTAATCTTATTGCTAATTTTCTTGTAGACGCAAGGGGAATTGGTAGGCTTTAAGCGATAGTCAAATATTTTAAGAGCTGGTTGCTATGTGGTTCTCTTTGCATTACCAGGACAAAAAAAATGAATTACGAATTCCCATTTGAGAAAAATCATTGAAAAATTTAAGGGAATAACAAGTAATATCTCGAAAATGGTTCACTCAACTAAAAAATGTATATAACATAAATTGTGCATTTTAACGCAATCTACATTTTTGTGTAGTAAAATTTTGTCTATCTCTTATGGTTTACGAATTATGCAAAAGTTGTTCACAATGAAGAATACTTTTAGAGACATTCCCAGAAAATTCAAGATATACATTTTATTTGTCGTGAAAGTATCTTAAATATATGACATCTTAATCTAAATCGTTAAAATTTTCGAAAAATGTTCCATTAATAGGGTAATCTGGGGTGGGGGATTTTCTTAAAAAGCTTCGTGTCGCATCTCTGGAAGATACTAAACCTAAATACCAAGTTTGGTGTTTATCCGACTGTTCGTTTCCGAGTTATGCTGTTCACAGACACACACACGGACATGTTTCCAAAAATGCTTTTTTGGATTCAGGGGGCCTCAAAACATATATTTCCGGTGAAATCTGAGTATCGAATTTTGGGTGGAATACAATACTTCCCCCACTTACTATACGTAGTAAAGATAGTAAAAACGGAATGTCGGAAAAACACCAAACTTGATATTTAAGTTCAGTATTTTCTGAAGATGCGACACGAAGATTTTTAAGAAAACTCCTCACCCCAAATTACCGTTTAAGTGGACCATGCTTCGTTATTTTTGATTTTCTCAAAAATGGCTTACGATTTTAAATTAAAATATGAAACATTTAAGATATTAAAATGACTGATAAAATGTATACCTTTAATTTACTGGGAATGGCCTGGAAGTCTTCTTATTCTGAATTACTTTTGTATAACTGGTAAACTGTAAGATATAGGCGAAACCTTAATATACAAAATATGTAGATCTTGTTAAAGGACACGATGTGAAATAAGAGTTTTTGTGACGTTAAACACATTAATCAAAATCGTTAAGAGCCGCATTATAGAAAATAAAAATAGCGAAAAGGGGTAGTTTTGGGTGTAGGGATTTCTTGAAAATCTTCGTGTCGCATCCTTGGTGGTAGAGAGATTAAAGGAAAGAAAGAAATGGAGAAGCGCATTGGTAAGTCGAATGTAACCTACCTCTAACAGTTGCAACCAGATATTGTATAGGTGACGTCAATATAAATGATTTGCACCTTTGAAAGCTAATGATTCTTGAAAACTTGACATAAATTATCTAACAAAAGGCGCAGAATAATGATAAAAATAATAGATATATCTAACTGATATACCTTATCTATGTTGATACTGGAAAACAGTTAACTTCTGTTGATAAAAACTTCACTTCAAGGAATTACATGAATGAGAATGCTATTTCTAAAGTTTTCATTGAATCTGGTTATCTATTTAATATTAAGCTTGTTTTACGTAAAATATTGAAGGGTTTTAAATTTGTTTTCATGTCTTCTGTTTAATTTTTGCTTTCTTTGCCATGTACTAGTTCACAGTGGGTAGAGAAAGTATCGAAATCCACCGATAAATTCGATACTGAGATTTCACAGGAAATACATGTTTTGAGATCCCTGAATTTAAAAGGCACTTTATAAAACGTTTTTAAGCTAGTGAATTTCTAAAATTAATTTTAATGCCCTATACCGCATTTTTCACAGAATTAAATTTTAAAAAGGATATTTCATTTAAACAGTCACGACATTTAAATGTCCATTGCGTATAACATTGCTTTATAATTATTGAAGGTAAATATACACAATATAAAAAGTGAAAATTAATTGAAAAATAATAGCTTAAAATATTTTTGGAAGCGCAACCTTAATGTACATTTTACCCAGATTTTCACCATATTTCAGTGATACATTCCTGACTTAAAGAAAAGAAAGAAAGAAAACAGTCTAAAGCGGTAAATCAGACCTGTAATCATTACATATTCACAAACATACCATTCATCTAAAAGGTTATTCCTTTACCAATCTATCTTATTCATGCAAAGATTTTGGCTAAAAAGAGTTCAAATGACACAGTAAATAATGCAGTTTAGTGATCACTTCACCGATGCGTCGAATGCGTTGAAAGTACCCCTCTACACACACACGCACACGCACACGCACACGCACACGCACGCGCACGCACACGCACACACTGTAGTAAATAGTATCTTTACGTTTGGAAAGCTAATTTGAAGTAGGAGTTGTATTGTAGTTCAAATGTTGGGGAGCCAAACTTGAAGTAGTTGCAACCGCACGTATGGTAAAAAGTTTCCGATAGACTTCGCCCCAAATGTACTTTCCGGTGGCCTTTACCCCAAGTTTAAAGATATTAACTGTGTAATTTTGACTGTTTCTTTAAATAGTATATATTTATGTTTGCCTCGGATGCGTCAGTATTTAGTTTTAGAGACATGAATGTCTAGCAGGGCGTGATGCGGCTGAAGAATGTAGGCTTACACAGATTATAATTCTTACTTCACTACATTTATTAATTCTTGACACAATTTAAATAACACTTCATTGATATAGAGAGCTGTGAGATTCTTTTATTTAATACTTGCACCTTTTAAACACGTAAACCATTTTCGTCTCACACGAATGCGTATTAAATTTCTCAGGACGCATCTCGCGTCTGATTAGTAACATTGTCTGCTAGCAACGCGTCCAGTTATGAGCACTGTCTACAAGCAACTGACTTGATTTCTACCGCCTAAATTTGTAAATTTCTGTATTTCAAGTCTCTGATTGGCTATTCCTAAACCAATAGAATACTTTTATTTAACTTAGGCTTTTTTGTGGTTGTTGATTGGCTATTTTATAAACTGTCTCAAAATTTACATTATTGTTGCTCAAGAATGACTAGTAGTATTGTTAAACTTTAAAATTCATTATTGCCTCAAGGTTACCTCATTGTTAGCAACTTTTAACCTATTATTCTCACAGCTACTACATTATTAAATTACGTAATACATTCACATAACATTATTACATGCATACAGTAATATAAACGTTTACTATGACTGTAATATTGTAGCGGACCAGTTTGAGCATTGAGAATTGCAACATATTTCGTTAACCAGCGCAAGTGTGGAATTCAGGTTAACAGAACACGTCCACGCTGCACAACGCCGAGTCAGCGCTTCTGTATGTATTTATACTACAGGGTTTTGACTCGGTCGGGGGAGTTGCTACGAGAGAGTTATCAGAGAGTTGCCACGAGAGAGTTATCAGAGAGTTGCCAGAGAATTGCCAGGCGGTTATCGCGGGCCATTAATCACGAGAAGTGATAGAGAGTTACGAGAGAGTAGTCAAAGATCATTTGTCAGACTCGCCACCAGTTAACCAGGTAAGCATGCGTCTCATCTAAGTTCTATTGACTTGCCGGGGCTTCACCCCAAATTGAATGTACGCACACTTAAAGCAACAGTATAATTCATTGGGCCAATGCATCCCCTGTGCTTTATTTAAATACCCCCTATCCTAGAACGCCACCCTGGCCTGCCTACCACCCCGGTACCAACGCATCCCCCCTACCTCTGAGCTACCAACCCCCCTGTGTAATCACCTACTGCGGGGGTAACCATCCCCGTGGGGTGTTACAATATACACCTTTTATATATTGTTACATACAGATATTACTTTAAGGTGGGTTGTTATTGAATTTATATATTATATAATTAGATTAAAATCATTTAAGTGTTAAAAATTACTGCATCAAAACACACACACACACACACACACACACACACACACACACTGCATAACTACAGAGAGTTCAAAGGCTATGCAATATTAAAATATGTAAAGCTTACAGGACGCTATCATATGATGCTTCATGTATTATAGCGGGAGTTCAAACAATAGACATGGCAATTTCAGGAAAAGCAAGTCTATACAATGCAATCAAGGGAACAGCCACATGGACCCAACCAGCAGAAGTATTGAACATAAAGAAAAACCGGAGATAACACAGAATATACTATAAAAATCTGATCTACAATTTCTCAATGAAAAAGTAGTTTTAATGACAATATAATGTAAAACTGAAGTAAATTACACTTTTTACTCTCAAAGAGGACACATTTACTAGACATTATTTTAATAATCTGTCCAGTCTCCATTCTTGTCCAATACCTGATTTAGTCACCAAGGCACTGAATCACTTAGGCTGCTGGAAGTACTCTGGCTCTAAACGTAAATATTTCCACATTTTATGACAGTGTTCCCAGAGGGCAATGAGTCATTCACTGCTTAAGCGGCAGATTATTAAAAAAATGTCTAGTAATGTGTCCTTTTTGAAAGTAAAAAGTATAATGTATTTCAGTTTTACATAATGTTGCCAATAAAGCTATTTTTCGTTTAGATATTGTGCAAAACAGAGTTTTATTTAGTTATATATTTAAACACAGTTGTTATAAGCAATAATAATGATGATTAAAGCCATTGCTTAATGTGCACGTATAGAACTACGCAGGCAAAGAAGAACGCCACTGCATGCGCGAAAAGGTAAACACATACACGCACCTCCCCCTTGCTGTACGTAAAGTAGAATGCCTCCCAAAGCTGCAGTGACGGCATAAATGGAAGCGAGTATAGCATCTCACAATTATAAATATTCGTATTCCTTATGATCAGCTGTTCTCTTGTTAGCAGTTGTCCCAACTATACAATGTTCATTGAACTGTATGGACAATTAATAGTCAAAAATGCTTCGTTGATTCAGTTTCATGTTTATTAAAACAGCTGCATTTCAAAACTGACTACCCATAATCTCACACAGCAGAAGCTTTAACATAATCCAAATAATAAAAAAATCTGATGTGTTACACTCACATGACTTTCTCTACTCATGTACAAACTATTTTTACAAACTCTTATTCTCCATCTATTTCATATTAATCGAGATAAACATTTGCAGAAACGATCTTTTGACATGCAAAGAGAATTACATTTTACACATAGCGACCAGTTCTAAAAATATTTGACCATCTCTTAAGGCGTACTATGTTCCCCTTGTTTTGTATTTGCAAGGGCAATATAGAAATACAGTAGCCTTTAAGCATAGACATATCTCTTAATAGCTGTTTGCTAGGAGCAGCACCATGCTTTTTGCATATCCAAGACAAAAAAAATGAATAACGAATTCCCATTTGAGAAAATAAGTATTGAAAAATTTAAGGGAAAAACAAGCAATATCTCAACAAAAGAAATGTTTATGACATAAATTGTGTATTTTAACGCGATCTAACTTTTTTGTGTAGTAAAATTTTGTCTATCTCTTATGGTTTACCAGTTATGCAAAAGTCGTTCACAATGAAGAATACTTTTGGAGACATTCCCAGAAAATTCAAGATATACATTTTATTTGTCATGAAAATATCTTAAACATATGATATTTTAAACAAAATCGTTAGAGCCATTTTTGAGAAAATGAAAATTTTCGAAAAATGTTCCATGTAAAGGGTAATCTGGGGTAGGGGGATTTTCTTGAAAACCTTCGTGTCGCATCTCTGGAAGATACTGAACCTAAATACCAAGTTTGGTGTTTATCAGACTGTTAGTTTCTGAGTTTATGCTGTTCACACACACACACACACACACACACACACACACACGGACATGTTTCCAGGGGGTTCTCAAAACATATATTTCCGGTGAAATCTCGGTATCGAATTTTTGGGTGGAATACAATACATCCCCTACTTACTATATGTGGCAGAGAAAGTAAAAATATAAACGATAGAAAAGTTTTATTACAAAGGATGATTAAACAAACATGAAAGGTACAGAAATGTTGGTAAACAAAGAAACGAATGCTAAAGAACCTATAAAACTGTAACGCTAAGCAGTTACGAGTGGTTGAAACCCGTTGTTTTGTACTGCTTTATTGGTCAAAAGTGTTATTATGACGCAGTAAACGTGAAATACTAAAGTAAAGTCATGTTTAATGCCACTAATGATCTTTGTGTCGTTGCAAAATATCAGAGGTGCAGAGCTCGCTCAGCCAACTCGGCTATTTGTGATGTCAGAGTACCTGTGTGAATTAATCACTGCCCTTTTCCCATCAGTCCATCCCTCTTCGCCTTGAGCTTACATCACAGCCTAAAAAGCATACAATAGGGACAGTGAGCATGTGGCTAGAGTTCTGAGAAGTTGAGTTTCCTTTTCATTCAGTTTCGTTATTATCGTAACATGGCTTTGGATACTGAGCAGAATTGGCATTATTTAATACATGCTGAAACAATATTTTAAATTTGTAAACATACACAAGAGATTAAAAGTCGTGCTCCGTGGTTACCATGCTAGCCTATAGTTTCCGAGGTCGCGGGTTCAAAGCCGGCGGAGGGCGATGGACTATTTCGGGCGTAAAAATCCTTAGCATGGCTTCCTTCGGAAGGGAAGTAAGGACGGTGGTCCCGTGTCGTATATTTACAATACATAAAAGAACCTCAAGCCTGATAAAAAGGCATCTGAGCAAAATTTCCAGTATTTCACGCCCAATATAGAATGGGACGCTAAAAACCATAGCAGTTAAACAGCGCCCATAAATAAAACTCAATTTTTTGAGAGCTTAAAATACTTTTAATGAAAAGTGCATGCGAAATTAACAGGAAATAATATCGCATTATGATCCTATGCTCTTTTGAAAGGAAAGAAAAATATTTTTGATTCCCTTTTCGCAAGGCTTTCTAAACGCTGCAAGTTATGATTGAGTTGCGACGTCACCGTCTACTACCACGTTAAATCGTGCTATATCCTTGCGTTGTTGATGAATATATATTGTTGGTTAGAGCTTTATTTTAGCATTTTTCTGTCTCAAAATGACGGATGAAGGTTTTAGATAATATGCTATGCGTGAATGCATTAATTTTACCATAGTTTTTCAAAAATAACGACTGTTGCCAAACCTTACGAATCTAAAGCATATTGTTTAAGTACCACGCCAACCTATTATTGGCCTGATTATTCAAGTTTACTAAGTTGTAACAAATCTAAGAAAACAGATGTGTTACTGATTAGTTTTCAGAAGCTAATAGTGAAGCATGGTAATCGTATTCTTAATTTGCAACGAAATATTAGGTTAAGCATCTGGCTTGTAATCGTTTTTCGCCAGACTAGGGATTTTTTACCTATTAATTTGTATTAGATAAACATAGAATGCTACGGAGATAATCGAAGGGAATGGAAATACCTAACTCGTTGACCCTATCAAACACAAATGTAATGCTGAAAAACTTTAATTATTGTGTAAGGATAATAAAAAGAAACGAGCAAATAAATCAGTAAGGCTCTATTCTGTTACGGGAAGATAGTGATGATAACGAGAAATGTTAACTGTCTAGCATAAAATGATAGAATATTTTAATTTTTACCCCATAGTTTCTTAATTTCGTTCGAGAAAAGGTAGGTTAAGTTTGAGTAATATTGTATTCATTGCTATATTTTATTAAATACGTATCAAAATCGTCTGAAACGTTAAATACAGTACTTGGAGTTCAAAAGTGGCAAATGTACGGTTTCAGCAACTTGACATTAGAAACAATTAAAAACTTAGAAAATTTTTAATACATTTAAAGTATCAAAATCATCCTCCAACAATATACCGCAGATTTCTAAGAGAGATCGTTGACATTTCTTCACCACAGCAACATCCTTTTCTTCCTGATTTCAGGTTCTTTTTTGGCACGTGAATAAGGAATTTTCTGTAGGTATGCGATGTATTGGTGCAAAGAAGAACTATATACGATTTGTAGCCTTTCTGCTTCAACATCTGGTCGGGATACATGTTGATCCCGAAATGAAAACGTTGCTACACAAAAGTTGCGCTTAGGTACACCATACATTAAATAAAAGCGAAATAAACACAGTGCTTCTCTGTTTCATACAGCAGAGCATAGTTTATTCTTTCTGCTAGTAGCGCCGACATAGACGGTGACGTCAAAGAAGTAATTGCCTCACGTGACCTCTTTCCAGATTAAATTGTAATTTAATGACATTTAGAATTATTATCTTTACTTACTGATTATATTTTCGGATTCTGGGTGACACTTTCAATCAGAATAGCTCATATGTGAGCACAGTTAAACTTCTGTGCATGTTTCCAATTATATAGCAGATTGTTTACGTAAATTAAAAAATATTTATTAATGCCAATAATATGCCATGTTATGCAAAACAGCAAAGCAATTAATTTTTTGAAAATTCAGCAATGACAGTCTGACAGTACACGATGATAGTCAAACCAGTTTTGTAAGATTTCAACTGGAATAGTATTCGCTTCTCTAAGACTTTTGTCTTTAAGGTTTACAAGGCAGTGGTCAAAACGGTACCAGCAAGATGGTGCCATAGCACGCACCACTGTGTATAATCTCTTTGGGAATCAAGTCATCTCTAAAAATGGAGACATTGTATGGCCTCCAAAGTGGCCTCTGGAGGCGTTTGAAGAGCAAGGTTTACTCAAATCATTCACAAACACTTGTAGACGTTAAAGACAATATGCATGTAAAACAAAACAAATGCCGCGGATATTTCATTCCAAGCAATATATAATTATGGAGATGGTCACGATTTAGCAACTAATACACAGAAAAGCAAAAGAGAATTGAATCTGCTTATATCGAAACGATGTGTATTGATACCAATGCCAACATATTTTAATAACCTTAAAGTAAGAATGTTTTGCTCTATTTTCTTTGTATATAATCCATATATTTATAAAGAAAGATAATTGTGCCCAGCTAACATAAAAAATCAGTCAACGGATATTTTATAATTAACAATGAGATTACTTTTCTCGATGGTCGCAGACAACGCGTGTTTTCCAAAGCGGTTAACTTGATGGCCTGGGAGTAGGGAATCTTTATATTCACCAGCTTCATTTCTATTTCGCTGTATATGTTAAGAGATTTTGCATTATGTGGAAACTATGTGGCTTTTATGTTATTAACGTAACTATGAGACCTAAGAGAAGGTAAACAGACAAAATTTCACCTACTGTAATTACAGAACACGTTACTCATCTATTCCGACCAACCATTGCTCCACAGTCAAAGATACTTACAGAGGCATAACTAGAGAGTTGTTGAGGGGGTGAGAACCCTGAAAGGGGATATAACACACATATATAAGAATTGTACATAGTAATAATGTAATTCACCAAGAAACGTGTTAAAATAATCAAACAACTAAGAATTGTACAAAGCAGATTGTAAGAAACGGGCGAGCTAGCAAATTCTAGGTATAAGGTAATTCTAAGTAGAGCCCACCTTTCACCAAGCTAATGAACCGGGAGCCGGTAATGGTAAGGAGAAATAGAAAGAGACGGAGATGTTGAACCCGCTTCACAGCGCGTCATGGTGACGCGTAGGCGCAAGAATATGGAGTAGAATATTCTCATACATATTAAGATAACGCGTTCTGAGGACCAATTAGAAACGTCGTTACATTTTAAAGCGTCACTAGGCTCGGGTATATAAAGGCGAACAAAGCCCCAGATTTTCACTCTCTCTCTCTCTCTCTCTCTCTTCTAGAATTTCGGCGACACAAAGTGCTACGCTCTTGACGACAGGTGCACGTGGGTGCATATGGGTGGGAATGCCTGTGCAGTTAGTTTAGGTTCCTGATTTATTCACATGGTGGGATGGTTATAATGAGAAAAGCTAGCAGCCCGTAAATATTTAAATTGTTAATAAACCACATTGATGAACGAAAATGCAGTATATTTTTAATTTGCTTCACCCACGATAACCTTGAACCAAGAATTAGCTATATAGGGAAAGGTTAGCATCCATAGCCGAGGACGAGAACACTGCAGCAGATAGCATCAACCCAAGGATCGACGCTTTACATATGCTACTGACCAACGATTTGCCGCTACAAATGTCGCCCAGCAACCGTTTCCCGCTACAATCCCCTGGCTAAAACTAAAAATTAATAGCAAAGATAGCTTCGTTAAACCAATAGCATCTTTCTAGCTTGGCAGGAACAATATTTACTAATATATCGCCAAAGGTGACAGCAACAGAAACTGTATTTGGCGTTGGTACAACCATGTTAAGATTTTGGGGATATGTTTTCGTTCCAGTGCTAAATTTGTAAGCAATATCACCCACTTTAGAACATAACTATGAACCCTATCGTGTAATGAAATAAAATGCCCTGCAGCGGTAATATAAAAAATCTGATGTGTTACACTCACATGACTTTCCCTACTCTTGTACAACCTAATTTTACAAACGCCTATTCTCCATATGCTTCTTGTTAATCGAGATATCGAGTTGTCAATCTTATTGGTAATTTTCTTGTAGATGCAAGGGGAATATGGTAGCTTTTAAGCGATAGTCAAATATTTTATCGCTGGTTGCTATGTGGCGCATTCCATTCTCTTTGCATGTCCAGCACAAAAAAAAAATGAATAACGAATTTGAGAAAAAGTATAAGTATTGGACAATTTAAGGAAATAACAAGCAATATCTCGAAAACGGTTCACTCAACAAAAGAAATGTATATGACTTAAGTTGTGTATTTTAACGCGATCTACATTTTTTGTGTAGTAAAATTTTGTCTATTTCTTATGGTTTACCAGTTATGCAAAAGTCGTTCACAATGAAGAATACTTTTGGAGACATTCCCAGAAAATTCGAGATATACATTTCATTTCTCATGACATTATCTTAAACATATGATATTTTCATCAAAATTGTTAGAGCCATTTTTGAGAAAATTAAAATTTTCGAAAAATCTTCCATGTAAAGGGTAGTCTGGGGTGGGGGAATTTTCTCGAAAACCTTCGTGTCGCATCTCTGGAAGACACTGAACCTAAATACCAAGTTTGGTGTTTATCCGACTGTTCGTTTTTGAGTTATGCTGTACACAGACACACACACACGGACATGTTTCCAAAAATGCTTTTTTTGGATTCAGGGGGTCTCAAAACATGTATTTCCAGTGAAATCTCGGTATCGAATTTTTAGGTGGAATGCAATACTTCCCCTACTTACTATACGTAGTAGAAAAAGTAAAAAACTTAACGCTCATTAATTCTCATGTCACAACATATTTGCCACTTAGAATACGCAAATCGTATCCTAATTTTAATTCCAATTGCTGCCCCTTAATTTATGAATATAAAAAAGATTTATTTAAATATTTCAACTCATGATTAATTGATATATTTTATCATCTGAATTGATACGAACTGTTTAAAAATGGACCCCTATAAATACCCCCCCCCTCTTAGTCATTTTCCGGCTACACTACTAATACTTATAGGTTATGCAGCATTCCCAGAACTTGGAGGACTGTCGGAGCCAGACGTTACCCCGGTGTTTCACATCATTTTTCGTGAATTTCAGAGGATTTTTAATCCGTTTTTAACAAAAAAAACAGGGCTGCACGAAATTACAGTTAGAAGAGGTAGGAGGGATTTCACCAAAAGCTATTGTAGAACACTGTACAATACTTTAAAAAAAACGTGTTGCACCCAAACGACTTCTCTACTCTTGTAAAAATATTTTTACATACGCTTATTCTCCATCTACATCGTGTTAATCGATATAAACACTTGCATAAACCATATTATTGCTAATTTTCTTGTAGGTGCAAGGGCGATATGATGGGCTTTAAGCGATAGTCAAATCTTTTAAGAGATGGCTGCTATGTGGAGCATTCCGTTCTCTTTGCATGTCCAAAACATTAAAAAAAAAAGAATAACGAATTCCCATTTGACAAAATGTATACGTATTGGAAAATTCAAACATTCATTCATTCATTATCTGTTTACCCTCCTCTTATGTAGGACTTACACCCCCCAGGACTTACAAGCGGGTGCCTGGGGTCAGAGGCCCGTCGAGGAGCAGACACTCATGGATCAGACAGAGCATCCAGGATGGGTGATCAGCCCGATGCCTGGTATGGGATGAAGAAAGTAGATGAAGCGAAATGTAGGTGAAATGGATGAAAGGAAAGGTGATGATGGAGCAGTTGGTGGAATGAATGGCGGGGGAAACCGGAGAACCCGCCCAGACGCCGCTTCGTCCGCCACAAATGCCACATGCAGGTCCCTGGGATTGAACCCGGGCCGCCTAGATGGGAGGCGAGCGGTCTAACCACTCGGCCACGGCGCCGCCAAAATTCAAACAAATAACAAGAAATCAAGAAATATCTCGGAAATGAGTCACTCGACAAAAAATGTATTTGACATAAATTGTGTGTTTCAACGCGATCTACATTTTTTGTGTAGTAAACTTTTGTCTACCTCTTACGGTCTACCAGTTATGCAAAAGTCATTCAGAATGAAAAGGACTTTTGGGGACATTTCCAGAAAATTTAAGATATACACATCATTTGTCATAAAAATATCTTAAACATATGATATTTTAATCAAAATCGTTGGAGCCATTTTTGAGATAATCAACATTTTCAAAAATGTTCCATATAAGGGATAGTTTGGGGTGGGGTGGTTTGTGTCGCATCCATGGAAGATATTAAACTCATATACCAAGTTTGTATTTATCCGACTTTTCGTTTTTGAGTTCTGCTGTTCACAGACTGACATACATACACACACACACACACATATTTCGAAAAATGCTTTATTTGGATTCAGGGCACCTCAAAACATGTATTTCCGGTGAAATCTCTGTATGCTAGTCATATGATAAGACGTGTATAAGACACATATGATTGGAACACAGTGCTTTAAAGAAAATACATACAACACCTAACTACACCACAAGTATCTGCAAGACAGATGCGATTATAAAGTAGATTACTATTTAAATACAGATTAATATACATGTATGTGGAAACAATTATCCTAAAGTTTAACTACATTACAATGTGCATGACACCTTTTAAAAATGCTATATAACCACTATGATTACAATAATTGTATAAATGATGCATACATCGCATTTTATTTTTGACTTGTTGATATTTATGTTATGTTGTACATCCTTCCATATCTATTTTGTCATTGTTATATCTTACTGCTTTTATGTAATTTGTAAATACTTGCATCATAAGAATGTATTGATTTTTATGAAATGAATCTTATTATTAATCATATTTGCAATTCCATTTTTACTTTCTCTACTACGTATAGTAAGTAGGGGAAGTATTGTATTCCACCCAAAATTTCGATACCGAGATTTCACCGGAAATACATGTTTTGAGACCCCCTGAATCCAAAAAAAAAGCATTTTTGGAAACATGTCCGTGTGTGTGTCTGTGTGAACAGTACAACTCAGAAACGAACAGTCGGATAAACATCAAACTTGGTATTTAGGTTCAGTATCTTCCAGAGATACGACACGAAGGTTTTCAAGAAAATTCCCCCACCACAATTACCCTTTACATGGAAGATTTTTCGAAAATTTTAATTTTCTCAAAAATTTCTCTAACGATTTTGATTAAAATATCATATGTTTAAGATATTTTTATGACAAATAAAATGTATATCTTGAATTTTCTGGGAATGTCTCCAAAAGTATTCTTCATTGTGAACGACTTTTGCATAACTGGTAAACCATAAGAGATAGACAAAATTTTACTACACAAAAAATGTAGATCGCGTTAAAATACACAATTTATGTCACATACAGTTTTTGTTGAGTGAACCATTTTGGAGATATTGCTTGTTATTCCCTTAAATTTTTCAATACTTATTTTCTCAAATGGGAATTCGTTATTCATGTTTTTGTCTTGGATATGCAAAGAGTATTAATCTATGGGAAAGGGAATGGTGCTGCACCTAGCAACCAGCTATTAAGAGATATGTATGTGCTTAAAGGCTACTGTATTTCTATATTGCCCTTGTAAATATATATTCCCCTTACATCTACAAGAAAATTAGCAATAAGATAGACTCTGAAAATGTTTATCTGGATTAGCATGAAGTAGATGGAGAATAAACGTTTGTAAAAATAGTTTGTACAAGCGTAGAGAAAGTCATGTGAGTGTAACACACAAGATTTTTTTATTGTTTCATTGTGTAAATTTTCATTTGTATTTTAATTTTGCAAAGTCTGTCTTATATATTGCATTTAGACTTATTTCTGAATAAATGTGTCTCACAACAGTTATCATATTCTAAACTAAACAATGTGAATTTCAGTTGCTAAATCTTTACAAGGAGATTTATTTCCCCGTAGAACATTATAAGAGAATAAAAATTATGTTTTTTTTTCTCTCAGGAATTGATATTAAAATGTGAAAGCTTGTTATAAAATACAGAATGATCCAGAATCTCTGAAACAGAATTTGTGGAATGCCAGTTCTCCCAAGAGGATCACTTTTTGTCATACAACCTATGTTAGCTCCTGCGTTGCTTAGGGGCGACATGACTGAGCAGTGAAACTATGTCTTATGACTAGGGCCCGGATTTTTAGGTTTTATTCTATATTTTTCCTCACCATTTAATTAACACATTTCAAGATATATATTCGTTTCACACTTCCTGGAGCAGAATATGCGAATTTCATTACACTTAAAAAAATCTGATGTGTTACACTCACATGACTTTCTCTTTGCTTGTACAAAGTGTTTTTACAAACGCTTATTCTCCATCTACTTCATGTTAATCGAGATAAACACTTGCAGACTCTATCTTATTGCTAGTTTTCTTGTAGATGTAAGGGGAATATATATTTACAAGGACAATATAGAAATACAGTAGCCTTTAAGCACATACATATCTCTTAATAGCTGGTTGCTAGGTGCAGCACCATTCTCTTTGCCACAGATTAATACTCTTTGCATATCCAAGATAAAAAAATGAATAACGAATTCTCATATGAGAAAATAAGTATTCAAAAATTTAAGGGAATAACAAGCAATATCTCGAAAATGGTTCACTCAACAAAAAAATGTATATGACATAAGTTGTCTATTTTAACGCGATCTACATTTTTTGTGTAGTAAAATTTTGTCTATCTATTATGGTTTACAAGTTATGCAAAAGTCGTTCAAAATGAAAAATACTTTTGGAGACATTTCCAGAAAATTCAAGATATACGTTTCATTTGTCATAAAAATATGTTAAACATATGATATTTTAATCAAAATCGCTAGAGCCATTTTTGAGAAGATTAAAATTTTCGAAAAATGTTCCATGTAAAGGGTAATCTGGTGTGGGGGGATTTTCTTGAAAACCTTTATGTCGCATCTCTGGAAGATACTGAACCAAAATACCAAGTTTGGTGTTTATCCGACTGTTCGTTTCTGAGTTATGCTGTTCACAGACAGACAGACACACAGACAGACACACAGACATGTTTCCAAAAATGCTTTTTTTTGGATTTAGGGGGTTTCAAAACATGTATTTCCGGTGAAATCTCGGTATCAAATTTTTAGGTGGAATACAATACTTCCCCTACTTACTATACGTAGTAGAGAAAGTAAAAAATCTAAATGAGGGGTTGACACCTAAAATAACCTAAATAGCTGTTTTTCCTTTTTCGAAATGAAGAATGTTATTTTCGGATTGAAACTCACTGTAAAATTATTTCCACCATTTATAGCAAGTAGATAGATCAAGTTACTACAGTTAAACGGAGCACATGTGACGTGGTGACACCTGGATGCAGCTGATAGAAGGTGAGGAGGAGCGTACTTGGCTGTCTGCTGCCATTCACTATGCCGAGCACTTAAAAGACGTTAAAAATGTCGTCAACGAATTGGATGAAACAGAAGCTTCCTGCATTGCCAAGACTAAGAAATCACTCGAGTGCCCCACTCTTGGCGCTTCCCTTACATACATTAAGACACATTTTTGTTTTGTACCAGAAGCTACAACTTTGCCACTGAAAGATGCTCTAGATATCATTGGCAATGTTTCCAGTAAAGAAATACCTGGACCAGTGGGAGTTGCGTGTTCTTCAAAGTTGGGGAAGATTCTTCGACAAAATCCTGCTTTTGAAGATATGAAAATCATAAATTCAGTATTGCAAGGAGAAAAGTATACAGGAGAACTATCCCTAGTACCTGCTGCATTGACATCTATGTTCTACGCTCCAATGACGTCATGTTCCGTTGAAAGAACCTTTTCTTCATACAAGGATGTGTTACGTGATAGCAGGAAATCGTTTACGCCAGAAAATTTGAGAATGTATCTACTGCAATGTCAAAAAATAAATCTTACAACTAAGTACCGAAAAAGCAAAACATAAAAAAAGACTAGTTTAATCAATAAAAATCTAAAAAAAAAAAAAACTTGTTTAAGCATATAAGAAACCTAAAATGAAGGTTTATTCCATCTAAAAATCCGGGCCCTACTTGTGGAGTCCGTTCCAAGAGTTGCACAACCGTTAAATCACACTACTGCACACAACAGTTGCCAACACGTTTAAACGGAGCCATGCATCTTGAAATCCTCCAATCAGTGCCACTGTTCATAAGAATGTGTCCCTTGCTAGCCGAAGCGTATACGGGGCTCCGTCAAAACTTCAGCCATGCTGTAAAAGAATAACACCTACACGGGGAAGTGGATAGGGAGTGGAGGACCTATAGCATGGCCGGCGCGATCACCCGACTTATTGCTGCTTGACTTCTTTCTTTGGGAGTATGTGGAGAATGTCATGTATGCCAGCTCTGTTGGCACTAGAAAATAATTGATTGTACGCATTCACATTGGAGAGAACTCGACAGTCAATAGAACGAGGTGTCGTGACTGGTTTGGAACGAAGGTAGGACACTATGAACGCCTTGTCTAAATTACTTTTTCATTTAATTTACATTTTATTTACAGCAATAAATATGCAATGTAATCCTCTCTTCAATTATGTGGTTCCTTCACAACACATCAGGCAACATCGGTTGTATGACAAAAACTCTGATATAACTTTCTCTACACACTCTTCTAGAAAACAGCATTGCACAAACTTATACTTCTATCTTCTTATGGTTAATCCAGATAAATTTTTAATTCACTTTTACACATTTGGTTGTAGGATGCGGTAGGTAAGTGATACTCACATGGCGTTTAAACATCGCTATGTCATGTCTTTGAATGTCCATGCTCTTTGCATGACCAGAAGAAAACATCTAATGTGTTACACTCACATGACTTTCTCTACTCTTGTACAAACTATTTTTACAAACGCTTATTCTCCGTATGCTTCATGTTAATCGAGATATCGAGATGTCAATCTTATTGGTAATTTTCTTGTAGATGCAAAGGGAATATGGTAGGTTTTAAGCGATAGTCAAATATTTTAAGAGCTGGTTGCTATGTGGAGTATTCTATTCTCTTTGCATCACCAGGACAAAAAAATGAATAACGAGTTTGAGAAAAAGTACAAGTATTGGAAATTTAGGGGAATAACAAGCAATATCTCGAAAATGGTTCACTCAACAACAAAAAATGTGTATAACATAAATTGTGTATTTTAACGCGAACTACATTTTTGTGTAGTAAAATTTTGTCTATCTCTTATGGTTCACCAGTTATGCAAAAGTCGTTCACAATGAAGAATACTTTTGGAGACATTCCCAGAAAATTCGAGATATACATTTCATTTCTCATGACATTATCTTAAACATATGATATTTTCATCAAAATCGTTAGAGCCATTTTTGAGAAAATTAAAATTTTCGAAAAATGTTCCATGTAAAGGGTAATCTGGGTGGGGGATTTTCTGGAAAACCTTCGTGTCGTATCTCTGGAAGATATTCAACCTAAATACCAAGTTTGGTGTTTATCCGACTATTCGTTTCTGAGTTATGATGTTCACAGACACACACACAGACACACACACGGACATGTTTCCAAAAATGCTTTTTTTGGATTTAGGGGGTCTCAAAACATGTATTTCCGGTGAAATCTCGGTATCGAATTTTTGGGTGGAATACAATACTTCCCCTACTTACTATACGCAGTAGAGAAAGTAATATGTATTGTAATCAAAATCGTTAGAGCCATGTCTGAGAAATTAAAAACTTTCGAAACGTTTTCCATGTAAACGGTAATTTGGGGTGAGGAAATTTTCTTGAAATTCTCCGTATCGCATCCTTGGGAGATGCTGAACTTAAATAATAGATGTTTTGATATTTAACCGAATTTTCCTTCTTTAGTTATGCTGTTCACAGACACACACAAATATGCACATGTGGAACTTTTTCTAAAATGCTTTTTCGGGTTGAAGGGCTTCAAAGCATGTATTTCCGGTGAAACACCGGTATCTAGTTTTTGGGTGGAATACATAAAAAATGATCATCCTCTATGCGAGACTTTATTGTTGAATACAAGATTCTAAAGGCAAAGGTACGTGTCACGTAGGGGTCCTCGGAACGGGGGCAGAGCACCGCACGCAGGCCAGTGCTTCCAACGTGACCCCTGGGAGGGAAGGATGAGGGAAGAGACCCGAAGGGCGACCAGATCCGGATGCCGATAGGCGAGAGCATGGTCGGGGTCACTAACGTTTCCAGATAGAACGCATCCGACGCCGTACGGTCCCTGCCCACAAACCACCAACCTCCAGGGTCCTCCGTAGCGGAGCCCACGCTGAGAAGAGATCTAACTGAGCGGTACCGCTGCGACGCCAGGGAAGGAACATTTACAGAGCGCAAACCACGCCCAGCCGCAACCCGCCGAATACCGTCACCTGGTCCTACAACCCTGGAATAGATGACAAAGAAGATGATGGGTGCAGGAGATGAGAGGAAGGAGAGTCGTGGTAGAAGATAACCACCCCAGCATTAAACTGGCGATCCGGGGAAACCAAGAAGAACCCTTAGACCAGAGTGGGTGGACGGCACGGATCGATCCCGGGACCTCCCAACAGACGTTAAAGTTGACGACGCAGGTTACCACTACTTTTACTATGCTTAAAGCAGACCTGAGGTAGGAGTATAACGGTGATGCACGTTTGACCAGAAACTCACTCCAAAGTCGCTTGATACTTTGGTTTTAAATGTTAGAACTATTTTCATCATTTAACTAACTCTTAGACTTCACAGCACTCAAAAGATGGTTAGTTATTCTTCTTCGCGTGCGGCGTTGCTGACTTCAAGCTTCTCCTGCACAGAGCTCTAAGCACCAGGAAGCCGATCAGCAGGAGGGCTATAAAAAAGAGCGCCAGGAATCCGACCACATCCAGCAAGAAATACTGATACCAGTGAAGGTCCACTGCAGCAGAGCGCATGTGCGAGGTACCATTGTGACGTAGGACATACTCTGTCCAGTACACGGCAGTCTCCATGGGACTGAGTGGTCGATCGTGGAATAATCTGGATACTCTCTTGATGTTCTGTCGATACCTGGAAACAATGCAATGCATTTCAAATTTCATCTATTAAAGAGAAGAGTTGCAAGGTTTCTGGGACTATCAGTACGTATTAGCAGAAATGACGACATTTATTATCACGGTGGTTGTGTTTATACAGCGTATCAGTAACTACTTCTAGAGTCGGGAGCACACGCGAAGGTGGGTCGATTGAGAGTCACTGCAGAGAGAGAGAAAGAGACAGCGATAATACACTGTCTCATTCTTTCATTCCCGCTCGCTCTGCGCCTTGACTTCTCCCTCCATGGGATTTTTACCGACTCGCAAATGGCGAATGAACGACATAACCTAATTTGTAAGTTATAGTTATAAACATATTTACGAGCAGTTCTTTGAAGCAAGGTAGTTATTACATTTTAAAGCAACAGAAAGATATCTGGGAATACCGTTAACGCGCCAAGACATGAACTGAATCCTGAGTGACGTGCATTGGCTGGCAGGTCACGCGACTCAGGTACGTGCTACTACGCAACCTGCACTCACCTGCCTTCGTCTGTGCTACCAACTATAATTTTCTGGTATGATAGAAGGCATGAAGTTAAATAATTTTTATGAATAAAATAATATCAGGAAATACTTCGTTTTCAAGATATAGTATTATAAATAAAGAAAGAAAGCAATCTGTTAAATATCATGCCTCGTGTCTAGTAAAATCAGGCTCATTATTAATGCTGTGCAAATTGTCGTCTGTTAGGGTAATCATCTGGGATTAATGCTTATACGTTTTGGGTATGAAATGGATACTTTTCATGCTCAATTAGCAATCTCCATATAAACATGTGACTGGTACCCATCGAATGGGCAACAGCTCGAATGCTTGTTCGTGATTATTCCCAAATCTCTGCAAAGCCTCATCTTGAAAGTATAATGTTCTCACAGTTCGATTTGCTCCTGAATCTACTTTCTTTACCTTGAACTGCCACTATCTCGAAAACCTTGATCCAGTCTTCAAAATGTTGTATGGCAAGGAATATGCCGCTAAGGGTGTTCGCTTTCCCAAATTAGCATTATGTAAGTTGCTCCAAATACCTTATAAATGTCTGCAAATTCAATGTTTGTAAGCTGATACACGATACATCAAGCTGACTTCAATTATCATTTCCTGGTAACAAAAATAGCTGAAACATTAATGCAGCCATAATGTGATGTCCTCTGTCTTATATGTTGAAAATAAGACACTTTCAGGTACTCTTTATTAAGAAAAAACGTTATTTTCATGTCGTCTATCAATCACAAAATCAGGAATGGTTATTCTGATACACCGTGTATGTAAGGAGTATAAACAACATTGTCAAACCTTACACCACCATTTAGGAGTAGTCAAAGGATCAGGCCACAGTGATTGCCTCAACATTCCTAGATGACGTTGAGACAAGTAAGAAGTTTTGGTCTGAAAATAGCCGAGCATTTCGCTCAAATATCGCTTTTTTCAGGCTATTTCACAGGTCGCACGGGAACAACGGATTTACATTCCTGTCAAGGGAAATCGTAAAAATATTTGGAAATGTTGAATTAGATCTGAAAAATGCATTGCATCGGCCGGAATCTCCACCATGGAGTTTCGCATTTGTGCACCAAAAAATTACAACTCAAGTTGATTCCAATGTCCTGGTTAATATCCAAGACATTTCAAATAGTCCTACACATTTCATCTTAAAGTCGACATGCAAGATTGGAAGTCCTTTAAATAGCGGGCTCCTACTATGTGATCTTTTAATCCCTCCACAGCCTTCAGTAGGCAAGCTATTGTTTAATGTCTGTCAAGGATGCATTTGCCCAAAGCACCATCCCTACTGTAGCAACGACTGTAAATGGTGGTCAAGGTCAGACTGTGTCTACCTATGTACAAGTTGAAAATGTTTAGGCCGTGTTTTTAGTGAGAATGTGTTGGAGAAGATGGTAAATATAGAAAAAACGTGAAACAATCACCTACAGATCTGTTTCCAAATGTCAGATTACCGTTATTTAATAAATCGTACGATTTATCGATCGGATTACGATTTAGAAATAAATTTTGTGAGACTGGTTCTGTTTATGACGCTGTAAGAAGTGGTAGATCATGATTATTTCTTTTAGGAGCTGCTAAGCAAACAGTGTGAACAGAGAATCCGAAAACATTAGATAAACTGAAGTTTTCAATAATAAATTACACTAATACAGTGAGAAAAGAAGCTTGAATCAAAGCTTTAACAATAAAATTAAAGCCCACATCAGCGGTGTGCGGACAGCGTTCTGCCTTACCTTCAGGAGATCCCAAGTCGAATTTCGGTTTGGGCGAGTTGTTGCATAAGGTTTTTTCCCGAGCTTTTCCCTTATCCTGAGAAGACGAATGTCGATAGTTTTAAGTTCTATGGACCCCGGGTTCATTTGAGCATCATTTCACCCATTTCATATGTTCATCATCCGATATGACCTACCAGGTTAAAGGACAAACTTCAAGCCATTAAATAAATAAAATTAAATGCGTGAATCTGTGTCTTCAATAGAATAGCGGATATTTTCAACATTTTCTGTGAATGGCTAAGTTCATTGTGATCTTTATTTGTTTGTTTTCCCTTTCTGCTGCTTTCTCAAAATTCATCCCAACCGGTCCACCACTGTAGCATTCATGCAGTCAGGGTTGTCAAAACATTCCCACGTATCCTTATTCCACCACTGTGGAGGGAATTAAAAATCTCACTGTAATTAACCAAAATATCTCTTAATTTATGTCTATTAATTGTTCTTTCATGCTGGCTACGTTAGGGCTGAGGTTGGCCTCCTGAACTGAATATCCCAGTTAGCACCTGATCACCTATCATCGGCTACTGCTATGATAATTTTCCCAATTAAACTTCGCATATTTTCAGTAACTTGGTGAAAGGGGATATATTATATATATATATATATATATATATATATATAGAGAGAGAGAGAGAGAGAGAGAGAGAGAGGAATTGTACATATGAAAGGGGAACAATACATATAAGAATTGTACAGTAATAATTTAAGTCACTAACATGTTAAAATATTCAACATCTAACATTTGTACAGAACTGATTGTAAGACACGGGCGAGCTAGCAAGAATTCCAAGAAATCATAAAGACCGTACCTGTCACCGAGCGGTACAACGCTACATGATGGCGCCTGAGCGCACGGATCTGAAGCCACACATTCTCATACATCTCAGGATAACGCGGCCTGAGGGCCAATAGGAAACGTCGTTACATTTTCAAACGCAGAGGTGAGCGTCACTAGGTTCCCGTATATAAGGGCAGACAAAGCCTCAGAGCCCGCTCTTATTCTAAATCTAACTCATCGAGAAGTCACGTCGACACGAGGTGCTACAGATGCACGTGGGTGCACAAGGGTGGGGTGCGTGTGAATATAGCTAGGCTCCTGACTAACTTAAAGTGGTGGGATTATAACAATAATAGGAAAAGCTAGCCGCTCATAACTATTCAAAGTGTGAAATAAACTTCATTGAATAAGGGAAACTCGCAGTGTATTTTTAACTTGCCTCACCCACTAGAACCTGAGATTTAATAATTAAATATAGCTAGGAATGGAATACTCAACAACCGACGAGCACCAATAGCCGAGGAAGAAGAACACTGCAACAGGCAACAACAACCCAAGGATCGACGATTTCGCGCTACAAATAGCGCATAGCACCGTTTCCCGCTACATTGGCAGAGCACATCAACAGTAACTATATGATTTCAAAATAAACATTTGCTGGTTTCAAATAGGAGAAAAGAAATTAAAGGTTTCAGCACAAACTATTTTGTAAAATTTATTTTGTTTACAGAATCGTTTTCAACAAAAGCTTAGTTTCTGAGGCCTACAGGTTGCATTCCAGAAAGTAGTATGGAATTATTAGGGGTCACGCGAAAAAATAAAATAGCTCAGAGCAGAATATAATGCACCAAAAAGTAATCAGAATCAAAGCTGTAGTTAACTGAAGCCTGAAAGCTTGAAGATCTGATGCCATTGCGTTAATACAGGTAAGACTGATTTTGGGACATCACGATTTTCTGTTTAGAAATAGAAAATGTTACAGATAGGTAATATCGTTAGGACCGTCTAAATTTAACCACGGAGTACCACTTTTGTAATTTAATGAAATTTAAATTGAAGATATGAATTCCATTTGTCAGGACATTCTTGTGTGAATTGATTGATAACGGAGGGTTTTGTTGGAGTGTCATCGTCCTCCCGCACGTCAGTCTAAAAGACTTATTCTGCAATTCCATTAGAAGAGACGGTTTCGTGTTTTCTAAAATCTATTCCCTGAACAAGTTGCAGTATTTTGGTTCCAATGTCGGTATCCTTATTTCCTCTGATAGTACAACGGATAAGCCTCTTTCATACCAGGAATGCAATTGGACAGTATATACAAAGAGTCTCCTATTCCTGCTTGCACGTTCTATAGATGGGTTCATGAGTTCCACTTGTGGATGTTTTCTGAAATGACCATGTTCATTAATTGGTGCAACTACTTTCATTATTTCTGTTTTCTCCAATATTAGGAGAGATAAGGAAAGAAGTTGATAGAACCAAGACGAATTCTGGCTACTGACTGTTCAGGATAGGTTTACCATCTTAATTGCTTTTTTCGCTAATCCATGGTTTTACCGAGGATTTCGCAGCGTGTGTACTGTTGCAAACCACAGGTTTAGGGAGGGTATTTCAGTTCTCTTTTCGACAACGGATTTGCTTCTTCGTTGCCTTGATTACTTCGATACCCCAGCACCCGCCATAGTTCGAGACTGTTGCGATATGACATTCTCTATAAATGTGTATGTTACTTGGAACCAAAAAGAATCCAACTTCTGTCCACTTACACTGGTGTACTCACCTCGGATTATGAAGCACTTCATCCAGAGCCCACGAGAGAGAGGATACTGTGACGTTCTCGTACTCAAGATGAAGACCATAACCAGCCTCAACTGCCTTCCTTACGTTTTGAAATTGGTCGCCGAACATCGGGATTCCTATGATAGGAACCCCTCTCACAATGGCCTCCTGACAGCTCAACATTCCTCCATGTGTGATGAATACCTTCACGTTTGGGTGGGCTATAACGAATGGATTAACATTGGTCAGTTGAGATAAGGAATATACCGTAGAAAGGCAAAACGTTTTAAGTCACTTAAAGCCTATAATTACGCGTCACAAGAGCGTGTTGTCACAAGAGCAATGCGTTGCTTTTCTTTCTTTTTTCGGATCTTAATTTTATCGAGACTAAGGATACTTAAGTGAAGTTTTCCCGGACGCTGACATCCTGAAGGCTGTTTGTCCAGAACAAATTGGATAAAATGTTTCTGCGCAAGAGTTAACAGAATATTCTCAACAAAACTTTACCTCGAAAGAGATTTTATATTAATATTTCACGATATAAAATATTACCTCGTTCAGCGCGTGTAATATCGTGCTTCATATGCGCTGAATTTGACTAAAAAGCTAGGGCTGGTGTTTTAGGCTCCCTTGTGTTGCTTGATACTTACCCAGTATATCTGACTGAGGCAGCCATTTTCCCAGTTTCAAGTTACTGGATTGCTGTAAAGGCAAATCGTCCTCAAATTTCCACAGAACTTTCTGCTTCAAACTGGAGAGCACTTGCACCAATGTTGATTTTCTCTCCTTCGGGATCATCGTACTTCTCAAGTTCGAGCCCATGCTGAAGTAGACGGCACCGTTCTTGGCACTGTCCAAAAACTCTTGAATATCCTGTTTGAGAGCATATTGGGTGAAAATTACCAATCAATACTTCCATGTTGTTCAAATAGTAAACAGGTTATTATGAGCACAACAAGAATAATTGTTAAATGTGGTTATACTTTTAAACCAGCAGCCTCTAGCCATTTCTATCCATGCAATGACGCTTCTAAGGTTGGCCCTATAACGGAGATGTCGAAGAAATGTCAATGGTGGTCTGGACTGTTAGGGATAACTCCTTAACGTTAAGTAGCTAGAGGGAACAAATGACTGTTCACTTTTTTATTCAACCAGTATTTGATAATATGACCTGCAGCAACAGTGTCCTGTAGATTCACCCGTGCTACAGTCACCAGCAGAAAACTTTCACATGCTTACCAAATAGACACAGTTTTGTCGTGAATCTTGTATTTTTGTTACCTCTACACTGCACGTGCCTGCCTATGCTAAGGGTTCAATTGACCTCAAAAATATTTTAGGTTCACCTGATAGGCGTAAACCTAAATAGGCAGAACTCCGCTGGGAGTTATTCTGCTGTGCAGTTTTCACAGATTTGTCCCTTTATGCTGCACGGGTATAACCTGTACAGGTAAACCGTAAAACGGCGCTCTTTTGTGAATATTTGTAGTTATGTTTCTTAACACATAATTTGTAAACTTGAAAATGAGGTGACACAAAAATGTTTCCTTGTGATCACCAGGCAGGATGCCTTATGGTCACGTGCATTAGTGGTAGTGCTCTGAGATCACTTTTGTTCTAAATTAACCTTTCTCAGCAGCATTAAAAGACTTTATTAAAACCCATCAAATAAAACCTCCAAAGTAGGAGGAACTAAAAACTATGCATTGTGTGGGCAAATGAAACCTGTATTAACATGCACGACTATGCTTATTTCTGATGGGTCATCCTATGTTTCCTTAGTTGATCTATCCCATTACTGAGGTCGGCTTTGTGGCAGGGTTCTCCAGTTGAGAGACAAATTCCAAAATGTACATAAAGTAGTATTGAAATTCCTTAGGCTGTCCCCGTAGCCCTTCGGCAGAGTTGTGTCTGCGGTGCCAGCGTGCCCGAGCTCCAAGTCCAGTACTAACATGGAGATTTTTTCCCTGTTAGGTCTTCAGGGGCCAACTGAGGAGCTATTTGACTTTTACTAATCTTTACATTGGATTCATACGGTGCATAGTTCATTCAGTGGAATTTAGCTGAACGTAAAAAAAGTTCTTAAAGCTGCCTGGCATAAGGATGCAATTTGCAATCTCTGGGGTGGACCTGAATCCAGAATAGCTTATTTCCCTTCTATTTTATAGAATGTTGAACGTACGTAGGTATATTGGCCATGAAGGTAAACCTACCTCTTAGCAAGCTGTATAGGTACATTATAACTAGTGGCTGCGGATTCAGTCTATACGTAAAACTGTAGAAAATGTCAAAGGGACTTCTAAAACAAAAATAAGATAAAAAGTTCTTCACCTTTGGAAGTTTTTGTGGAGGTTTGATGTGCAATCCGCCAACCTGGATCATATTGGGCATCAAAGGTTTTGCGTAGCTGATGCTGAAGTGACCATTGAGGAACAACAACGACGCCGAAGTTTCCAGTTCATACACTGAGGGAAGATCCTTGAGTTGGCTGAAGTACTTCTTCACATAATGATCTTGCTTGGGTAGATGATAGAAATACCTAACGAAGCGCGCTGCCGACCCAATTATGGTATTCTGCACACGCTCCCAGAAGTTCATTTCGTCACTCCAGCCGAATAATACATCCGGGACATAGGCGTAGGGGTTAGGGTTCCCGTAAGGATCTCCTATCCAGTGGGAGCCGTCGAAGGAACAGATTTTGATTACAGGTGTCTTAAACTTGTGTGCGAAGCCCATTATAAACTCTGTGAGGAATGTCTCCATGATGAGTAGATCATAACGTTCGCTGGAATTAAGCAATTTTTGCATGGCACTGTCCTCCATTGTCATTTCACATAAATTTGCTGTCATGGTTAAAAATAACCTGACTATCTCAACAGGGTTCACTCGTTTCGCCACCATGACCTCTGCACCTGGGGAGCATAAACAGAAACATTCAAGATATTGGGAGATGTCGAACTACAGCAGATCATTTGAAAACCACTAACCAGCCACTGCAGTGTGTTCTCTAACGGATCACCTTGGTGAAGTGCGAATGCCAGGAAGTAACCTAACGTTTCAAAACGAAAAGGGACAAAAAGTAACTAGTTACTCAGTAAAACGGCAGAAAAAGTAACAGGACGGTAACTACACGCTCTAGACTCCATTAGTGATGACGTCAGCCGTTGCTAGGGGACTATCTTTCTTTCCAAACAACTGGTTGCTATGCACTTTGTGCTGTATATTTGTCTATGCTTTGGGAGAATGTTATTTTGAAAAGTCTACGTTAATTATTCATCAATCATAGATAAATACCATTACTAGGAATACAGTTATACTTATACCGTGTAGAGGTTATTATTAGTGTTAAAGGTATTAAATAATTATAGTCGTAAATATAGCTGCTTTAAGCGAACATTACGCTATAAAATGGTTTGAAAGTGAGTGAAATAATAGCATATTTTGCAGACGAATTGAGACTGGTAAAGAAAAATGAAGATGCTGTTGAGTCTAATCACGTCTTAGCCTTGACATATGATGGAGAAATTTCCTATTTGCGAGGACAGGTTCAAGCCAACATGAAAAATAAATCTTACAATGTAGCATAACTAAGGAATACGTTTATATATTTTGTCCTACAGATCAAAATGAGTAACAATATGTAATAGTTTTAGTACCCATAGACAACATAAAAGCGTAGAGCCCATATCGAACTAACCTCACAGGTGCATATGTTTGGATAAATGTCTATAGGGAAAACTTTATTTTATACCCCGGTGAGAATTTCGCTTAACGTATTTAAATATATTAAAAACATAACAATTTGAGCTTTTTTACTTTCTCTACTACGTATAGTAAGTAGGGGAAGTATTGTATTCCACCCAAAAATTCGATACCGAGATTTCACCGGAAATACATGTTTTGAGATCCCCTGAATCCAAAAAAAGCATTTTTGGAAACATGTCCGTGTGTGTGTCTGTCTGTCTGTCTGTGTCTCTGTCTGTGAACAGCATAACTCAGAAACAAACAGTCGGATAAACACCAAACTTGATATTTAGATACAGTATCTTCCAAGGATGCGACACGAAGGTTTTCAAGAAAATCCCCCCACCCCAAATTATCCTTTACATGGAAGATTTTTCGAAAATTTTAATTTTCTCAAAAATGGCTCTAACGATTTTGATTAAAATATCATGTGTTTAAGGTATTTTTATGACAAACAAAATGTATATCTTGAATTTTCTGGGAATGTCTCCAAAAGTATTCTTCATTGTGGAAGACTTTTGCATAACTGGTAAACCATAAGAGATAGACAAAATTTTACTACACAAAAAATGTAGATCGCGTTAAAATACACAATTTATGTCATATACATTTTTGTTGTTGAGTGAACCATTTTCGAGATATTGCTTGTTATTCCCTTAAATTTCCCAATACTTATACTTTTTCTCAAATGGGAATTCGTTATTCATTTTTTTGGTCCTGGTAATGCAAAGAGAATGGAATACTCCGCATAGCAACCAGCTCTTAAAATATTTGACTATCACTTAAAGCCTCCAATTCCCCTTACATCTACAAGAAAATTAGCAATAAGATTAACAGCTCGATATCTCGATTAACATGAAGCATATGGAGAATGAGTGTACAAATAGTTCGTACAAGAGAAGAGAAAGTCATGTGAGTGTAACACATCAGATTTTTCTTTATTCTACAGTCTTGAAAATATAAACTAACATATATTCTACATGAATCTTAAGCTAATAAAAATAACAAATATTTCCATGGGGTGTGTTGTCTCTCGTCTTGAGTTATGATTTGTTTCTAATGGAGTTACAGATTTCGGCCACCGGAGTAAGTAAATGTAATGGCTGAGAGTGAGTCACAAAGCCAGGCTATTGCAGTAACCTGATTTAGTGCGTCAGCTAAATCAGCTACATTCACAATTAAGTTAACGCTGTGTGTTTACAGGAGTGCGTCTACCCGTTCCCGCATTATTTTGCATGTTTTCATTTACACACAAGTTTATGGAATGTTGCATTCACCTACCGGAAACGCAGTCTAAGTCTTTCAAGCACTATAGTCCAGCAACTCCTTGGGGACACGTGCGAGGTAATAACGTGAAATCTCTTATTCCTTATCTAGCATAAGATTAAATGCAACAACTTTAAATAATGCAAAACTAAACAATTTATAAGTATTGAAACAGCATCGAAGGTTTATCTCAAAGTATTAGACATATTTCGATACCGCCGAGTATCGAGAGTATCGAGATCGATATTTATATCTATATAATCTTGCATAACTAGTAAACGTTCAGCGATAGACGAAAACGTACCACACAAAAAAACTCTTGGAGGCACACATTTATTTCAAATGTTTTTTTTTTTTTGTGATATCAGTAATTTTCGAGATATTCGTTATTAATGTTTGGAATTGTTCAATACCTTTGTCATTCTTTTTCAGCCCCATCGATTTTCAGAAGTTTCTCTTGATGTCATGGAGAGAATATGGAACTTTAATGTCAGCACGTAACGTCTAGTTCTTAAACATTTGACCATCGTTATTCCCTTTGTATCTATAACGAAGTGTTTAATGCAACTATTTCCGGAAAGGTTGGATTGGATTGGATTGGATTGGATTGTGAAGCAGAGGGGCTTCGGCACCAATCCAGGAATAAGGATATTGTACCGACGGCCCACGAGGGGGCGCCCCAGGAGGGAGGGCGAGGTAATGGGAGACAACGGCGGCCGGAACCAGGAGTGACGGTACAGCATAAGGCACAGGGTTCCTACAGTTTCCAGATTGAGAGGCCCCGGCAGTCGCACAGGCAGACCGGGGACCCCTCCCTAAACAGGGCACAACGCTCTTCCCCCAGGGGGTTCTTTATACCGGCAATCAACCGAAGGCCGAGGGAGACGGAGAAAGTTCACAGAGAGCATCCTTTCCCCTGCCGCGCTGTACCGAAACACCAACGCCGACACTTCCAACCCTGAAACAGACCAAAGAGGGTGAAGGATGAATGAAATGATTAATGAAACGAAATTGAGGGGCCGAAATTTCGGAGGGGGTGAAAGAAACCACCCAGCGTTCACCTAACGACCCGGGAATATCCCGAAAAAAATCCATGGACCAGAATGGGCGGTCGCCGGTAGATCGAGCTCGGGACCTCCAGAATGCGGGCCACAGAGTTGCCGCTTGTGCCATCCCGTTCAGTTATTGACGTCATACTGATTTATTGACCACATGTGATCAGTATTACTGGACGCTGCCTAGGATGCCCTGGGTGTGGGTGGACGGAGTGAGGCGTTTTTGCAGCTGCCGTGCTGTTGTAACATTATCGGTAATTGGCCAAAGCGAGCATTTATTTAGTTATCACCTATTACTGCTATTTATTCTAGTATGGATGTGTGCATGCTGCGATAATTGTGATATTCCGCCCATCTCAACATCGCAATCCAAAAACAAAAAATCTTATGCGTTAGACTCACCTGACTTTCTTTATTCTTGTAAGACTATGTTTACAAACTTATTCTCCTTATACTTCATGTTAATCTATATAAAAATTTACAGAAACAAAATCTAATTGCTAATTTTCTTGTAGGTGCAAGGGGAATTGGTAGGCTTTAATCGATAGTCAAATATTTTAGGAGCTGGTTGCTATGTGGAGCATTCCATTTTCTTTGCATGTCCAGGACATTAAAAAAATGAATAACGAATTCCCATTTGAGAAAAAGTATAAGTATTCGAAAATTCAAACAAATAACAAGAAATATCTCGGTAATGGTTCACTAGACAAAATAAAAAAAATGCATATGACATAAATTGCGTGTTTTGACATCTACATTTCTTGTGTAGCAAACTTTTGTCTATCAGTTACCAGTTATGCAAACTTCATTCAAAATACAGCGACTTTTGTGGGCATTCCCAGAAAATTCAAGATATACACTTTGTTTGGCATGAAAGTATCTTAAACATATGATATTTTAATCCAAATCCTTAGAACCATTTTTGAGAAAATCAAAATTTTCGAAAAATGTTCCATGTAACGGGCAGTCTGGCGTGGGGATATTTTCTTGAAAATCTTCGTGTCGCATCTTTAAAAGATACTGAACCTAAATATCACGTTTGGCATTACCCGACTTTTCGTTTTTGAGTTATGCTGTTCACAGACACACGCACAAACGGATCGTTTTCTAATTTTTTTTTTGGATTCAGGGGGCCTCAAAACATGTATTGTCGGTGAAACCTCGGTATCGAATTTTTGGGTGGAATGCAATACTCACCCTACTTACTATACGTAGTAGAGAAAGTAAAAAGTGATAAATTAATGTTTTTATAAGCCGTTATTTTCCCTTTATGTGGAATAGTTTTAGTTATTTCTTTATTTTCTCAAAAATGGCGCTAATGTTTTTAAATACAATACATGTTTAAGGTATTCACAAGACAAATATGACGCTATAAACATGTGAGTAAATGTGATTAAATAAATTTTCTTTTTGTCTTTATTTTCAATCCGGGAACACGAAAAACATTTTTCAAACTAAGTCCAAAACCGGCCCCTGCAGACCTGTGCCAAGGAGTGCACGTCAGACAGTAGCTCAGATTCAAGTTCTCCGAATGGGTATCCTGAATTGCTTCCCGTAAGGCATGGACGGCGAGGTCGGAAGTTGGAGTTGTGATTGCGATGGGGTCATTATAATGACCTCTGCGGTGCCATATGACTAGGAAGAATTGAGAGGGCGCTGCTTGCCCTGTATAGCGGTCGAGACCACTGCAGATGGCCTAACAGCCTCTGGTGACTTTTTTCTAGAGAGTGGACTGTTTATAATAGTAGCAAGGTTTTTAGCAGGGACAATTAGTAACATTTGTAAATGTTCAGAACGCTGAAAGAGACATTGAAGAAGGTTTGTTTGTCTTTACGTTATTTGCCGCACGCTTTGTGAGCCAATTTGAAGAAAGTTTGTTGCTGTTGTGTATGGAAAGTCAGTTTGAAGAAGATGTATTATATTTCGACTATTGGGGAGCCGAACTTGATGTTCGTTGCAACCGCACGTATAGTACCCACTTTCCGGTATCCTTTGCCCCAAGTTTAAAAATATTAACTTAATAATTTTGACTGTTTCTTTAAATATTATATATTTATGTTTGCCTCGGCTGCATTAGTATTTATATTTTTTGGAGACATGTATGTCTTAACAGGGAGGTGGTGGGACTGAAGAATGTAGGCTTACACAGATTATAATTTTACTTCACTCCTTTTATTAATGCTTGACACTATTTAAATAACACTTCACTGATATAGAGAGAGAGCTGCGAGATTTGTTTTATTAATTACATGCACTTTTTAACACGTAAACTATTTTTGTCTCACACAAAATACGAATTAAATTTCTCGAGAACGCATTTCGCGTCCAGTTATGAGCGCTGTCTACAAGCGACTGACTTGATTTCTACCGCCTAAATTTGTAAATTTCTGTATTTCAAGTCTCTGATTGGCCTTTCCTAATCCAATAGAATACTTTTATTTAACTTAAGCTTTTTTTTTGGTTGTTGATTGGCTACTTTATAAACTGTCTCAAAATTTACATTATTGTTGCTCCAAGAATGACTAGTAGCTTTCTTACACTATTTTACTCATTATTGCCTCAAGATTACCTCATTGTTAGCAACTTTTAACCTATTACTCTCAGAGCTCCTACATTATTAAATTACGTAATACATTCAAACAACATTATTACACATGTATAAAATAATATAAACATATACAAAGACTGTAATATACACTTTTTATATACTGTTACATATACATATTGCTTTAAGACGGGCTGTTATTATACTTTTTATTATATAATTAGACTGAAATCATTTAAGTGTTAAAAATACTGCCTCAACCTGTGGGCAGTTTAAAATGCCTATAAAATGAGTAAGTGCCGATTTTTATAGAGGTTACAATATTTGAGAGATTACTACTGCAACATTTTTCCACCATTATGGGATATGTCACTAAATTTGGTGATATTCGGGTTGTTAGATTCCATGCACAACAGGCAACTGCTGTACAAATACGCACCTCTTACATGTGTTGGGAAGGTCGGTTATATTCACTACGTTGCCATGGGGAACTGAAATCGATTTGAGTTCACTTACCGTAATTGAATACCGCAAGGAAACGCGGATCGTACTGAGATCGTTTTGAACCTTGGATCCGATCCTCTTAAAAAGTAGGATCGGATGGAAATTTGTTGCATGGAAACACCAACCGTATTCAAATCGTTTTGAATGCGCCAAAGATACTATCCTCTGCTATACTCGTTGTAAGTAAGTAATTTTATTAACCCAATTAATTGTACAAATTTACAACAATTTTACAAATTTATTCTTAACCCAGTTTCTAAAAATAACAATAAAATAAACTATAAAGAAAACTAACCTCATAACTACTGGTATCCAGCAGTATGGAATACTGGTAGCCAGCATTCCTCCTAATCTAAAAGTACATTATGATTTTATTTAATCTCTTATCTAACTCTACCTTGAGTTGCTTTCCTTGGACCACAACAAACTCAAACCTTGAGGTTGTCGAATTGTTGGGTCCTACTTACAACATATCAACTAAACACTACTTTAATTTAATTTAATACTCATTTATCTCTTACTTGCTAATTTTCCTCATCCACTTTGCTCTTACTCTGCCCAAGAAGTTCCCTACTTCTATTATATTTTTCCTAGATTTTACATTAACTATCTTTTTAGCATGAATTTCTATTGGTAAATTTAACCATTCTCTCTTCTCTATACTCTTTCTAAGTAACTTCGTTTCTTTACACTCTAAAACTATATGCCACTCTTTAACTTTCCGGTAGCATAGTGGGCATTTCTCCAAATCAATCTCTTTTCTCAAACCTTTCAAATTCAACACCCCTGTCCTAGCCCATGCAAATCCTGCTCTTGCTGTTTTATCAGATATATCTACAGACTGTTCCCTGCTCCGTACTACTTTCATTTCTCTACATAATCTCAGTGAGCTCTTAAAAGTAAAATTCGCTAATAAATCTTGTTTTTCCATATCCTCTATTCTTATCCTAATTTCATTCCAGAAACCTATTTGTAATAATTCTTTAGCTCTCGAAATATCCCCAAAACCTATCTTCATCAAGGGTTCCTTTATCTTACCCACAGAACACCAAAGTAATCTTACCTAGTCAAGACTCTTTATAATTAAGCCTTTCCTGCACTATCATACTCGTTGTAACACGCTGCACGCTCGTCATTTTGTTTTTATTAGCAGAAATTGTTAATCACATGTCTAATAAAACACACAACAAAGCCACTTCTATCGCTTCCATAATTCGCAATTTATTCTTCTCAAAAACATTTACTAACCTCAAAATCCACTTAAAATATAGAGAAAAATAAATTAACATATGTTTAACAGGTTCGGCAACCTAAATGCAAGTTAACCAACATTAAAGCTTGTGTATCCAAATCGATCTCAATACGTATTGAATGTAACATGGAAACGTGGATCGTATTCACTATGATTGTATCTGTTACGTGGCGCCTTGTTTTTATATTCGCAGGTGTTCAAACTTTCCACGCCGACCATTTGCTCACCAACTGACGCACTGATTATAATAGTAATTATGTTACTATTTACATTAGAATAGTTTGAAGCTGGGCGTTGGCTGTCACTTTTGAAGCTGTTGATTCTGCTGCCGGCTACTGCAGTGGTTTGCTATGAGACCTTCCTCTCAGGGTATGCGTAGGCGGGTGTGAAAGAATAACGCCAGTTGAAATTTTTGAGAAATTTAATGTGATGTAACACTTGAGCTATTGAAGCGAGTTGACGACCGTTTGAGGAGAAAATGAAGCTGATTATGTATCGTAGCACTCGAACTTATAACAGTTGAATTATTACCTATACCTGCTAACTTCTGCAGTATCAATTTTACGGTTTGAAATAACTGTTTCCGCAATAAAAGAAACTAGAAGTGTAACTTGCCGTGAGGTGTATAATGCTTACCGGCAAAACCCCTCGTGATGGCCGCTAAATCTTACACAAGTGCGTCACTAAGCGCTTAAAATAACACATAGTAATCACCGGATTAAGTGACTAATTCTCAAGACAGTGTGTCACGAATGTATGCACGAAGGTGTGCACGAAAGTACCTATGTCTCTGATTAGAATGCACGTCCTTATATTAACTCAAATTCCGCTTACTTTAGAACTATTCCATCAAGTCTCCTTGCGCGGAGCCAATCTTACAATTCTTACGTGTGCGTCTGTTACGTTGTTACCTCTCTAACTTTCAGAACTTCATTCACCTTCTGTTTTACAAAATTCTGGTATTCGCGAATGTTCCAACGTACTTAATTTACCCCTTAACTGCACTCCAAGAACTTTTATACTACGCGATCGCTACTTCGGCTGTCGCTAATGACTTTACTTAACATGACTCGCTAATGAACTTTTGCTTGGTAAATCTTTTGAATTCAAGCTTATTATATTACAGCTTGATTTAATATACGTAAATTATTTATTGCAACTATTTTTCTATCTTATTATTTCCTTAGTTAATTATTTATATCCTACTGTCAATAATTACGGTATCAGGTTATAGTTATATTAATTAGGTCAATTATACAAGCATTTAGTTATTCATTTTATTAGGTTAGGTTATTAGGCTATTAGGTCTTACCTTTGCAGTGAGCTTGAATTATTTTTACAATTTTTGGGTAAGCGTTGTCTGTTTGTGTGGCGTTTTATTTTTAGAAGAAGAATATCTGCTTATAAAAGAACAAGAAATTTAAGTGTAAGTACGGCGAAATCATATTAAAACGTTCTTCATGCTGTTACAGTACACTTATTTTCAACGTTTAATAACATATATGCAAGTTATATGTCCATAGCATGCTCCAGTGCTTAATTTAACGTCTACAAACATACGAGTAGCTTTCTGAGCTTCTGTCCTTATGGGAGAAGTAAAACAGTTGTGTTTAACATGTTTAGAGTTAGTTCAGCGCACACCCAACATAATCTTAAACCTATAGGAAATATTTCCAACGCTATCCAGTATTAGCTAACAGTTTTACGGTCTCTCAAAGCCCTAAATATTACTTACTCGAAATCTTCAGGAGAGACTTTAGAGTGATGTTCAGAAGGTGGGTGGTATAATTGGGTATGACCTTTTCTTCAGGAAAAGGGCTGTAGACCGTGACCTCATGACCCCTACGTGCCAGCTCCTGGACGAGCGCCAGATTCACAGCCATATGACTCTTCACAGGAAGTGGGAAGAGGCACAGGATCTTGGCTCCCTCGCCAGCTGCCATCAGAGTCAGGAACACTAAACATCCTGGGATCCACATCTGCGGAAATAATGAAAGAAGAGTACAGTTTGTGTAAATCGTCGTGACAGTCCCCCACTCCTGAAGCACATATGCGCAATAGCACTGACCAGACCACTTGCATAATAAGAGAGGTGGAGCTCAGTGTTCCACCTGCTGCGAGCTCAAATGTTTACAATGCGTTGTGTATGTGGCTGCCTCCGAGTTCTGATATCACTTGCTCCCCACCACTCTCACCACTACTCATTTTTCCTCTCTTGCGCATATGGACTGTCACGACGTGTTACACAAGCTGTACCTTGCTGTGCTACGATACACGAAGGAGGAATTTTTATTTATTTAACAACATTTCGGAACGGTTAAAATTTAAACATATACAACCAACAACGTGATTAACTGTATTCTTTAAGCAGATAATAAATGAATGAATGAATACATTATTTAACCGGATACAGCCCCTATAATACTTACTGGAAGAACATTAATAAAACACAGAAAGACATGTATGTAATTATTGCAATCAGCAAGGAACCTCGGAGCATGTACTGTTTGACTGTATACATTATTATAAGACAATACAAGAAAGGCAACTCTTAAGTGGATACTAGATGGCATATATTTTAATAAATAAAATTGATACGTATAACTCGGCATATTAACTACAAAAATTAGCAAATACCTTGGAGAGAAGATAATGAACAAGATTGTAACATTAGTACTTGCAATTAATGAAGAAATAAGAAGATCGGAGAGAAGTCCTACCTGCAGCAGAGACGCTCATACAGGTGTCTATAAAGTATACACCGATACTTTAGAAATAGGAGTATAAAGCGATGAAAGAGAAAACAATAATTTAAAGTAAACGATATTCCAGGCAGAACAATGGGAAAAGAAAAGGAGGGAAGGGTTGAAAATGAAGAAGAATCGAGGAAGAAGAAAGAAGTGAAGATGAGGATGGAAGAGGAGATGTATTTCATATCAGAGAGGAGGATAACGGGCGAGGAGGATGAGCAAGAGGAGGAGCTGCCAGCAGATAGCAGTGGGTGCCTGGAGCGGAAAGTGGTGAATGGAGCAGTTACGGAAGCTAGAGTTATGGCTTTGAGCGAGAAGAAGAAGATGGCGGCGAAGGCAAGTGGAGTGAAAAGTTGTAGCAAGTGGAGATAAAGTAACGTAGTGAAATATTATATTTTAAAGAGAAAGTGAAGTAATAGTTGCATAGAAGAGTGATAAATATAGTGATCACTGTGTTAAGCTAAGCGAAAAATCATAAGGAAATTATGTGGGAGATAAGTGAAGTGTACTATAAAAAGAATAAGGGAAGATACGTTTAATCCAGAGTGAATGATACGTTTAATAAAATTATTAAGTACTGAAATTTATTTAAAGTATACTAAGAAAAGTGAATGGTTAAAGTATACAGTTTTAGGGAAGTTTATTGAAGTAGTAAATATGGAAAGGATAAATAAAAAAATATAGTAGTTAGGATCTTGAATTTGGACATAAAATTATAAAAAATATTAGAAACGATAAATAAAATAAATTTAGGAGTTAGAATTTTGACACAAAGTTACAAAAAAAAGTATTAGAAAATTCTTTATCATTAGTTGAAAATGATCGTATTTAATATATTTATATATATACACTAAGGTAGTTTGGGTATTGGATACCAGTACTTTTACCACTAGATACCAGTGGTTAGAACGTGGTTTAGATTAGCATGGAATATTTTGTTACATTTATCCTGTTTAATTTAGTAGTTATTTACTAGAAATTGTAAATAGCTGGTTACCAGTTAATCAGGTGCAGGCTTTCAGTAACAGTAGTTGAGTATACTTTTTATTTAAATTTAAAGTATAGCTATTACATTTTGGATTTTTACTTTTTAATTTTTATTTTATTCATTTTATCTAATTTCTTTTTATTTACTAGATTATAAGTAAAAATCTGTACAATAGCAACGTACAAAGTGTAAGAAGTGTTACATAAATAACAAATTTGGAATATACGTCCTGGTATAGGAAACAAGGTACCAGATGACGTATTGCAGATTTTAAATTTTATTCTAATATAACTGGGCCTGTTCGGAAGTTATTGGTGATTTTAAATATGTGCCATAGGACAGAATGGTGTAACTTCTCCCTGGCATCGAAATGTGGTCGACATTAGTGTAAAACGACATAATGAGAGATTTCTTTGCTCTTTTGACCTGTTTCGAAACTGAAGGAAGACATTCACATTGAAGTTGGATAACCGAAAGTGAACATGAGAAAATGGGCGAGTAAAACAATATGATAATTGGAATAAACTGAATCTACAATCTCTGAAAGTTCGAAGAATGTAAACAGTGACGTTAAAAGGAGTCACTTTTGAACATTATATCCTCTGGTACTCTGGCAGTCCATAGAAGGGCAGCATAAGTATCATTTGCTGCTGCTGGCCCAAAACTTAAGGCTTTTTGAATCTCTATTTACACTGATGATCTTTGTACACAATATATAATACTTTCATTATAAGTACGCTATTGATTTGCTTTTCAGTGTCGTCATACATCATTCTCATCCTGAAGGGAAAACCACTGTCTCAAAGTTTCTGCATATCATCCACAAAACGGTGTCTTGTGAAGGGTAAAGATTCCAAGACACACTGGTAGTAGGCATTCCCATTTGAGATTCATCTCGTGAATGACATAACGCATCCCTAGAACAACATTGTCATAACTCAAAATTTCACTCTTTTGAGTTAAATCCGTATTTTCATCCAAGGGTTCTCTACCAAAAATGAAAACCGCATTATCTTGAACGTGATTCCGAAAGATAGCTACATAAGAGATATCGATGTTGCAATTCCGAGTATTTTGTTAATATCATGTTATTATCCCAAAACTGTGCTTTTTGAGTTTTGGCAGTGTTGTCCAGTGTTGGGTGCGATAAAATCTACAAGCATTGGGGTACTCCCGTTTCATACAAACACTCGGTTAGCAGCCTCCAATGTCTCATACAAATTTGGAAGTGTTATAGAGCACGACTGACATTTAATTTCGAAGTACATGCTGGTTACTTCCATGTAGAGAAATATGTTTGTCTTTACTGCATAATACGAGGTGTGATCAAAACGCAACGGGAAATTTTGTTTTTCTTAAAGAATTTTTATTTAATCAACATCAACTTTGTCCCCTTCAAAGTAATCCGCCTCAGATAATACACTTGTGCCATCGCTTTTTCCAATTTTGGAAGCACTTTTAGAACTCGCTTTTCGTTATGGTGTTCAGCTCCTTCAGTGATTCAGTTTTTACATCATCAATGGCGGCAAAACGTCGTCCTTTCATGGTTCTCTTCAGCCTTGGGAATAGAAAGAACTCGAGGGGGCCATGTCCGGTGAATACGGTGGCTGAGACAGCATAACGGTTTTGTTTTTTTCCAAAAAGTCACGAACAAGCATTGAGGTGTGAGCAATTTCCACGAGTGGTTTTGCCACCATTCTGGTCGTCTTATTCGGATTGCTTCACGCAAACGGCGCATAACTTCCAGGTAGTATTCCTTATTGACCGTACGACTATAAGGCAGGAACTCCTGATGAACTATCCCATTGTAATCCAAGAAAACAGTGAGAAAAACCTTCACATGTGATGAACTTGTCGAAGTTTTTCCATTGGGACGATTGGGCCTTAGTTTCGACGTCATACCCATATACCCATGTTTCGTCACCTGCTATAACCTTCTTTTAGAAGTTCTGGATCGTTTTCGACTTCCTTCAGCAATTCCTGAGCGATGTCTACGTGACATCGTTTTTGCTCAAAGTTCAACAATTTCATGCCCAAAACGCCCGAAAAAATTGCTTTACATGAGCCAAAGGTTATGCCGGCATCATCAGCAACCTCTCTGATGGTGATTCGGCGATTTTCTAGAACCATACTCTTTACTTCTTCCACATTGTCGTCAGTAATTGAAGCGCTAGGCCGTCCAGGGCGCTCTCGCCTTCATTATCTTCTCGACTCTCTTTGAAACGTTTATAACCCTTGTAAACTCTTGTCTTACTCATAGTAGATTTGCCAAAAGCCACAGTCAACATTTAGAATGCGGTGCTGCACTTTATTCAGTTTTTCAAGCAAAACTTAATGCAATTTTTTTATCCATCTTTTTCGAAAGTAAAAATTAGTCGAGTAGTCGAAAACACGTATAACGTTTTCGATTGTCAACAATAAACTAAATATTCAAAACAGCTTAAAATGCAAGCATACATCACGGACATGTATACCAACAAGATAAAGGAAAGGTTTTGAACATCGGATGTATAAAGCTCGCGAAATTAACAAATTGCCATTATTTTTTATCACACCTCGTGTGTTGCTAGTACTATCTTTATTTGCTGCTTTCGTGTATTTATCAAACTTCCTTTCTTTCAGGTATACAGAAACAATTTTAAGTCCAGCCAGAATTTGTGATCAATAAATTAATTCGATTCATTAAAATGTTATTCATAAAAGTTAACCAGTTTCCAGATATCTTACTACCAGAAGAACAGTTAATAGAATACCATTAAATATTTTAACAGCAAAATAACAGAAATGAAGTCTGAAACAACTTTAATAATTTCTCACAAATTACATGCTTGAAAAAACATCTCCTGGTTGGAGAAATGAGCAGTAAGTGAAACGGCAGGGTCTTACCTTTTTGCGGACGAGGAATGTGCACCCAAAATACTGCATTTCCTTCAAGTACTTGAGACGGTGTTTAAGTTGGTCATAGTCCAGAAAGATATAGCCTTATCTGAGATACATAGTGTTTATCAGACTCTTGTGTCATAGTGAAAGCCGCAGGTACCTAAACTGGGACAAAGCCAACATTCAGGGTGAACTAACCGATTCGGGGTCACTTTTAAGATCTGTCGTATTCCAATAACGAAATCTGTTATCTTGTGGCAAAGTTTGGAACTTTGTACAAAGATTAAAAACTAGACATTAGCTAAACATATTCATGATAACCCCTAACCCTTTCAAGTATTTGCAGTTATGATATTGTTTCACTGTTACAGTAAAACACGCATAATACAGTGATTTCAGAAAATATTCCTCTGCGCTTTTAAATATTCTAGCGGCTAAATTAAAGAACAGAGAAAATGCTTATTTCTTATATGCAGAAATCACATACGAAATTACAATTTGCATGTGTTGTTTTTCAAAATGTCTCAGTTTATTTTAAAAAATCTGATGTTTTACATCTATCCAATTATTAGTGGGTATATTATTAGGTACTAAAGCTTATTATTTTCTCTACTACGTATAGTAAGTAGGAGAAGTATTGCATTCTACCCAAAAATTCAATACCGAGATTTCATCGGAAATACATGTTTTGAGGCCCCTTAATAAAAATATTTTTAGAACGAGGTCCGTGTGTGTGTCTGTGTGGATGTGTGTCTATGAACAGCATAACTCAAAGACAAAAAGTCGAATAAATACCAGACTTGGTATTTAGGTTTAATACCTTTCAAAGATGCGACAAGAAGATTTTCAAGAAAATCCTCCCACCCCAGACTACCCTTTGTATGGAACATTTTTCGAAAATTTTGATTTTCTCAAAAATGGCTCCAATGATTTTGATAAAATATCACATGTTTAAGATACTTTCATGGCAAATAAAATGTATATCTTGAATTTTCTGGGAATGTCCCGAAAAGTCGTATTCATTCTAACTGAATTTTACATAACTGGTAAACCGTAAGAGATAGACAAAATTTTACTAAGCAAAAAATGTAGGTCTTGTTAAACACACAATTTATGTCATATATAGTTGAGTGAACCATTTCAGAGATATTCCCTGTTATTTGTTTGAATTTTTCAATACTTCACACTTTTTCTCAAATGGGAATTCGTTATTCGTTTTTTTATGTCCTGGACAAGCAAACATAATGGAATGCTCCACATAGCAACCAGCCCTTAAAAGATTTTACTATTGCTTAAAGCCTACCATATATGCCTTCTCTACTCGTATACCTACAGAAAATTAGCAATAAGGTTTATCTCGATTGACATGAAGTAAACTGAGAATAAGCGTTTGTAAACATAGTTTGAACAAGAGTAGGGAAAGTCTTGTGAGTGTAACACATCAGATTTTTTTTCTACCTACTTCATTTTAATAGAGATACCAAAAGCTTTACAGAAACAGCTATATTACACGTTTCGTTATAGATACAAAGGGAATAACGATAGTCAAATGTTAAAGAACTGGACGCTATACGCTAGCCTTAAAAGTCATACTCTTTCCATGCAATTGCGAGAAACAACTGAAAATCGTCTGGACTTCAAAAGAACGTCAAAGTATTGAACAACTCGAACCATTAATAACGGATATCTCGAAAATGGCGTATGTCAGGAAAAATCTTTTTGGAAATAAATTGTGTGTTTTAAAGAGAACTACATCTTTTTGCACAGTACGTTTCCGTCTATCCCATAACATTTACCAGTTATACAAGAATATATAAAATTCCTTTCGAAGGAAACGGACTTCACACACTATTCCCAGAAAATTCAAGATATACATTTTATTTTTCATGCAAATGTCTTAAATATAGGCTGTTTTAATCGAATCGTTAGAGCCAGTTCTGAGACATTAAAACATTTCAAAAAACTTTTAGTGTATACAGTAGTTTGGGGTGGGGGATTTTATCGAAAATTTTTGTGTCATATCCTTGGAAGATGAATCCTGTGGCGCTATAGCTGAGTGGGGCCTGGATCTGTACACCCGACTGCCGGTCTCACGCCTACTTGCGCACGGTAGAGCTTTACGATCATCCAACCGATACAGGAAGGTGATGTGGGTAGCCTCAAGCATCTCCTAGCCGGAATGCTGGCTCATGAGGCCAGGACCGCTGCCTATCGCAGCTACTCACTTTCCTCACGATGCTAAGTGGGCACCGGCCTATTCCCGGGACTTAAAATCCGTATCCCCATTGGTAGGATCAATCCCGGGCCGGGAAACAGAGCTGTACGTTCTAGCCCATAGCGCCACGGCACAGCACACATCTTTGAAAGCTACTGAACTGAAATGCAAAGTTTTTTCGACTTTTCGTTTTTGTGTTATTCAACGAAAATTACATGTTTTGGCTTTGGAAATCCCAAATACTTTGCTTGGCCACTAGAAAATAAAAACGAATAGCGATTTAATAGTTGAGAAAAGGTATAAAGTGTTTGACAATTCAAACCAATAATAAATAACATTTCGGAAATGACAAATGCCACAGAAATTATTTGACATAAACTTCCCAGTATTATGTGGTAATCGAATTCATTTTTCACAATATATGACAGTTGCTTTTTCAATGTCAAACGTTTTCAATTCGTATCTGTTAAAATATGTGGAGCAAGTACTGGGTTAGTTTTAACAGCCGCTGCTATTAAACGAAGAGTTTGATTTTGTAAAATATTAAACTTTCCCACATTTGCAGTTATTATTCGCAATATTTGAAAGCTGGTTCAATATGCATGCTATAAAACATGCTGAAAGTTTGTGTAGTGATTCCCCAGTTTACACTACTGGAAATGTTTTCTTAGGTTGTTTTTTTTGCATATAATAATAGAGTGTTTTCCATGTCAATGCTGTATAAAACATTATACCCAAGTATTTGGCTTCACATGCTTTTATAAGTGTTTTCCCTTTTAGCTGTAATGATATATCTAATAGTTTATTCCTGAGTGAAAAATGTTGATAATTTTATCCGAATATTTATCTTTGTTAAATTATTAGATGTCCAGTTCTGTAATTTGATCAAGGATTGTTGAGCTATATACACTGCTGTTTGTGATAAATGCAACACCAAGAAGGAAACGCGCGAATTCAATGAATTTAATACCACAGGTTAAGTACATGACAAGTAACAAATGATAAACTTTTCAAATCTATACATGACCTTTGAGACCTAATATTTAGTATTCGGTGTGGCCTCCATGCGCTGCAATTAGAGCTTGTGTGCGTCGTGGCATTGAATCAAAAAGGTTCTGAATTAGTTGCTGAGGGATTTCCTTCCACGCAGTTTGTATTCGAGCTCACAAATCAGTGACACTGGATACTGAGTACGGTGACGCACCAGGTGCCGAACAACCATGTTCCAAACATGTTAAATGAGCGACATGTCAGGCGAACGTGCAGGCCAGGGAAGCAATGGTACCCGTCGCTCTTCGAAGAAGGTTTGTACATTTCTCGCAATATGTGGCCGAGCATTATCCTGTTGAAATGTAGCCTGTGGAGATGACTGAAGCAGGGGAGTACCTCAGCTCTACAACCACCGTTAGGTACCGGTTGCTGATCAAAGTGCCCTCAATTCGTAGGTGGCGAGATCGGTTGTTGTAATCAATGGCGCCTCAAACCATCACACCTGGTGTTTGTCCGCTATGCCGCTCAACAATGCAGCCCTCCAGGTGGCGCTCACCATGGTACCGCCGGACACGTATGCGGCCATCACTGTAGGACACGTCGGCGGGACTTGTCCGAAAAGACTACATTTTGCCACTCAGCACCTCACTGACGGTGTTCGCGTGCCCATTGCAGTCGGAGGAGCTTGTGGTTTCTGGACAATGGAAGCCGACGTAATGACATGCATGCAACCAGTCCAACTTACAGCAGATGCCGACGAACCGTTGATGCAGACACGTTCACAGCTGTTGCAGTGCTCCAGCGTAGAGCCAACACTGTGGATGTAGCTGTACGTCCATTATGGCCATGCGGACAAGATGGTCATCCCGTGCTGTAGTCATGTTCCGTGGTCCAGTACTCTCTCTTCGCTGCGTACGACCTTTATCTATTCACTGCTTCCACATACGAATCACTGTCGTAGCAACATGCCCTGTACGAGACGAAATGTCACGGTATGACAAACCCGCTTCCCGGAGACCGATCATTATGCCCCGTTCGAACTCACTCACCTGCCGATATGGCTCCTTTGACGTCGACGAGGCATACTGGCACCATCTTTACTGTTTCCACCTTGTTTGACAGCTCTGCACTGACTGCAGTGGGCACAACACTGACCTTGTCGGACACACAAGAGAACTCTGCTTGTCCTACGTCTACCCCATCTCTCTGCAAACGTAATCAGTTATTGCTTGCACACTGTTCTACACTTCCACCAAGTTTGGAGTTATTAGGAAAATTCTTTCTGGGTGCTGCAATTTTTACAAACGGCAGTGTATGTTAACCACTAACTGATTTTTTGGTTTGTATATCCATAATACAAAATCATCAGCTAACATTAAGGCTTTTATTGCATTTTTACTTTGTCTACTACTTTAATTGCTCCTTCAACTGCAATGGGCACGTGAACACCGTCACTGGGGTGCTGAGTGGCAAACTGTAGTCTTTTCGGACGACTCCCGTTTCGACGTGTCCTACAGTGATTGCCGCATACGTGTCTGGCGGTACCGTGGTGAGTGCCACCTGGAGGGCTGCATTGTTGAGCGGCATAGCGGACAAAGGTGTGATGGTTTGAGGCGCCATTGATTACAACAACCGATCTCGCCACCTACGAATTGAGGGCACTTTGAACAGCAACCGTTATCTAACGGTGGTTGTAGAGCTGAGGTACTCCCCCCTGCTTCAGGCATCTTCACAGGCCACATTTCAACAGGACAATGCCCGGCCACATATTGCGAGGAATGTACAAGCCTTCTTCAACAGCGACGGGTACCATTGCTTCCCTGACCTGCACGTTCGCCTGACATGTTGCCCATCGAACATATCTGAGATATGTTTGGTCGGCACATGATGCGTCACGGTCCTCCAGTAACCAATGTCACAGATTTGTGGGCTCAAATACAACCTTCGCCTACAGTAATGGCGAAGGTATTCCACTAAAAATTTTGATATAAAAATTTCACTTAAACACAGGTTCTGAGGTCTCCAGAATCCAAGAAAAGATTTTTAGAAAAAGACCTGAGTAGATATTTGTCCGTGTGTCTGCGAACAGCATAACTCAAAAAGGAAAATTTGGTTGAGTGTCAAAGTTCGTATTTAAATTTAGCATCTATAACACGAATATTTTCAAAACAAAATTCCGTACCCCAAACCACCCTCTAGAGTGAGGAAAAATGTTATCATCATCTATTTTCTCAGAAGTGGCTCTAAGATTTTTAATTAAAATACTATGTGTTTAAGATATTTGCATGACGAATAAAATGTATATATTGAATCTTCGGAAATAGCCTATGGAGTTCTGTTCATTCTGAATGACTTTTGTATAATTGGTAAGCCGTAGACACAATTTTATTGCACAAAAAATATCCATGTCTTTAAAGTAGACAGTTTATGTCATTTTTTTCGTGGCGTTTACCATTTCCGAGATATTCTTCGATATTGGTTTGAATTTTCAAATACTCTTTTTTTTAAGTGGTAAGTTGAATTGAAAGCCATGACATCACGATCCGGTTTTTAAAGATCTATCACTTTAGTCTACAGTATTCTTCTTAAATAACAACGAAATGCATGATGAAAGTTTATCTCAATTAACAAGAAGTAGACTTTTATAAGACTAGTTAGGTGAAGAGTCAGTAGTGAAGGTCATGTGAATGCAACATATCAGATTTTTTAAAACTTGTTAGGGAGATCATTGATGAATATTGTGAAGGTTATACTTTTAAAATGTGATAAATATAATTTCTTAAATTTCGAGATATTCGGGACAAATTTTGTGTAAAACCATGAATTTGGCCTTAGAATTCTAGCGATTCATTTCCCGGATACTTATGTAAGCCGGGGGTTTGGTGGTATGCTTTTTAGGGGAGTGATTACCTCACGTTCGACTCGTGGGTGGATTATGCAAATCATGCTGGCACTCGCGTATGTCAGTGCTAGCTGAAGCACTAGTCAGCATATTCCTCGGGCATTTAAACTGAGAGATTTTTGACGGCATGGGGTCCGCCCTATGGCTTGCCTAGCAGGACTGTGCCGGACAGCTCTTTAAATTTATTTTGTGCTATGTTACTTACAATTTCGACGTAGGCCCTAGGCACGACAAAATGGAACGCCGGATTTCCTCCGTCTACCAGGTAAAACACCAAGCGTATAACTCTCTCCCTTTTACAATGTACGAGGGCTGTCCCAGAAGCACCCGACTTAACAAATAAAACAAACATTTTGGGAAAAAAACATCTTTATTTCTCTACATAGTCTCCGTTCAGCTCGATATACTTTTCCCAGCGATGTTCAATGCTTCGATACCCTGTTTACAGTGAGAACCGTCAGTTCCGCAAAATAGCCATTAACTGCAGACTCCACCTCTTCATTGTTGGCAAATCTTTTACCACAAGTCATTTCTTCAACTTTGGAAACATAAAATAATCACAGGGGCTAAGTCTGGTGAATAGGGTGCATGAGGAAGCAATTCGAACTTTAACTCATTGATTTTGGCCATGGTGATAATGGATGTGTGAACTGGTGCATTGTCTTGATGAAACAGAACTTTCTGGTTCGCTAAATGTGGCCATTTTTGCTTGATTTCATCATTCAAACGCTGCAATAAGTTTACATAATACTCGCCAATGTTTGCTTTTCCATTTTGAAGATAATCAATGAAAATTATCCTGACGCCATGTCCTTGCCTGAAGATGGAACTGTCTTCACCTTTTTTGGAGCCGATTCTCCCCTTTCAAACCACAGTTTTGACTGTCCCTTCGTCTCAGGTGTGAATTGATGGACCCATGTTTCATCCATGGTAATGAATCGACTCAAAAACTCTGCTTTATTGCAGTGAAACATTACCAAACACTCGACTGAAACATCCTCACGACTCTGCATTTGTTCCATTGTGAGTAAACACAGCACCCATCTTGCGCACAGCTTTCTCATGTCTAATTTTTCAGTTAGTATGCGATGTACAGCACTTTTTGAAATGCCTACGATGTCTGCTAGCTTGCGCACTTTCAGTCGACGGTCATCCAATATCATTTTGTGGATTTTCTTTACAATTTCTGGCGTGGTCACCTCATTTGGTCGACCACAGCGATGTTTGTCTTGGCAGCTCGTACGGCCTCGCTTAAACTCAGCCACCCAATATTTTACCGTTGTAAACGAAGGAGCAGACTCCCCCAGAGTAGAATCTAGCTCAGCTTTAATATTAGTTGGACTAAGATCTTTCAAATGAAAGTATTGTATCACATAACGATGGCCAGTTTTATCCATGTTTACAAATTCACTGAGAGAGTTCTCTATTAATGGCTGCCAAACGATTACTAAACAACGTAGCATCGTCAAACTTCAAACTTAAGGTTTATAAGGGTGATATATTCTACCATAGTCATTTATTTGAAATAACAACCGCTATATATACGTCAGGTCTGGTACTTCCGGGACAGCCCTCGTAGTTTAGATTAGTTATTAGAAATATTAAAGTTCATCTGGAAGCATAATTACACGTCTAATAGCGTCACCCTTCCAGCTACTCGCAACCTATGACACTCTCGATGTCAACCCGGTGCTGCATCCCCGTCTTCGTCACCTCCGGCAAAGGCGCTGATTTGGGTAAAGTGACCATTACGTCACAATATTGAAGAGCGAGATAGTAATGATACAAAGAACAAAAATGCAGGAAGTAATATTACTTTGAAGTTAGGAAGAGGGATACATTGTAACTCCTGCTCCTGACCTGCTCCTGAGAAAGACGCAGAGACAGGTTTGCCTTGAGGATTAACGAAGAGTATAAAATTCAACCTTGAGTAGAAAAGTTCTGTCAACATGACTCTGCAAATTTTCACTGCTTCTAATGAAATCTGAGGCATACCTACATATAACCCAGACGACAGTTAACCTTAAAATACTGAATTGTAGGCATGAATCCAAATCTTTATTTTCTCTACCATGTACTAGTAGGTAGAGGATGTATTCCATTTCACCCAAAGTTTGCAAGTCAAGAATTCACCATAAACACACGTTTCCAGGTCCCATGCATTCGTAGATCTGTGTGCGTGTGTGTTTGTGTGAACAGTGTAACTCTAAAACATGAAATGTCGGATAATACCAAACTTGGTATTTCAGTTCTGTCTTCCAAAGATGAGACACAAAAATTTTAAAACAATTCACCCAACGCAAACCACCATTTACATAAAAATATGATGTGTTACGTTCAGATGACTTTCTCTACGCTCTATTGTTTATTAGTGAGCATACAAGGTTTTCATACTAAAGCATATTTTTTACTTTCTCTACTACGTATAATAAGTAGGGGAAGTATTGTATTCCACCAAAAAATTCGATACCGAGATTTCACCGAAAATGTGTGTTTTAAGACCCCCTGAAACCACAAAAAAGATACACAGACACACACCAAGACACACACATGGACATGTTTCTAAAAATGCTTTTTTTTTGATTCAGGGGATCTCAAAACATATATTTCCGATGAAATCTCGGTATCGAATTTTTGGGTGGAATACAATACCCTACTTACTATAAAGAAAGTAAATCAATGAATAACGAATTTCAGAAAAAGTATAAGTATTAGAAAATTTAAGGGAATAACAAGCATAATCTCCAAAATGGTTGATCCAACAAAAAAAAATGTATATGACATAGATTGTGTATTTTAACGCGATCTACATTTTTTGTGTAGTAACATTTCGTCTATCTCTTATGCTTTACCAGTTAAGCAAAAGTCATTCACAATGAAGAATACTTTGAGAGACATTCCCAGAAAATTCAAGATATACATTTTATTTGTCATGAAAATATCTTAAAGATATGATATTTTAATCAAAATCGTTAGAGCCATTTTTGAGAAAATTAAAATTTTCGAAAAATGTTCCACGTAAAGGGTAATCTGGGTGGGGGATTTTCTTGAAAACCTTCGTGTCGCATCTCTGGAAGATACTGAACCTAAATACCAAGTTTGATGTTTATCCGACAGTTCGTTTCTGAGTTATGCTGTTCACAGACAGACAAACAGACAGACACACACACAATAAGACATACACACGGGAATGTTTCCAAAAATGCTTTTTTTGGATTCAGGGGATCTCAAAACATGTATTTCCAATGAAATCTCGGTATCGAATTTTTGGGTGGAATATAATACTTCCCCTACTTACTATACGTAGTAGAGAAAGTAAACAAAAGCCATGAAAAACTGCAGTGGCCTTATTTAGGATGGTAACTGGCCACGATTGCCTAGCAGAACAGCTTTGCAAGACGCGATGTCTACCTACACCCAAGTGCACCCTCTGTGAAGAAGATGTCATCCTGAACAAGCAACATCTCGCCAAATGCAATAGCCTTAAAAGTGATAACTTACAGACTTTATATTGGGAAGCCAGAAGGAAAATGATGCAGATCAATTAATCCCCAGTGGCGTGGTGAACAACAACAAGTATTTGTGCAAACGTTTATCTCGATTAACATAAAGTATTGGGTGGTCTCATAACTCCTTCGTTTTGCTCGCAAGTTCCATCTATATCGCCTGAAAACCCTGAACCCTCTGTACACTCAAGTTATCCTAGTTGCCTAACCACCCCTACGACTTAGAGAACAACAACCAGACTCACTATTGGATATGTCAATGTGTATTTGTGACTGACGTTGGACAGAACGGCGTGAACCTGTGTTTACAAACTATGGAAAGCAAAATGGAACATTTCTGACATCTTATGCCGTTTTACTATCGTAAGGGTAAAACCGCCTCACAATGCCCGCAGAAAAGTTGTGCAGTCCACGGGGCAGATGCAGTAACGAAGCGAACATGTCAAAAGTGGTTTAGTCGATTTCGAGCTGGGAATTTCTCCCTAAAAGACAAACCTCGGTCTGGACAGCCAATGGTTACGGACTGAAAAGAATTCATGAAACGATACTCAACAATCCACTCGGGTGTTGGCATTGGAGCTCAATTTATCTCGTGCTACTGTAGCTAGGAACTTGGCAATATATTGTCGACAATAATGGTGTATACTGCAGGAAATAAATAGTTTGTTTACGAAACCTAACTGCCGTAGTTATTTATCTTTTGAACTACCTTGTGTTTAAAGTTTGTTAACGGAATGTTCGGCAACTATGCTGCGGGTGAGGTGTGTTCCCAGGCGTTCTTAGTGATTGAAACGTAACGAAAAGCAACGAACTTATGAGACAACCCTATAGATAGAAAAGCATTCTAATGTGTTGCATTCACACGACTTTCTCTGCTTACTGTTCTACAAAGTTCCCTTACAACAGCTTAATCTTCTATGTGCTTCTTGTTAATCGAGATAAACTTTCATTAGACATTTACACACATCGCTGTAGACTTAAGAAGTATACAGTACGCCAAAGCGACATTCAGATTTTTAAAATGCCTGTTGCTATGTGTAGCTCTGAATTCCATGCTCTTTGCCTGATCACCAGAAACAATGAATAGCGACTTACCACTTGAAGCAATTTGATGTATTGCACTCACATTACTTTTCTACTCACCCTTCGGCAAACTATTCTTACAGAAATGTATTATTCTAGCTACTTCTTGTTAATACAGATAAAGTCTCAATTCACATTTATACATTTAGACCGAGCGAGATGGCTCCGTGGTGTCGTGTGAGACTCCCATTCTGCAGGTCCCAAGTTCGATTACCGGTGGCCGCCCACTCTGATCATGAAGTTTTTCGTGGTTTCCCCTTGTCGCCTTGTCGAATGTTGGGGTGGTGTATTCTACCATGATTTCTACTTTCCTCCGTTTCCTCTCATTTCATCCCTATTTCAGGTGTGCTTTCGGGTGCTGCGGTGCGGGGCAAATGGCGTGGTTACATGCGTGTTGCAAAGATTTCTCCCCGTGAACGCCAGATAGAGCTGTCCCGCCTATTAGGGTCGCTTCGTCGCCCGCTTGGGATTCCTCGCCACTTGTGCACCGGTGTTCAAACTGGGAATATTAGGGTAAAGGTGCAGATATGCCCCCGGAACCGGATCAGAACACTGCACGCAGGTCAGTCGGCCCATTGTGCTTCCAATGTGACCCCTGGGAGGGAGGGATGAGGAGAGAGACCCGAACGCGACCAGGTCCGGATGCCGACGGGCGCAAGCATGGACGGGGTACCTAACGTTTCCAGGTAGAACACATCGGACGCCGCACGGTCCTGCCCACAAACCACCAACCTCCAGAGTCCCCGGAGCGGAGCCCCACACTGAGGAGAGACCTAACTGAGTGGTACCGTAGCGACGCAGGGAAGAACATTTTACAGAGCGCAAGCCACCGCCCAGCCGCAACCCGCCGAACATCGTCGCCTGGTGCTACAACCCTGAAACAGATGACAAGGAAAATGATGAGTACAGAAGGGGAGTCGTGGTAGAAGATGAACCATCCCAGCATTTGCCTGGCGACCCGGGGAAACTACGAAAAACCCATGGACCAAAGTGGGCGGTCGCGGATCTATCACGGGACCTTATGAATCGGGTACAGACGTAACCACCTGAGCCATTCCGCTCGGTGGAAATATTAAGGACTTCTGCGCGTCTCTATGGGGCTGTCTGCCTGCGGACCTGGGACCTACTACGACTCCTTCACCTCAACCCTGTCTCCCGGGGCTGTGTAGCCACAATAGATCCAATGGTCGCAGTGCAGGAGGTGTCCCCCTTCAATAAACTCATCCTAATCCTACGATACAGTAGGTAAAGCGATAGTCAGATTTTTAAAGAGTTTTATATGTGATGTAAGAACGTAGGTTTTCACGGCCGGTGTCACAATTATAACTAATATGATTTTCCGGGCTGTTATGCCGTGGTCTGCTGAAGAAAGATTTCCCAGACGTTTCGTCCACAACTGCGGTGGACATCTTCAGTGGCGCGGGCGAAGTCTTCTCGGTGAAAGACGCTGCAATACTTTCACCGAGAAGACTTCGCCCGCGCCACTGAAGATGTCCACCGCAGTTGTGGACGAAACGTCTGGGAAATCTTTCTTCAGCAGACCACGGCATAACAGCCCGGAAAATCATATTAGTTATAATTTATATGTGATGGCTTTGAAGTTCGATGATCTTTGCACGGCCACGAGAAAAAAGTGAATAGCAACTTCCCATCTGAGAAAAGAATTTTTCTGAAATGGTTAATGCCACAAAGGATTTATTTAACAAGGTTTGTGTTTCAAGAAGACCTACTTTTTTGTGTAGTAAGTTCTTTCCTGTCTCGAAAGATTTAGCCGTTATAAAAAGTTCATTCAGAATGAAGATACACATTTTGTATGTCATGCAAATATCTTAAACATGTATTTTAATCAAAATTGTTAGAGCCATTTTTGAGAAAATCAAAAATAACGAAAACTGTTCCATCCAAAGGGTTGTATGTTGTGAGGAAATTTTCTTGAAAATCTTCGTGTCGCATCCCTGGAAGATACTAAACCTAAATATGAATAAGTTAATTTGTTGTGTTGTTATCTGCCCGATTTGGGTGCCAATTTGAAGAAGGTTTGTTGCTGCTACGTATGGAAAGCCAGTTTGAAGAAAATATATTATATTTCGACTGTTGGGGAGCCGAACTTGAAGTAATTGCAACCGCATGTATGGTAAAAAGTTTCCGGTAGCCTTCGCCCTAAAAGTACTTTCCGGTGGCCTTTGCCCCAAATGTTTAAAAATATTAACTTTGTAATTTTTACTGTTTATTTAAATATTATATATTTATGTTTGCCTCGGCTGCGTCAGTATTTATATTTTTTTAGAGACATGAATGTCTAGCAGGGAGTGGTGCGACTAAAAAATGTAGGCTTACACAGATTTTAAGTTTTTCTTCACTCCATTTATTAAAGCTTGACACGATTTAAACAACACTTTACTGATGTAGAGAGAGAGAGCTGTGAGATTTGTTTTTTATTAAATACTTGCACTTTTTAAGACGTAAACTATTTTTGTCTCACACGAATACGTATTAGATTTCTCGAGAACGCATCTCGCATCCGGTTAGGAACACTGTCTACAAGCAACGTGTCCGGTTAGGAGCGCAGTCTACAAGCAACTGAACTTTTGAATTGGTAAATTTTGCTCCATTTTAGTTTCTGATTGGCTAATCCTAGCCCAATAGAATACCTTCATTTAACTAAAGCCTTTTCTGGTTGTTGATTGGCTATTTTATACACTGTCACAAAAATTACACTATTGCTTCCAAGAATCACAAGTAGCATTGCTAAACTTTCAAACTCATTATTGCCTCAAGGTTACCCCATTGTTACCTCGTTGTTAGCAACTTTTGACCTATTTCTCACAGCTCCATTATTAAATTATGTAATACATCCATATAACATTATTATACATGTATACAATAATATAAACATACACAATGACTGTAATATACACTTTTTATATATAGTTATATACACATATTGCTTTAAGGCGGGCTGTTATTCAACTATATATATTATATAATTAGACTGAAATCATATAAGTGTTAAAAATACTGCCTCAAATATCACGTTTGATACTTAACTGACTTTTCGTTGTGATATGTTACGTTCACATGACCTTTTCTACCTACCATCGTATATTTTTATAAAGGTGTTATAGACTATTGCTACGAACGCTTATTTTATACCTTCTCCATGTTAATCGAAATAAACCCTTGCAGAAATAGCTTTATTACACATTGCGTTGTAGGACAAGGGTGATAGAGAATGGATAAGTGGTATGTCGCTAATGCTGCCCTTGGAAATTTCATACTTTTTACATGAACATCGCGAGAAACAACTGAATAGCGGCAGCACACTAAAGATGACAAAAGTATTGAAACATCAAAACAAGCACTAACAGATATCTTGGATTTGGCTTATGTCATAGAAAAGTTATTTGAAATAAATTGAGTGTTTCAAAGAGATCTACATTTTTTGTGTCGTAAGGTTTTGCCTATATATTGGGTAGTCTCATAAGTTCGTTCGTTTTTCTCGCAAGTTCCATCTATACCGCCTGAAAACCCTGAACCCTCTGTACACTCAAGTTATCCTAGTTGCCTAACCACCCCTACGACTTAGAGAACAACAAACCAGGCTCACTATTAGATACGTCAGTGTGTATTTCTGACTGACGTTGGATAGAACGGCGTGAACTTGTGTTTAAAAACTATGGAAAGCAAAATGGAACATTTCCGACATCTTATGCTGTTTTACTATCGTAAGGGTAAAACCGCCTCACAATGCCGGCAGAAAAGTTGTGCTGTCTACGGGGAAGATGCAGTAACGAAGCGAGCATGTCAAAAGTGGTTTAGCCGATTTCGAGCTGGAAATTTCTCCCTAAAAGACAAACCTCGGCCTGGACGGCCAATGGTTACGTGGAAAGATTTCATGAAACGATAGTCAGCAATCCACTCGGGTGTTGGCATTGGGGCTCAATTTAGCTCGTGCTACTGTAGCCAGGAACTTGGCAATATATTGTCTGTCGACAATAGTGGTGTATACTGCAGGAAATAAATAGTTTGCTTACAAAATCTAACTGCCGTAGTTGTTTATCTTTTGAACGACTTTTGTGTCTTTTGAGTTTAAAGTTGTCAACGGAAAGTTCGGCAACTACTCTGGCGTAGCTATGCTGCGGGTGACGTGTGTTCCCAGGTGCTTAGTGATTGAAACGTAACGAAAAGGAACGAACTTATGAGACAACCCTATATTTTGGTTGGACCGTTCATACGAAAATATATAAACAAAATTCCTCCCGAGTAAAGAGAACTTCACAGCTATTCCCTAAAAAGTCAAGGTATACATTTTAGTTGTCATGTACATATCTTAAACATGTGGCGTTTTAATAATAAAATCGTTAGAATCATTTTTGAGAAAATCAAACATTTAGAAATGTGCATGTAAAGGGTTAATTGAAGTGGGGGGGATTTTTCAAACCTTAGTGGTGCATCTTTAAAGATACTCAACTTACGTAAATATCAAATTTGGAATTTACCCACATTTCGTTCCCGAGTTATGCTGTTCTCTCTCTCTTTCACACTCACTCGCTCACACATACACACAAGGATATTTTTCTAAATTTGCTTTCCTTTTGGCTCAAGGTGTTTCAAAACATGTATTTCCGCTGAATTCTCGATATTAATTTTTTTTGTGGAATATAATACTTCTACTTGATATTAAGGAGTAGAGAAAATGAAAATGCTTTTTGTATTAAGGGGACCTCAAAACATGTATTTCCAGTGAAATCTCGATATCAAAAGTTTTGGTGGAATACAATACTACTACTTGTTATTAAGCAGTAGAGAAAGTGAAAATGCTTTTTGTATTAAGGGGACCTCAAAACATGTATTTCCAGTGAAATCTCGATATCAAAAGTTCTGGTGGAATACAATACTTCTACTTGTTATTAAGGAGTAGAGAAAGTGAAAATTCTTTTTTTTATTAAAGGGGTCTCAAAACATGCATTTCCAGTGAAATCTCGATATCTAATTTTCGGGTGCCATGCAATACCTCCTCTGCTCTTTTACCTACTGCAGGTAAGTAAACAAAAAGAACAAAAAAGTAGTACAGAAAGAAAAAACAGTAAGCAACTCGGGAACGTCTGTTGTATTAAGAGGAGCCTCAAAACATGCATTTCCGGTGAAATCTCGATATTAAAATTTTTGGTGGAATACCATACCTACTTCTACTTATTATTAAGCAGTAGAGAAAGTGAAAATTCTTTTTTTTATTAAAGGGGTCTCAAAACTTGCATTTCCAATGAAATCTCGATATCTAATTTTCGGGTGTCATGCAACACCTCCTTTGCTCTTTTATCTACTGTAGGTAAGTAAAATTAAAAAACAAAGGTAGTACAGAAAGAAAAACCAAGAAGCATGTCGGGAACGTCTAATGTCAAAGTACATTATTTGAAACAAGTCCCGTATTCTAAAGAGCTCTGCATTTTCTGTCTCTTACGTTTTTCCGCGAATGTAACACATCATATTTTTAACCAAAGTTCACCTGTGTAACCTTAATGGTGAATGACATCATTAAATTCAATATTCGTTACTGAAAGGTACTGCTGACCAGCGTCGCGTTTAACTGTTTGTAGAGTGTTTTCTCACAAATGAGTGCAAACCTGTAAACTCTGCGTACGGTCTTTGAATTTCAAGCATTCCATGTACCAGCAACATAAAAGGCAATGCCTGCTTCAACATCGATGGGCGTTACATGAAGTAGTCCATTAATCAAGAGGAGACGTCCCAAAGTTATTATGGCTTCAAGGCCAAGGAGCACTGGTAGAACAAAGTTCTAAAGTTGATAACCTTGCTCAGGAAATTACGGATGGCGGTCAAGTTGAAGTTCGTCATTAACAGCTGGCTTGCATCTTATTGGACGCATGAAGCAGTAGTTTGTACGTATTGCTCAAGGGAATTTGCCCGTTTTCATCGTGCACTGGGAATGTGTCTGCTCGGAAAGCCCGAGTTCGAAAGCCGGTTGTGGCGAATTGTGTGGGTAAAGTCTAACCCTGGATTTAGCATTTATCCTGCAAAGAAATATCGTGTAACGCCCAATTATTTATTCGTCGCATCTCTAGAACCATACTAAAGCTTTTCAAGTTTATAACATTGCAGTGTTATACAGGATGTAAATATGCGTATATACGAGTGTGGACATCCGCAGACATACACCAGAGTTCGGCATCACCAAAGAAATTTGTGAGCTTTTAAGTCAGGACGAAAGGAAATGAAGTTGAACTGTTACTGTACTTTATGCAGGTACAAACCACATCCAGGTATAAACCACCCCTAACCTTGAATGGCATGTTGGCGTTTGTAGACAGCACTCACGTGGTCCCGTGTTATAGATTTACAGCACGTAAAAGGACCTCAAGCCTGATAAAGAGGCCTCTGAGCAAAATTACCGGTCTTTCACGCCAAATATAGAATGGAACGCTAAGGACTACAGCAATTAAAGAGCGTCCATAAATACAACTCAGTTTAACTCAGACCGTGTTTACCTGCCCGTTAGTAACCCTTGGCCGCTGTTGTTTACATCCTTTGTATTTGTAATGTAGACAACTGACGCCAACTCTTAAGAATTCTCATGCCTGGACATCACATAAGTGTATCGAGAGTTGGCAGCAGCCATTTTGAGTACCTTCAGTAGTTGTTTAAAGTGTTATCTGTTTACTGGTAGTATTCCAATTCTCTTTTTACTTCTATGTCCTCCATATTTCGGAGACCTTGCACCTAAACAAAGAGTTTATGGACAAGAGTTTATTAACAAAATATGACTGCCCATCCACCTATCAGCAAGTCTTGTAACATTTATTTGCTTACATGTGTATAGCTCTGCGTGTCACAAAAAAATATTTGGCTGATAGCCTTCAACGCCTCCTATTAGCTTGGGAGACCGTGTAGGTCATGGCCGGCAGCTACTCTGAGGAACACATGTTGTAGCAGACTCATTTGACAACACTGCATCTCTTAGCATGGTATTTTACAATCCACGAGTGAGTTACAGACTTTTAAAGCGACTTACTTCGGCTATGATATTAGCACGCTAGTTATAGTTTAACGTTTTGTGATGTTTGCTGTGTAACGATGAGCTATATATCCTGGAGTATGCGTTTAAACTTCTCTGAAGCCAAAATATCCGAGGGGAAGAGGTGGCTACATGACTAAGGGAATATCGAGGCAACACTTATCTCCTGGAGGGAAATTACATAATGGTCCAAGGGCATGTGGGACGGAAGATAGTTCCCTCACGTCGGCCATCAGTACGTGTGCAGAATTGTGCGTGCAAACAACGTTGTGTGGGTCCTCACTCACTTCAACATGAAGACGGTAAGAACTAAACTATGTATAGCTTTACTGTATCAAAAATCGTATGTGTTGCATTCACATTACATTCTCACTCTTCTAAAACTGTTCTTAGAAATACTTATTCTTCTGTCTATTTCTTGTTAATCGAGATCAACATTCAATATACATTTTTTGTAGGTATGAGGAGAATACAATAGGCTAAAGTGATAGAAAAAAGAATAACGACTTAACACTTGAAAAAAGTAAAAGTATTTGAAAATTCAAACCAATAAACAAGAATATCTCGGAAATGGTTAGTGTTACAAAATAATTAACATAAATTGTACCTTTAACGAGATTTACATTGTATGATTGGAAGATTTATTTTGTATTTTCCTTACGGTTTACCAACTATATAAAAATCATTGAGACTGAAAAAAGAATTCACAGATATACTATTTAGTTGTCATGCAAATATTTTAAACATATATTGCTCTAATCAAATCGTTAAAGCAATTTTTAAGAAACTAAAAAAGAATGACAAATTGTCTGTAAAGGATGGTTTAAATGGTGGAATTTTCTTGAAAATCTTCCTGTCGTATTTTTGGAATATACTGAAATTGAATACCAAGTTTGGTATGTAGCCGAGTTTTCGTTTTTAAATTATGATATTCACACACACAGACACACACTGACCTCTTCCTAAACAGTAATTTTTTTATACGGAGAGCCTCCAAACATATATTTGTGGTGAAATCTCGACATGCAGTTTTATTGGCAGAATGTAATACTTCCTCTGTCTTCTACATGCGTGATAGATAAAGTAATAAAGGAAACCGAGACAAAGGGTTTCAGAGAATTTTCCTCATCATAAGCAAACACTTAAGAATTATTGTTATTATTATATTATACTCTGGAAATAAATTCTGATGTTCGTAACTTCTTTACATTGATCAAAATGAACTTCGATTTCGGACTCAAAACATTGAAGTACAGATCACATTTATACTTTTGGAGTCTATGAAAGGGTGGAAATAAAGCTATTTATTTGTATTTTTCTCAAAATCAGTTAACATGAATTAGCATGAAAATTAAATGTTAATCTTAATGCTATACTGGTAATTGAGAAAGCAGAACAGAGGAGGGATGAAAACTTGTAAGGTCAGGAAAAACAAACATTTCGTTAAACTATGTACAGATAAATTCGTTTCAACGATTTTCTTTAAATATAGCCCACCGTTGCTTTAACCAATGTATTTTAATTTTAAAAGAATCTGATGTGTTACATTCACATGACTTCCTCTACCCCTCTATCGTTTATTATTGGGTATACAAATCATTCTTACTAAAGCTTATTTTCCTATCTACTACATTTTAATCCAAAATAAACCTTTGAAGAAATAGCTTCATTACACATTTCGCTATAAATACAAACGGAACAGCGATAGTCAAATGTTTAAGAACTGGACGCTATACGCTGACCTTAAAATTCTATACCGTTTCTATGCAATCGCGACAAACAAATGTTGTCAGGGCTTAAGAGAAAGACTAAGAAATGAACAATTCGAACCTTTAATAACGGATATCTCAAAAATGGCTTATGCCACAAGAAACTTATTTGAAACAAATTTTGTGTTTTAAAGAGATCTGCATTTTTGTGCAGTACGTTTTCGTCTATCGCTTAACGTTTACCAGTTAAACAAAACTATACAAAATTCAAAATTAAGAGGGCTTTACAGGCGTTAGAGCCGTTTTTAGAAAATAAAAAATTTCGAATAATGTTATATGTAAAGGGTAGCTTGGCGTGGGTGATTTTCTTGAAAATCTTCATGTCGCATCTTTGGCACTTTGGTATTTATTCGACTTTTCGTTTTGATTTATACTGTTCCTCTCTCTCTCACTCTCTCGCACACACACCTTTTCCTAAAAATCCCTTTTTGGATTCAGGGTTCACCAAAATATGCATTTCCGGTGAAATCTCTATATCGAATTTTTGAGTGGAATGCAATACCTTCTCTATCACGCACTTAGTAGTATTCATAATACTTGTTTTAAGTCCCACAAATAAATATAAAACATTTTTAGAAAAGGTCCATCTGGGTGTCCGTGTGGTTGTGAACAACACAACTCAAAAAAGAGAAGTTAATATCTTCCAAAGATGCGACGCGAAGATTTTGAGGAAAATTCCTCCACCGCAAACCTATCTTTTACACGAGAAAGATTTCGTTATTTTCGATTTTCTCAAAAATGCCTGTAACGATTTTTTTAAATTAAAATACCATATATTTAAGATATTTTCATGAATTATGAAATGGATATCTTGAATTTTGAAAACTATAGCTATACTCTTAAACTGAAAATGAAGGAATGATGAACCTATTTTCTCAATACTTTGCTAAATAAAAAAATCTGATGTGTTACACTCACATGACTTTCTATACTCTTATACAAACTATTTTTACAAACTCTTATTCTCCATCTATTTCTAATCGAGATAAACATTTGCAGAAACGATCTTTTGACATGCAAAGAGAATTACATTTTACACATAGCGACCAGTTCTAAAAATATTTGACTATCGCTTAAGGTGTACTATGTTCCCCTTGTTTTGTATTTGCAAGGGCAATATAGAAATACAGTAGCCTTTAAGCATAGACATATCTTTTAATAGCTGGTTGCTTTGTGCAGCACCATTCTGTTTGCCACAGATTAATACTCTTTGCATATCCAAGAAAAAAATGAATAACGAATTCCCATTTGAGAAACTAAGTATTGAAAAATTTAAGGGAATAATAAGCAATATCTCAAAAATGGTTCACGCAACAAAAAATGTATATGACATAAATTGTGTATTTTAACGCGATCTATATTTTTTGTGTAGTAAAATTTTGTCTATCTCTTACGGTTATGCAAAAGTCGTTCATAATATAGAATACTTTTGGAGACATTCCCAGAAAGTTCAAGATATACACTTTATTTGTCATGAAAGTATCTTAAACACATCATTTTAATCAAAATCGTTAGAGTCATTTTTGAGAAAATTAAAATTTTCGAAAAATGTTCCATGTAAAGGGTAATCTGGGGTGGGGAGATTTTCTTGAAAACCTTCGTGTTGCATCTCTGGAAGTGGTGTTCACAGACAGACACGCAGACACACATATGGACATGTTTCCAAAAATCTTTTTTTGGATTCAGGGGGTCTCAAAACATGTATTTTCGGTGAAATCTCGGTATCGAAATTTTGGTTGCAATACAATACTTCCCCTACTTACTACACGTAGTAGAGAAACTAAAAATAATGTTGTTTCCTTCATTATATTAAGGGCAGTAATGCAAAAAACCACCCCTAATGGGAGGTGGGGTTGAAAATTGTTCAATGGGTGATACTTTTAGGATTTTCGTTATGAATGGGAGGTTCTACACACATTCTTTAGGACATAGTAAAAATACTGTGGGGGTGCTAAAAGATAAAACCACCCCTAACGAAAGAGGGGACGTAAAGTGTTTGGCGGGAAGCAATTTTCAGGTTTTTGAGCCTGTGTTCTCAATACCTTTGTGAAATAAAAGCACAAATTATATTCTCCTCATTGTTTTAGGCGGTGGTATAACAAAAATCACTCCCAAAAGAAGAGAGATTGGAAAATTGTCGGTGGGGGCAATTTGGTAGATATTCTGCACGAATGGGTCCGTTTGCTCAATAATAAACGGATAAATGTTGTTCTATTCATTCTGTTAGTGTTAGTAATGCAAAAAAGAATCCCTAATTGGGGTGGAGTTGAAAAATATTTGATGGAATACAATTTGAGGGATTTTCAGTACGAATGGGAAATTTGACACACTGAAGGTGAAGTAATGAAATTAAAGGAATTATATACAAGCAATACTGTAATTCTTTTGTTTATTTGCGTAAATAAACAAATATTTGGAAATGATATTTTACTAAAGCCGTCAAAGCCAGATGGTTAAGTTACTCTATAAATAAATGTTAAATTCAATAATCGCAAGTCAAGATAAGATAATGTATGGGTGACGAAACAGACGGTACAGACCGCCACGCTCTTGACCGAGTACACGAGACAAACATTAACAGCAAGCAATGTTGACAGAACTTATTTGCAAATACTGTATAGAACCAGTTTCTTGCATAAGGCACAAATAGTTCTGTGAAGAGCCTTGATAAGAACATTTGTACTGTCAGAAATATTAGTTCGAGCTTTAGTAAGTATTCGTCTCCAATTTAAAACATCCTAGCAGTCAAATTAACGCTGAGAAAATTCTCATTTTAATACAAAGAAAGAACAAGCTATATTACAGTCTGTGTGTTCTAGCGTTTTCAAAGATACGAGGGCTGATCAATAAAACTGAGACTGATTTTTTCAATTACTGCATTTCAATGTTGACATGATCTTTTTCAAAGTAGTCCCTTACTACTTGAATGCACTTTTATAGCGTCTCTGCCAGGCCTCGAACACGTGGTGCAGGCCATTATTTGAGAATCGCCTCACTTTTCTTCAGCACTGCTTCAGTGCTCTCAAATCGAAGCCGCGGAGCTTTGCCTTTAGTGATGGGAGTAAAAGGAAATCACAAGGAGCAAGATCGGGGCTATAAGGCGGATGCGGCACACAGCTAATGTTGAATTTAGCCAAAAATTCCTGGACTTGAGGCCGCGCGTTGTCGTGATGAAATCGCCACCAGTCCGATGAAGTTCTGGACGTTTCCTTGCAATGTGCTTCCTCAGTTTAGCCAATACTGACGTGTAGTACGCTGCTGTAACAGTAGTGTAAGGGAGAACTGCATGCTGGTAAACCATTCCATTTTGAAACACCAGGCCCACCTTGCTTAGCACAGAGGACTCGCCCTTCTTTGAAGACCTTGAACTACCTAAACATTGTTGCACGAGGTGGTGCATCTTCACCGTATGCTTGCTTCAGCTTTTCGAAAGTTTCAAGGTTGTATGATTTAAACGAAAACAAAATTTTATTGCGCTGTATTGCTCCTTTTGAAGAAGGTATTTTGTTACGTTATTTTTATTTGCTACACGCTTTGGGTGTCAATTTGAAGTAGGTCGTATTGAAGGAGTTGTATTATATTTCAACTGCTGGGGAACCGAACACTTGAAGTAGTTGCAACCGCACGTATGGTAAACTGTTTCCGGTAGCCTTCGCCCCAAATGTACTTTCAAATGGCCTTTGCCCCAAGTTTAAAAAAATATTAACTTTGTAATTTAACTGCTTCTTTAAACATTATATTTGTTTACCTCGGCTGCGTCAGTATTATTGTTACAGACACGTTTCTCTTAGTAGGGTTGTGATGCGACAGAATATAGGCTTACACAGGTTATAATTTTACTTCACTACTTTTATTAATGCTTGATACGACTTAAGTAACACTTCACTGATATAGAGAGCTGTGAGATTCTTTTATGAATTAATTACACTTTTTAACACGTAAACTTATTTTTCGTCTATTATGCTTAATGAATGAAAATGTTTTAAATACTCTTTGTTAGGCTTTAGGGGCAAAATACAATTAGGAATCATGAGTTAATTTGCTTTCCTTGTTTGCTGTTATCTGAAAATAAAGCAATTTCGAAAAGTTTTTGGATGAAAACAGGATCTTACGCATTTCTGTTTCTTCGAGGCCGTGCTTCCGGCTCCAGCTGATGCAAGCTGATGCAAGCCTTGAGGTTATTGTGCTACCTAACTTGAGTCACTGAATGTATAAGTACAGCACTCACCAGACAGCCTATTTACAAAAGACGCACTATTTCGGTCTTCTGCTGGTATTATGAGTCACTGTCATATCATACTCTGTAATAATATTAATTTCTTCGGTGGAAAGGTTTGGTCATCAATTTCCTTCTACGTCATAATCGCTGATTACCTACAACCTGGATGCACTTAAAGTGTTAAATTAAGCACTGAACCTTGCTATGGACTTAATTTATATAACAAGTATATATTATTAAACGTTGAAAATTACTGTAACAGTATAAAGAATAACTTATAGTTACATTTTAAAATGATTTCGGCGTACTTAAGTAAACCAAACAATTAATTTTTTTTCTACGTAGATCTCCTTCCTCTAAAAATAAAACCTCATGCAGACAACCCTTCGGTACACCAAAAGTTGCAAAAACAATTAAATTTCTAGTTAACTGGAAAAGCAAAACCTAATAATTTATAATCTAATAGCCTAACAACCTACCCTGATAATAATTAATAATTAAATGCTTACCTTAATCAATATAACTATAACTATTCTATAATACAAATAGTAATATAATTAATATAATCGGTGCGTTAGTTGGTGACCAAATGATCGGCGTACAAAGTTTGAACACCTGCGAATATAAAAACAAAGCGCCAACATAACAGATATAATACAACTACACTTTCCAATACATGTAAACGGGTGCATATTTGCGGAGGAGGTGCCGATTGTGAATGGAACCTAACAACCCGAATATCACCAGATTCTAGTGACTTATTCCATAATGGTGAAAAAATATCAAAGTTGCACTTCAGTAATATATCGTAACCACTACATATTACTTTCTCTACTACGTATAGTAAGTAGGGGAAGTATTGCATTCCACCCAAAAACTCTATACCGAGATTTCACCGGAAATACATGTTTTGAGACCCCCTGAATCCAAAAAAGAGCATTTTTGGAAACATGTCCCTGTGTGTGTGTCTGTCTGTTTGTGAACAGCATAACTCAGAAACGAATAGTCGGATAAACACCAAACTTGGTATTTAGGTTCAGTATCTTCCAGAGATGGGCACAAAGGTTTTCAAGAAAATCCCCACACCCCAGATTACCCTTTACATGGAACATTTTTCGAAAATTTTAATTTTCTCAAAAATGTCTCTAACGATTTTGATTAAAATATCATATGTTTCAGATATTTTCATGACAAATGTAATGTATATCTCGAATTTTCTGGAATGGCTCCAAAAGTATTCTTCATTGTGAACGACTTTTGCATAACTGGTAAACCATAAGAGATAGACAAAATTTTACTACACAAAAAATGCAGATCGCGTTAAAATACACAATTTATGTCATATACATTTTTGTTGTTGAGTGAACCATTTTCGAGATTATGCTTGTTATTCCCTTAAATTTTCCAATACTTATACTTTTTGTCAAATGGGATTTCGTTATTAATTTTTTTTTAGTCCTGGTAATGCAAAGAGAATGGAATACTCCACATAGCAACCAGCGCTTAAAATATTTGACTATCGCTTATAACCTACCAATTCCCCTTGCATCTACAAGAAAATTAGCAATAAGATTAACATCTCGATATCTCAATTAACATGAAGCATATGGAGAATAAGCGTTTGTAAAAATAGTTTGTACAAGAGTAGAGAAAGTCATGTGAGTGTAACACATAAGATTTTTTTTCATTGTAATCAAAATTAAATTTAGTTTTATTAATGGACTCTGTAACTACTATGGTTCTTAGCGTCCCATTCTATATTGAGCGTGAAGGACCGGAAATTTTGCTCAGAGGCCTCTTTATCAGGATTGAGGTTCTTTTACGTGTTATAAATCTACGTCATGGGACCATCGGCTTTACTTGCGTTCCAAAGGAAGCCATGCTAAGGTTTTTTATGCCCGAAAAAAAAATCCATCGCCCTCCGCCGGGTTTGAACGCGACCTCTGGACCCCTAGACCATGGAGGATGACATGTATGTTTACTTACCCCTTGCTAAATACTTGCTGTTGTGCGCTTGAATATTGTCTCCGCATTGTGCAAATATAAATTTCAATTACTCAAGTTGAAAACATTTCCAGACTGATATTTATAATGGTGTCTATAAAGTCTATAGAAGACTCAGCGATGGTAGTAGAGGAAGCTGTGCGATTGTTGCAAATGTGATCTTACTTTACTGCTCTATGGCATTGATTCAAGTGTCTGTTTACAACTTGAAACATGTGACCTAGCCTTTCTTGGCCTTCATAAGAGTCTCAGCGGGAAGGTAGAGAATCTTCCGGGGAGGGCACGAGAACTTTAATGATAGGTCAGGATTCGTGAGCTTTGGTTACTCCATTCTTATTAGCATTTCCACGAACTGTTGTTCCAAACAGCAATAAAGGTGCACGCGTGCAGAGAGGAAGTGGGCGACTATAAGCCCAGCTATACAAACTCTACCTTCTGAAGTTTAACAATCAACTGATGCACTAACAAATGGATAGGTCAAAGTGGATCCGTACTTGGCCAGCAAGAATGAATCTTTTGAATTTAAACTAATTTTATGGAAAATGTGTTAAATAATCCGAAGAATTTCAGATACCTACCCATAAATGGGAATTACACGTAGAATTTAGGTGCATTCACTACTGCGGACTACCTAGTGCAGCTTTGTCCATCTGTCCGTACGCATGAAGCAACTTATCAAAGTAAGGAGTTGAAAGGAGTTAACATCTGTCTAGGTGAACAAGTACAAATAGGAAGAAGTTTTATATGTAAATTCTGATTTTTTAAGTCTTAATTTTATGCAGTATTTGTTGGAAACATGCATATTGATTTGTTTGATAAGTATTAGTACAGAGAGAGAGCCAAAAAACTACGAACCGCCTGCGCGGTGTTTTTCCTGTCCGCGTCCTCGGCCTCGTTGTCGTCTGCCGCTATCATAGAAAGGCACGGATGAAAGCATACAACATTTTTAAAACTACTTTTAAAGGCCTTACTTACCAACTTTATGAAAGGAGATGCTGAAACTGGCCACCGTCGTTGTCCATACATTTTTGGCACCTCTTTAGGAAACCATCCATCACTCGCCGTAGTTCACGTTGAGAAATCCTGGCAGTTTCCTGGCGGATATTTTGTTTTAATTCTTCCAGGGTGAGTGGGTTTGTCTTGTACACTTTGTTTTAAGTTATCCCAGAGACAGAAATCGCAGGTGGTTAGGTCGGGGGACCCGGAGCCACAAATCTCTACTAATAATTCTGTCCTCAAACACACTTTCATAAAGTTAAGTAAAGCCTTTAAAAGTAGTTTTAAAAATGTATGGTTTTATCTGCGCCTTTCTATGATAGCGGCAGACGGCAGCGAGCGCCGAGAACGCGGACACAAAAAACACCGCGCAGCCGGTTCGTAGTCCTTTGGCTCTCCCTGTATAGTACATAAGAGCATTCTTGTAACAGTTCACGAGCAACTGTTTTTGAAATTAGTTTTATTGAGTAACCATTCAAGCATTAAACTTCTTTAACGTAAGCAATTATAGCTAAACTTGACATTTGAACTTCTGAACTAGTTTATACGAGTTTATATTAATGTCTGTTTTTTAGACTATTGTTAAAACGATTGCTGAATTATCGGTTATACAGGGTGGACCATTTAAGTTGAGACTGTACAGTATCTCCAAAACTAAGCGTTGTAGAAAGTAATGTCTTTTATAAAAGTTGCTTGATATTGTAGGGGAAACTAAATGCCATTAGTCGTGTTTTATTTGGAGGACGTTATGATGGTCATTTTAGGTCAATTTAACTTTTAAAAATACATTTTGTATTTTGTTTTCTCATTATAAAATGCTTTATAAAAAGCTGTTTATTTTTTGATGAGGAATAAGGAAACAAAATAAAATACGTTAGTTCCCAATTACAAAACGTAACTTGATCCTCGAATGACCATCAATGGATGGTCCAACCATTCATCGCGCTCTACGTACACAGCCTTTCAGTTTTTAGTTTCTCTACTACGTATAGTAAGTACGGGAAGTATTGTATTCCACCCAAAAATTCGATACCGAGATTTCACCGGAAATACATGTTTTGAGACCCCCTGAATCCAAAAAAAGCATTTTTAGAAACATGTCCGTGTGTGTGTGTGTGTGTGTCTGTGAACAGCATAACTCAGAAACGAACACTCGGATAAACACCAAACTTGGTATTTAGGTTCCGTATCTTCCAGAGATGCGACACAAAAGTTTTCCCCCCACCCCAGACTACCCTTTACATGGAACATTTTTCGAAAATTTTAATTTTCTCAAAAATGGCTCTAACGATTTTGATTAAAATATCATATGTTTAAGATATTGTCATGAGAAATGAAATGTATATCTCGAATTTTCTGGGAATGTCTCCAAAAGTATTCTTCATTGTGAACGACTTTTGCATAACTGGTAAACCATAAGAGATACACAAAATTTTACTACACAAAAAATGTAGATCGCCTTAAAATACACAATTTATGTCATTTACATTTCTTTTGTTGAGTGAACCGTTTTCAAGATATTGCTTGTTATTCCCTTAAATTTTTCAATACTTATACTTTTTCTCAAATTCGTTATTCATTTTTTTATGTGCTGGACATGCAAAGAGAATGGAATGCGCCGCATAGCAACCAGCGTTAAAATATTTGACTATCGCTTAAAACCTACCATATTCTCCTTGCACCTACAAGAAAATTAGCAATAAGATTGACATCTCGATTAACATGAAGCATATGGAGAATAAGCGTTTGTAAAAATAGTTTGTACAAGAGTAGAGAAAGTCATGTGAGTGTAACACATCAGATTGTTTCGTTGTTATATATGTTGGTGTAAGAACAATTGCAAGGTGTTGTATACAAATGTTGTTTAATCTTTTATGAGTGAGAAAATAACATAAAAGGTAGGTTTTCATTGAGTGGTATTAATAAAAGCGAGCAATGACTTAAAACTCGCAATTTCTGAGCCATGACTCACACTATTAATAAAACGCAACAACTCAAGCTTAGCGTGACCTTCGACTTTTCAACGACTCAACCCCTCCTTCTAGCGAGTCACGGCTCTAGCCGTGGTATTAATAAAACGGAACTGTGACTTCACTTTAAGAGCCATGGCTTGCGATTTCTTAAGCCACTTCAGTAGTTATCTCAAGCTTGAAGGCGATGGCTCAGTTGCAAGTGAAAGTCAACCTGAGAAAAGAGAAATACTATAAAATGCGCCGGGATTCTGTAGAACTACAATTATAAACAACTTAATAGGTTTGAGAAAGAAAAAGTGAGGTGGCTTGCCCGGTATTTCCTTCCGGAAACTGTGGAGACAAGAGGAAAGGCCCTTACTAGAGATGGAAAAATGATAATATTTCTACGCTACATTGGGGACCCCGGATTCCAGTCTGGCGTGGCAGAGGACTTGAGCGTTTCACAAGGTGCAGTTTCAAATATATTTTGGGAAGTTTCTTCTCGCATTAAACAAAAATCGAGAAACTGGATCAAATTTCCAGCAACCACTGCAGCACTACAAGCTGCTAAATTTGAATGACAGCGTTATTTTAGGTTATTGCAACCTCTCAAAAACAGCAAAAAGCTTTGTAACCTTGAATTGTTTCATTAAACAGAGCTTCACTAGCATCAATAAACTGGAGAATAATCGAAAGTCGTCCTTACTATTCTTACCTCTTAACGAAACTATAGATTGATTTGATTCGCTTTGAATAAGATCTAAAAACTTGTTTTCCCAGTTTTTCAAGGCTATGGGCTTGTTGCCTGTCTGTCGCAGATCAATCTTCACTTTTAGGCGATTTTTCAAATGTTTATTTTTTTCGCTGTCTGGCCTTCTGTTAGGCGAAGATTCAGATTCTCTTTTAGTTTTCGCTGCACTTCGGCCATAGCAGAAGCCTTTTTTCGCTTGTCCGCAGGCAGCTGAGATTTGCTCAATATCTCTTTGTGGCTGGTTAATAAGTTCACAAAACAAGATGCAAACCGATTGCTTTCTTCCGTCGTTTCCGATGGATATACTGCCACAAAAATACCTAAACTGAATCGAATGTTTACTGCCGCTCGACAATAATGCATTTGCAATCAGGAAGATGGGAAACACGAGTCAGAGACTAGCAATCATAGAGCCAAGGCTCAGCACGGAGGGGAAGTTTTTATTAATACCAAATCTGTGACTCCCGACTCGCTGCCACCGACGACTCGGTTTTGCTACAAGCCATGGCTCATGAGTCACGGCTCGCTTTTATTAATACCACCCAATGTACGAGGGCTGATCAACAAAGACTGAGACTGATTTTTTTCACAGATGTTTATTACTCCAATTCAATGTTTACATGATCTTTTTCAAAGTGGTCCCCCCTACTTCAATGCACTTTTATAGCGTCTCTGCCAGTCCTTCAACACGTGCTGCAGACCATTCTTTGTCAGGTCCTTGAGAATCGCCTCACTTTTCTTGAGCACTGCTTCAGATTCTCAAATCGAATACCCCTAAGCTTTGCCTTTAGTGATGGGAATAAAAAAAGTCACAGGGTGCAAGATTGGGGCTATAAGGTGGATGTGGTACACAGGTAATGTTGAATCGAGCCAGAAACTGCATGACTTGATTTGCGACGTGAGGCCGTGCATTGTCATGATGAAGTCGCCACCCAGTCCGAGAAAGCTCTGGTCGTTTCTTTGCAATGTGCTTCCTCAGTGTAGCCAATACTGACGTGTAGTATGCTGTTGTAACAGTAGTGTGACGGGAAACTGCATGCTGGTAAATCATTCCATTACAGTCAAAAAATATGATCACCATCACTTTCCCTGCAGATGGAACAACTTTTGCCTTTCTTGGTGTTGGAGAACCTGGCGATTTCCACACTGTGCTGGCTTGTTTTCCTTTAGGATCATAATGATGCAGCCATGACTCATCACCGGTGATAATCGATTTAAAAAATGCATCACCTCCATTGTCTGGTATACGAAATGCACGTAGGGTCTACAAAATAGAGCATTACTACCAACCTACGAATACGAGAGTGCTGCCGCCTACCAACATTATACATAAAAACCCGCTCTTTTCAAATATTTATGTTGCAGATACGAAACTATCACGAAAGCTACAGGAAAAAATAAGTCTCAGTCTTTGTTGATCAGCCCTCGTATATACTGTAAACCAAATTGTAGAACAAATTGTACAACAAATTCAATTCAATTCATACTAGTGTCCTTTATGTTTCTATGTACCTACAGTGTGTATTGAAACCAGTTAAGAAATAATTGACCATGTTTAATATGAAGTAGAAAAACAAGCTCTTTCACGAATACTTTGCAGAATAGGTATGAAAGTAAATTATGGGGGAAGAGAAAGTCGTGTGTTTGTAACACACCAGAGTTTTTCTCTTCTTTTTGCTCTTTCATTTAAAGACAGGACACAATTTGGTTGTATCAGCGGCTTTAGAAAGAATTATTGGAGTATGTCACGCATCCCTCGTCCTTAGGAAACAACTAATGCGGAACTGTATGTACAGAGTTAAGTTATAGTATAACTATAATTTATGTTACAGGGAATGCTATCAATGGTTCTGTTGCTGGCGACAGTGGACATCACGTTGGGGGCACGCATCCTGGGTCTGTTCCCGTTCCCTGCACCCAGTCATCTCATCATACAGACTGCCTTGATGAAGGAACTAGCCTCCAGAGGTCACCAGATCACCGTTCTCTCCCCAGTTCCACTGAAGAAGCCTGTCGCCAACTACACTGACATTGTGATCGAGAAGAATCTCACTGACATCTCCAAAGGCCATGGTAATTCACACGTCCCACTCTGTGGTTGTCTCAAAATGTCTTCGTTTGTCAAAGAAAGCTGTAGGGAATTAAGTTAAATGAATATTCCACTCACACATCTAGGATGTTGATTTGTTTTGTAACTAATATAATATGGTGATACTCGTGAGATATTAAAATATCACAATCTGTGTATATATTTTGAACAGAAACTCTTCCTTTGTGGTGATGTGATATTCTGGATTGGATTTTGCTTAGGTGAGGGAGACAACAGGAAAAGGTGGTATGAGGGGCATTCAAATGAAACCTGGTCAGTGCGTCTAACTTTGCATTACACGTAAGGTGGCACCACGTAACTGCGTGTATGGTGGCAGCATCTATTGGTAGAGCGACTGCAGCATGCGCAACGTTTGATGTTGCATAGCGACAGTGTGGTTTCACGCCAAGAGGTGGTCACACAAGTTATCGTCCACTACTGAACATGAAGGCGAGTAAGCAGGAACAACGAGGAGTGATTCGAGGAGTGATTAGCGGCGAAGGGAGTTGGAAGCCGTGAAATGTATCGACGGATAAAGGCTGTGTACGGTGAGTACAGTCTGTGTCGTTCAAGTGTGATGGAATGGCGCAAAAGATTCCTTGAGGGGCGCGAGTTACTGGAAGACGATGCTCGTCCTGGACAGGCTCATCGTGTCATCACACCTGAAATGGTTGACGAAGTGAATGCTTTAGTCTTGGGCAACCGCAGAATCACCATGGACGAGATCCATCTGTTACTGGGTATTAGCGTGGGCACCATTCACACCATAATGCATCAACACTTGAAATTTCGAAAAGTTTGTGCGCAGTGGGTTCCCCACCAACTGACCGCCGAACAGAGCAATACTTGAATGGTGCTGTCTTTGAGTCATCTGCAACGTAATCATGAGGAGGAATACGGCTTTCTGTCGCATATTGTCACTGGTGACGAAACATGGTGTCACCATTTTGAACCGGAAAACAAGCGTCAGAGTAAGCAGTGGAAACATGCGACTTCACCACCTCCAAAGAAATCAAAGGCCGTGCACACCAGTTCTGATAAGGTCATGATGTCCTTTTTTGACCACAAGGGCCCACTGCTGGTTGGCCGACTTCCTGGAACGGGGTACCACCATCAATGCCCAGCGTTATCAAGCCACTTTACAGAACCTTAGACGAGTCATCAAGTCGAAACGCTCAGGCATGTTGTCCAATGGCGTTATTCTCCTGCATGATAATGCCCGCCCACACACTGCCAATGCGGTGAAGACGACATTGCAGCAGTTTCGATGGGAAACGCTGGAACATACACCGTACAGTCCAGACATTTCACCGTGTGACTTTCATGTTTATGGACCTCTAAAACAAGCTATTTGCGGACGACGAAGTGTGTGAATGGGTCCAGGCCTGGATCCGATAGCAGTCTACTAGCTACCTTCAAAGATGGAATCGACCGGCTAGTGTCGCAATGGGATAAATGCACCAACAGTTTTGGCGACTATTTTTGAGTTAATAAAATCGTTACCGTTACTATACACAAGTGACCGGGTTTCATTTGAATGACCCTTATACATATTTGTCGGCTAACTCCGGCAGGATAGCTGACTTTCAGGAAAGGAGAGGAGGCTCTTCTCTTAGGAGAGGAGATAATGAGAACTACTCGTTTACTCCGTCACTGCCCTCTTCATGTTGCTCCACATTGAAAAAAATTATTTTCCTTGTTCCCGTCACACAAGATTAGATTATGTCCCATGCTCAAACAAAATTCGGTTAAGCTATTTTTATTTTCTAGCTTCATACTCCAATTTGATTCCAATATCCTAACCGTTTTCCTTATATTCAAATTTTATCACGGAAGAATTCCGCCACTCACATTTTACAAATTAATATGCGGCTTATATTTCCCAACGACACGTCAAGATAACCGCATGGCACGAAGTACCGATGTTACCCTCGTTCGAAACTGAGATCCTGGCCTAGACAAATTTCTATTTCACGCCCGTTTTCTAGTTTCCGCGAGTTTCTTTTCTAGTCACGTGTTTTTCTTTACTCATTTTATTAGCTGAGGTGATAAATTTTAACACACGTTTATTGGTTGTCATATTTTAGAAAGTCGTCTTTCTCGCCTATTTACACTTTTTGTGCGCCTGGCTAATTTCTAAACGTCTGTTTTCCCACTTTATTGTTTCGTGCGTCCAGACTGTATGCAGCTCTTTCCTCGCCTTCACTCTTTTGTTTTGATACTTGTAAACTATTCCCTAGCTGGACACCTGCGTTCCCCAGTTGAATGTTACTTCAGTTATACAATTTACTTTACTTCTTCGCAATACTTGCTGCTTATAGAATTAAATATTTCTTTTCTCTAATTAATAAATTTCCCTTTTATTACATTTTTCTTGGCTTGCTTTGTTTCTTTCTCATCTTATTCTTATTTAGCGTTTCGCTTCCCTTTTCTTTCTCTATAATATGTTCGCTATCGCTTTTTTATTTTTGATCGGGCGAATATTACAACGTGTAGTAGAAAGTTTCTTTACGTTATTTGCACCACGCTTTGGGCGTCAATTTGAAGTAGGCTGTATTGAAGGAGTTGTATTATATTTCAACTGTTGGGAGCCGAACTTGAAGTAGTTGCAACCGCACGTATGGTACCCGGTAGCCTTCGCCCCAAATGTACTTTCCGGTGGCCTTTGCCCCCCCAAAAATGTTTAAAAATATTAACTTTGTAATTTGACTGTTTCTTTAAATATTATATATTTATGTTTGCCTCGGCTGCGTCAGTATTATTGTTAAGGCACGTTTCTCTTTGCAGGGTTGTGGTGCGACTGAAGAATGTAGGCTTACACAGATTATAATTTTACTTCACTACATTTATTAATCCTTGACACAATTTAAATAACACTTCACTGATATAGAGAGAGCTGTGAGATTTTTTTATTAATTACTTGCACTTTTTAACACGTAAAACTATTTTCGTTTCACACGAATACGTATTACATTTCTCGAGGACGTGTCTCGCGTCCAGTTATGAGCACTGTCTACAAGCAACTGACTTAATTTCTACCGCCTAAATTTGTAAATTTCTGTATTTCAAGTCTCTGATTGGCTATTCCTAATCCAATAGAATACTTTTATTTAACTAAAGCATTTTCTGGTTGTTGATTGGCTATTTTATAAACTGTCTCAAAATTTACATTATTGCTGCTCCAATAATGATAGTAGCATTTAACTTTCAAATTCATTATTGCCTCAAGGTTACCTCATTGTTAGCAACTTTTAACCTATTATTCTCACAGCTCCTACATTATTAAATTACGTAATAATTCACATAACATTATTACACATGTATACAATAATATAACATATACAATGACTGTTACACTTTTTGTATATTGTTACATACACATATTGCTTCAAGGGGGGCTGTTATTGAATTTACATATTATATAATTAGACTGAAATCATTTAAGTGTTAAAAATACTGTCTCAAACCTAAGTGGGTAGCTAAAAATAGAAATCGAGGCTCGGTAACACCTGGGTATTCTATGTAGGTTTACTGCCGTTGTGACGAAACACATGTTTCCCGATGAACTGAACATTGAACACAGTAAAACCACCATCACCACCAGTAACCCAAAGGATCCAATATTTGCTTCACTGGCAGAGCGTATCTATCTTGATTCATCAATGCGTCAGTAAATCTTGCAGTATTTCCAGTTTACAAGTCTCAAACTCGGTTCCTTGGCAGGCTTTATTAAAAATAAGATTTTACGTTGATGCAAAAATACAACTCTCATTCTAGGATCTGTTCCAAAACGTAGTGAATGATAAAACCATGTTTTCTTGTGTCGCAGTTCCCAGCAACCTTTTCGAAATGAAAAACTTCAACTTCCTGCAGATGATGATAATGATGTGGTTTATGGGAGAGGCCACTTGTGATGTCATGCTCGACGATAAGGCCTCTCAGCAGCTGATACATTCCACAGATGAACACTTCGACCTCATTATTGTGGAGGCTTTTGACAACGAATGCTTCTTGGGCTTTGCTCACAAGTTTAAGGCCCCTATAGTGCAGGTACGTTAAGTCAGCGAATGTTCTTAGTTCTCATTGGTTTTGACTCTGAATGTAAACGCTGTTGCCGAAATACAAGTGAGCCAAAAGACTCCGAACCGCCTGCGCGGTGTTTTTCCTGTCCGCGTCTTCGGCGATCGTTGCCGTCTGTCGCTATCATAGAAAGGCTCGGATGAAACCTTACAACATTTTTAAAACTACTTTTAAAGGCTTTACTTACCAACTTTACGAAAGGAGATGCTGAAACTGGCCACCGTCGTTGTCCATACATTTTTGGCACCTCTTTAGGAAACTATCCATCGCTCGCCATAGTTCACGCTGAGAAATTTCCTGGCGGATATTTTGTTTTAATTATTCCAAGGTGTGTGGGTTTGTCTTGTACAGTTTATGTTTTAAGTTACCCCGGAGGGGTATTTTATGAACAATATTACCGGCTGCGCGGTGTTTTTCCACTGGGCGTGTGGAAATATGATAAAAGCATTATAACGCACTGCTGCTATAAACAAAGTAACGCTGTTGTGGTTTTGCTGTGCAGTGTGAAGTGCAGTATTGAGTTGACGGTGATGTGATGTAGTTCAGTTATTACGAGTTATTTATTATTTTGTCCTGCACTTAGTCACAAAGTATATTATGGCTCAGTATATGTTTTCTACTTCACAGCGTGTATTTATTTATGATTCGTATGTGTTAACTCGGTCAGTTAGCCAAGTGAAAGTACGATTTGCAGAAAGATTTCCAGGTGTAAAAGTTCCAGGCCAAACAACAATCCATGAACTTTACAGTAAATTTCAGGCCACAGGAAGTGTTCAGGCTAAGAAATCTAGAAGACGGCGTTCGGTTCTTACCGAAGAAACATTAGACGACATCGGTCATCGTTTGGAAAATTACCCCCAAAAATTTCATGATGGATAGTTTCCTAAAGAGGTGCCACAAATGTATGGACAACGACGGTGGCCAGTTTCAGCATTTCCTTTCGTAAAGTTGGTAAGTAAAGCCTTTAAAACTAGTTTTAAAAATGTTGTATGGTTTCCGGACAGGAAAAACACCGCGCAGGCGGTTCAGAGTCTTTTAGCCCACTCTGTACTTAATCGTATATGGATCTATCTCACGAGGGAAACCCAGAACACTTCCGGGCTGTTTGCAGTAACATACAGAACTTTAATGACCTACAACGAAATCCTTTCATGTATGGTCTGCCATTTCAAATTTTGAAGCTGAGGAATTAAGTTTCTACCGGCTAATGGACATGCCATTCGAAATCATAGCACAGGACAATCGAGAAGATTATTGGCACGACGCTCTGGCACTGCCGTCAAAGGATGTCATTGTTTTCGAGTTGTATTTACCAGTCAGAATGTTTCCTCAAATATGCTATAGCGGTGAGCATTACACGACTTTCTCCATCTATTACAGATTCACATACATCCTTCATACTTTATAGTACTCATATAAAAAGTGAATCTTCTATCCACCCTACGTTATTCACGATGTATTTTTATTTGGGAATGATTTAAAATGAAGCAAGCATCATTCAAATGCTTAGCCGCAGTAACGAGCCGTAACGAATGAAAAAAAATCTTATCTGTTACACTCACATGACTTTCTCTACTCTTGTACAAACTATTTTTACAAACGCTTATTCTCCATATGCTTCATGTTAATCGAGATGTTAATCTTATTGCTAATTTTCTTGTAGATGCAAGGAGAATATGGTAGACTAAGCGATAGGCAAATCTTTTAAGCGCTGGTTGCTATGTGGCGCATTCCATTCTCTTTGCATGTCCAGTACGTAAAAAAAGGAATAACGAATTCCCATTTGAGAAAAAGTATTGGAAAATTTAAGGGAATAACAAGCAATATCTAGAAAATGGTTCACTCAACAACAAAAATGTATATGACATAAATTGTGTATTTTAACGCGATCTACATTTTTTGTGTAGTAACATTTTGTGTATCTCTTGTGGTTTACCAGTTATGCAAAAGTCGTTCACAATGAAGAATACTTTTGGAGACATTCCCAGAAAATTCGAGGTATACATTTCATTTGTCATGAAAATATTTTAAACATATGTTATTTTAATCAAAATCGTTAGAGCCATTTTTGAGAAAATTTAAAATTTTCGAAAAATGTTCCTTGTAAAGGGTAATCTGGGGTGGGGGGATTTTCTTGAAAACCTTTGTGTCGCATCTCTGGAAGATACTGAACCTAAATACCAAGTTTGGTGTTTATCCGACTGTTCGTTTCTGAGTTATGCTGTTCACAGACACACACACGGACATGTTTCCAAAAATGATTTTTTTTATTCAGGGGGTCTCAAAACATGTATTTCCGGTGAAATCTCGGTATCGAATTTTTGGGTGGAATACAATACTTCCCCTACTTACTATACCTAGTAGAGAAAGTAAAAATGAAGAACTGAAAACCTTCAAGCATGTCCTTCAGTTGATGTACTTGGGAAATTTTACATAAGCAAAAGGGTCAAACGTCGCGAAAAATGTGGGTGTATTTTAATGCACTCTGTATTCTCCCTGCACAAAATTTTATCATCATATTTGTCACATTAATAAAAATCCTGAAATTATTTTGTAAGAAGAAAAAATAAATTCTTTTACATGTAAAGGGTGGTTTGGGAGGGGAGAATTTTCTTGAAGATGTCAGCAAAGTGGAACAAGCACCTTGTCACCCGAACGTTTTCCAGAGGTATGCTGGCTACACTGGAATACTTTCTTCCTCAACTTAAGTCCTACAATACTATCAACCAGTCACGGAACCCTGCGACTTCCTCCTTGTTTCACTAAATGGTGTGGTACCCTTTTTAAAGTCTAAACCTGTCTTAAAGGTTAAATCCTTTGGTCCGGTTCTCTATCGCAACTTCTAGATATTGTACAAATCTTCATTTATGCTTAGTTTTAGTGCATGTACGTTTCTCAACTAGAAAACTCTGCCCAAGAAGAGTACATAAAGGAAGACCAAACAGATCGCTGAGTATTAAAGGTTGTCACTTTCATATATTATACTAGTAGAAATACCTGATGCTACTCGGGGTTTTGACGCCTTAGGTAAAACCTGTTTTTACTTTCTCTACTACGTATAGTAAGTAGGGGAAGTATTGCATTCCATCCAAAAATTCGATACCGAGATTTCACCGAAAATACATATTTTGAGACCCCCTGAATCCAAAATAAGCATTTTTGGAAACATGTTCGTGTGTGTCTGAGAACACCATAACTCAGAAACGAACAGTCGGATAAACACTAAACTTGGTATTTAGGTTTAGTATCTTGCAGAGATGCGACACGAAGGTTTTCAAGAAAATCCCCTACCCCAGATTACCCTTTACATGGAATATTTTTCGAAAATTTTAATTGTCTTAAAAATGGCTCTAACGATTTTGATTAAAATATCATATGTTTAAGATATTTTCATGACAAAATGTATATCTTGAATTTTCTGGGAATATCTCCAAAAGTATTCTTCATTGTGAACGACATTTGCATAACTGGTAAATCATAAGAGATAGACAAACTTTTACTACACAAAAAATGTAGATCGCGTTAAAATACACAATTTATGTCATATACATTATTGTTGTTCAGTGAACCATTTTCTAGATATTGCTTGTTGTTCCCTTAAATTTTTCAATACTTATTTTCTCAAATGGGAATTCGTTATTCATTTTTTTGTCTTGGATATGCAAAGAGTATTAATCTGTGGCAAAGAGAATGGTGCTGCACATAGCAAGCAGCTATTAAGAGATATGTCTATGCTGAAAGGCTACTGTATTTCTATATTGCCCTTGCAAATATAAAACAAGGGGAACATAGTACGCCTTAAGCGATAGTCAAATATTTGTAGAACTGGTCGCTATGTGTAAAATGTAATTCTCTTTGCATGTCAAAAGATCGTTTCTGCAAATGTTTATCTCGATTAATATGAAATAGATGGAGAATACGAGTTTGTAAAAATAGTTTGTACAAGTGTAGAGAAAGTCATGTGAGTGTAACACATCAGATTTTTTATTTATTTACACTTAAATAAAATAAACCAATTACAACATTACTGGTATTCAATTCTTTTAATTTGATCACTTCTTTACTGCACTAAATTTTCCATTCGTACTGAAAATCCTCCAAATTGCCTCCCATCATTTTCATCTCCCTATTAGAGATGGTTTCTAAAAGATTCCGGAGAGCAACATGTATCCTTTTATTATTGAGAAAGCATTTGCACTGGATATCCTCAAAATTTCCCCCGGCCAAATATTCCTCACCTTCGCTCCAATTGGAGGTGGTCTGTTATACCACCCCTAAAATAGTGAAGAGAACATTATGCACATTTTTATTTCACAAAAGTATTGAGGTGTGGTGTGGTGTGGAGTTTAAGGGCCCGTCGACAGCTCAAAAGTATTGAGGAAACAGGACCATTGGTGATAAAAATCCTCAAAATTTTTTCCCGCAGAACATTTTCTGTCGTCTTCTGTTGGGAGTGTCTTTATAATCCTCAGTGTTTTTACTCCTATCCTAAAGAGCATGGCTGTCGAATTTCTATTTCGTACTGAAAATACTCCAAAGTGCCTCCCGTCTATCATTTTTCAACCCCAGCTCTCATTAGGGGTGATTTTTTGCATTACCACCCCTAAAAGAAGGAAAGCAGCAATGGTTAGATATTTATTTAACAAGAAAACAGACCCCTTCATTGCTGAGAATCCTCAAAATATCTTCCGCCAATCATTTTCCACTCTCTCTCTCTCGTGGATGGGGGCTTTTATTGATAGCACCTGACTATTTTTGCTCTTGTCCGGCAGACGGGATGAGAAAGATGTTCCATCTGAAACGTTCCTGTCCCTCTGTGGTCAGTAGGGTGAGGTAAGGTGAGGGCAGGGTTTTCTGCGGATTAGTACTACCAATTTCATTGGTATACAACCTTGGTTTCTTACTGGCATGAAGCATTAACTTAAGATTATTTCTCTAGTTAAATGTGAGATGCTGATCATGTTCTACCGTCAGGTGTGCCCATATGGTGGCAGCAACGCCATGTTCGATTGGATGGGGAACCCTTCGCCGTATTCATACGTTCCTGATGAATTCCTCAACTTTGAAGACAAGATGAACTTCATAGAAAGGCTGATAAACACAATGGTGGGGACTATCAAGACTTTGGGTCGACGTTTTATCCACCTGCCGATGCAGGACGCAGTAATGAGAAAGTATTTCGGTCCAGACGTGCCACCTCTGGCAGAACTTGAGACCTCTACATCACTTCTCCTGGTCAACAGTCATTTCAGCATCAATTACCCACGTCCTCTGGTACCCAATCTTATTCAAGTGGGAGGCTTGCACGTTCAACCGCCCAAGAAACTACCTAAGGTAAGCTTAAAATGCATATTTTGAAAATTTATAGATGCTTATGAATCACATATCATCCACATACACTTAAGTGTAAAATAAGCTATATGAGAGAGTAACAACCTCCCCTTATCCCACTACAAGTGGTCATGAGACTCCGAAAGCCTTGCCAAAACCGGAAAATAAAACCTTGTTAGAACCAGATACCGAGTGCACAATCCAAAAGTAATTTAAGTATGATACAACCTACCAGGTTAGTGTTAAAATTTCCATCGCTTGACCCGATAGGATGAAGTAGATAGTTTGTTTACGTTATTTTTAGCACCACGTATGGAAAGCCGATTTGAAGTAGGATGTTTTGTTGTATTGTTATTTACCCCAATTTTAAAAAAATATTAACTTTGTAATTTGACTGTTTCTTTAAATATTATATATTTATGTTTGCCTCGGCTGCGTCAGTATTATTGTTAGAGACGTGGATGTCTTGGCAGGGTTGTGGTGCGTCTAAGAATGTAGGCTTATACAGATTATAATTTTACTTCACTTCTTTTATTAATGCTTGACACGATTTAAATAACACTTCACTGATATAGAGAGCTGTGAGATCCTTTTTATTAATTAATTGCACTTTTTTAACACGTAAACTTATTTTTCGTCTCAAAGGAATATGTATTAAAGCTCTCAAGGACGCATCTCGCATCCGGTTACAATCACTGTCTGCAGGCAACTGACTTCTAAATTTTTCCCGTTTTTAGTTTCTGATTGGCTAATCCTAGTCCAATAGAATACCTTCAATTAACTAAAGCTTTTTCTGGTTGTTGATTGGCTATTTTTAAACTGTCTCAAAATTTACATTATTGCGTCCAAAGAATCACAAGTAACATTATTAAACTCTCAAACTCATTATTGCCTCAAGGTTACCTCATTGTTACTTCATTGTTAGCAACGTTTAGCCTATTATTCTCACAGCTCCTACATTATTAAATTACGTAATATATTCGCATAACATTATTACACATGGATACAATAATGCAAACATATACAATGACTGTAATATACGCTTTTTATATATTGTTACATACACATATTGCTTTAAGGCGGGCTGTTATTGAATTATACAATTAGACTGAAATCATTTTAGTGTTAAAAATACTGCCTCAAGGAACATCAGAAATGAAAGTTTGCTCAAGCGCCATAATTATCCGTGTGTTTCACATTAGCAACTTGAAGTTCCGAGACTCAAAATTTATGATGTACTTTATTGTCAATATACTCTGAATGGTTTTTATTTATATTTACTCTTCTTTATGCTTAAATGATTACATACAAGAGGGATGTGGCAAAAATGTCATCCCATTGTTTTTAAAGTAGAGTTTTAATTTTACTGACATCATATGCCATGAGATTTCTTTTCACAAAGTAATTCCTCCTCTTTTTAAAGAGTAAATGGAACCTTCTAGTTTTTGTTCACTTTCTCAAAAATAAATTACTTCCAACACCCAAGAGACAAGGCACAAGCATACACAGAAGTACTGAGATCATCATTCTCAAAAACGCTTAAGAGAGGCCATTGTAAGAGATGCGTTTCTCTGACTGCTGGTCTCAAAGATTTCCACCCTCAGAAAGACAATAGCCTAGAAACATGAGTAAAGAAAATATCTCCATCCGTGCTTAGTCTCCTGAAAGTGGTACAGGAACCCCAATGACTAAATGATGTTGAAGGAACATGTATTAAACGTAATCATGGAACACTATCCAGTGGCAGAGCTTGATGCTGTGTTCTGGGTGTACTAGATTTTAAATATTGCATTTAGAATTTTTTAAATGATACACAAATTCCATACTTTAGTGTTTCATAAAATAGTGTGAACTCTCTATTAAGATTCGATTATTGTTGTTATTGTTATTTGTTGTTTTAGTAGTCATTAGCATCACTATTAATTGCCGACATCGAACTGAACATACATTTTAAACTAAACTAGATTATAAAAATATAGCGTTAGGTGTAACTTTACAAAAGCTCTCAAATCGCTGTATGATTGTAAATCATGAAAATAATGTAGGTACTCACTTAGATATTCTGGTATATAAGCTCCAGTCGGCGATTTTTATTGCAAGCTTTTCTTTCAATGTTTTTAATATTTGATATTCCTTTAACAATCCATTCCTTTCCCACGTCAAAAAGCAAACATACGAAACAACACACTTTGTTGTGAATGTAACTGCCAGTTAACCAATTAAATTTACTGTACCAGGATGTTTGAAATGTCCGTTTTTGGTTCTTTTCCTGGAAGACAATGCCAAGGTTAGGAATTGGTCTTTTGCCTTTAAGTTCACACTTTTTCTCATAAGATAGAGTCGTAAAACTGAGTTTTTAATAAGTAATCCATTAAATCCATGGAATTGTCCATATTTCTAAAATCATAAATAAAACACGCACAATGAAAGCAATACACAGGTTTACGTTAAATTAACGCTTTACTGCACTGCACGGCTGCACGCACAAAATGCTGGTTCACCAATAACTGAGGAATTAAATGTTTATGTTTCACTGTCTTGCCCTACCCTTGTCTCCAACCTCTATTGTCCTGTTTCCGGACCTTGGAGAGAGCAGGTACACAGAGACTAAACACCTCATTAAACGTGTTAAGTCTCTGCTGCTGCCTTTAGGCCCTTAGTGCACAACAAAATACAGGCATGTCTTCCTACAATGAGAGGTGGAAATTTAGTGGGAAAAGCTATATAACTCCACCCTTGATGAGACTTGCACTCGCTCCGCCATCCCAATCTCTACTCGACTTTGCTGCCTAAGAACGCAGCACTACAATCTGACACTTAGCAGTAGGAGTTGGGGTAAGCAGCGGTGAAGGTGATTGTATTAATTAGTTTTTCATCACTTGTTTGAGGTTGTCTTTATTTATATTTTAAAAATTTACTTAGTTTCTTAGCAATTTATTTAGGTAGACTCAGTCTCAAAGTCTACCCTTACACTACGCCACTGGCTCTTTCTTGCTTTTGTCTTAATTGTTGTTCCTCGGTTATTTAGCTTGTACAGTAGGAGAAAGAGGTTTTGGCCAGGTTTATAAACTCTCTGGACCAATGTGTTGATGATCAAGGCCAACACGTAGCTTCTGGTACACCTGCTAAGTCATGGTGGTGGACCTACTTATCTCAAAATACATAAAAATGTCCCATATGATGCTGGGAAAACAATAACATAAGGATGGTGGAGAACCACAAAATGCATGGTGAAATGGCATTCACTGTTGCAATATTTTATTTTCCACACCCTTCCTGGCTTCCTAGTGATGTACCCTGCTTCCTTTTATGGGTAGCCCTGCTCGCCTCCCTAATGGTTATGTTCTCAATGACTTATTTATCTATGATTTCAACAGTGGAGCAGTTTTGAAGCAATCAAACCATCACTACCTACTTGAATAAAATACATTATTCTGGATATTAATTACTTCTACTTGTTAAAGATTAGTAGCAGAAGTAGCAGAAGCAGTGAATTTTATTCACATCATTGAAAACTATTGCATGGGCACAAATGCATGTTTCCAGAATATATTCTTACCACTCGCACAGGGTTTCGCTTCTCAGCAGTCAACCATGACTGTACTTGATGAACATACAATGTTATTCTTATAGCAAATGCTGGAAATGTTGCCCTATTTTCAGTAAACATACATCGTACCGGGTAAACATATTCCAATTAACATGATTTAGTTCGGACACTGTGATTATTCTTATTTACTATTGCACATTTACCGTGTGCTTTTATGAAAAAAAAATCTGATGTGTTATACTCACATGACTTTCTCTACTCTTGTACAAACTATTTTTACAAACGCTTATTCTCCATATGCTTCATGGTAATCGAGATGTTAATCTTATTGCTAATTTTCTTGTAGATGCAAGGGGAATTGGTAGGCTTTAAGCGATAATCAAATATTTTAAGAGCTGGTTGCTATGTGGAGTATTCCATTTTCTTTGCATTACCAGGACAAAACAAATTGAAAAACGAATTTGAGAAAAAGTATAAGTATTGGAAAATTTAAGGGAATAACAAGCAATATCTCGAAAATGGTTCACTCAACAAAAAAAAAACGTATATGACATAAATTGTGTATTTTAATGCGATCTACATTTTTTGTGTAGTAAAATTTTGTTTATCTCTTATGGTTTACCAGTTATGCAAAAGTCGTTCACAATGAAGAATACTTCTGTAGACATTCGCAGAAAATTCGAGATACACATTTCATTTGTCATGAAAATATCTTAAACATATGATATTTTAATCAAAATTGTTAGAGCCATTTTTGAGAAAATTAAAATTTTCGAAAAATGTTCCATGTAAAGGATAATCTAGGGTAGGGGGATTTTCTTGAAAACCTTCGTGTCGCATCTCTGGAAGATACTGAACCTAAATATCAAGTTTGGTGTTTATCCGACTGTTTGTTTCTGAGTTATGCTGTTCACACACACACACGCGCGCGCGCGCGCACACACGCGCACACGGGCGCACGCACACGCGCACACACACACATATGCACGCACACACGCGCGTGCACGGAAAGGTTTCCAAAAATTCTTTTTTTTTATTTCAGAGGGTCTCAAAACATGTATTTCCGGTGAAATCTCGGTATCGAATTTTTGGGTGGAATGCAATACTTCCCCTACTTACTATACGTAGTAGAGAAAGTAAAAATGAGTCAAAATTGTGTCACATTCTGGGAAATTTATAAAACTTAGGGAAATTTAGAAATTAGATTAAAAGAACACATGAGATACACAAATTCAAACAGACTCTTAAATCTGCCGCTTTTGCACCATTTTGGACAACAAATTATACCATCATACCAAAATAACACTCCTAAAAGCTACAAAACCACAAGATTGGATACTTGGGAAAAGATTTAATTATAAAGCACAAATACCAGTTAATGAATAATGAATTGCAGCCACCAAATCCAGTATGAAAGTACATCTCTCCAACTTACGATGTCACCACAAACAACCACTCCCATTGGACAATACCAACATTGTCTCCTGACAATGAGAGCAAGTAGCTCTTGAAACCAACTCAATTTTAAATTCCCTGTTACTAGCTTATTAAAATATCATACAATGTGTGAATATCTCTTTTTATGTGCTTTGTATTTCAGCTATCCCACAAATAATAATAATCAGAGACTTAGATCTGGGAAGTGAGCAGGCTATAAGTCACTTTGAGAGTTGAAATTGAGCCAGCCTAGGCCATGACAAAAAACCCCATGTGAGTGGTAAAGTTATATTCTGGAAACTCAATAAAAGACAGTTTCATAAAGGGATGTATATGTCTCCAGCAGTATTTTTGAAAGAGGTTCTCTTTAAATGTAAGATTTTACTTTGCTTACTATGTAAAAATAATATATACATAACACCTTCACATTTTGTACGTGTTAAAAAATAAGATTGTTTAACTTTTTCAGCCCCAATGAAATACATTGAAACTTCAGTCATATGAAAATTAGGAAGTTTATGCTTGTCTAATATTACCAATATCTGGCAAGATGTAGCCCCAATTTATGGAATAATATTACATTGGAATTACATACAAAATAATGTTAATTTAATTTTTAATGCCAATTAGGCAGAAAGAGATTATTGTTTGTTTTTAATATAGAATCTGTTCTCAGGTCCTTTATTAAAACCAAAAACTGTCATAAACAAAGCATTTGTTAAAAACTTGATAAAATCTAAAATCAAATATATCTCAGTTCTTAAAAAAAATATTGCAGGACTTGGTGAAACAAAACCCATAATAACCAATAAATATAGAATGATAACTCATGAAATGTAAGCATATTATTTGGCTATGGTGATTAAAGTCATTTCAAAACAAAATGCTTTGGAAAGGAATAAATTCTTAATTCATCCATGCATAATCTTTCATCACTGATGGACAACAATGAAAGTACATGATTGTAACAAATGCAAGCTTCTTTTCTGGCCATGCAGCTATACCTATCTAATAAGGTTAGGTGCAAATTATTGTGCTTAGTTTTAGAATATATTTGAGGTGTTTTTATATTCACATTGACTTAGGGGTTTACTGCTTGATGTAGTACAAGTTCCACACTTAGAATGCTTTTCTCCCTACTCCCAAACACAAGACTTTACATTTGCCTAGTCTTAGTCTCAAATTAAATTAGTAACACACTTGTAAATAATTTAGCTTAATACATTGAAACTTCCCCTTTCTCTAACTGTTTACCACACCAAACATAGCTGACCCCCTCTGATGCTAAATTTCCTAAGTTCATTTCTCGCTAAGGAATGAGTCTATGCATTTTCATGGTTCCTGTCATCCTCTGTGGTGTAGTGATTACCATGCTAGCCTCTAGTTCCCTAGGTGGTGGGTTCAAACCTGGCGGAGGGCGATGGATTTTTTTATGGGGCATAAAAATCCTTAGCATGGCTTCCTTTGGAGGGGAAGTAAAGCCTGTGGTCCCGTGTCATAAATTTATGGCACATAAAAGAACCTCAAGCCTGATAAAGAGGCCTCTGAGCAAAATTACTGGTCTTTCACGCCCAACATAGAATGGGATGCAAAGAACCACAGCAGTTAAAGAGCATCCATAAATAAAACTAAATTTAATTTTTACTTTCTCTACTACGTATAGTAAGTAGGGGAAGTATTGTATTCCATCCAAAAATTCGATATTGAGATTTCACCGGAAGTACATGTTTTGAGACCACCTGAATCCAAAAAAAGCATTTTAGGAAACATGTCTGTGTGTGTGTCTGTGTGTCTGTCTGTGAACAGCATAACTCAGAAACAAACAGTCGGATAAACACCAAACTTGGTATTTAGGTTCAGTATCTTCCAGAGATGTGACACGAAGGTTTAGAAAATTCCCCCACCCCAGACTACCCTTTACATGGAACATTTTTCGAAAATTTGAATTTTCTCAAAAATGGCTCTAACAATTTTGATTAAAATATCATATGTTTAAGATATTTTCATGACAAATGAAATGTATATCTTGAATTTTCTGGGAATGTCTCCAAAAGTATTCTTCATTGTGAATAACTTTTGCATAACTGGTAAACCATAAGAGATAAACAAAATTTTACTACACAAAAAAATGTAGATCGCATTAAAATACACAATTTATGTCATATACATTTTTGTTGTTGAGTGAACCATTTTGGAGATATTGCTTGTTATTCCCTTAAATTTTCCAATACTTATACTTTTTCTCAAATTCGTTATTCATTTTTTTTGTCCTGGACATACAAAGAGAATGAATTGCCCAACATAGCAACCAGCGTTAAAATATTTGACTATCGCTTAAAACCTGCCATATTCCCCTTGCATCTACAAGAAAATTACCAATAAGATCGACATCTCGATTAACATGAAGCATATGGAGAATAAGCGTTTGTAAAAATAGTTTGTACAAGAGTAGAGAAAGTGATGTGAGTGTAACACATCAGATTTTTTTTTTTTTGGCTTCTACATTTTAGAGAGTTACAGCCATATACCATCTGTAATTGTCATATTATTTTGCTTGATCTACATTTCTCTTCACTTGACCAATTTTGGGTAGCTGGGTTTCCGTAATACTCTGTAAGTTTCTATCCCTTAATGTTCAGCTTGCTGTAACTTCTATTATTATTCCGTTGCCTGAAGGCTGCCTGAACCGGCAAAGCCTTCCATTTTTGGCCTATTCTGCTTCCTGCTAAACACACTTTCTTTCCTCAATATGCATAGTTATTAATATTTATTCTCATATAATAATTCCCTTTTAATGTTATTGTCATTCTTTCTCATACCTTTATTTGTTTATCTTCTCTTTCTTTACTTAACATTAATTATACAGCCTTATATGTTCATTATATTGTAAATTGTTTTTCTTCTTATTTTATTTCTCTTTTATTGTATTTAATCGTTTTATAGTGGTTTCGATATTTCCTATCAGGTGAATATTTCTACCACATGCTTCATATGAGGTGCCCAGGCACCTCTGGTCAATAATGCCAGTCTGGTCAAAACAAAAGTAACTAAGAACTGTTTTAAAAACACTTAATTCTCCTACAGATAAATAAACAATACTTATATGCCAAGTAAAACCACAGATATAATCTATTTAGAATTATAGAAAGTGAGAAAAATGTTTCTCAAAAAATAAAACCTACAAAAATAGATGTTAAATTTGAAGAAATATTCAAATAAGTAGCAATAAATTTATGTATGTAAATCATAAGTTAACCTTAAAAGTCTTGCCTCACCAGAAAAATGCCGCAATGCTTGTGAATACAGTGAAGAGTATGTGGGCATCTTCTCTTGATAAAGAGCTCTAAACACTTGCTCCAAGGCAAGTTAACACTCAAGGTGATGTTTGGTTTGCATTTTCAGGACCTGCAGGATTACCTAGATAATGCACCTCATGGAGTTATCTACTTCAGCATGGGTTCAAACCTACGCAGTGCACATATGCCAAAAGAGAAAAGGGAAGCCCTTCTTCAAGCCTTTGCAAGCCTCAAACAGAAGGTTCTCTGGAAATGGGAAGAAGAATCACTTCCTGGTCAACCTGGGAATGTCAAAATAGGAAAATGGCTGCCTCAGTCAGACATTCTTGGTAAGAAAGATTGATTTTTACTCTATCATTTACCTATACTAAGCGGAGAAAGTATTACATATCACTCAAAAATTTGATATGCACATTTCCCTGGAAACATGTTTTGAGGTCCTCTGAATTCCAAAAGAGCAATTTTAAAAAAAGTTCACGCACACACGTGTGTGTGTTATGCGCGCATGCGTGCATATGCGTCAGTGTATGTGTCCATGTGGCATTGGTGCATGCAAGTACATGTGCACAGCATAATTAAAAAATGAAAGGTTGCTTAAATACCAAACTTGGAATTACATCTTTTCCAAAGAGGTTAACTTGGTGGCCTGGGAGTGGGGAATCTTCACACTCACCAGCTTCACCTCTATTTCATTGCATATGAAAACTGTGTACCTTTTGTGTAAATAAAAACGTAAGGGACCAAAGACAAGGTACAGAGGTTTTAAATTTTACCTACTGTAATTATCTAACAAGTTACTCGACCATTTCAATCGATGACTATTCCACAGCCAAAGGGTACTTATAGGCTATGGAGCATCTCCAGAACTTGAAAGACTGTCAGGGAGAGATAAAGAAAACTGATTTTCCGCCAATGTTTCACATCCTTTTGTGTGAATATAATGGGATTTTTCATTTGTTATTAGGAATAGCTACATCTGCATGAAATTACAATTATAAGGGGTAAAGCGGAGGTTCACCATAAAAATCTTATAGATCATGGTAGAATAATGTCATAAAGAATGGGGAGGCAGATGAAATTAATTAAATCATCATCAACTTTTAAAAGCTAGCCATGCAATGTCAAGCAGCCAGCTAATATCTTAAATATATGGCATTTTAATCACAACCATTAGAACGATTTTTGAGAAAATAAGAAATAACAAACATAACAAGTATTGCATTCCACCCAAAAATTCAATACCGAGATTTCACAGGAAATACATGTTTTGAGGTGCACTGAATGCATATAAAGCATTTTTGGAAACATGTCCATGTGTGTGTCTGTCTGTGTGTCTGTGAACAGCATAACTCAGAAACGAAAAGTCAGATAAATGCCAAACTTGGTGTTTAGGTTCAGTATCTTCCAGAGATGCAACACAAAGGTTTTCAAGAAAATCCTCCCACCCCAGATTACACTTTACATGGAAACATTTTTCGAAAATTTTAATTTTCCAAAAATGGCTCTAACGATTTTGATTAAAATATAATGTATTTAAGATACTTTTATGGCAAATAAAATGTATATCTTGAATTTTCTGGGAATGTCTCCAAAAGTATTATTCATTGTGAACATTTACATAACTGGTAAACCATAAGAGATAGACAAAATGTTACTACACAGAAATGTAGATCGCGTTAAAATATACAATTTATGTCATATACATTTTTTTTGTTGAGTGAACCATTTTCAAGATATTGCTTGTTATTCCCTTAAATTTTCCAATACTTATACTTTTTCTCAAATGGGAATTCGTTATTCATTTTTTTTTTTGTTGTGGTAATGCAAAGAGAATGGAATACTCAACATAGCAACCAGCTCTTAAAATATTTGACTATCGCTTAAAGCCTACCAATTCCCCTTGCATCTACAAGAAAACTAGCAATAAGATTAACATCTCAATTAACATGAAGCATATGGAGAATAAGCATTTGTAAAAATAGTTTGTAAAAGGGTAGAGAAAGTAATGTGAGTGTAATACATCAGATTTTTTTAATTATGCTGTTTATGGTTACAGAGACCACATACAGACAGAGATTTTTTTTTTCTAAAAATGCTATTTTTTGCATTCAGGAGACTCAAACATGTATTTCCAATGGAATCTTGATATTAAATTTTTGGGTAGAATGCAATACTTCCCCTACCTTATACATGTGCTTGAGAATGTGAAAACATATTAGAAACATCTTGAATGATTCTTCTTTTTCCTTGCATGGGTTCATTGATAACAAAAACTGGCATACAATATCTAAAGAGTTGTGTTTTGCTTTCTGTATTGTGTGTGCAAAGTCATACTACTTAATTTGTAATTATATCTAGTACAAAATTTATCATAACATAATATGAATAGAAGAAACATTTTATATGTGAATATTAGTATTAATGAAAGCATATACGGAAAAGGTGTGTTGTGGGCGTGCATGCATGTGTGTGAACAGCATAACTCAAAAACAAAGAGTCAGTTAAATACCAAACTTGGTTATTTCAGTTCAACATCTTCCAAGTACGTGGCGCAAAGATTTTTCAAGAAAATTCCCCACCCCAAACCACCCTATACATGGAAACCTTTTCCATTATGTCAGCTTTTCTCAAAAATGCTGTCACGATTTTGATTAAAGTACCTTATGTTTAAGGTAGTTGCAAGGTATTTGCATGACAAATAAAATGTATACCTTAAATTTTCAGGTAACAGCCTGTGAAGATCTCTTCACTCTAAATGACTTTTTATAACTGGTAAACCGTAAAAAATGGACAAAATCTTATTCCACAAAAAAAGTAGATCTTGTTAAAAGCACACAATTATGTCAGATAAATATTTTTTTTGGCACCTACCATTTCAAGATGTTCATCATTATTGGTTTGAATTTATAAACACCTACTTATACTTTTATCAAGTGGTAAATTCCTATTTGTTTTTTCTCATAGAAATACATAGAGCATGGAATTGCAAAATCATTACATAGCGACCAATTTAAAAATCTGATTGTTGCTTTAGCCTTCTGTATCCTTGTTATATCTAAAAGAAAATTTCTAAATGAGTAGGAAAAGTTTATCTAAATTAAGAAGAAATAGACAATAGATAAGGTTTCATAAGAATAGTTTGTAGAAGAGTGAGCAGAAAAAGGTATGTGAATGTAATACATCAGATTTTTAAAATAGTATTAAGTACCCATTTTTACTGCATGTTGTACCACAAGTGGTGAACACTGATGATATATGAAATGAAATGATGATTAGAAAGGGAAACTTGAAAAGCAAATGTACTGCGCCTAAGTTTAGGGTAACCCCTTGCATTAGCTAGTGAATTGATTTAAACCTGGAAAATACCTGTCAGAAAGAAAAATCCAGACCACGGACCTCTCATTCACTAGTCTGTAGCTTATATACCTTGGCCACCAGCGTTGGTAAGTAACACTTCTGTAATGTAAAAGAAGGTAAAATTTGTAATCTATCTGAACACCATGTTACTCACAGCAGAATGCTAATGCAACTAATAACATTTCACTGTAAAGACTGTGTTTCTTCACAGACTTGCTCTGCATTAATGCAATTCACAGCAGTCAACATTTTGTGAGTAAAAAAAATGTTTACAACATTTACTCCCAAATCTTTTAAGAATAATAAGATATTTCAAAACACCTGATATTTTACATTCATATGACAATATCTACCCCTTATAATTTATTTTTATGTCTTCTATATATTATTCTTAGGAAAGCTTATTTTCCTATCTACTTCAATAGCCGTTGCAGAAACAGCTTCTTTACACATTTTATTATAGGTACCTACAAAGCGGTTAGCAGTGGTCAAATGTTAAAAAACTGGTTGCTATATACTTGCATTGAAACTCCATACTCTTTTCATGATGGCTTGAGAAACAACTGAATAGTGACAACACTTTTACAAAATGAGAAAGTATTGAAAAGTTCAAACCAATAATAATGGATGTCTTGCAGAACTACTGATGTCACAAAAAAGTTATTTTAAATAAATTGTATGTTTTAAAGTTTTATACAAATGTGTCACAATTTCTTTCAAATGAAGAAGACTTCATGGACTACTCCTATAAACTTCCAGATATATATTTTAATTTTCCATTAATATATATTAATTATATGGTGTTTTACTCAAAATCGTTAGAGCCTTTTCTTGAAAAAATAAAAATGTCATAACATTTTCCAAGAAATGGGTAGTTTGGGGTGAGGGGATTTTCTTAAAAAAATCTGATGTTACACTTACATAACTTTCTCTACTCTTGTACAAACTACTTTTACAAACGCTTATTCTCCATATGCTTCATGTTAATCGAGATGTTAATCTTATTGCTAATTTTCTTGTAGATGCAAGGGGAATTGGTAGTATTTAAGCGACAGTCATAGCTGGTTGCTATGTGGCGCATTCCATTCTCTTTGCATGTCCAGGACATAAAAAAAATGAATAACAAATTCCCATTTGAGAAAAAGTATTGGAAAATTTAAGGGAATAACAAGCAATATCTCGAAAATCGTTCACTCAACAAAAAAAATGTATAACACACAAATTGTGTATTTTAACGCGATCTACATTATTTGTATAGTAAAAGTTTGTCTATCTCTTATGGTTTACCAGTTATGCAAAAGTCGTTCACAATGAAGAATAATTTTGAAGACATTCCCAGAAAATTCGAGATATATATTTCATTTGTCATGAAAATATCTTAAACATATGATATTTTAATCAAAATCGTTAGAGCCATTTTTGAGAAAATTAAAATTTTCGAAAAATGTTCCATGTAAAGGATAATCTGGGGTGGGGGGATTTTCTTGAAAACCTTTGTGTCGCATCTCTGGAAGATACTGAACCTAAATACCAAGTTTGGTGTGTATCCGACTGTTCGTTTCTGAGTTATGACGCACGCGCACGCGCGCACACGCGCACACACACACACACGCGCACACGCGCACACGCACACGCACACACACACACGCACGCACGCACGCACACACACACACACACACACACACACACTCTGACATATTTTCCAAAATGCTTTTTTTTGATTCAGGGGGTCTCAAAAAATATATTTCTGGTGAAATCAAATCTTGATATATTGAATTTTTGAGTGGATTACAAAACTTCCTCTACCTATTAGGTACATGGTAGTGAAAGTAGTATATGAGATGAACAAATGCTGTCATGTTTAATTTTGATGTAATTAAATTTTTATCAATGTTGAGATTTACAAACTACTATGTGGAGAAAAAGCTACAAACTGACTTCTCAAGACAGTTCTGATTAGCAAATTGTGCTCATTTCATTTTTAGATGAATGATATAAATCAGCAAATCTTTCAGGTTTTGAGTTTTGTAAAACAACTCTCATTATCTGTAAACAACAAAATGCAAACACAAGACTATTATAGGTTTGTGCTCTTGAATAGTTTGGCGCTTGTTGTCATATCAGTGTGGAGATGTTTGAGTCAGCAAGAGTATGTTTCTCAATTTTGTATCTTTTCAGCACACCGAAATGTTCGCTTGTTCATCACACATGGAGGTCTTCTTAGCACACAAGAAGCAATCATCAGAGGAGTTCCACTTGTGGGAATACCAATATTTGGTGATCAGAGCCTGAACATGGCCAGGGCAGTTTCTGCAGGTTATGGCATCCTCCTTGAGTTCAAGAACGTCACCAGAGAATCTGTCACTTGGGCTGCGCAGGAAGTCATAAACAATCCAATGTAAGTAGTGTTTTATTCAAAGCAAGACTGGTTTAGTAATGTATCATCAGTAGGGCTCCAGCTTCAAATTAGTCCTTTATGGACAGAATAGTTATGAATGAATGATTGAATTATTTCTTCGTTTTAAGCAATCTGTTCTCTGTACATTCAGTTGATTGATATTGCCAGATCACATACACTTAACACACTGGTTATTTGTGAGCAATGAATCTTATCCCTTTCCTCGTCCTATCTAATTTTATTGCTTTCTTCTTCTACTTCTTTTAATTATCATTTTCCCTGAATCCTTCTTTGCCTTTAATAACTTTCCTTTATCTTTTCTCTGTTACCTTCCTTAAATAGTTACCAAAATATTCAAGAAACTCGTTCCTGGCTACCTCTGTGGTCTGATGATTAGCAGTTATCAAATCTGGAGGTGCTGGATTTGATTCCTGGCTGGAGTATAGGAATTTTTTTTTTTTAACCAAGATTATTACCTATCCTCCCTAGAGTCTGAAGTGTGAATTTACAGACAACCCAAAGATTAACATATACACATCGCCACAGGCAATGGTTTCTGGCAAAGCCAGACCAGATGTTAAAGCCAGCATGAAAAAGAAAGAAGGAAAAGAAAAGGAAGGAAAAAAACGAGGTCTTTCCTACTGTTTCCAAACAATCTTTAAACTAGAATCTCCTTTCCTAAATAATTAATTTTTTTATACCATATATTTTTGTTCCTACTTTGGTTTCTGGATAGGGTTGTCAGATTCTCCAATTGAAAATAAAAAACACACTTATTATTACAGCGACAGCACTCTAGACTAAAGTAGGCGATTACAGATAGCGCATTCCTATGTGAGATTATGCTCTTTTAATTTAAACCGAAATAAAATTGATTATTTGTAGAAAACTTGTATTGGTACATAATCTTTACAGAATATACTATTTGTCAATTATGCATACATCTGTACACATAAATCGAAGCTCATCAATTTTCATATCTACTGTTACTTCTAGATTTTTTTTCAACCAATCACTTGTCATAAAGAATACTATCAAAGATTCTCTGCATGAAATATTGCAATTGAAATAAGTCAACACCTCATTTTGTTAACTCCTCTGAATTCCTAGCTTCTACCAGAAATAAAAGAAAAGACCAACCACGTGAAATTCATGTCAATTCACTTTTAGTTAAGACTGAGATCTAAGAATAATGATAACAAGAAGAATTGCACTAAACTATTTGTATTTGATAAACTGATATGTTGATAAGCAATGTTATCAACTAATGTTTGCTAATATGATGTATGATGACAATTGATGTTCGTCATGCATCATGTGTCACCCTCACAGAAAGCAAAGCAAATTATTAACTTTAACAGCAAAAACAAGGAACATTTGCCATAAGGTACCTATATTATCTGTAGGCAGAGCAAAAATAGAAAGTATCATATTCTTTCTTAAAAGACCGTACATCTGGCAACCACATTTCTAGAGGCTCTGTTAAATAGCTCAAATTAAAATAGATAAGATTTGAACCCATTCTGTCTCTTTTCAATTTAGGATGACTGACCATGACCCAATGAGTTACTTTGAAGCTTAAAAGGCCTTCACTAGTCCCAGAATCATAATTCAAAGCATTCTAGGGCTTCCAGGCATGATGTCAATTGCTCAAACACTAATGTTTCAAGAACATTCATTGTACTCATCCTCAGGGTAAACCCAGTTCTTCATATTAGGAAGGCCCTTATCATCTCCAGGGAAAATATTCTAAACTGTGATTCCAGTCTCCTCCAATATCCAAAGATATTAGAAGAATTTGTCTGCAGTTTTTCTAACAAGTCTGTGCCTAAGATGTACATAAATACAGCAAGGTTCTAATAGGCCCATCTGCAAGTTGGATAGCACAAGCAGTTACAGTATTTCACTCACTTTAGCAGCCCAGCCAGTTACATCTCGACTCCCTAATCAGCCCTGTTTCTTAGTTGTATAAAATAAGGAGCATCAACTTTCCTAGTCACTCAGTGTACCCTGAAATGACTGCAATGAATATTCTTGAAATGTTGGTGTTTCAACAGTTGATACCCTGCCTGGAACACCAAGAACCCTTTGAATTATCAATTTGCCAGCAAAGATATTCTTCACGTTTTAAAAACTATAATGATTGAGGGGAAAAAAATATCCGGTATTATCTACTGATGAGCAACTACTAGTAATTAAATTTTGCTATTAGCTTAACTTGTAATAATATTGTTAAAGGTACCGAAACAATGTCCAAAGACGATCCAGAATTTTCAAGGACCAGCCCATGACTCCAATGGAAAAAGCAGTGTTCTGGACAGAGTATGTTCTGCGACACAAAGGAGCACACCACATGCGTTCTGCAGCTCTAGATCTCTATTGGTTCCAGTATCATCTGCTGGATGTGATTGCATTCCTTGCAGCAATAGGAATAGCTGTTGTTTTGGTTATCTTCCTCATCACGCGTGCTGTGTTCAGGAAAATATGTGGCAGATCTCGTCCTGCTGCTCCAGCTGTATCTGGAAAGAAGAAAAGAAGTTGATGGAATTCATGGTTGCTATCGAATTTAGCAAAAAAACCGTTTATAAAAGAATTTCATTTAAATTTAAAGGGTGGATAAAAACTGTGTGAAATCAACAAGCATAAAAATGAAGCTGGGAACACAACACACTTTCCATGAAATACTAATTAATGAGACAGTATTAACGTTTGTGTTAGAATGTTAAGTGTATTCTGTAGTCTTTTGCCAATAATTCATGGGCAGCAGCTGTGGCTAATACGATGGACTGTTGTGGTGCAAATTGAAATAAATTGGACTGAGACAGTGATAACATATGAATCATGAATTGTAAAAGGAATATAAGACAGTTCTTAGAAAATCCATTTTATTACTGAATTTTGACATTCAGACATAAATGCATTGGTGATTGCAGGTTCACTTGACAACAGCTAGTATAAACATAACCTCTCAATTGTTAGTTTATGTTGCTTATATTGTTTTTACAATTCACAATTCATACACAGATTGATATATGTTATGTTAAATATCACATATATAGATTCTAAAAACAAACTGCTACATTATATTTCTGAAAAACATACAATTACATTCTGAAACTAATCAGTGTTGGCCATGTTTTAAGATTACCATTATCACATGACTTATTCTCACCATAGCCTCTCTTGTCAGTGATGGACAGAAGTAAAGTTAAGTTAACTGAAACTTATAGTGAGCTTTGCATTATACTGCTCTGGAAATTAAATATATACACTGGATGTGAGAAATATAAGTGAAAATATTTTAACATTCAATAATGAAAAGTAAGAGGAGCAAGGAGAGGCAGATGTACTTCCTTAAGAGCTTTCCATTGGTTGCACAGCAAGTATTTATTTTTCTTTTTTATTATCACTGTTACAATTATTGGCCCCTGTATATTTTGTCATTTCTGATTTCAAATATAAGTTTATCTACAGAATACAAAGCTTTCAATTTCTAATGTCACTTTCCTTTGATCATCAGCTTTAATTGTAACTAGTTTTATCAGTTAGTTTTACATTTTCTTGGACAATAAGATGTATGACTTGATTGGCTTGAAGAATACTACCCAATAGTTTTAATTATGAAAAATATTTGTAATGATACAAGGAAAGATATCGTCTGACTAATTCCTGTCAATCTCACTATGAAACATATGGACCTCTATGTTAATATCTGAAGAAAAAACTGCTCCAAGTCAATGGAAATAGCATCCGCAGATGTCAATAGTGTTTATAAGCTGAGGAACAATATTTCCAGCACCTTCAGTAAGAGGTAAGCAATGGCAGCTGCTGTATAAGAGCACAAGATCATGTGAACAGCCTAACTTTTGACATTTGCTTATTCCAGACCATCCATACCCTCAACTGCAATTTAATTTACACATTACTTTGTTCTTCTCTAAAACAATGTATTTAATTATGTACTCAACAACAAATATCCACAAAAAAACCCCTTTCTTTCATCAGAAATATAAGCATTATTATTATTATTATTATTATTATTATTATTATTATTATTATTGTTGTTGTTGTTGTTGTTGTTGTTGTTGTTGTTGTTGGACTTTCTGTTCTTAGTTGGTCTTCAACAGTGATGGAAGTGATGTCTTATATATCCTACAGATGTCACTCTGTTATCTGCTAGCTATAATGCAATGCTGGCAACATATGAATAACAAATGCTGCCAAAGCTGGTAAGATACTCAGCCTCAAGGTGTAGCCGAGGGATTGAGGACACTAAGCCTCAAAGCGTAGCTGAGGGATGTTTTTTAGAAGTGACGACAGGGTGTAGCCAAGGGATCTGCACATCTAAAACCCGAATGATTCACGTTTGCAGAAATTCCTTTCGCTCATTTAGTGGATTTCATTTTTTTATTTAGCTTGGCAGCTCCCACTTTGCATGTGTTTTAGCGAAAAGATGGCTACGTTTGTTGTGTTCATAACGCAATTTTTCTATAAAAGTAAAACACCTAAAACGGGCGGGCAGGTGGGCACCAGCTATTGAAGAGATCACATCTACTCCTAAACTCACTCTTAAGGTAATTTATCCCCTTTCCTTTTGCTTTTAGAAGCATTTTCAATGAATGCCAACTAAGTTCAGAATAGCATTATTATTATTATTATTATTATATCATCATCACTACTATTATCACCATAATTACTATTGGGAGCGACTGCAGTTCTATCAGTGTGCTTGTAGTCATAACTATTACGCAGCAGATGCTATTTCACATTTTCAGCACTATCTAACACTACAATTTTGTGAACACCCAAAAGGTAAGTATCATATTTCAGAACATCCGTTTATTCATGCCGCCTCACACACCCTGAGTCAATCACATTTGGAAAGCAGTTGACATACAGCAGATTTGGCTGCCAGTTAGCAGCCTCTTAAATGTGGTGTGCTTGCCAAAACTGTCCTGTAGAAAGAAGTGTACATTCAGGCACCTCATAATGGATGTCCTGAATGCCTTCATAATAGATGTAAAAGCATTAGATTTCAGAAACATCCAGAATCCTAAATAGTAAAAAGCTTTGTATAGAGAACTGAACCCGGATCCACATTACAATAAAGAAGAATTGAACCTATAACTCCACAAGGATATATATTTTCAGACTACTAAAAAGGACTATATATGAAGTGCCCCATTTGTGGCATTTTATCCCCTATTTAATTTCTTAATTTATTTCTTATTTTATACCAATAATAAGGTATAAGGACATGCAGTTTTCAAAACATAAATAAAATATTTAGGTAAAACACATTCTTTTTTTTTTACATTTTCTAAGGATAGCATTTCTCAGATGAAACGTGGCAATATGCTGTTTTTTAAACAAACTCATTGTTAATTCAGCATAAGTAGATAGTATAATATAAGGCAGTGGCGGCTCGTGACCTATTACAATGGGTGTGCAGTTTGTTACTTGCTCTCTTTCTGATACACACGCACGCACACACACATACACACACTCAATGCAAAAAAGAAAAGTTGAATCACTAAAAGGCTCTTACAGCTTCCAATCTCTTTCACTGTTTCACATCAGCTTACAGGACATGGCGATGCATGAAGTCCATTCGGCAAACTTCTTAGTTGCAAACTTGTCTATTACTTTCTCATTGAAGTCTGAAATATCCCTTACAAGTCTTTTCTCTATTGACAACATGGCTAGAGACCCAGGCGTTCTTCTGACATCGTGGACCGAAGGAAGGTTTTTATGCACTTTAAACTTGAAAAAATCTTTCAGCTTCACTAGTTGACATTGGCACTGTCACAAGTGTTTCAGTAATTTAGAAACTTCACTGAACGTTTTCTCTAGATTATTTTCCACAATAAATCCTAAACGATCTACAGCACCCGATACATTTCTGAATTCTCTGCGCATGTACATCAATTGCAACTCCGTTCGTAACCTGGTCGTGTCTATGAATGGATATGCTTCAGTTAAGGTATATGTATGTATTTCTCCGGATACGTTTTGTTGTATTCGTCAAATCTTTCGGAAATGAAGTAATTTGACGCGACAAGGTGTTGTGATATGAAAACCTCTCCTTTGCCTGTAGCAGAATCGCGCCACACACCTCTTTCACTGCAGCTTTTCTTGACAAGTGGTCAACCTTACGTCGTTTTACAGCCTCTCTGAATAACATGGGTTCTCGGCTATATCATCAATGCTTCGTCTAACATCCTTTATTGCACTTCCAAATGTTCCAATGGCAGATTTTGCAAATACTGCATCAATGGATCGTCTTTGGAACTGATTAGATAGCATATCCACATGTGGCATTATAATGAAGAATATTTCTAGCCAGATCAGTAAGTCTGGCTGTATCAGTTTAAGGCGCAGTCCTCTAGCCTGAACTATTGTGTTGCTTTGTTTACTGCTCCTCTCTATGTTCTCTAAATATTCGGTAATTGATTCCTTATGCTCGAAAACTGTTTGCACTAATCAGGATTTGAAATTCCATCTTAATTGTTGAAACTCCAGGTGTCCTCCTACCTACAATCTCATCCAAAACACGAACTCGTTGCGGAGAATTAGAAAAAAAATGCAGGAATTTCATTTAATTCCGCGAAAAATATTCGAACTTCCGTATTTTGACTTGCTGCTTGAGCCATAATTAAATTCAATTTGTGCGCATAGCAATGCATGTAGTGAGCGAAAGGTAATCTTTCTTCACCAATGCTTGTACACCAGCATGCTGCCCACTCCTGACATTTGCGCCGTCATAACTCTGAGACATGACTTTGTTTTTTTCAGTTTCAGATACCACCATTGAGAGCGCGTTTTTTATTCATAGGGAGAGAGCGTTCGCATCTTGTCCATCTGGATTTAAAAATGTCCAGAATCTTTCCGATGGCTTACCATTTGGTAGCAGGTAACGAAACACAACCATCACTTGAAAAAGAGATGAAATATCAGATGTTTCGTCGGCAATTACAGCGGTATAGTCTGCTTTAGAAATTTCGCTCTTAATTTCTTCTTGCAATACGTCAAGCATACTGCAACAGATCATTCTGTATTTCTTTCGACGTTCCTCGAAAAACGCTGCCCTGCTGGAGATGATCTTTCACCGCGGAATCTAATTCTGCGGTGAAGTTTATCAGTCCACGAAACACTCCAGGATTCAATGAACTTTGACTTTCGTCGTGTCCCATGAGAGCTAACTCGAACGCTCCGCAGAATTTTATGCAATTAATTATCTGCGACAAGACATATCTGTTCTTAGTAACTTCCTCATTGTGCTTTTCCACATTACGCCTAAAAGCACTGTCTAACTGCTGAAATATATTATATTTTTCCAGAACATTTACTTCTAATTCACAATTTATATGGGCAATTGAGCTCTCGTGTTTTGCCATTTTTTGTTTTGTTTTAAATGACCAATATCACCACAATCATTATTTGTCCAAGTGCCGTTTCTCTCACTCGCAAACAATAAACACGGAAAACAGAAGAGTCGGTTAGTTGCTTCACGAGCACATATCCACGAACAACTTTTATACACACTTTCGTTAAACTTTCTTGTAAAAGTCTTCCCTTTACAATTAGTCACTTGAACTAAATCGATTGGTGGCAGCGGTCTGCCTTCGTTTTTAATTTGCAGCTTTTCTTCTAAGGATAAACCCGAAAGGTTTATCTCTTTTAGTTTCGCAACGCTATTAATTTTCACACTTACACAGATTCAAATCTACTGCTATGAAGTATAAACCGACTCAGCCACTAGGAACACAAACATAACAAATAAAACTGTAAACACCGTAAGAAATTAACTAACTCAAACTGAAATATTTACTTTAGTATATTATGCAGAATAATTATATGCATTTATAATAGTTTAATCTAAATAGATGTAATGTGTTTGCAGCATTAACCTAACTCTCACGTTAATACAGAAAATGGCTAGATTGTACTTAGAAACGTAAAGTTAGCTAAGTGTGGAGCAGGTTGATCGCAACCTCTGCTAGACAACAGCGAGGGAAATTTGTGCGTCTCTACAGCTTGTTGACCAAATGCACTGGCGTTTGGCAAAGAAGGCGCGGGGAGTTTAAATAAGCTCTTCATACAGAAGAAAGTTTGACATTTGCCCTTCTTGTATACATACCTATAGAGGCAAATGCATATTCACATATAGGGAAAAATTAGTGGGTGTGCATTTGCGAGTATGCGATCACCCAAGAACCGCCACTGATATAAGGACACATTTAGGAATGTATTAGCTGTAACAGCGTTTGATGAAACAAAAATACAAGAATTGTAAGAAAGGTAAACATAACATATACATTATGAATGAGAAATTTATTGTATTTAAAAACAAACATATCTTATGCCATTTGCTAAACTTGTAGAGCTATAGGATGATGTCAGTTTAGCATTTTCAGTGAAGATCAGAAATGGAGGGCTCAAAGTCTTAGAGCTTATCATGATTTAACTGGGATAAGCTCTCTCTCTCTCTCTCTCTTTTCTTTCCTTCCAGGATGTGCAAATAGAATTCTCAGATATTCTTTACTTTTCCAAAACTTAAATATGAATTATACACAGGGTATTTTTTTTAAACTTTCCAGCTGATTATCTTGAAACTAACTGTTTTCAAGAAAACTATTTATGGTGAATGTTTCTTCATTTGAGGGGAAAAAACAATGATATTAGTTACATTATATTTAGAACGTGTTTTAAAAGTCATTTAATGATCAGCTCAACTTTTATTTTTAATGGGAGCTCTGATTTTTTAATGCATTTTGGTTTTATGCAAAAACACAACAGCACACTTTTATTAAACACACTTTTATTTTATCAACTATTTAAGAAGGTTAAAGAAATTATTAACGTTAATACATTGAAAGACTAAATTGCATTTTACTTGTTTGAATTTAACAAAACACAAATGCACTTTAAATACAGACATTTTTCAAACTTCCTAAATATTTTGTAAAGTAATGGTTGGTTTAATAAAAAAGTATTTCAGACAACTTTATTTTGCTTTTATGCCTGAAACCAAAATGTGTTAAAAAATAAGGGCTTACATTAAATAAAAAATGAGCTGACTATGAAATGACCTTGCAAATATGCACTAATAAATGTAATTAATATCATTGTTTTCTCCCCTCAAATGAAGAGACATTCAAGATACACTGCCTTGAAAACACGTTAATTTCAACATAATCAGTTGAGAAGTTAAAAAAGAAGTGTGCGTGCGTGCGTGCGTGCCTGTGTGTGTGTGTGTGTGTGCGCGCGCGTGCGTGTGTGTGTGTGTGTGTGTGTGCGCGCGCGTGCGTGTGTGTGTGTGTGTGTGAGTGAGTGAGTGAGTGAGAGATATATATATGGAAAGTTGATGGACGATGTGAATGAGTGTATTGAAAGTGCTCTGAAACGGTTAATAAAAGTGACAGAAGACAGAATTTATGACAAGATTTGAAGCAAAACATTGTGCATTCCAGTGGCATAGATAATTTTTTTCTTCAGGGATGTCTATTCTGATCTCATGAAATTTTGCTACTTTCCAAAAAGTGCTTAAGACACACACACACATATATATATAGAGTAATTAATATATATTAATATGTTAATAATATATAATGTATATTATGGACAATTAATTGAAAATTTTGACAATGTGAATAATACAGTAACTAATGGTTTAACTCTAGTTGTCTTGTTACCTACTTGATTATTTTAAATAATATTCATTAAAACGATTGGATGATTAAAGTGCAAGATTTCTATCAGCTCATGCACTACAAGCAATTCGGTTTGCCCAGACTTTCCATTCACCTATGCGTTGGAGGTCCACGTTTCTATTATGTATGTCGGCTGTTTATTGTGATCGTTCTAGGTATTCATTTTTGTTTCCCAGCCTTGGGTTTTATGGCTATATACATCTATATAATTTAATAGTCTTTATACTATTGCTTTACTCCTATTTGCAATTGTGATTTTTACTTTCTCTACTACGTATAGTAAGTAGAGGAAGTATTGTATTCCACCTAAAAATTTGATACAATACAAAAAAAGCATTTTTGGAAACATGTCTATGTATGTGTCTGTCTGTGTGTCTGTGAACAGCATAACTCAGAAACGAAGTCGGATAAACACCAAACTTGGTATTTAGGTTCAGCATCTTCCAGAGATGCAACACGAAGGTTTTCAAGAAAATCCCCCACCCCAGATTATCCTTTACGTGGAACATTTTTCGAAAATTTTAATTTTCTCAAAAATGGCTAACGATTTTGATCCAAATATTATATGTTTAAGATATTTTCATGACAAATGAAATGTATATCTCGAATTTTCTGGGAATGTCTCCAAAAGTATTCTTCATTGTGAACGACTTTTGCATAACTGGTAAACCATAAGAGATAGACAACATTTTACTACACAAAAAATGCAGATCGCTTTAAAATACACAATTTATGTCATACACATTTTTTGTGGAGTGAACCATTTTCGAGATATTGCTTGTTATTCCCTTAAATTTTCCCAATACTTTTACTTTTTCTCAAATGGGAATTCGTTATTCATTTTTTATGTACTGGACATACAAAGAGAATGGAATGCGCCACATAGCAACCAGCTCTTAAAAAATTTGACTATCGCTTAAAACCTACCATTTTCTCCTTGCATCCACAAGAAAATTAGCAACAAGATTAACATCTCGATTAACATGAAGCATATGGAGAATAAGCATTTGTAAAAATAGTTCGTACAAGAGTAGAGAAAGTCATGTGAGTGTAACACATCAGATTTTGTTTTTTGTTTTTTATATTTCGGAATGTGTCCAGGCCCCCTGGACACCTCCATATCCACGCCACTGATACATTCAAAGTCCACATTGCCTATATTCAGGAGCCATATGTTCTCAATAAGTTGGCAGGTATGCCTAAATCCCTGAAAATCTACACATGCAGAAATAGAGGGAAGAGAACAGCAGTAATCATAAATACCAACCAAATAGATGCGACACTAATTAGACAACTTTGTATGGAAGCCTGCTTTGTCATTGAAATACAAAAAGGGCTGTTAAATACCACGCAGCTAATATGTATTTTGGTTACAGAGGGATCATAGAAAAATCAATCCGAGACCTGGAGAGGATAATAATATGCACCAAGGAAAGTAACATACTCGTAGCTGTGGACACCAACGCCAGGAGAAAAATGTGGCACGGCATTGAAATTAATCAGCGAGGAATTGGAGGGATTCTTGATTTGTAATAGCGTGTATGTTATGAACGAGACTTTGACAATCCTACTTTCCAATCCAGGAATGGAAACAGGCACGTTGATCTGACAATAGTCAATCACCAACTTGTTCACCATGTTAGCGAATTGCAGTGCGAGGTAGAAGAAAGTTGCTCCGATGACAACTTAGTGCAATTCCAAATAGAGCACCTCAGAAACATTAGTGTTATCTTTCAAGGAAAATGAAACATAACCACTTCTGATAATACTGGAAGTACAAAAAATATGATCTGACACACTCACATTCCTTTCTCTACCCTCTATCGTTCATTAGTGGGTATGCAAACTAATCTTACTAAAGCTTATTTTTTCTATCTATTTGATTTTAATCCAATAAACCTTTGCAGAAATAGCTGCATTGCACAATTCGTTATAGATGCAAAGAGAATAGTGATAGTCAGTTGTTTAAGAACTGGATGCTATATGCTGGCCTTAAAATTCCATCTGTTTCCATGCAATCGCAAGAAACAACTGAATGCAGACAGGACTAAAAGAATGACCAAGTAATGAATAATTCAAATCATTAATACAGAATATCTCAGAAGTGGCTTATGCCACAAAGCCATGTGACATAAATTATGTGTTTTAAAGAGATCTGCAATTTTTGTGTAGTACGCTTTGGCTTATCGCTTGACGTTTAGCAGTTATACAAGATTATATAAAATTCCTTCCGAATGAAGAGGACGTCAGAGGCTATTCCCAGAAAATTCAAGATATAAATTTTATTTGTCATGTAAACTTCTTTAATATCTGTTATTTTAATCAAAATCGTTAGAGCCATTTTTTAGAAAACCAAAAAGTATGAAAAATCTTCCACGAAAGGATAGTTTGGGGTGGGAAATTTCCTGAAAATCTTCGTGTCGCATCTTTGGAAGGTACTGCAGCATATCGTACATCGCAACGACGGGATTCCACACAGTCACTTGCACTATGCTCCAGGGCATTTGGTGTTAATTTTTAGGTTAACAACAGTAGTAATGGAAAACAACATTGGAATAAATTTGTTGCAAGCACAGTCATCGACAAATACTAGGCACTTTGAAGGTAAAAGCAATATACATGAATGATATGTATTCCGAATAAAGACATAATATAAGTAAAATAGTATTAAGGCTTTCTTGTTTATTTTTACGTGAAGAACTGCTCTTGAAAAGTGCATATTCTTGGTTACATGTGAAAAGTATTTTACAATTCAACAGGTTATGTCACACGTAGAGTTTAGATAGTAACTAGGTCATGCATAAAAGTTACAAAAGTTTTATTTTTCTACCTACTTAATGTTAATCGAAATAAACGTTTGCAAAAACAGTTTCATTACACATTTCATTGTAGCTACAAAGAGGATACAAGAGAAGCGACAGTAAAATGTTTCCTATATGCCGGCCTTGAAATTCCATACACTTTCAATGGCATTGCTAGAAACTGCTGAATGATGACTACTTCAAAAAATGACAAATTATTGAAAAACTCAAACCAATAACAATAGGTATCTCGGAAATGCTTTAAGTCACAAAAAGAGATATATAATAAATTGTAATGTTGTGTAAATAATGAATAAGTACAATAAGGGATTAATAAAATTAATAATAGTAGTAATAATGGTTGAAAAGCGACAGTGTTCCCTCAATGTCTTAAAAAATGTAGAACACTATACTTTTCAAAGCTTTGCCTATTCTACAAGTGACAGTGTCCTGGATTGATGCTAAAGGTGAACATAGTCAATACTCTAAACTGGCGCCAATTTTTCTCAGTACAGAAAGGTAATGAAACGAACGGGTGGGGGGAGCGAAACCGGGGCAGAGCACCGCACGCAGGCCAGTCGGCCCTTTGTGCTTCTACCAGTGATCCCAGGGAGGGAGGGAAGAGAGGAGAGACCCGACCGGATGACGACGGATGCAACCGCAGACGGAATCCCTAATGTTTACAGATTGAACTCATTCGACGCCGCCCTGTCCTTCCCACAAGCAACAACTTCCAGCGTCCCCGGGACCTACTCGGAGGATAGACCTTATTCAGCAGTCTCCGCAGCAGCTAGGGAAGAAGCCTCTACAGTGCACAAGACACCGTCCGGCCGCACAAATATTCTTACAAAAACGTGTTCTTCTATCTTCTTCTTGTTAATCCAGATAAGCTTCCAACTCACATTTCAAGAAATGCGGATGCCGTGGAAGGAGTGATACGAGTGAGAAGTGGGGAAGTAATAAGAGTGAGAACGGTCAGTGAAGCGGAAGAAATTGCAAGAAGGGGGGGGGGTATAAAATAATAGATTTGAGAGAAGAGAGGGTAATGCTGCAAGGGGAGGAAAGTGTCGACCCGGTATCCAGGAGTACTAGTTTTAGAAAAGCAATGGAGAAATTTACGTATCAGGATAAAATAAAGAACTAGGGAAAGGGAGTAAATTGACACGCAATAAGAAAATAGGATTAAGACAGGAATGTAAACTGAGTTCAAAATTATTAACCTATTCATAGATGATATATTAGGAGTAAAAATAAGAAATTAGCATTGTCCAGAAATAAGAGATAAGGAGAATCCAGGAAATGAAATTCAAGAATGTGTGAAAAATGGGGAATTAAGGTAAATATAAATAAGTACTAAGTGATAAATGGAGGAAAGAAGAAAAATTGTATCTAAGTGGTCAAGAACTGGAAGTAGTCAAAGAATATGACTATTTAGGAGTAAGGTTGAGTAATAGCGGGGAAATTAGAGATGAAGTAAGAAAATTGACAAAAAGTATAGAATGGTTACAAAGAATTAATTGGACTAAATTTGGTTAGATGTAGGAAAATGAAGGAAGGTGAAATCTTAAAGATACGACTGGCTCAATAAAAGGTTCTAAGTTGTACGATACAGCAAGTAAAGCGTTTGTCAGCTTTTTAAGTGATTGCTTTAAAATTCCATATTCTTCGCATGACCACCAGAAAGAAAAATGAATGACTTCCCATTTAAGAAACGTAAATTCAAACAAGTAACAAGGAATATCTCGGAAATAGTTAACTTCACAGAAAAATTTTTTTTGACATACAGTTGTTCTTTAACAAGATTTCTTGCTGTTTAGCAATTATGCAAAAGTCATACAGAATGAAGAGGACTTCAGGAGCTATTCCCAGAAAATTCAAACATACATTTATTTTGTCATGAAATTACCTTAAATATGTGGTATTTTAATTAAAATTGTTAAAGCCATTTCTAAGAAAGTCAAAGTGTTCGAAAAACTGCCCATGTGATGGAGAGATTTTCTTGAAAATCTTCGTGCCACATTCTTAGATGACTCTACTTAAATACTAAATTTGGTACTTAAGCGACTTTTTGATTTTGGTTTATGTTGTTCACACACACACAAGGTCCGTGTATGTTTGTGTATGTGAACACCATAACTCAAAAATGAAAATCGGATAAATGCCAAACTTGGTATTTAAGTTCACCACCTTCCAAGGATGCGACATGAAGATTTTAGAGAAAATTCTCCCATCCCAAACTCCCCTTACATTGAGCATTTTTCGAAAATGTTGATTTTCTAAAAAATGGCTCTAATGATTTTGATTGAAGTACCATATGTTAAGGATATTTACATGACAAATAAAATGTATTTCTTAAATTCTCTGGGATTTGCCTTTGAAGTCCTCTTCATTAGGAAGGAATTTGGTATATTCTTGCCTACTGGTAAACGTTAAACGCATAAAATGTAGATCTCTTTATAACACACAATTACCCGTTCGAATTGCTCAATACTTAGCCATTCTTTTAAAGTCCTGCCAATTTTCAGCTGTTTCTCGCGCTGTCATGGAAAGAGTATGGAATTTTAAAGCTAACATACAGAGTCCAGTCCAAGAGCTTTTTCTTCTATCTACTTCATGAGATAAGTTTGCATAAATAGTTTGATTACACATTTCGTTATAGTTACAAAGCGAATAACGATAGTCAAATGTATAGAGTGGCCTAGAAATTCCATATTCTTTCCATTACATGGCAGGATACAACTGATAGTGATAGCACTTTAAAACAAAGACAAAGTATTGAATAATTCAAGCTTATAATAACGCATACCTTGAAAATGGTTGATGCTACAAAAAAAGCACCTTCACTGACTTTCTCTGCTCTCTAACGTTTATTAGCGAGTGTGCAAACTATTCTTACTAAAGTCTACTTTTGTATCTACTACGTTTTCATCGAAATAAACCTTTGCAGAAATAGCTACATTACGCATTTCATTATGGATACAAAGAGAACAGCGATAGTCAAATGTTTGAACTGGACGCCATACACTGGCCTTAAAATGTCATACTGTTTCCATGCAATCGCGAGAAACAACTTAACGTTGAAAGAACTTTACAGAATAACCAAGAAATGAACAATTCAAACCATTAATAACGGATATCTCAGAAACGGCTTATGCCACAAAAAATTATTTGAAATACATTGTGTGTTTTAAAGAGATCTACATTTTTTGTGTAGTAGGTTTTCGTCTATCACTTAATGTTTGCCACTTATACAAGATTATACTATATTCCTTCCGAATGAAGAGGACTTCAAAGGCTATTCCCAGAAAATTTAAGAAGTACATTTTATTTGTCATGTAAATAGCTTTAATATATAGTATTTTAATCAAAATCGTTAGAGCCACCTTTTAGAGAATCAAAATGTTCCATGTAAAGGGTAGTTGAGGGTGGGGGATTTTCTTGATAAAACTTAGTGTCGCATCCTTGGAAGACACTGGACTTAAATGCCAAGTTTGGTACTTATCTGACTTTTAGTTTTTGAATTATGCTGTTCACAGATCCACACACGGACATGTTTCCAAAAACGCTTTATTTGGATTCGGGATGCCTCAAAACATGTATTTCCGGTGAAATCTCGGTATCGAATTTTTGGGTGGAATACAAAATTCCCCTACTTACTATACGTAGTAGAGAAAGTAAAAAATCTGATGTGTTACACTCACATGACTTTCTCTACTCTTGTACAAACTATTTTTACAAACTCTTATTCTCCATCTACTTCATGTTAAGCCAGATAAACATTTGCAGCTCTATCTTATTGCTAAGTTTCTTGTAGATGTAAGGGGAATATATATTTACAAGGGCAATATAAAAATACAGCCTTTAAGCACATACGTCTCTCTTAATAGCTGGTTGCTAGGTGCAATTCCCTTTGCCACAGATTAATACTCTTTGCATATCCAAGACAAAAAAATGAATAACGAATTCCCATTTGAGAAAATAAATATTGAAAAATTTAAGGGAATAACAAGCAATATCTCGAAAATGGTTCACTCAACAAAAAAATGTATATGACATAAATTGTGTATTTTAACGCGATCTACATTTTTTGTGTAGTAAAATGTTGTCTATCTCTTATGGTTTACCAGTTATGCAAAAGTCGTTCACAATGAAGAACACATAATTTGTCATATACATTTTTTTGTTGAGTGAACCATTTTCGAGATATTGCTTGTTATTCCCTTAAATTTTCCAATACCTATACTTTTTCTCAATTTCGTTATTCATTTTTTTTATGTCCTGGACATGCAAAGAGAATGGAATACTCCACATAGCAACCAGATCTTAAAATATTTGACTATAGTTTAAAACCTACCATATTCCCCTCGCATCTACAAGAAAATTAGCAATAAGTTTGACACCTCAATATCTCGATTAACATGAAGCATATGGAAAATAAGCGTTTGTAAAAATAGTTTGTACAAGAGTAGAGAAAGTCATGTGAGTGTAACACATCAGATGTTTTTTCTTGTTTTTCCCGTGAAGTGATATAGAATTCGCAGTACAAAGTGGAAGATGCAGTAATAGTTTAAAAAGTACCTATCTAAACTATAAGCATTGTGCCTACAATGATAAAATATATATAAAACTAAAAGGAAATTCCAATGAATAAGCCTACACAAAAAGCTACAAATGACATTTTCGGCAATTTTTGCCATTTAGTCTCCACTTAACGAAATTTCCCGCTATTTCATGGAAATTTACTAGAATCATCAGACGTTCTGTGTACCTATAGTTAAATTATTATAAATGTTGCAGCGAAATCTATCACTGGTATTGTTGCTGGGGACAATGAACATCACGTTGGGGGCACGCATCCTGGATCTGTTCCCGTTCCCTGTTCAGTCATCTCATCATACAGACTGCCTTGATGAAGTAACTGGCCTCCAACGGTCACCGTTCTCTCCCCAGTTCCACTGAAGAAACCTTTCACCAATTACACTGACATTGTCATCGAGAAGAATCTCGCTGACGTCTCTAGAGGCAAAGATAATACAAACATCCCAGCTTGTGCTTGTCTTAAAACTTCTTCGTTCACATAAAAGAAAGCTGTAGGGAATGAGATTTCCCTGTGCTTTTTGTTACCTCTCCTTGTATATGACAAAATGTTTGAACCATTGCACATATGGGGCTGTTAACATTTGATCTGTAATTGGCATATGCTATGATCGTGAGGCAATGAGTTATGAAGTCGTTGTTGCCCCACGTATTGCGAGAGATATTTTTCTTGGAGTGTTCGCCCCACGTACGATACAAACTTTCCGATGGCCTTCGTCCCACGTTCACTTTTCCGGTGATCTTCGCCCCCACGTTTAAAAAATCAACTTTGTATTTTAATGTTTATTTAAATATTATATACACTATGTGATCAAAAGTATCCGGACACCCCACAAACATACGTTTTTCATCTGAGGTGCATTGTGCTGCCACCTATTGCCTGGTACGCATTATCCGCGACCTCAGTAATCATTAGACATCGTGAAACAGCAGAATGGAACGCTCCGTCGAGCTCACGGACTTCGAACATGGTCAGGTAATTGGGCGTCACTTGTGTCAGAAGTCTGTACGCGAGAATTACACACTCCTAAACATCCCTAGGTCAACTGTTTCTGATGTGATAGTGAAGTGGAAACGTGAAGGGATATGTACAGCACAAAAGCGCACAGGCCGACCTCGTCTGTTGACTGACAGAGACCGCCGACATTTGAAAAGGGTCGTAAAGAGTAATAGGCAGACATCTATCCAGACAGGAATTCCAAACTGCATCAGGATCCACTCCTACTATGACAGGCGTGAGGTGAGAAACCTTGGATTCCATTGTCAAGCGGCTGCTCATAAGCCACACATCACGCAGGAAAATCCCAAACGACGCCTCGCTTGGTGTAAGGAGCGTCAACATCACACGATTGAACAGTGGCAAAACGTTGTGTGGAGTGACGAATCACGGTACACAATATGGCGATCCGATGGCAGAGTGTGGGTATGACGAATGCCCGGTGAACGTCATTTGCCAGCATGTGTAGTGGCAACAGTGAAATTCGGAGGTGGTGGTGTTATGGTGTGGTCGTGTTTTTCCTGGAGGGGGCTTGCACCCCTTGTTGTTTTGCGTGGTACGATCACAGCGCAGACCTACATTGATATTTTAAGCACCTTCTTGCTTCCCTGTTGAAGAGCAATTCGGGGATGGCGATTGCATCTTTCAACACGATCGAGCACCTGTTCATACTGCACGGGCTGTGGCGGAGTGGTTACACGACAATAACATCCCTGTAATGGACTGGCCTGCACAGAGCCCTGACTTGAATCCTATAGAACACCTTTGGGATGTTTTGGAACGCCGACTTCGTGCCAGGCCTCACCGACCTACCACGAAACCTCTCCTCAGTTCCGCACTCCGTGAAGAATGGGCTGCCATTCCCCAAGAAACCTTACAGCACCTGATTGAAAATATGCCTGCGAAAGTGAACGCTGTCATCAAGGCTAAGGGTGGGTCAGCACCATATTGACTTCCAGCATTACCGATGGAGGGCGCCACGAACTTGTAGGTCATTTTCATCCAGGTGTCCGGATACTTTTGATCACGTAGTGTATGTATACCTCGGCTGCGTTAGTAGTAAATTTTAGAACACGTATCCCTTAGCAGGGCTGGTGTGGCTAAAGAACAAGGCTTACACAAATAATAATTGACTTGTACTTTATTTATTAATCCTTCACACGATTAAATAACACTTCACTGATATATCCTACTGTAGAGCTGTGAGATTATTGTTAATTGTACTTTTTAAACACGTAAACTTTACATTATTCTCACCGCAATGAAGTTTTTTGTCTCACATTGAACCTGTATCGTACCGATCGGGTACGCAATCTTGTAGCGTCTGCTTGGCTACGCTATCTTGTACCGTCTGCCGCCTGAATTTTTACCTTTTCTCTATTTCAAGTCTCTGATTGGCTAAGCCTACTCTAATAGAATACTTTTATTTAACTTAAGCTTTTTCTAGTTGTTGATTGGCTATTTATAAACTGTTTTAAATATTATATTATTGTTCCAAGAATTATTAAACTTTCTAATTTATTGTTGTCTCAAGGTTACCTCATTGTTAGCAACTTTCGCCTTTTACTTTGTAATTGTGTTTGCTACGAAAGGTAGTTTGCGTCTATTCTCACAGCTCTTACATTGTTAAATTACCTAATACATTCATATAACATTATTATACATGTACATAATAATATAAACATTATACAATGGCTGTTACATACACTTTATATATTATTATATTATACACATATTGCTTTAAGGCGGGCTGTTTTTATATTATATATTATATAATTAGAGCGATATCATTTAAGTGTTAAAAATACTGCCTCAGTTATTAAAATGAAGGTACAAACTTTTGAATATATTTCTGTTCGAACTAAAACTCTTCCCCTATAGGCAGCTGAATCATAACAGCTAAAATATAAAACTTGAGGCTCGGTAACACCTCATAATACGGTGTACTACAAAATTCATCGACATCCCAGATACTGCGATGAAAGATTGTGGTTCCCGGTGAATCAAAACATTGGACACGACCAGTAAAACCACCACCATCATGTAAAATCGATTCCAATCCATAGTACCCAAGCGGTCCATCGAGACAAGCACAGAGGACAGTGCGCTGCTTTGCCAGTTAGGTAACCTACATATTGCACATCATCTATAGGTATTGTGGTAGTGAGCTGTAATATTTTGAGGGAGAAAAACTATGAGCACTTGCAGTAAAGTAATACCCCTTTGCGTGAAAGCAATTCGCCACTAAATACAGATGTTTCAAATAGCCACTCGTATCTTTACTCCTAGACTAGCATAATATGGAAGTTAGCATACATAGAACCACAAGTGCTTTTATCCTGTACATATTGGTAGATTTGTAATTATTTTGCAGATGCACTGCATCCCTGTTTCTGTCCTACTATTTCAGCTTCACAATTAGTTATATTATTTCATTGTCAAAAATCAAAGACCAACATACTCTATTTTAGAATTACTACTTAACAGTCCTTGTTATTCCCCGAATTATGCTATCACGAGAGACCCGTCAAGCTTTAGTTGAATCTTGCGATTCTCAATAACATACCTGTTTTCTTTTGAAACACCAGCAACAGATATATCGTTGCTGGCTTGGTCACATGAATAGGAAAAGTCAACACATGTAACAGACTCTTGTTCATCTGTTGAAGAACTAAACTAGAAACTCCTTTTTTAGGAAAACATGAAGGCTCATAAACTGAACAAAAATAATTCCTTTAAATCTACTTCTTCCCACATCCTATTAAGTTTTTCTTCAAAATTTGGACCACCCCCCTCTCAGTGTTTCAGTTCCATCTTATTTTTTCCCCGATGTAGACAGACTGCTTCTTTTCCCTCGTCTCTATAATATATTACAATGATGCTAGGCTGCGTAAATTAAATGAATCTGCAAAAGTTAACGCAATTAGTTGCAGCGGGCTCTCACCAGAAAGAAAGCCGCCACGTTTGGAAATATCTATCTAATAGACACGCAATAATACTTGTGCCAATGAAAGTGTGCGTCTTTCAGCCATCGTGATATTTGAGAACATAATTAAGCTGGATTTCCACATAATATACCGTATTCCTGCCGTGCACCCACCGTGTCGTGTTGTGATGTCCATTTAACCAGTTATGTTCCAAATGTGCGCCGGCTATGTTCATGCTTGATTTGGCTCATAGGCGGATCTAGGTAGAGGCTACAGGCCACATTAATTATAAAAAGATCTGATGTGGTACATTCATATGACTTTCTCTACTCATGTACAAGCTATTTTTACAAACGCTTATTCTCCATATGCTTCATGTTAATCGAGATGTTAATTTTATTGCTAATTTTCTTGTAGATGCAAGGGGAATTGGTAGGCTTTAAGCGATAGTCAAATATTTTAAGAGTTGGTTGCTATGTGGCGCATTCCATTCTCTTTGCATTACCAGGACCAAAAAAAATGAATAACGAATTTCCATTTGAGAAAAAGTATAAGTATTGGAAAATTTAAGGGAATAACAAGCAATATCTCGAAAATGGTACACTCAACAACAAAAATGTAAATGACATAAACTGAATATTTTAACCCGATGTACATTTTTTGTGTAGTAAAATTTTGTCTATCTCTTATGGTTTATCAGTTATGCAAAAGTCGTTCACAATGAAGAATACTTTTGGAGACATTCCCAGAAAATTCGAGATATACATTTCATTTGTCATGAAAATATCTTAAACATATGACATTTTAATAAAAATCGTTAGAGCCATTTTTGCGAAAATTAAAATTTTCGAAAAATGTTCCATGTACAGGGTAATCTGGGGTGGGAGTATTTTCTTGAAAACCGTCGTGTCGCATCTCTGGAAGATACTGAACCTAAATACCAAGTTTGGTGTTTATCCGACTGTTCGTTTCCGAGTTATGCTGTTCACAGGCACACACACGGACACGTTTCCAAAAATGCTTTTTACTTTCTCTACTATGTACAGTAAGTAGGGAAAGTATTGTATTCCATCCAAAAATTCGATACCGAGATTTCACCGAAAATACATGTTTTGAGACCCCCTGAATCCAAAAAAAGCATTTTTGGAAACATGTCCGTGTGTGTGTCTCTGAACAGCATAACTCGGAAACGAACAGTCGGATAAACACCAAACTTGGTATTTAGGTTCAGTATCTTCCAGAGATACGACACGAAGGTTTTCAAGAAAATTCCCCCACCCCAAATTACCCTTTACTGGAACATTTTTCGAAAATTTTAATTTTTTCAAAAATGGCTCTAACGATTTTGATTAAAATATCATATGTTTAAGATATTTTCATGACAAATAAAATGTATACCTCGAATTTTCTGGGAATGTCTCCAAAAGGATTCCTCATTTTGAACGACTTTTGCATAACTGGTAAACCATAAGAGATAGACAAAATTTTACTACACAAAAAATGTAGATCGCGTTAAAATACACAACTTATGTCATATACATTTCTTTTGTTGAGTGAACCGTTTTCGAGATATTGCTTGTTATTTCCTTAAATTTTCCAATACTTATACTTTTTCTCAAATTCGTTATTCATTTTTTTTATGTCCTGGACATGCAAAGAGAATGGAATGTGCCACATAGCAACCAGCGTTAAAATATTTGACTATCGCTTAAAAGCTACCATATTCCCCTTGCATCTACAAGAAAATTACCAATAAGATTGACATCTCGATATCTCGATTAACATGAAGCATATGGAGAATAGGCGTTTGTAAAATTAGATTGTACAAGAGTAGAGAAAGTCATGTGAGTGTAACACATTAGATTTTTTTCCTTGGATATGCAACGAGTATTAATCTGTGGCAAAGAGAATGGTGCTGCACATAGCAACCAGCTATTAAGAGATATGCTTATGCTTAAAGGCTACTGTATTTCTATATTGCCCTTGAAAATACAAAACAAGGGGAACATAGTACGCCTTAAGCGATAGTCAAATATTTTTAGAACTGGTCGCTATGTGTAAAATGTAATTCTCTTTGCATGTCAAAGATTGTTTCAGCAAATGTTTATCTCGATTAATATGAAATAGATGGAGAGTAAGAGTTTGTAAAAATAGTAGAGAAAGTCATGTGAGTGTAACAGATCAGATTTTTTTTAATCCGAATGTAGATAGTGTTACCGAAATAGTTGCCATATATGGATCAAGCTCACGAGGGACAATCAGAGCATTTCCGGATTGTTTGCAGTAACATAAAATAACTTTTCCAAAGAGTGTGTGAAAAACGGTATCCAGCTACACTGGCATTGGGATACTTCCTTCCTGAACATTAATCCAACGATACTTACCAATCACACCCGGAAACCTGAGGCTTCCTCCTTGATTCGGTCTGTGATGAGCCTACCCTTTATAAACTCTAAAGCCGACTTTTTGATCTGATTCCCTATCGCAGTTTCTAGATATTGTACATTCCATATGCATACAAGGTTTCCCACTTCGTCTTCATTTATGCCTGGTTTTCGTGTATATATGTATTCTTCCTTTCTCAACTAGAAAACTCCGCCCAGAAAAGTCCATAAATTTGACTGAAAAGCGATACTCATTTAGGCAAGGGACAAACAAAGGAAGACCCAACAGATTCCTCAGTATTTACCGCCGTCAGTTTGGTGAACAATTGCTAAGGAGCATTCTAAGACAGAGGGGGCATGGGGTGGAAAACAGCCGGAAGTGTTCACCTAAAAGTCTCTTCCTCCTCTGTGGTAAGGACGAGGTAAGGCGAGGGAAAGGTTTTCTACGTAACAGTACCACCGATTTCATTGGTACACAAGATTGGTTACTTACTGGCATGAAGCATAAACTTAAGATTTTATCTTCAGACAAATGTGAAGTGCTGGTTTATCATGTTCTACCTGCAGGTGTGCCCACATGGTGGCAGTAATGCCATGTTTGACTGGATGGGGAACCCTTCGCCATATTCATACGTTCCAGACGATTTCCTCAACCTCGAAGACAAGATGAATTTCATGGAAAGAATGATAAACACATTCGTGGGGATTACCAAGACTTTGGGTCAACATATCATCCATTTGCCGAAGCAGGACACCATCATGAGAAAGTATTTCGGTCCATGTATGTGCCATTTATGGCAGAACTTGAGACCTCTACATCACTTCTCCTGGTCAACAGTCATTTCGGCATCAACTACCCACGTCCTCTGGTATCCAATCTTGTTCAAATAGGAGGCTTGCACATCCATTCTGCCAAGAACCTACCTAAGGTAAGCATATAATGCATATGGGGTTAAATAGGTACATATCTATTAGAAGGCTCGGTGGTAGGTAGATGGGTACCATACATTCATATTTTGTTAATAAACCCATGTCCAGAAACGCTTTGTTTACGTGCTAGGGCCTCTTAAATGATATGCAGGAGGACGTAGGCACCATGGATCACATAAGATAGGAAAGAAATAAAAACGAAAACTGAAATACAGCAAGTAAACAAATAACATTTTAATCAACTACTGAAGGTCCTCAAAATGGCTGCCGGCACTATGATATATTTTATGCATTGCCTGGTTATAAGATACCGAACTCCTGGAAAGAGCTCACACTGTTTCACATAAACGCCTCTCCAACCTTGGAAACATTGTGTGGGGTGGGTGACGCTTGTTGGAGTGACGTTGTTGATAGAGCCGTTGCCTCAGGCTTCCCCACAGATGAGAAGCAACTCCGTGTACTCTACCGTTGTTCATGCCCACTTGGCGACAGTCACTCAAATAAATACTTATAGTGTGAAGCTATTTTAAGTCCTGCGCAGTGGGCCGGAGCGCGGTGTTCTGGTTCCCGGCGACGGAATGCGCCCTGGTTCTATATCACCCGTGGGGCGGATTTTAGATCCAGGGTATAGGACCGGTGCTCACTTAGCATCGTGAAGAAAGTGAGAAGCTGCGATAGGCAGCGGTCCTCGCCTTGTGAGCCAACTTTCCGGCTGGGGGATGTGTGATGCTGACCACATCACCTCCCCGTATCAGTTGGATGATCGCCCACCTCTGCCGAGAGTATGTGGACTGAGGCCGACAGTCGGGTTGGCAGGTCCGGGCCCTTCGCAGGCTGCAGCGTCATAGGATTTATTTATTTTATGAAACTATTAAACTGCCGTTGGCTATAGATATGGTGCACATCATGTAACAGTTGATGTAGTACCATTGGTAAACAATCCTTAACTAATGAACACGCAATGTCGACTGCTTGTCGTAAAGTTTACAGTTTGTTTACCTAATATCATCTCCCTTATCACTCTAGCACATAAACAAAATATAAACACATATTGCAAGTCTATCTACCACCGAAACTGTAGCATATATATTTTGCACCTTGTGTTTTAAAAGTTCAATGGTGCCTATGAATCATATAGGTACATCACGGATGTATCTTTTATACACTTATGTGGGGGAGTGGAGCTGTATGTACTTTCAACAACTTACTCATGATCAAGGCCACCCACATACATTTTGGGGATCCTGACAAGTCGTGGTAGGGGACACCCCTTTCTCTAAGTTCATCATAAACTCCCATATAATTTGGGAAAAGTAGTAACATATGGATAGCAGTGACACCCATTGTTGCAATATTTTATTGCCCATAACCTTCCTGAACCCCTTGCCATACCCCTTATCTGCAGCCCTGCTCATGATGTAAAACAACTGACCTCGCCCAATGGCCAATCGTCTCACAAATTCTTTATCTATGTTGTCAACAGTGGAACAGTAAAGTATTCAAACTCTCACTCTCTCCTTGAATAAAATATTGATGCTAGGCAATGAGAATCTTGTAACTCCACAGTTACTGAATACTATGTAATTCCATCAGCCAATGGATGAAAAAATGTAAAGGGAGAAAATAAGAAAGGAAAATTGGTACATAATCTGTTGAGAACATGAACTTTACATCATTTCACTATCCTCTAGTAATATAAATGAAAAAAACTCTTATCTATCCAGCTCTTTCATTTTGTAACAAAGAGCTTATATGTCTAGCAAACATCATTGTCTTCTTCTTTCACAAGGCAGGCCTGTCAAACTATTCCAGCTTCAGTTTATTTGGAAGTGATAGATATTCACTCCATCTTGTTGTCGGTCTTCCCACTTGGCAATGTCTTCTAGATTTATAATTTAATAACATTTTTGGTATTCGTTCCTCAATTGGTGATATTTTAGAGTTTCCTATTTGAATTTGTTATTGTTGCATGTTTATTATTACACTGATTCATATCTAAAAGTATGTATACAATAATCATAGTAAAAACCTATTATGACATAAAATCTAAAGCATAATATAAATACAAGTGTTTAAACTGACATGGATATGAGTATTTCTTTGTACCTAATAGCTATGTCTTGAGATTACATATGAGGTTTTCTGAATTTAAATAGCAACTGCAAACTTTATTAGCAATTTTAATGCAATTAATTACTTAAAGAAAAGGACTCTCTTTCCTATTGGAGTCACTGGTTCCGTCTTAGGCAATAATATTTTATTTCTTTTCTCTAAGGTATAGATTCTGCAGTAACTATTATGCTTTCAGATGAGTGAAAGAACCCATACTTAGACTTTAAAACCAAGGAGACAGTGGTTCTTATTTCATTAAACTGCCAGAACTGAATTCTAGTCGAATTCATATCTGCGATACACCTAACTCAGTCTGGAGTTAACAATTAATGAAGGCAAAATAACACTGATAATATTATAATATGTCTTTTTTATGGTAGAACAAATCTGTAATTATAGTAGCAAGTCATAATTAATTACTAAGTTTGCATATCAATTAAAAACTGCAGAAACTGTCTCGCTTAACATTTTATTTTATATTTAAATCAATTATTTGCTCCTCTTGCTAATTTATAATAAATAAATACCAAGGAGACAGTGGTTCTTATTTCATTAAACTGCCAGAACTGAATTCTAGTCGAATTCATATCTGCGATACACCAAACTCAGTCTGGGGTTAACAAGTAATGAAGGTAAAATAACACTGATATTATAATAATATACCAATTATAACAATTCCGACTCACCTTTAAATAAATTATAATATGTGTTTTTCATTGTAGAACAAATCTGTAATTATAGCAGCAAGCCATCATTAATGACTAAATATGTGCTATTGAGTAAAAACTGCAGCAACTGACTTGCTTAACATTTTATTTCTATGTTTAAATCAATTATTTGCTCCTCTTGCTAATTTATAATAAATAAAGGTTTTCATTGAGTACCATTGATATATTATACAGAAACACAGGCGTTCCAGAGTACATCTTTACTGCTCACATGGGGTTTTTAACTCACCAGCTGGACATGCCACAGCTGGTTGCAACCATATTCGGGCTTTGCTTCTTAAAACTGCATATAAATGCTTGATCTTATAGCAAATGCTGGAATTGTTGCCCTTTCTCAGATAAACAGATATTGTACCATGTAAAAACATTCAGATTGACATGATTAAATTTGGTTACTGTAATGTTTCTGATTTCATTTTGCATATTTACAAATTTCTTCTTTATGTTTTTGTCGTTCAGCTGGCCAACAAATAAAACTCACAGACTATCAGCTCTGGAGGTGAGAGGGCCAAACGCCTGCACTTATTATATCTTCAAACACAGGCAGGCGAAGAGGGATGCCAGTCTTCGACAAGACAACAAATCCCAACTGACTATTAAATATATTTTTTTTAAAAGTCGGATACACAACTTCATAAAGAGATTCTTATACCTGCAGTGTAAAGGAGGTCTCTTTGACAACAAAGATTTACTCTGCCTACTGTGTAAAACAAAGTCTGATATGTTGCATTCACACAACTTTCTGTTCTTATTGCGCTACAAACTATTCTTGCAAAAACTTAATCTTCTGTCTATATCTTGTTAATTAAGTAAAACTTTCATTGCACACTGAGACATTTGTTGTATGTATAAGATGGATAGATTAGGCTAAAACAATAGTCAAATTTTTAAAAAATGGGTCACACTAAGTGATGACTTTGAAATTCCACTCTCTTTGCATGACCACAAGAAAAAAGCAATAGCAACTTTCTACTTGAGAAAAATTTGAAAATTCAAACCAATAACAAAGAGATATCTCAGAAACTGTTAATGAAACAAAAAATATTATACATAAATTATTTGCTTTAACAAGATCTACATTTTTTGTATACTAAGATTTTGTGTATTTATGTATTTACCAATTATATAAAAGTCATTCAGAATGAAGAGGATTTCACAGCCTACTCATAAACCTGAAAAAATATATATTGAATATACGATACAGATTTAACTTGCCAAGAAAACATCTCCATACTGTAGTGACCCTGTGTGGAGTTTGATTCACGCCTGGGAAGTTGCATCAGGTATGTTAAGTTTCAAAAAATGTTGTAATGGGGGAAGTGTTAGAAATACGGGTGACACGATTGCTGATCTGTCACTCTGAAATGTATTTATTGGCCACATAAGTGGGTGAACTTCTCAATTCTCTTCATAACCAGCTGCGACATGAAGGCTATGTCCGTCTCAGGTTCTGTACCCCACCTAATTAGTAACTCTTTAAATTTAGTGCAGCAAGTCCTGCCAGATTTATTCAGGTGAGCCATGAGCATGTAGAGTTAAGTTCTTGCATGACAGATCCCCTTTTGGAGAGGCTACAACCCTCCTTCAATTTATCAAAGAATATAGCAAATAGTTTGTATAGAATCCCTGGTAATTATTTCACACCACTCCTTCGAGCATCCTCGTCGTGCCTCTTATCCCCGTACCAACCTCCTCTACCCCGTAGCACTACTTGCCCCTCTGTTGTCAGGAACCCCTGGGGCTAGCTGCCCCAAGGGTCGTTACAATATGGTATTTTAATAAAATCATTAGTCATTTTTGAGAAAAAAGACAGGCAGACACATATACACCCACTTTTTCTATAAATGGGTTTTTTATTAAAGGATCTCAAAACGTGTATTCGCAGTGAAATCTCGGTATCAACTTTTTGGGTGGAATGTAATAGGTACTTCCTCTACTTAGTATAGGCAAGTGGTAGAGAAAGTAAAACATACTTAAAATGTTCTCATATTTTATGCAACGTGTTCAAAAATAACATACTAATACATTTTAGAATGACTTTTCAACAGTAATAAAAACATTTAAATCCCAGTCATGTAAAAATTAATAGTTATACTTGCAATATTTTGTTTTCAACACTCCCCATATTATGGTCTATACAAGAACATAGAAAGGGACATAAAATAGTGAAAGAAATAAACAATGGAAGTAAGTCAAATATTTGGGAGAAAATTTACATAAAGAAACATGAGAAACTACTCCTGAATTTTGACATCCTAGAAGATATTCCAAACATTAAGTTTCTAGAACAATCACCAGAGATGGATATGGCAGAGAATACATCACTAGCTGGCGATGTAGGCAACAGCCTACAAACAGATAAGTTATAGGTAACGGGGCAAGTGAAGTATTGTTAAAATTCAATTCTAATATTGAGGACAGAAATTGCATTTTTGTCCTGTTAATTATAACCAAAAATTTTCTAACACTAAGCGTTTGTTTGATTTAAAGTCCTTGTTAAAATATAAAATTAAATAAATACATCTCAGTTCTTAAAATCAATTTTGCAGGTCTTGATAAACCAAAAGCCACAATAGCCAACAAATTTAAAACTTACAATGATAAATCATGAAACTTATGCATATTATTTATGTGCTACAAGTAATTTAAAACAATACTGCCTCTGGAAAAGAACAATTTTCTTAATTTGCCACTATATAATTTCTCTATACTGAAGAAGCACCTTAACAATCACAAGCTTCTTTTCTGGTCATAGCATTATACCTATCTATATAAGATTAAGTGGAAATGCTTCTGCTTAGAATTAGATTATATTTGAGGCCTTTCTCCAGGGTGTCTACTGCCTTGAAGGTCTAAAATTCCATATATTTCCAGTATAAGTAGCAACATAATTCCAGTACTGCATTGAGTCATATTGCAGTAAAAATGCAGCAATATTCAAATGCTTGTTGTGGCTAACTAAATATCTTTACTGGTTTCATTTGTTTCCACAGCCATAATATGAAGTTGTGTTTATTACTAGCTGCCACAGCCAATGTTGCACAGGTGGCTTTTTAAATCTCTAATGACGATTTAATTAAATTTACTCTCTGTACTCTTTATGAAATTATTGTACAATGATCTAAAAGATTTTTTTATGCTGAATTCTCCCCTTTACACCTTAGAACTGTAATTTCATAAAATTACCATCCCATGCTATTCATAGTAATGGACCATAAATTATATTCACAGAAATGGGAATCAAATATCAGTATATTTTGCATTTCTAATCTTAGCCTTCCCCCTCCATTTCCTCCCCTGCAACAATGTTCAAAATTCTGGAAATATATAGACTTAAAAAATCTTAGGAGTGAAAGATTATCCAAATGTTTGAGGCATTTTTACATAAGATAAACAATTATTAAAATAAAAATCATGCAAAACAATAACATTCAAAAACTACTTATTTGATTAATAAGATTTTCCATGAACCAATCACGTGAAAATTCAATCTGAAATAAACCAATGTTATATATATTTTTTCATCCAATTTTTTCCCAGTATGTAATCATTAATTCCAGTATAATTTCAATATATCCAGTATCAGCAAACACTCTGTTCTTGTGTTTACATTGTTTTAGGGGCTTAGTTCTTCATATGAGGTTCCTAGGCAATCCTATAGCTCCTTTCACAATAATACGAGGGCTGATCAATAAAGACTGAGACTGATTTTTTTCCTGAAGCGTTCTTGATAGTTTCCTGTCTCTACTATAAATATTTGAAAAGAACAGGGTTTCATGTATAATGTCCATAGGCGGCAGCACTCTCATATTGGTAGGTTGGTAGTAAAGCTGTATATTGTTGACCCTACTTGAATTTCGCATATCACAAAATGGAGGTGACACGAGAGGAGCAATACAGCGCAATAAAATCCTGCTTTCGTTTAAATCATACAGCCTCTGAAACTTTCGAAAATCTGAAGCAAGCATACAGTGAAGATGCATACATCGTGCAACAGTGTTTAGGTGGTTCAAGGACTTCAAAGAAGGGCGAGTCTCCTGGGCTACACATGGTGGGCCTGGTGTTTCGGCTTCCATTATGACTGAAGTCAACATCAACACAGCTGCTGTGATTGTTGTCCCTCCTTTCGCTACTATTACAGCAGCAGATTGCACGTCAGTATTGGCTACACTGAGGAAGCACATTGCAAGGAAATGTCCAGAATTTCATCGGAATGGGTGGTGACTTCATCACAACAACGCGCGGCCTCACGTCGCCAATCAAATCCAGGCATTTTTGGCTAAATTCAACATTACCTGTGTACGCATCTGCCTTATAGCCCAGATCTTGTCACCTGTGATTTCTTTTCATTCCCATCACTAAAGGCAAAGCTCCAGGGCATTCAATTTGAGAGCACTGAAGCACTGCTGAAGAAAAGTGAGGCGATTCTCAAAGACCTGACAAAGAATTGCCTGCACCATGTGTTCGAGGACTGGCAGAGACGCTTTAAAAAGTGCATTCAAGTAGGAGGGGACTACTTTGAAAAATAGTGGGACAACATTGAAATGGAGTAATAAATATCTGTGAAAAAAAATCAGTCTCAGTCTTTATTGATCAGCCCTCGTACAATGTGGTCAAAATTAAAAGTTCTTTTAAAAATACATATTCTCCTGCAAATAAATAACATGAAGATAAACTTACAAGTCACTGTAAAGCTACATCCATTTGGAATTCATAGAAACTTGGGAAAAACATTTCTGAAAAAGTACAGACAAACTACCAGATTTGAAGAAATATTCAAATAACTGGCAATAAATTTATCTATGTATATCATATGCTAACCTTAAAATTCATGGCTCACCAGAAAAAGGCAACAATATTATATATTGTGTATACGGTGAAGACAATGTGTGCATCTTATTCCAATAAGGAGCTTGAAATATCACTTTCTCCAAGGCAAGCCTAGCACTGACAAATATGTTTGGTTTGCAATTTTAGGATCTGTCGGATTACCTGAACAATGCACCTCATGGAGTTATCTACTTCAGCATAGGTTCAATTCAACACAGTACTGATATGCCAAAAGAGAAAAGGGAAGCCCTTCTTCAAACCTTTGCAAGTCTCAAACAGAAGGTTCTCTAGAAATGGGAAGAAGAAACACTTCCTGGTCAGCGTGATAATGTTGAAGTAAGAAAATGGCTACCTCAGTCAGACATTCTTGGCGAGTAAGATTGATTTCTATATATAACTTGATCAGTTGAGCACAATTTCTACAAAACTGTACATCTTAAAAACCTAAATTTCCATAATAGTCATTTTATTGTTGTTTTTTTCTACTTTAACTAGCACTTACTATAAAATGTATTGCATTACACCCAAAAATATGATATAAGATTTAACCAGAAATACAATTATTAGGCATCCTGAATTAAAAAAATCTGATCTTACATTTACTTGACTTTCTCTATCCTTTATTGTTTGTTAGTCGGTATAAAATTATTCTTCCAAAAGTTTCTTTTTCCTTCTACTTCATTTTAACCAAGATAAACCTTTGCATAAATGGTTGCATTGTACATGTGAGATTGTAGGGGCCCAAATAGAAGTTAATTATGAAAAGGTTAAGTTCATTGCTGTTTATAGATCACCAAATGCCAGCGTAACTCAATTTATTGAATGCATGTATACAGTGTTAAGGTATTGTCTAAAACACAGTAGCAAAATAATAATAATGGGTGACTTTAACATACATGCAGACTATGTGAACTGGGACTTCAAAATTCTACAGAATATGCTTCACTCATTTAATATAAACAATATAAAACTAGATGCAACTAGGGAAACTATAAATTCTATTTTAGTTATTGACTATATAATCACTAATCTACGCGAGGCTCAGTATGTTTACTGGTAACATGACTAATTACCTATTAGATTCTCCTGCTCAATATTTAGACATAATTAATTGCACATCAGCAAAATCAGATCGCATTGAAAAAAGAACCTGTAGGGAATTTACGGAAACAAATATTCTAAAATTACAAAAGTCTGTCTAATGAAAAATGGGAGATATTGTATAGCATCGAAAATATAAATGATAAATGGAATAAGTTCTACAATATTCTAAACCATTGAGTTATGCTGCCCTATGGTAAATAAAACTTGGAAACGTTGATATTGTAATGAAAAGAAGCTAGAAACAGTGATGTGTATTGAATTTATTTAAAGGTGAGTCGGAATTGTTACACTAACATCACTTAAGTTTACTCACTTAACATGTTTCGGGAAACAGTTGTTCCCATCCTCAGAAGTTAATTTGACTGGCCCTGTTGTTGGTGTTTCCGTTTTTTGGACTGGATCCTGTGGTGGCATCTTGTGGTGGAGAAATGTACTTCCAGAGAGGATTTGGTGGCGGCAAATCAAAATTCATTAGATGTGTGTTGTGTTTTAGAATGGCGATCTTCTCCCATGCATCTAATTCAGCTGCAAATTTGGCTGGTTTGACTAATGTAATATTGGGTTTGATGTTGTGATTAGTGATCCAAAAATGGTGTGAAACTGCAGATTTGTCCATTTGTTTGTATTTAATACATCTCATGTGCTCCTTTAGCCTAGTTTCTAGGTTTCTTTTTGTCTTACCTATGTATACTTTATTGCAATCTGAACAATTGATTTTATAGATACCAGCTTTTTTGTCTTGTGGAATGGGGTCTTTTAACTTGTTACAAAGTAATTTCTCTATGTTAAATTTGTTCTGTGGAGCTAGGCTGATGTTATGTTTCATGAAAATCTTCTTAAATTTATGAAATGTTCCTGGGTGGTATGTGAATTTCTTGAACTTTAGCTCTTTATCTTGCTGGCTGAGATTTGCTAACATTTCAGGTCATAAAACTAAAAATACTCTTGTAAACTCTCTTTGTTTACATGATACTACGTCAAATGAGATGCTAGGTTTAATTAATGGGTTTAAGAACAAAAATTCCACTGGATGGAATGGCATTAGTTCCAAGTTGTTGAAAAAATGTAAACTTTCTGTAATCATCCCCTTGGTCTATCTGATAAATGAATCGCTAAGGCAAGGTATATTTCCAGACTGCTTAAAACTTAGCATTGTTACTCCTATATACAAAAAAAGGCAACAAAAGAATTACGCAAAACTATAGACCAATCTCTCTCACTCCTGTAATTGCAAAATTGTTTGAAAAAATACTAATGAAAAGAATCATCGCTTTTTTAGAAAAAACATAATGTTCTCAGTGACTTTCAACATGATTTTTGAGCTAAAAGATCAACAATCTCTGCACTGGTATATTTTGTACACAATATCTGAAGCAATTTGGATAACAAAAAGAAAGTTGCTAATATATTTCTAGACCTATCTAAGGCGTTCAATTGTGTCCAACTGATATATTGCTATTAATATTAGAAAAGTATGGAATTAGGGGGTTGCTAACAGATTAAACTCATCATATCTTAAAGGGCGAATGCAATACACAGAAATAAGTTTCAAACAAGGAATTAACACAGCAAAAGTTAAATCTGCCGTGGAAATCCTCAAACATGGTGTACCACAGGGCTCAGTGCTTGGCCCTTTACTTTTTATACTTTACATAAATGACATACAGTGCAAATAATGATTGTGACCTTCAGTCACTAGCTACCAAAGAATCACTTAGAATAGATAACTTTCTCAAAACCTTAAGCCTCATGAACAACTCTGAAAAGACTAATATAATTATATTTGAACTAAAAAAAAAGAAAACAGATGCTATGCTTCATATTAACCTTGCAGGCACAGTGATACAGGAAACCCCCTCACACAAATTCTTAGGCATACAGGTTGATAAATACATATCATGGACTAATCACATTGACAACCTATGTAAAAAAAAATAGTAAAGGCCTGTACCTGTTGAGAGAGTTTGCAAAAATATGTAACATAAAGCTTCTAAAAACTATATATTATGGCTTAATTTATTTGCACATTCAATATAGCATAGAAGTATGGAGTGACTGTAGTAATACCCTCATCCAGAGGGTTCTAGTACTTCAAAAGAAATGTATCAGAACAATGTTCAAAATGGGAAAATGTGAGTCCTGTAAGGAAGTCTTCAAAAGAGAAAAACTATTTACTGTAGTGTCTTAGTACATATATAAAGTAATCTGCCTGACTGAATTCACAAGCCTAAAACAAATAGTGAAATACATGGTCACGACACAAGATGTAAATTGGACTTGCACCAAAATAGTTATAATTTAAAATCAATAAACAAAGATCCCTTTATATTTGGTTTATATATGCACAACCAACTACCAACTGAAGTAAAATGTGAAAGCAACAGCTTTAGATTCAAACAGAGTGTAAAAAAATATCTTTTAAACAATCCTGTATATAATATTAATGATTTTCTTCTTTGTACTTAACAATGCTTGAAAGAACCTATATACAATATTCATACTTTCATCAAAGTGTAAACAACCACATATATTTTCTAAACTGTAATTTAAGCTTTTATCTTTGTACTGACAATGCTCGAAACTTGTAATTGAGCCTATGGGCAATATACTTATAAACTTAAACATTTTGTTATACAGTCCAGTCATTTTAGGGTGAGGGCATGGATTGGGCATATGTGTGTTCTGCACACTGTCAATTACACTGGGATTTCTTCATTCCATGACTCCCACATTACTTACAAGTAATAATGACACGAGGTATAATGAGTACTAACCTTGTTATAAGTGGTGTTGGAAGTGTGTCCAACTGTATGAAGACATTCCTAGCATCTTTGGATGAAATTTTTGTTCACATGCATAAGTTCTACTTGCTTAATGCTCATAATTTCTGTTTTTATATTGACCTTAGGTTAGTCTATGGTATAGGGATTGTTCATATAAACGCTATTCTTTAGGGTTCCCCACAAATAAATGCACTGGTTTCATTAATTTTTTCCTCTGTTAAAACATTTCATTTTCGCTTCTTAGGTTTAGCGTTTAGTGATCCTGTTGCCCTAAACATTTTTTTTTTGTGAATGAATGTATTGTTTATTGTGCTAAGAGTTTTACAATTTGATTGTCTACTGCACTTTGACCCTGGTCACTCATTCAGTAGACAATCACTACGGTTTATTTACATTTTTCAATTTCCCGTCAACGCATTCTGTAGACAATCACTACAGATTATTTACATTTTACAATTTCTTGTCAATAAATTATCTTGTTTTTTCAGTTTTTTCATGTCCCATTTCCACTTGTTTTTCACTTTTCACTTATTGATTACTTAACCATCACACATTCACTATAGTTTTCCATTCAAAGTATGATACACTACCTCTTACGTTTCTCTATACACTGTCCAAAGCCATTTATTTTTTACCTTACACAAAAGCTATCCAATGCTTCTAGCGTCCTTGCACATCATTTCGATCATAAGCGTATTTCTATCCCCCTTCAACCACTTCTTATTAAAAAAATTCTTTTCTCCAATTTTCTGTTTCTTGGCACTTAAATACTATGTGTTCAATGTCTTCATTACCACCACATATCGGACATTGATTCTGAGGAATACCCTGTCTTAACCCTCTTAGCCTCCATGCTCCGGTTCTTACCCATTCAATAGATTCTCTCTCTTCTTTATTTACTATGTCTATTTATTTTTCCCTACACCATGCATTTTTCATTGGCCTATAACAAACTAATGAGCTCTTTTTGGCAATCTCACTAAACATGATTTGTATTTCTATATCTTTCAGTCTTTTCCTTGCTTTTTCCAAAACTTTTTCACGTTATTTTCTCTCCTTCTCCACATGTCTCCTAACCCATTTTTCTCCATAATGTTCCGTAAATTACGTACCCACCCATCATTCATTAAACTATTCTCTTGGTATTCTATACATTGTCTTAACACATTACTTTTTCCTAGATTTAAAGTTCTGAACCAAAATTTCAAAGCTCTTTCCATTATCTTCTGTTTAGTTGCCACCCTGCCCATTTGTAATTGTGCTACCTGTCTTACAATTGCCTTCAGCAACCATAGAATTTCTCTACAAATCATCCTGTGCACCTCATCTATACTTTCCCATCCTCTATCTAATCCCCATATTTCTATACCATACATCATATTTGCCTCCACAACCATCTCATAAACTTTTTCCAGCCATTTAACATTTATATTAGGTACTCTATATTTGCAGCTTCTAATTGCTGCCATCGCCCCTTTACCTTTTGCCAATGCAAACTTCTTTTGTTTCTCCCATTTATTATCTCCATCTATTTTTACTCCTAAATAAACACAGTCACGCACCACCCTGTAATCTTTATTCTCTCCCATCCACTTTTCATATTTGCTTAATTTTCCCCCCTTTTTGAATACCACAATCTGTTTTTACTCTTGATTCACTTTTAACCTCCATTCTTTACAATATACATCAAATCTCTCCTCATACTGTTCCTTAATGTGAAGCAAACTTGGTCCATTCTGACTTCCTACATTACATGACCAGAAATAATTGTCTGTGATAAACAACTTCTCTTATATTAATTTTTTAGAAGCTTTGTAACAGTGAGGCAAAATTCTGTATTTGAGCATTAGGAGTCAAACTTGGGACACATTTGCTTCACTTACTCTGCAATTGTAAGCTCTGCAGCATAACCGAAGCAAACATGTCCCAAATTCAACTCCTAATGCCTAAATTACTGAACTTCTCTTTTGTTGTGAGAAACATAATAATCAACACAAAATCAAACTCACAATGTGTCAAACTACTACATACAATAAATAAATCCTTCATTGCTATGAAAACTTGGACAGCAGGTGATCAATAATTTCAGTATTTTGTTTTTTTGCTGCATAATGTACAGCTATCATGATTCAAAGTGTTGCCAGGCTTGCAGCCATATCATCAATTGTTGAAACATCAGAATTTTAAAAATACTGTCCTCACCTTCAGGATAAATTGATTGAGGCCCTTCTCATTTCCAGGATAAAATAAACTAACTGTGCAACTCAGCTTTGCCTGGGCATCGGCTACAAAAGTACCTATAATATCTGATGATGTTGCAGATGATGCAGTAATTTGTATCATAAATTATTTAAATGTAAAGAATGATTATAGTATGAATATGCATTTTTATGTGACATTGATTTGAGATATTTGTTGATTGTAATTATTGTTGAGAAGTAAGTTTATACGGCCTTACTGAAACTGACAATAATAGCGTGCAATAATGCAGCGAGGGGGTGAGCTGTTTATCATTATTAGAGACGAGGAAGTTACGTATTGTTGGCGCGTTTTCCTTTAGAATTTGCTGGAACATTATACCTAGAGCATATGTATTCATAATTTTCATTGGATATAAAAATAGACGCTAATGTTGGCGCGTTTTATTAGCCAATTGCAGCTCAGTTATAATCTTTAGGCATATCGGGGTGTAGGAGTATAAAAAGGGCTAGGTAAGAGATAGAGCCCATCAGTTCATCGAAAATATTTGTACATTACACGTCACCTTCAGTCCAGCAGAGTTATGAAAAATCTCAAGTGTTGTAAAGTTAATTACACAGAAAGTTGAAGTACTCGAATTAAGAATGATCAGTAATGAAGTTATTATAACAGTTTCAGTTTGGCGAGTGTCAAGATCAATGTGTAAATGTGATAGTGAATGTGTTCGACAATAAAAGTGTAAAACAAATTCCTTCATCAGTGTTATCTTTGGATAAAAGACTCCTTTCCGTTTACACAACCTGTATAAAGAGATGTGCTCGACCAAAAAGATCATAGCTAGCCGGAGGACAGTAAACCAAAATTAAATAAAATAACAGTAGCATTCTTTCAAACAAACACTAATACTACCGCAAATTGCTAACACCAGATGGAGCTAACAAACCTAACAAAGAATCACGTCACAAAATGGCTTCACCACGTGGAATAAACACAAATACAAACAATAACATTAATAATACCGCCGCACAGAACATGGGAGAATGCAGGATTCTAACAAGTTTGTGCCTAATGGACACAGATGCAACAAGGGGTTTTCTAATAAGTTCAAGCATGAGATGGATGACACCGACAGTTACAGTGTTTCACTAACTTTGGCAGCCAAAACAATCACATCTCAGTCCCCTAATCATCCGGTCTCCCAGTTGTATCAAATAAGGAGTATTAACTTTCTCAATTATTCAATTTTCCCGGGAACAAGCACAATGAATCTTGAAATGTTAGTGTTTCAGAGTTGGCACCCTGGCTGGAAGCCCAAGAACCTTTTGAATAATCAGTTTGTCAGTAAAGATAAGTTTATATTTTAAAAACTATCAAGATTGTGCAGAAAACTAAGTATCTGTTTATAATGCTTGCTGATGAACAACTATCAGTCCTAAACAAATTTTGATATTAGGTTAACTTGTAATAATATTGTTAAAGGTACCGAAATAATGTCCAAAGACGATCCAGAATTTTCAAGCACCAGCCCATGACTCCAATGGAAACAGCAGTGTTCTGGACAGAGTACGTTCTGTGACACAAGAAAGCACGCCACATGCATTCTACAGCTCTAGATCTCTATTGGTTCCAGTATCATCTGCTAGATGTGATTACATTCCTTGCAGCAATAGGAATAGCTGTTGTTTTAGTTATCTTCCTCATCACACGTGCTGCTCCAGCTGTATCTGGAAAGAAGAGAAGAAATTGATGGAACTCATAATTGCTATTCAATCTAGCTATAAAATGTTTTATCAAATAATTTTATTTAAATCTTAAGACTGGATAAAAAGTGTGTGAAATCAAAAAGTGTAAAATGAAGTAGGAAAACAACATATTTTTCATGAAAATGCTAATTTATGTGACAGTATTAATGTTTGTATGTGTGTTATAATGCTAAGTACATTCTGCAGTCTTTTGACAATAATTCAATCGACAGCGGTTATGGCTAATGCGATGGACTGTTATGGTGCAAACTGAAATGAACTGATAAGTCATGGCTTAGGGGAAGAATATAATAATTATATTCTGACGCTATTCAGTGATGACCATGTTTGAAGAGTAGTAATATCACATGACTAATTCAGATTTTCACATCAGTAATTGACAGCAGTAAATTTACATTAACTGCAAGTTAGATGTAATGAGCTTTACATTACACATTTCTAGAAATGAAATATACTGGGTAAGTCATCTATAATTTACACTGCAAGTACCTCTGAAACAAAACTTGAATTGGAAAACGATTTTCACAGGCGTAAATGCAAGAGAGGGGCTCTTTAAAGTAGATTATATATGTCATTAAAAATGTAAGCAAATATAATTTTCAACAAACTTATTATTACTTTCTGTACTACGTATAGTAAGTAGGGGATGTTTTGTATTCCACCCAAAAATTCGATACCAAGATTTCACCGGAAATATATGTTTTGCGACCCCCTGAATCCAAAAAAAGCAATTTTAGGAAACATGTCCGTGTGTATGTCTGTGTGTCTGTGAACAGCATAACTCAGAAATGAAGTCGAATAAACACCAAACTTGGTATTTAGGTTCACCATCTTCCAGAGATGCAACACGAAGGTTTTCAAGAAAATCCCCTGCCCCAGATTACCCTTTACATGGAACATTTTTCAAAAATTTTAATTTTCTCAAAAATGGCTTTAACGTTTTTGAATACATATCATATGTTTAAGATATTTTTATGACAAATGAAATGTATATCTTGAATTTTCTGGGAATGTCTCCAAAAGTATTCTTCATTGTGAACCACTTTTGCATAACTGGTAAACCATAAGAGTTAGGCAAAATTTTACTACACAAAAAAATGTAGAGCGTGTTAAAATACACAATTTATGTCATATACATTTTTTTTCTTGAGTGAAGCATTTTCGAGATATTGCTTGTTATTTCCCTTACATTTTCCAATACTTATACTTTTTCCCAAATTCGTTATTCATTTTTTTCTTGTCCTGGTAAAGCAAAGAGAATGGAATACTCCACATAGCAACCAGCTCTTAAAATATTTGACTATCGCTTAAAACCTACCATATTCCCCTTGCACCTACAAGAAAATTAGCAATAAGATTAACATCTCGATTAACATGAAGCATATGGAGAATAAGCGTTTGTAAAAATAGTTTGTACAAGAGTAGAGAAGTTCATGTGAGTGTAACACATCAGATTTTTTTTTATCCTGGTAATGCAAAGAGAATGGAATACTCCACATAGCAACCAGCTCTTAAAAGATTTGACTATCGCTTAAAGCCTACCAATTCCCCTTGCATCTACAAGAAAATTAGCAATAAGATTAATATCTCAATATCTCGATTAACATGAAGCATATGGAGAATAAGCGCTTGTAAAAATAGTTTGTACAAGAGTAGAGAAGGTCATGTAAGTGTAACACATCAGATTTTTTAAAACGGAAACCCAATATATTTTTTATGCAATTGATAACGCAGAAGATAACTTTAGAATGGTATTTGTTGCATGGCAATAGGTCAGTTACATCCCAAGAAATTATAACAGAGGTTGACACTTGAGATACAACGAAACACACACAGTTGTACATCCTGAGGTTAAACCACATCATTGAGTCTCAAGTGCAAACTTCAGTTGCAGTCAACTGCAAAGTGACAGACATACTACAATGTGACAGGAGCTGTTTGTAATGTTATTTTTTGTGTTAGCATTTTGCTGGAAATAATAAAGGTTTTCCAGTCACAGAAAAAGAAAATAAATGAAAGTTTACCTCTTACACTGTATTTCAAACTTTAATATACTTAACAATTTCTTGGGATGCAATAAAACACTATTCTTAATGTTTTTTCCAATTGATTAAAAAATAATGTGTTTTTTATTTTAAAAAATCACAAGTTTATGTTGCAAATCATATTTGCTTATGTTTTTGGATGGCTTATATCATCTATGTATTGAACTCCTCACCTGCCTTCATGTTTCATTTCATTTCATTTCATTTATTATTAGTCGTTGAAAATTACATAGAATTCATGACATCGTCAATATATACATTAAAAAAAAATGAATGAATATTTTACAAATAAAAACTTATTTTTACAATTAAAATACATGCAACAAATCATTTCAGATACTCATTTAAGGAATAAAAACAACCTTGTACACAATATTTTCTCAATTCTGTTTTGAATTGTTTTATATTTGTTATGTTTTTAATATAAATAGGTAGTTTATTGTAAAATGTACATGCGGCCACAGTGGGTTTAGTTTTAAAAAGCTAGATTCTATGTGATCTTGCATGAAAATCTGTGTTACCTCTTGTAGCATGGTTATGCATTTGATTGTTAACTATTTCCAGTCTTACATTATGTTTTAGATACATTATAACTTCAAATATATATAATGAGTATAGCATTAAAATATTTAATTTTTTAAAATAATCCCTACAGGATTATTGTGGCTTTAAACCCATAATTATCCTGATTGATCTTTTTTGTAATATAAATAGTCTTTTAAGTTACTTGTCAGCACATAGTCCCCAATCGGTGATTCCATAAGAGAGATGTGGATATATTAATCCATAATAAATGTTCATCAATATTCTTAGATCTGCAACTTTTGCCATTCTTTTTAGTAGAAAAATGCTTGTACTTACTTTATTACAGATTTTATCAGTGTGCTTATCCCAAGTGAGATGATTGTCAAGTATTATTCCTAGGAAGTTGGTGTATGTCACCTCATTAATCTCTTCATCCTTTATATAAACTTTTAGATGAATGTCCTTTCTGTTTTGGACTGACTTTACTTCCATATGAACTGTTTTCTTTGTATTAATATGCAAATTATGTAACACGAAAAAGTGTGTGATTTGTTTGATATTTTGATTATTGCATGTTACGAGGTTTTGAAGATTTACGCTTGTGTTTACCATTGATGTGTCATCAGCATATGAAATTATTTTACCATTTCTTATTATCGTTAGATCATTCATATAAATTATAAATAGGAGGGGACCAAGTATCGAGCCCTGCGGGACACCATATTTAACGCTGTGCATTTTTGAATAGTAAGTATTAATTTGCTGCCCACATTTATGTGTGATTTTTACTTGTTGTGTTCTATCACCTAAGTAAGAACTTATTAAATTGAGAGGTATGCCCCGTATTCCATACTGCTCTAGTTTGGTTAACAATATTTTCGTGATCAACACAATCAAAAGACTTACTTAAATCAAGAAATAGGCAACTATTTATGTCACCCTTATCTAAACTGTCGATTAGATATTCAATTATTTCAATTATTGCATCTTTAGTTGATCTCCCTTTCCTAAATCCATACTGAAAATTGTTTAATATCTTGTGTTTATCAAGAAAAGTTACGATTTAATTAGTAATTATTTTTTCCAAAACTTTAGAGATGAGACCAAAGTTATTGGACGGTAATTATCTGTTGAATGCTTGTCATCATTTTTATATAACGGTTTTACAATAGATTCCTTTAAACAGTTGGGATAAATTCCAGAAGTTATACAACCATTTATCAGTTCCACTAATGGTTTCAAAATACTGTGTGAAAACTGCTTTAGAAGAACTGTTGATATGCCATCTTTACCTGAAGACATTTTACTTTTAATTTTATTTATTACATTTAATAGTTCATATGCTGATATTTCTGGTGGGAATACTGAATTGCAAATATTTTTACCCACTTTTATTTTATCTAAAATTGTATGTCTTTTACCTATTAAATTATTTATGTTTTCAATAAAACTTTCATTAAATAAATTACTTATATCTAAGAGATCCCTTATTTTTTTGTTTCTCACATTTATTTCAATGTTCTCATGCAGTTTTGTGCTTTTACCACACTCCTTATTTATTATACCCCAAGCTGTTTTAGTGATATTGCTTGATTTACACATTAAAGTTTTTATACAATCTGATTTAGCCTGTTTTATTAAACTACGGTAATTTCTTTTATAAGTTATATAAGTTTCTTTATCTTTATTTAGATTTGTTAAACTGTATTTATCATAATAACATTTTAATTGGTCTTTAGCTAAAATTATATCTTTATTGATCCACTGCTTTCCTGTATATGTTTTAATTAATTTGTTTTTTTAAAGGGCATGCAATGTCTAAATAATAGTTAAATGTTGCATAAAAGTGTTCCCATTTTTTATTTACATCAGTTTCGTTATACACTTCAATCCACAGTTCCTTTTGCAACATAGTACAGAGAGTCATTATGTTAGAATCATTAAGATCTCGAACTTGTGTTTTTAAATTTTGTGAATTGTGGATTTTGAGCGAAACATTTATTTGTGGTGCAAAATGATCTGACAAATGACCTTTTATCACATTTACATTATATAGCTCTGAAGGTAAGTTTGTAAGAATGTTATCTATAATACTTGCAGTGGTATACGTGACTCTCGTTGGCTTATTTACTGTGATTTTAAGATTATGCATATTAGCGATGTCAACCAGTGACTTGTAATCGCTATTTGTTTCATCCCTATTTATATTTAAATCCCCCAATAACACTACATTTTCATTATCAAGTTGATCGAGTATCACGGTTAGAATTTGGAAGAATTCCTTTGGTTTGATACTTGGAGATCGATAACATGAAATAATTACAATCTTACTAGTTTGAATTTGAATTTCAATGCCTATAATTTCACATATTTTTTCAATACTTTTTGCTTTAATCCACTTTAATGGTTTGATTTTTGTTATTTTGTTTGAGAAAAGTATAAGTGTTCCACCACCCTTATATGTCTTTCTGCAATAACTAATTGCATTGTTGTAACCCTCAAAATTACACTGATTAATCTGGTCTTCCTTAAGACCATGCTCTGTGATGGCAAGGATATTTGGTTTATTATCATGTATAAATATAGAAAGCTCATCTATTTTGTTACCTATATACTGTATATTTTGGTGTATAATTCTTAAGGGAGTAATAGCTCCTTTATTGCTGGGGATAGACTCTGACCTATGCAACTTTGTGTTCATAGGATTGTTTGCATTGGATTTATTTCTGCGGCTAGACCTAATGCTATTATAATTATTGTTATGGGACCGTGCTTTTTGTTCATATAGGCTATGAGATTTGGTATCATGATCATCTATTTCACCTCCTACCTGTTGAAAGTAGTTTTTCAATTCCTATTTCTGTTTCAGAGATATAAGCAGTGGAAGTTTTAGGTGGCTCACCCTGAATACGCCAGATGTGAGAGATACAGAGATTTGGCACAGAGTTCCTAACTGACAGCCTGGAGTAAGAAGAGACTTACTTGCTGATGTCACAGAGCATGCAGTTGGCTGACATTTCATTCAATCACAGAAAAAAAAATTAAATTAACATACATTGTATGCGATGTATAAAAACAATGTATGTATTTGCTGTGCTTTATAAAAGTCTTTCTGCTCTGTATAAATGTAAGTAAAAAAATCTGACATGATACATTCACATTACTTTCTCTACCCTCTATCATTTATTGGTGAGTATATAAATTATTCTTACTAAAGCCTATCTTTATATCTATTATGTTTTAATACATATAAATCTTTGCAGAAATAGCTATATTACATGTTTCATTACAGATACAAAGAGAACAGTGATATTCAAATGTTTAAGAACTGGACGCTATATGTTGGCCTTAAAATTCCATACTGTTTCTATGCAATCATGAGAAACAACCAAAAATCGATGGAACTTAAAAAGAATGACAGGTATTAAACAATTAGAACCTTTAACAAGGGATATCTCAGAAACAGCTTATGCCACAAAATACTTATTTAAGTAAATTGTGTGTTTTAAAGAGATCCACACTTTATGTATGTTAGGTTTTCATCTCTCGTTTAATGTTTACAAGTTATACAAAATTCATTCTGAATGAAGAGGACTTCCTAGACTATTCCCAGAAAATTCAAGATATGCATTTTATTTGCCATATAAATATCTTTCATATATGGCATTTTAACCAAAATCGTTAGTCATTTTTTGGAAAATCAAAGTTCTGAAAAATGTGCCATATAAAGGGTAGTAGGGGTGGGGGAATTTTCTTGAAAGTCTTCCTGTTGCATCCTTGGAAAACACTAACCTCAAATACCAAATTTGGTATTTATCTGACCTTTTGTTTTTGAGTTACACTGTTCTCTCTCTCCCTCTCACACACATACATACATGTACGCACATGCACGTGCACACAAAACTTTTTCTAAAGTGACTTTGTTTTTATTCAAGGCACCTCAAAGCATGTATTTCCGGTGAAAACTTGGTATCAAATTTTTGGGTGGAATGCAATACTTCCCCTACTTACTATATGCAGTAGAGAAAGTAGAAAGTATGCTAATAAATGCAAAATGGTGTAAATTTTATTGTTATTAATTATTGAATGAGTATTCATAATATTTTTTCTTCTTTCTTATTTACAGTACTTTCAATTGCATCCTAGTACATGCCACTCCAAAACCATTATTAAATTGTGCATATATTAAGTTCACTTTACAAACAAATTGTTAAATAACAGTCTCTTAGACCTTTGCACAGTTATTTATGTCCCAACTATGGTAACCGCATATTTGGAGTTAAGTACAACTACTGTTTGACTTTGTTGTGTGCTGTAAGCCAGAGACCTTTTAATGGTCAATTCTCTGGTAACTTAATGGCCTGTACCATTATTAGTGAGTTATAATAGTTTATTTTCTTTGTAATCTTATTTTGCATAGGCTGGAATGATCTGTACTTCCTGTAGCTTCTGATACATTTAATTCACTAATTTAATTTATGAAAAACCAGTGGGGCTGCTGTATAAGAGCACAAGAGCATGCAAATATCCTAATTTTTGACACCTTCCAGATTTATTGGTTATTCCCTCTTTGAATGCTGTAAAACGTAACATAAATGCAGTAATTTAAAATCTATGTCATTTAAATCTACTACACTGCTCCTCTAAGCTCGATGAGGCATGGCAGCTCAGCCATTAGCGCATTTTGACTTCTGCATGTTTTAAGGAGCTTTTGCACATGCACAACTGGTATGATGTAATTATCTTATGGGGTCAAATACATTCAGATTGTGCACACATGAAGAAGTGCACTAGTGCATGAGGCTTTTCCTGACTGTTTCCATACTTTCACTATAATTTTACATCAATGCTACTAGGTGGTAGCACACTATGGCAAAAGTTAGTATCAGCGTAGCAGAAGTAGGTAACCTAAATGTGGAAACTTCTCCTGGTTTCTCCATTCCATCCATAATCTCAGTTACAAATTAATTTACACATCACCTCATTTTGTCCTAACTTGGTGTACTAAATTATGTACACAACAAAACACATCCACAAAAAAGAGCTTTCTTTCATAGACAATTTAGGCATTATTATTGTTGTTGTTATTGAAGTTACTGTTGTTGTTTGTTCTTAGGTGCAGCTGCAGTTGCATCAATTTGTACATAATCATAGCTACAGAGACAGCCAAAAAACTATGAAATGGCTGCACTGTGTTTTTCGTGTCCACGCCCTCAGCACTCGTTGCAGTCTGCCACTATCATAGAAAAGCACGGATGAAACCATAGAACATTTTTAAAACTACATTTAAAGGCTTTACTTACCAACTTTATGAAACGAGATGGTGAAACTGGCCATTGTCGTTGTCCATACATTTTTGGCACCTCTTTAGGAAACTATCTATCACTCGCTATAGTACATGTTGAGAATTACTGGCAATTTCCTTGCAGATATTTTGTTTTAATTCTTCCAGGGTGTGTGGGTTTGTCTTGTACACTTTGTTTTAAGTTACCCCAGTAGAAATCACTGGGGGTTAGTTTGGGGGGCCGAGGGTCCACAAATCTCTACTAATAATTCTGTCCTCAAACACACTTTCATAAAGTTGTTAAGTAAAGCCTTTAAAAGCAGTTTTAAAAATTTGTATGGTTTCATCCGCACCTTTCTGATAGTGGCAGATGGCAACGAGCACCGAGGACGGGGACAGGAAAAACACTATGCAGCCGGTTCGTAGTCTTTTGACTCTCTCTGTATTATGCAACTGATCTATTTCACATTTTCAGGTCTGTCTGACTAAAATTTTGGGAAGCATATTCTTCTACCTCTTGTTAATTAAGTTAAACTTTCATTATACATTTACACATTTCGTTGTGAGTATAAAAAGAATACAGTAGGATGAAGCTATAGTCAGAGTTTCAAAGTTTTATTTTATGTAATGCCTTTGAAACTCCATGCTCTTTGCAAGAACATGGGAAAAGACTAATAGAACATACCACTTGAAAAAAAGTATAAATATTTGAAAATTCAAACAAATAACAAAGAATATCTCGGAAATGGTTAATCCCACAAAAAATTTTATGGGACATAAACTGTGTCCTTTAACGAGATTCATACCTTTATGAGAGATATTTTATCTATTTCCTATAGTTGACCAGTTTTACAAAATAATTCAAAATATAGAGGGCTTCACAGCCTACTCAGAGAAAATTAAAGATATACATTATATTTGTCATGCAAATACCTTAAATTTATGGTATTTTAATCAAAATTGTTGAACTATTTCTTAAAAAATAAAAATAACAAAAATTCTTCTATGTAATTGGTAATTTGGGACAGGGAGATTTTCTTGAAAGTCTTTGTGTTGCATCTTGAAATATGCTGAACTTAAATACCAAGTTTGGTATTTAACTGACATTTCATTTTTGAATCACGGTGTTCCCAGAAAGACACACAAACAGGACCTTTTTTTTTTTCCAAAAATAAGTACTTCCTCTATGTACTATAGGTAATTAGTAAAAAAAGTTAAAAGTGCACATTGATTGCTCTTCTTCATTGTCCACTGTTGTCATCAGCTTTAATATTGCAAAAGATATACAACAAAGCTTGTGCTAAGACATTTAAATAAACATTTATCTGATGATTCTTCACTGTCAGAGTGTCTTTCAATCATAAGTCAGTTTTCATTTTTGAAACATAAAATAGCATGTTTACTTAATAGTAATGATTAACTGAAATGACTCCAATATAAACTAAGGCTTTGATGCTATAAATTGAGTGTAAACCATTTAGTGAGTTTAGGGTCATGGTCCATTTTATGTTTTATATAACAGGAGAGCCAAGAAACCGGCTGTGCAGCATTTGGAAACATGATAATGCACTGCTGCTATAAACAAGGTCATGCTGTTGACATGGTTTTGCTCTGCAGTGTGAAGTACAGTATTAGGTTGATGGTGATGTGTTGTAGTTCTGTTATTACTAGTTATTTATTATTTTGTCCTGTACTTAGTCACAAAGTATATTATGGCTTAGTATATGTTTTCTACTGCACAGCATGTATTTATTTATGATTCGTATGTGTCAACTCCGTCAGCTCGCCAAGTGAAAGTATGATTTGCAGAACAATTTCAAGGTGTAAAAGTTCCAGGCCATACAACAATCCATGAACTTTACAATAAATTTCAGGCCACAGGAAGTGTTCAGGCTAAGAAATCTAAAAGATGGCGAAAGATTTATAGGGCCAATTTTTTTCAAGTCAATAGTTGACACCGTACATACATGAATACAATTTTGCCTCCCCTTTTTCTTAGAGAATTAACAGACAGGGAGTGTGATATTGCCTTTTTTCAACAAGACTCAGCAATAGCTCATACAGCCAATATTTCGATGAGAACAATTGAAAGTGTGTTTGAGGACAGAATTATTAGTACAGATTTTGTGGCCCCCTCCATCCCCCGACCTAACCCTCTGTGATTTCTATCTCTGGGATAACTTAAAACATAAAGTGTACAAGACAAGGCCACACACCCTGGAAGAATTGAATCAAAATATCTGCCAGGAAATTACCAGTGTTTCTCAACATGAACTACAGCGAGTGATGGATAGTTTCCTAAAGAGGTGCCAAAAATGTATGGGCAACAACGGTGGCCAGTTTCAGCCTCTCCTTTCATAAAGTTGGTAAGTAAAGCCTTTAAAAGTAGTTTTAAAAATGCTGTATGGTTTCATCCGCGCCTTCCTATGATAGCGGCAGACTGCAACAAGCGCTGAAGACGTGGACAGGAAAAAACACTGTGCAGCGGGTTCGTAGCTTTTTGGCTCTCTCTGTATGTATATAATTTTCCAGGCAACACATCAGCTGATAAAATAGAATAGAACAGAATAGAATGTAGTCACAGCATAATATACATACGCATAAATGGCTTTGTCATTAATTTTACATACATACTATTTACAAGAATGTACATAATCTTTACAATATGAGTTTGAGAAAATAATTTTACCGTAAAATTTGTATTTTAATAACAGTTCTTTTTACTCCCTGTCAATGCCTTGAAAGAACTGTGTATTTTGTTGTAAAAAATTACTCCCTTGTAGATATGCTGTTAACTGTTTTAACTAGTCTATGATTTAAGATAAAGAGAGTTGAGGGTTGTTACACTACATCACTAAAATATTCTTACTTGAACACTTTTCGGGAGATGGCATGTAAGAATATTTTAGTAATGTAGTGTAACAACCCTCAACTCTCTTTATCTTAAATTATGACACATCACTGTTACTAGCTTCTAAATCTTCAAAATTAGTTTATGATGATGTGGATGAATTGATTTGGTAGCACGTGTATTACGAGTGTGACAGTCTTTATTTTTTTGAAAATAATGCAAATTATTATGAACAAAGGATACTGTTTCTAGAATATATATACATGGCAGCGGCAATATGTTAAGTTCATTGAAAATTGGTTTACTTGGTGTAGAGGGAAGTACTTGTTTGATTGTCCTTAGAATTCTTTTTTGTAGTTTAAATACCAATGCAGACTGATGTTAAAGTTACATTAAAATGACCAGATCCTGAAAACTTTAAAAAGTTTGCACTCATAAATGAACTACTTCATTAAGGAAGCGGCAACAACCACATTCATTCCAAATTGAGATAAGAACCTAGTTCTCATCTAAGCAATACTGATTCCTAATATTATGTTCAATTAAGTACAATACTGACAGATCAATGGTAGCTCATAACCCAAAATTCTGGTGGTATACCTTATTCACACTTTTAAGAACCACCATAGGCACAAAATGCAGTAAAACATTACATGTTTTCATGCTTGTAACTTAATATACATTTTCAAACCTCCAAGCAATTAATTGAAGCATTTCATTTTGCCATTCATTTAATATTTTCCATTGGCAACCAGGGGTTCCAAAAGAAGGGTGGGCCAGTGAACAGTGTGGGCAACCCTTTCCCCCAAAGTAACATTGATACATGTAAATTTGGACTACCTATTTAAGAATACATATACTGTCAGAAATTACAGTCATCAATATAATTGCTGAATTAATTGGTTAATGAGCAAATTAATCAATTTATACAGCCATGTGAAACGTTGCAGACTTACTAAAGCTATTCTACTTTCACCATATTGTGCCTATTGAACTTTTATGATCAACACAGTTTAAAATGTATAAGTCCAACAAATATCTTCCATAGTTCAAATAAACTGAGTTTCAGAGCACAAATAACCTTATTCATTTTTCATTATTAATTTTTATTTTAGCTTCATTATTTTACCTGAAAATGTACCTACATAAATCTGTATTTCATTTATACCGAGATATAGCTTTTTATATGATTCATCTTACTAAATAGAATATGTAGAAATTTGCATGTGTTAGTCTAAATATGCTGGTGGATATAATGATAATTGTTAGACAGCTTCTTTATTTTCTCTGTATTTTAGTATCCATTAAAAGCTATGATCCTCTTAAAAGGTACATTTTTTTCACTGATGGGAAAGGAATTGCTCAAAGCAGGTATAAGCATTATTGTATTGCGATTACGAAAACATCTCACACTGGTTCTCTTCTTCTTTTTCAACAGAGTTATGAGATGTTTGCCAATTCTAATTATGCAGTTTCTAATTACACATGGAGAATGTAATCAACTACTTGAATTTTTTGGTTTTTTTATTTTGAGAGATACATAAGCACATTTTGTATGCAGAATGTTTACTGTCCAGAAATCCCAATAAAATGTGGAACAAATCCTCTTTTTATGAGCAAAAAATGTAAAAATAAAACAAAGCCACCAGGTGCAATAAGGGCAGAACAAAACTGTGACTTGATAGATGCTAGGTATTTAAATCTCTTCTTTTCATTAATAATTACCTACGGTTATGACACATTCCAGAGAGAAAGCATAGTACTTACAATTACAATTTTGGCCAAATCCATTCAGCATTACTTTTTTTAATTGACAAAGATTTACACCTGTGTACATAATTCTTTAGAGAATGGAAGTGAATGGGAAATGGTTGTTTTGTCTTTGTACTGTACTGCTCTAGTGACTGTAAATCAGGTATGCGATGCTGAAGGTTTTTAAGATGGCCCAAGTGAAAGAGAGAGAGAAAGAGATATGAGGGCCAGCACACCAAAAGTTGAATATAAGCAGAAAAAATGCAAACCCCTCTTAAGGGGAGACAACTATAAGTACTTGTAAAGGCCCCTGGCCCATTAATGAAGGCAGTTGAAATACATCTTCGCTCTAGATGTGGTCCACAACAATGTATACCATGGAGAATAAATTTGCTTTATCTGAGTCTGCACAAGACAGATCTAAGAAACTAGCATTCATGTTTACTGCACCTGTGTAAGACTGATATAAGAAATTACAATTTATATATAATATAAACTGTGTTCATTCAATTTTGAATTTATAAACTTGTAAGTATAAGGATTATACTATTATTATTAATTATTATTATTATTATTATTATTATTATTATTATTATTATTATTATTATTATTATTATTATTATTATTAAGAATGTTCCATGTTTTTAGGAAGGGGCAGGCCGCCCCTGAAATTTTCTCATACATAACATTTTCTGGCACCTTTGAAGAAATGTGCAGTCAAACTTCCTCGTATCGGTTAAAACACGATTCATTTCTCTATACTGAAAACCCATGTGTTTCTTTTTTCCAGTAAATATTAATTCTACTTATTGTGTTATATTTGTAGGTAGAGTTCGATATCCAAGACTTTCAATAATTAATTCCTCTGGTTCATTCTATGCTTAAAATGAGTAAATACTCAAACTATTTGCGCTCATTATTCATGTTGAAAATATTAACCTGTCACAGTGTACACAGTATACAAAGATATGTAGATCACTTCAAAGCAGCACTAGAAGGATAAAAGTCTATTCAGGGCAATATGATCAAAACACAGTTGCTTAGAAACAACTAAGATATTTTTAAGAACTGAATTTTTACTTTCTCTACTATGTATAGTAAGTAGGGGAAGTATTGTATTCCACCCAAAAATTCGATACCGAGATTTCACCAGAAATATATGTTTTGAGACTACCTGAATCCAAAAAAAGCATTTTTGGACACATGTCCGTGTGTGTGTCTGTGAACAGCATAATTCAGAAACGAACACTCAGATAAACACCAAACTTGGTATTTAGGTTCCGTATCCTCCAGAGATGCGACACGAAGGTTTTCAAGAAAATACCCCCACCCCAGACTACCTTTTACATGGAAAATTTTTCGAAAATTTTAATTTTCTCAAAAATCACTAACGATTTTGATTAAATATCATATGTTTAAGATATTTTTACGACAAATGAAATGTATATCTCGAATTTTCTGGGAATGTCTCCAAAAGTATTCTTCATTGTGAACGACTTTTACATAACTGGTAAACCATAGACAAAATGTTACTACACAAAAAATGTAGATTGCGTTAAAATACACAATTTATGTCATATAAATTTTTTTATTTGAGTAAACCATTTTCGAGATATTGCTTGTTATTCCCTTAAATTTTCCAATACTTACACTTTTTCTCAAATTCGTTATTCATTTTTTTTATGTCCTGGACATGCAAAGAGATTGGAATGCGCCACATAGCAACCAGCGCTTAAAGGATTTGACTATTGCTTAAGACCTACCATATTCCCCTTGCATCTACAAGAAAATTATCAATAAGATTAACATCTCGATATCTTGATTATCTTGAAGCACATGGAGAATAGCCGTTTATAAAAATAGTTTGTACAAGAGTAGAGAAAGTCACGTGAGTGTAACACATCAGATTTTTTAGAGTTCATACCATTAGGATACTTACATTATTACAAGGGTGCAGAACCTGTACACTGAAGGTCCTTCAGCTCCCCCCTTCCCCAAGATATTCAGTGGAGGGTGCTGAGTTCCTCAGTTGTTTTGTTCTAGTTTTATTCTTTTATTATTTTTACTATGCTGGTATAAGCCACAGAGTTAATACATGGTGCAAACAGGATATTTGCCCCAATTGGGAATGTGACTATTTTGTTTTGGTCATGTTCAGTTCACTAATGTACTAAGAGTTTTACAAATTTGATTGTCTACTGCATTTTGACCCTGGTCACTTATTCAGTAGACAATCACTACAGTTTATTTACATTTTACAAATTCTTGTCACTAAATTATCTTGCTCTTAAGGATGGACTTACAGTAGATAATATATAAGTCTATAGCTAACATTTTAGCGTTAATAGTTAATTGTCAAAACTCGTAATACCCCAAACAATAACATTAATTGTTATTTCTATCTTTAGTGGCCAAGAAAAATTTGATTATTTTTTAAAAGCCCTGATATTTTAAATTATCCTGTACAGCAGAGGTGGCGAAAATGGAACTTGTGAATCATTTTGACTCGTAGGTGCTGTTCTCTCTCTCTGCCATTGTCCCTTTGTTTTTCACATGCTGTCGAGTGATGCAATGCATGTTGCATATTTGGTGACTTGCGGAAGGAAGGCGTTTTCGACACCCTGCTGTACAGTATATTAATTTTAATAGGTCTGTTTTGATGATGATGATGATGATGATGATGATAATTTTTTAATTTATACTCTGTTATTGAGCCCCAACCCCAATATTTTCTTTGTTCCAGCATCTCTGCATTAATGAATGCTGTTACAAATGTTACCAAATTACACCAATGTATGCAAAAACATACATATTTCCTGTAATTAATTAATGACTTTAATTACTCAAAATAAGGCAATAACATTTGTGCACATTTCTTAAAATGAGAGGAACATAATAAATGAGAGCATTACAGCAGAATGTTAAAAACAGAAGATAAAGATTTCCTCAGCACATTGCATCTGATGACACCTCTATTTCTGTGGTAGATATTATGCTTTGAAAACTCAGAGCACAGCTTGGGATTATGCTCAAATTTGGCACATGATGCTCAATTTGTAATATGTCATGACAGTTTCACCTACATATGATCATTAACAGCCCATTAAATTATTAACATTACACAAATTAATTATGAGTTTCACAATTCAGTACTTCTCTGATCATTGACATTTTTGTATTATTTTTAAAAATTGTTATTTTTTATTCATTTTATTTAAAGTATATGTCATTAAAGGCATTCAATATACATTATTAGAACTGAAGGAAAACCTTGAATAAAAATCCTCAGCCAGGGAACTTGATATAACTACAATCAAAAACAAAATTTTTAAGGTACAGGCAACATACTTTTAAAAGTAGATGATTAAAAATTTAATTTGGAAAAAGAAATGACCCAATTTTTGTATTCAGATGACTTTCTCTACTCACTCTTCTATGAACCATTCTTACAAAAGCTTATTCTTCTTGCTAACTGTGATACACTTCCATTTACACATTCATTGAAGGTATAAGCCAAATACACTGGCTATAGCGATAGATTTTTAAAAAGTGCATAGCTATGTGCTGGCTTTGAAATTCCATGCTCTTTGCATCACCATGAGAAGAACAAATAGTGACTTACCTGACCTGCCACTTTAAAACAGCATAATATTTCAAAATTCAAACCAATAACAAAGAATATCTCAGAAATGGTTAATGAAATAAAAAAGGTTGGCATAAATTCTGTGCTTTAACAAACTCTAAATTTTTTGTGTAGTAAGATTTTGTACAGCTTTTATGGTTTACCATTTTACAAAAGGCATTCAGAACGAAGATAGGACTTCACAGGTTATTTCCGAAAAACCAAGATAAGTGCTAAAACATTTTCCATGTAAAGGGTAGTTTGGGGTGGGAGGATTATCTTGAAAATCTTTATGTTGTATCCTTGGAAGATGCTGAACTTAAATGTACGCTTTTCATTTACTCAGACTTTTTGTTAAAATGTTTTTTTTGTGTGTGTGTGTTTGTTCAGGAATTGTCAAAGTATGTATTCCCAGTGAAGTCTCACTATCAGATTTTGGGGTGGAATGGAATAAAAAATAGGTACTTACTATAGGTAAGCAAAATGAAAGAAAGAAGGAAAGAAAGGAAAAGAAAAGAAATAAATGGACTAAACAAATGTTGTACGGAAATACATTTACATAGTTAATTTCAGTAAATTGCAGTAGTAAAATCCTCATTAAATGTGACATTATAGTCCTTATGTAATTGATTTTATAAATGTTATTCAATATATGTAACACAAGTATATTATTTATTCTGGTAATGGATTACAATAAGATATATAATATATAATGTTTTCTAATATATAATTTTCTAAAGTATATGATTGAACCTAAACATACATTTTCACGTGCATTCTCTATCTGAAATAAACTACGTCTATGGTAGTAACTGAGGGCAGATTTTTAAATGCTGTTCATCACCTTCTGTGTAAGGGTGGAGACAGGCTGTGTAACAAGACAAATTCAACAAAAGAAAGGCCTCAGGCAAGGATGTAAGTTAAGCCCAGTTTTATTTAATTTATACATAGATATGTCTTACTAGAAATTGGAAAGAATAATAACTGTGCACCAGTAATTAACAACATCCAAATCCCAGGACTTCTTTTTGCAGATGATCTAGTGGTAGGATCTATTACAGTAAGTGGTTTAAAACAATCATTACAAGCAATTGATGTATATTGTAAAGAATGGAGGTTAAAAGTGAATTAAGAGAAAACACAGATTGTGGTATTCAAAACGGGGGAAAAATTAAGCAAATATCAAAAGTGGAAGGGAGAGAATAAAAATTACAGGGTGGTGTGTGACTGTATCTATTTAGGAATAAAAATAGATGGAGCTAATAAATGGGAGAAACAAAAGAAGTTTGCATTGGCAAAAGATAAAGGGGCGATGGCAGCAATTAGAAGCTGCAAATATAGAGTACCTAATATAAATGTTAAATGGCTGGAAAAAGTTTATGAGATGGTTGTGGAGGCAAAAATGATGTATGGTATAGAAATATGGGGATTAGATAGAGGATGGGAAAGTATAGATGTGGTGCACGGGATGTTTTGTAGAGAAATACTAGGGCTACTGAAGTCAATTGTAAGACAGGTAGCACAATTACAAATGGGCAGGATGGCAACTAAGGGACAGGTAATGGAAAGAGATTTGAAATTTTTTGGTTCAGAACTTTAAATCTAGGAAAAAGTAATGTTTTAAGACACTGTATAGAATACCAAGACAATAGCTTAATGAATGATGGATGGGTAAGTAATTTACGGAACTTTTGGAGAAAAATGGGTTGAGACATGTGGAGAAGAAGAGAAAATAATGTGAAAAATTTTTGGAAAAAGGCGAGGAAAAGACTGGAAGATATAGAAATACAAATCATGTTCAGTGAGATTGCCGAAAAGAGCTCATTAGTTTGTTATAGGCCATTGAAAAATACATGGGGTAAGGAAAAATATATAGACATAGTAAATAAAGAAGAGAGAGAATCTATTGCATGGGTAAGAACCGGAGCATGGACGCTAAGAAGGTTAAGACAGGGTATTCCTCAGAACCAATGTCCGATATGTGGTGGTAATGAAGACATTGAGCACATTGTATTTAAGTACCAAGGAACAGAAAATTGGAGAAAAGAATTTTTTAATAAGAAGTGGTTGAAGGGGGATAGAAATACACTTATGATTGCAATGACATGCAAGGACGCTGGAAGCATTGGACAGTTTTTGTGTAAAGTAAAAAATAAATGGCTTTGGACAGTGGAAAGAGAAAAGTAAGAGGTAGTGCATCTTACTTTGAATGGAACACTATAGTGAATGTGTGATGGTTAAGTAATCAATAAATGAAAAGTGAAAAACAAGTGGAAATGGGACATGAAAAAAAAAAACTGAAAAAAGGCAAGAGAATTTATTGACAAGAAATTGTAAAATGTAAATAATCTGTAGTGATTGTCTACAGAATGCATTGTAAAATGTAAATAAACTGTAGTGATTGTCTGCTGAACGAATGACCAGGGTCAAAGTGCAGTAGACAATCAAACTCTTAACACAATAAATACAAATACAAATGTTGTTCATAAGCAAGGAACAGCAAGCTTGCAAGTGAAGAAATGGGTAATATGCAAGTGTAACATACGGCTGCAAGTTGCAACGACGTCCAAAATTAGTAAAAATTAGAACACTATGGTGACTTTGGACACGATTAAGAGTGGAAAAAAATACAAGTGGAGATGCCGGGGTTTGAACCCGGGACTTCTCACATGCGAAGCGAGCGCTCTACCACTGAGCTACATCCCCACATATAAGTAAATGGGCTAAAGTTATGTATATAAACAAAGGTAATTATTATAACCAGTTCTTTTTGGATGTTTCAGTTTATTGATTTTATCGTACCTTATCCTGTTATCACGTACAATTGTAAGGCATAACAAAAATATTACTATAGCATTTTGCATTTATAATGACTGAAGCTTGCTTGCGGTATAGGTAACAGCGCGCAAGCCTAGCGTCTGACAAGTTACAAATTTACCTAGTGGTAGTTCATCATGGTAGTAATAGTGGAGATGTTATATTTGCAAACTATATCATTTCAAAATGTACAGCTTCTTATACAATTATTTTTCAAATCGTGTTTATTCCATTCTGGGTGGCTATAAGGAATGCGCATTTAATACGGTTGATCTCGTACATTCATCTAATTCTAAGTTTACTAAATAGGTATTTTCACCAGCGTAAAACGATAGGTTGAGTTTATTTGGAGCAAGTAACCAAACCACAACAGAATAATAAAATATTAATCACAACATTTACTGAATTAAAGCTATATACCATAGTGTTGGTCATTCCAAAAACATTTTACGGAGTATGGTGCTATCTGCAAGCTAAACCATAAATGATTACGAATTTAAATTTATAACTCTGCGCTGTTATTGCTTCCTATATTATACACTGCTACCGAAATAACTAATAGTTTACATGAGTGCATGGTGTATTACAGAAATGATAGAAATCGACCTGAATCTTTTATCCGACTTGACGATGTTTACATGTAAAGTTGGATACGAACCGATATCGATTTGATTCCATTCGTTTTACCAGCTTTACCTACCAATATTTGGTACCTAATTAATACCGGTATTAATTAATTTTAATTTAACAACGCTTAAAGTGAACTTGGCGAAAAACACAATCTACATAGAAATTTAAATACTGTTTGCATTTATTTGGTAAGTTATAGATAGTTTCAATAGGACTGACGCTTAGATGCTGTAATTGCGATAAAACTGATGGAAGTTGTCTGTAAAATCTTGTAAATGCATTAATGAAATTTGGTTTAAATACAAACGTTTTTTAAATGCTATATTTACTTCACTTAGTTTTATGCTGTGAAGGGTTTTTTTTAAAAGTATTCAATAATGTACCTACTCCATAATGACATTGTTTTAATATATATGCCGCTTTTAACATTTAAGATCATATCGATGGCTTTTTTGCTTTTGGAACAATAAATTCCTAATCGGAAATGTTCACTCGTTTTACTGCTGTTTAATTTTCGGATTTATTTACTTTGGATTTTCTTTCTAAATATTGCTCATTCTCACTCACACACACACACACACACACACACACACACACACACACACACACACACTCTCTCTCTCTCTCTCTCTCTCTCTCATCCACACTCTCACTCATACTTCCAGACTCTAGGGAGGGTGGGGAATAATCATGGATAAGGAAAAATTACCATTCTCCAGCCGGGAATCGAACCCGAGATATATGGATTTGGAAGCTTGCAAGCTAACCAGAGATCACAGAGGCAACCTCATATTAAAAGCGCTGCGCGTAAGCACTTTGTTTCATGACTGAATTTTTCAACTCCTTTTTCTCTAAGTATTTTACAGCGGGCGAAGTGGCACCGCGGTAGCGTGTGCGATTCGTATTCGGGAAGCCCCGTGTTTAAACTGCCAAGACCGACGAATTTGACCGAAGGTTTTTTTCGCTGTTATCCTCGGTCGGTAGGCAAATGCTCGATTAATTCCTTTTTCTCTAAGTATTTTTCAGCGGGCGAGATGGCACCGCGGTAGTGTGTGCGATTCGTATTCGGGAGGCCCCGTGTTCAAACTGCTAAGGCCGACCAATTTGACCGAAGGTTTTTTCGCTGTTATCCTTGGTCGCTAGGCGAATGCTCGATTGGATAATTTGATCCGCCAATTTTCCTAACATTCCTTTCACCAATGCATTTCGTTTCCCTCATCACCGCCATACCAGGGATTAAGTTGATCATCTATCCTGGATATGCTATGACTCAGAGTTTGCACTGACCCAAGCACTCGACAGGCACTGACCCAAGGCATTGGCTTATAATCCTTGAGGGTATAAGTCCTACGACGAGGAGGGTAATCCGTTGAAAAGTACTTTTCAGTATCTTACAATATTTAAAATATTCCTAGGGATAGATACATAATTTTAAGTGTAAAAATGGTGAGATACGAAGATTTTGGGGAGGGGGATTTTATGTGTAAATTAAGAACTGATTAGTAATTGAATATTTCATGGCACAATAGTTTGTAATTGAATATATATTGCTTTGATAATAGACATGTATGTTACAGAATTGGTAATATTTAACCGGACCTAGGTTGAACTTTTACGTCCGAGGGGGCCAAAAAGACAGCATTTTTTCTCAACCAGATTTAAAAAAAAATCTGATGTGCTACACTCACATGACTTTCTCTACTCTTGTACAAACTATTTTTACAAACGCTTATCCATCTACTTCATGTTAATCGAGACTCTATCTTATTGCTAAGTTTCTGGTAGATGTAAGGGGAATATATATTTACAAGGGCAATATAGAAATACAGTAGCCTTTAAGCATATACATATCTCTTAATAGCTGGTTGCTAGGTGCAGCACCATTCCCTTTGCCACAGATTAATACTCTTTGCATATCCAAGACAAAAAAATGAATAACGAATTCCCATTTGAGAAGATAAGTATTGAAAAATTTAAGGGGATAAGCAATATCTCGAAAATGGTTTTCATAAAGATTAAACTTATATAGGCTTGAACCTCTTTTTATTACAAAATGATTTCAGTTTTTAATTATATGGGCCACCTTGTATGAAACGTGGAAAAAAATGAAAGAAATATTTAAGCTCACACTGTACACTACATCATGCTCTCAGCTGCTGTCTGCCACAACACTGGAAGAGGCTTGCAGCGAATCAAAGTCACCCGTGCGTGTTGAATTGTATAAAACAATGTTGGGAGGAGAGGTCGTTTATTATATATAACACAACTCACCTAACAACTTATTTGATAATTAAATTTAGCTTTTTCTTACCTTTATGCAGTAGATTTTCGTAAGAAAACACCTAAAACTATTATACACTATGTTCACATAGATGTACCACAACTACACCTGGCAAGAAAATGGCTTGCTTTGCTCAGGGGAACAAAAGAGGGTTGCTTGTTTATTCGCTTTCTTATCGTCTCACTTAGCATCCTCTTACAGCAAAACATGTAACAGTAGACGATCGACAACGTTCTCGTCATCATTCATGGGTGTTGTGTGATATGGTGCAGGGCTGCTAGCGGGTTTCACGCGTTTCTATTTCGTTTTTTTTTTTCTTTTTTTTCTACAGCTTTCCATTGAGGATACCATAAAAATGTTCACTAAAATTGTTTTGAAATCAAATGCTGAACAATATAATATAATTTGTATTCCATTTAAAATTGGGTGTTTCAGAAGAAATACGAAATCTGATGAAAATTATACTAAATTTAAGTTCTAAAAATATCGAATAAATGCCACCACAAACTATACAATGTTACCTTCATTTTGAATTTTATTTGAGAATTTTACTTTGAATAGTTTCTGAGCTAAGAGTTTCAGAATCGCGTGATGTTATTAAATTACGGCAATTTTGGCCCTGGAAAAATCCCGGAACCACTTGTTTATCAAAGCTGCGATATTGCAAAATATATTAACTTAATGTCTACTTTAGATGACAGAAAACTGAACCCATCCCCCAAATGCGAGGTCCCCTGCTTTTCGAATTGAAATGGAACAGATATTGCATTCTTATGACCAGATGGAAATTTGTGGTTGATAGGCTAAGAATGGCATATTTTAGAATTAAATGACTTAAATTCAAATGTATAAAATTATCGACTGCATGACGAGTATAACTTACGTTGTGATTAACTTTACTTACTTTTCATTTCCTGTGCATTAAACAATTTCAGTAAATAATGAACGCACACAGCGTTTGTAAACAGTGCAATTATGTGTTTTTTTTCTTTTCTTTTCCTTTATTTTTTACCCCGTTTCTCTGTTTTTGCCATTGGTCTGTCTTTTTAATTTCTCTACCACATATCTAGTAGGTAGGTAGATAAGGTACTACCTGTTCAAAGTCTTTTGAGACAGTGGAAAGGGAAGATAAGGAATTCGGGAGGCCGCGCATTAGCTAGTACCAACTTCCGCCAAACAAAGACGACCTTGTTGCGACTAACCAGTTTTCTACCTGCGCCTATAGCTGTCTCAAAAGATTCTGAAGAGACAATAAGTATTGTATTCCAAAACAAAGTCGATCTCGATATTTCATCGGAAATACACGTTTTGAGGTCCCCGAAAAAAATTGTTTTTTAGAAAAGGTCTGTGAACAGCTAGCTCAAAAATGGCGGAGGGCGATGGACTTTTTCGGGATAAAAATCCTTAGCATGGCTTCCTTCGGAAGGGAAGTAAAGCCGGTGGTCCCGTGTCGTAGATTTACGGCACGTAAAAGAATCTCAAGCCTTATAAAGCGAGCTCTGAGCAAAATTTCCGGTCTTTCACGCCCAATAGGACGCTAAGAACCATAGTAGTCAAAGAGCGTCCATAAATAAATAAATTAAAAAAACTCAAAAACGAAAAGTCCAGTAAATATCCAACTTTGCATATGATCAGTATCCTCCAAAGATAGGGCGAGGTGGTGCCGCGGTAACGTGGGAGGCTCGTATCTGTAGGTCCTGGGTTCGATTCCCCTCGACCGCGCACTCTGGCCTTAAATTTTTTTGTGGTTTTCCTGGGTCAGTAGGCGAATGCTGCGATGGCTTCTCATCTAGCAGGATTTTCTTTCCATTATTTCCCCTTCATTCCGCTTCCGTTTCATCTTTCAGGTGTATTTCTAATTTTTGTGGCGTACGGCGATGCCGGATAGATGGTGCAGATGCTTGCTCAAAGGAAATAGTACTCACTGTGGACACTAGAGGACTCTTGATCGACGCCCACTTTAGGCAATTCTAGTAGTGGGACTGGGACCGCCACAACAGATCTATAGTGGTTGGCTCAGCAGAATGGCTTTGTCCTTGAACTGCAAGCGTGCAGTGGACTAGGGACTTCTTGCCTGCGATGTAAATAGTGCAACACCAGCAGCTCAAACGTATTGTGAACAAGTGCAGGTTCACATGTGCATGTCTTAATAATTTTGTTTTACATGTATGCAGATTTTACAGGTTTACTTATTGAAAGAATGATCCTAATTGTTTTGTTTGATGCGTAATATACTGATGCTACTTTGGGTAATATTTATTGTTCCGGGTAAGAAAGGATAAGTACCTTTGGAACAGTATGTAACACACAGAGCGAGAGGTAAGAACCATACAGCGCTGGCTCAAGTTCCTTACGTCATCCACAAGGTCATAGTTAAACTCCTGAGTCAATCACAGTATATAGGTTGCAGTGTGCGAGGTGTCCCCTTCCATTGTACAGAGAGAGCCAAAAAACTACTCTGTATTCACTCTTAGGTTGATCCGCGTCAAAACAAACCCCAGGTGACCAGTGCACCGCTATAATGTATCCAAAAGTGTTCTTCATTGTGAACGACTTTTGCATAACTGGTAAACCATAAGAGATAGACAAAATTTTACTGCACAAAAAGTGTAGATCGCGTTAAAATACACAATTTATGTCATATACATTATTTTGTTGAGTGAACCATTTTCGAGATATTGCTTGTTATTCCCTTAAATTTTCCAATACTTTTTCCCAAATGGGAATTCGTTATTCATTTTTTATGTCCTGGACATAGAAAGAGAATGGAATACTCCACATAGCAACCAGCTCTTAAAATATTTGACTATCGCTTAAAGCCTAGCAATTCCCCTTGCATCTACAAGAAAATTAGCAATAAGATTGACATTTCGACATCTCGATTAACATGAAGCATATGGAGAATAAGCGTTTGTAAAAATAATTTGTACAAGAGTAGAGAAAGTCATGTGAATGTAACACATCAGAATTTTTTTGTCCTGGTAATGCAAAGAGAATGGAATACTCCACATAGCAACCAGCTCTTAAAATATTTGACTATCGCTTAAAGCCTACCAATTTCCCTTGCATGTACAAGAAAATTAGCAATAAGATTAACATCTCGATATCTCGGTTAACATGAAGCATATGGAGAATAAGCGTTTGTAAAAATAGTTTACAAGAGTAGAAAAAGTCATGTGAGTGTAACACATCAGATCTTTTTATGTCCTGGGCATGCAAAGAGCGCTTAAAATATTTGACTATCGCTTAAAGCCCACCAATTCCCCTTGCATCTACAAGAAAATTAGCAATAAGATTAACATCTCGATTAACATGAAGCATATGGAGAATAAGCGTTTATAAAAATAGTTCGTACAAGAGTAGAGAAAGTCATGTGAGTGTAACACATCATATTTTTATTTTATACGGATTTACATCGGCAGAAATACCCATGCTCAAGGCGGGACTCGAAACCGCGATTCTTCGCGCAACAGAACACCAAAGGCAATCGCTCGAACGACCATGGTCACGAGGACCAACCTAATCCTTCTCCTCTTGTCTAGTTGACCCATTTTCTGTGTCCTCCGACAGCGTTTTCGCCACCTCACTTAGTATCAACAAGCCCATCACTTCATCAGTGACGTAACGTATGATATAACATATTTTTAAGTAACTCAAGGATAGATAGAGTCTGTGGAACCGTTGTGGACCTCAGTGTTGTTCTCCAACGGAGAGGTAAGATTAAGTTAGGAAAACCCGGCACTAACCAACATTGTTACTTTCTCTGGAGGTAGTACTGCATTCCGCTCAAAAATTCGAAGTCGAGATTTCATTGAAATACACGTTTTGAGGCTCTGAATCCATAAAAGATACTTTTAGAGAAACGTACGCGTGCAGATGTGTGTTGTGTGTGTGCGCGCGCGTGTGTATCTGTGAACAGCATTAACTAGAAAACGAAGTCTTAAACTTGGTGTTTAAGTAGAGTGAAACTTTTTTGTTATTTTTTATGTTTTTCAAAAATAGTTTCATTTTGATTAAAATACCGTGTGTTTAAAATATTGCATAGCAAATAAAATGTAGCTATTATCTTGAATTTGTTGGGAATAACCTAAGAAATCCTTTGCACTCAGAATTACTTTTATATAACTGGTAAACAGTAACAGATACACAAAAAATGCACACGTTATGTCAAAAATTATTTTGTGGCGTTAATGTTTCCAAGATATTCTCTGTTATTGGTTATGATTTTCAAATACACTTTTTTCAAGGGATAAGTCGCTATTCTTTCTCGTGGTCAGGCAAAGAGCAGGGAATTTCAAAGCCATCACATAGCGATCCGCTTTTTTAAACTTTGACTATAACTTTAACTTAGTGTATCGTTATACGTCAACGAATGTGTGAATATGCAATGAAAGTTTATCTCAATAACAAGATGTGACAGAGGAATGGTTTGAAGTAGGGAAAGTCGAGTGAGTGCGACACATACAATTTTTGGTGTATTATTTATTTATGTTTTTACGAAGACTATAGAATTTACTTTACTGAAGGATTTTCTTTCATGTGGTTTTAACTAGGCATACTTTTCAATGTCTTATAATTTATGTTAAGTTACTAGTGTTCGGTTCTTTTGTACTACTCGGGACATTTAGGAATAGTGTTGGTATGGTGGCACTGTTATCGTGTTTACACTTAAGTAGCCTACTCGCTATACACAATTGCTATATTGGGGTAGTTGCTGCGTTGGCCGCAAGTAAGCGCGCTAAAGACATGTCATGGGTAGTACATATCGGCGAAGTGCTTGTGCTGCTTTCTCATCAGAAATCTGTTCAGAGAGAGAGTAAGTGTGTGAGAGAGAGTGTGCGTGAGAGAGTGTGTGTGTGGTGTGTGAGGGAGAGTATGTGTGTGTGAGAGAGAGAGTGTGTGTGGGTGTGTGAGGGAGAGTATATGTGTGAAAGAGAGTGTGCGTGAGGGAGAGTATGTGTGTGAGAGAGAGTGTGTGTGTGAGAGAGAGTATGTGTGTGTGAGAGAGAGAGTGTGTGTGAGAGAGAGTATGTGTGTAGGTGTGTGAGAGAGAGTGTGTGTGAGAGAGAGTATGTGTGTAGGTGTGTGAGAGAGAGTGTGTGTGGGTGTGTGAGGGATAACATGCGTGTGAGAGAGAGTGTGTGTGTGAGGGAGACTATGTGTGTGAGAGAGGAGTGTGTGCGTGAGAGAGTGTGTGTGAGAGAGAGTGTGTGTGGGTGTGTGAGAGAGAGAGCGTGTGTGAGAGAGAGTGTTTGTGAGAGAGAGTGTGTGTGTGAGGGAGACTATGTGTGTGAGAGAGGAGTGTGTGCGTGAGAGAGTGTGTGTGAGAGAGAGTGTGTGTGGGTGTGTGAGAGAGAGAGCGTGTGTGAGAGAGAGTGTTTGTGAGAGAGAGTGTGTGTGGGTGTGTGAGGGAGAGTGTGTGTGTGAGGGACTGTGTGTGTGAGAGAGTGTTTGTGTGAGAGAGAGTGTGTGTGTGAGAGAGAACGTGTGTGTGAGAGTGTGTGTGGTGTGTGAGGGAGAGTGTGTGTGTGAGAGAGAGCGTGTGTGTGAGAGAGAGTGTGTGAGAGAGTGTGTGTGGTGTGTGAGGGAGAGTGTGTGTGTGAGAGAGAGTGTGTGTGTGAGAGAGCGTGTGTGTGAGAGAGAGTGTGTGTGAGAGAGAGAGTGTGTGTGTTAGAGACTGTTTGTGTGTGAGAGAGAGTGTGTGTCGGTGTGAGCAGAGAGAGCGTGTGAGAGAGAGTGTGTGTGAGAGAGAGAGTGTGTGTGAGAGAGAGAGAGCGTGTGAGAGAGAGCGTGTGTGAGAGAGTGTGTGTGTGTGAGAGAGAGTGTGTGTGTGAGAGAGAGAGCGTGTGTGAGAGAGAGTGTGTGTGTGAGAGAGAGTGTGTGAGACAGAGTGTGTGTGTGAGAGAGAGAGAGCGTGTGTGAGAGAGAGTGTGTGTTAGGAGAGTGTGTGTGAGAGAGAGAGAGTGTGTGTGTGTTAGAGACTGTTTGTGTGTGAGAGAGAGTGTGTGTCGGTGTGTGAGGGAGAGTGTGTGTGTGTGAGAGAGTGTGTGTGAGAGAGAGAGCGTGTGTGAGAGAGAGTGTGTGTGGGTGTGTGAGGGAGAGTGTGTGTGAGGGAGTGTGTGTGTGTGAGAGAGAGTGTGTGTGTGAGAGACAGTGTGTGTGGTGTGTGAGGGAGAGTGTGTGTGTGAGAGAGAGCGTGTGTGTGAGAGAGAGTGTGTGTGAGAGAGAGTGTGTTTGTGAGAGATAGTGTGTGTGGTGTGTGAGGGAGAGTGTGTGTGTGAGGAGTAGTGTGTGCGTGAGAGAGAGCGTGTGTGTGAGAGAGAGAGTGTGTGTGAGAGAGAGAGTGTGTGTGGTGTGTGAGGGAGAGTGTGTGTGTGTGTGTGAGGGAGAGCGTGTGTGTGAGAGAGAGAGTGTGTGTGGTGTGTGAGGGAGAGTATGTATGTGAGGGAGAGTGTGTGTGTGAGAGAGAGAGTGTGTGTGAGGAGAGTGTGTGTGTGAGAGAGAGAGTGTGTGTGTGTTAGAGACTGTTTGTGTGTGAGAGAGAGTGTGTGTCGGTGTGTGAGGGAGAGTGAGTGTGTGAGAGAGAGAGTGTGTGTGTGAGAGAGAGAGCGTGTGTGAGAGAGAGTGTGTGTGGGTGTGTGAGGGAGAGTCTGTGTGTGAGGGAGTGTGTGTGTGAGAGAGAGTGTGTGTGGTGTGTGAGGGAGAGTGTGTGTGGTGTGTGAGGGAGAGTGTGTGTGAGAGAGAGAGCGTGTGTGTGAGAGAGAGAGTGTGTGTGAGAGAGAGTGTGTGTGAGAGAGAGTGTTTGTGGTGTGTGAGGGAGAGTGTGTGTGTGAGGGAGAGTGTGTGTGAGAGAGAGCGTGTGTGTGAGAGAGAGAGTGTGTGAGAGAGAGAGAGTGTGTGTGAGGGAGAGTGTGTGTGTGAGAGAGAGTGTGTGTGAGAGAGAGAGTGTGTGTGGTGTGTGAGGGAGAGTGTGTATGTGAGGGAGAATGTGTGTGTGAGAGAGAGCGTGTGTGTGTGAGAGAGAGTGTGTGAGAGAGAGCGTGTGTGTGAGAGAGTGTGTGGGTGTGTGAGAGAGAGCGTGTCTGTGAGAGAGAGAGCGTGTGTGTGAGAGAGAGTGTGTGTGTTAGAGACTGTTTGTGTGTGAGTAAGAGTGTGTGTCAGTGTGTGAGAGAGAGAGAGCGTGTGTGCGAGAGAGTGTGTGTGGGTGTGTGAGGGGGAGAGAAAATTTGCTTGCTATTTATCAGTGACATTTAATAATTTCGTGCTGTAAATCGACTCCATTGTGCGAACATCTTGGGTATTCTAATTCTGATGGAGAATCCACCGACGAAGAATGAGGTAAGGTGCATATTATGTAAGTCCTTAACATTTAGTAAGAATAGTAGATTGTGACAGGAGTTTAGTGAGTCACTGGAAGTCGTATTTTCTACTTCCAATATTCTCCTATGCACTTAACGCATGCGTATTGCAAATAGGGCAGGCTCAAATGGGCGGGGGGGAGGGGGTCGAGCCTTTCCACACCCAGGGCAGCAGTTTTTTGAGGCGGCAAAATCTTAAGACATCAACTAATTATTTGAAAATAGGAACGAAAGTGCAAAGCATGCTTAAATTTTTGCGACTTTCTTGAGATTTTTTTGTTACGAAACTGGTGAGTTGGTCACTTTGGATGTGATCCTCATTGATAATTATCGTCAAAACAGCGGCAAATATTAAAAAATAAGCCACCTTAGTTTATCCCTTCCTCCAGCGGGTGGTAACCGAATAGATCTCTCGGAGGCCGCAGTGCGCGAGGTATCCTCCTCAGTTGTACAGAGAGAGCCAAAACACTACGAACCGGCCGCGCGGTGGTTTTCCTGTCCGCATCCTCGGCGTTCGTTGCCGTCTGCCGCTATCATAGAAAGGCGCGAATGACACCACACGTTTTTAAAACTACTTTTAAAGGCTTTACTTACCAACTTTATGAAAGGAAATGCTGAAACTGGCTACCGTCGTTGTCCATACATTTTTGGCACCTCTTTAGGAAAGTATCCATCACTCGCCGTAGTTCACGTTGAGCAATGCTGGCAGTTTCCTGGCGGATATTTTGTTTAAATTCTTCCAGGGTGTGTGGGTTTATCTTGTACACTTTATGTTTTAAGTTACCCCAGAGATAGAAATCGCAGGGGGTTAGATCGGAGGACCAAGGGAGCCAGAAATTTCTACTAATAATTCTGTCCTCAAACACACTTTCAATTGCTTTTATCGAAATATTGGCCGTATGAGCTGTTGTAGATTCTTGTTGAAAAAAGGCAAAATCACGCTCCCTGTTGTAAATTATCTAAAAACAGGGGTCAAAATTGTGTTCACGTATGCATGGGCTTCAACTGTTGACTCGAAAAAAAAATTGGGCCTATAACTTTCTCCGCTCGTGGCACACCATACGCCAATTTTTTCGTCATGAAGGGGTACTTCATGAACAATATTAGGTTTGTCAGAGCTCCAATAACGATTATTTTGTGTACACACATATCCATGAAGATGGAACCAAGCCTCGTCCGTGAAGAATATTAAATATGGGTCTATTTCGCCATTGTGTACACTATTGGGACTCAAATCACAAAATGTGCGCCTAATTACAGGATCACCTGGTTGAAGGGCACGTGCCACAATTATTTTGTATGGTTTTAACTTCAGCAATTTGGTAGCTCTTCGTACAGAGCCATAAGAAATGCCTGTCTGTTTTGAAAGACGCCTAAGTGATTTTGGGGGGGAATTCTCAAAACGATGACCGATATCGTCTAATGTTTCCTCGGTAAGAACCGCACGCCTTCTTTTAGACTTCTTAGCCTGAATAGTTCCTGTGGCCTAAAATTTAACGTAAAGTTCATGGATTATTGTACGGCCTGGAACTATGACACCTGGAAGTCTTTCTGGAAATCGTAGTTTCACTTGGCGAGCTGATTGAGTTAACACATACAAATCATAAATAAATACACGCTGTGCAGTTGAAAACATATACTGAGCCATAATATACTTTGTGACTAAGTACAGGACAAAATAATAAATAACTCGTAATAACTGAACTATATCACATCACCTTCAACTCTATACTGTACTTCACACTGTAGAACAAAACCACGTCAACAACGTGACGTTGTTTACAGCAGCACTGCGTTATCATGTTTCCACACGCCCAGTGGAAAAATATCGCGCAGCCGGTTCGTAGTTTCTTGGCTTGCGCGTTAGTAACACCCCAACTTAATCAACAATTTTAAAAGGAGTACTCGAGTAATCCTGTAGTATATACTGAACACTTTTATCACAGTTATAACTGAAACACCAATTTGAATTCACAATGCTAACTTCAGCTAAATTTGCCTAACATAAACTCTAAAATGCCCCCTTATACGCATTTTAAATACAAAGAGATACAAATTACACTGACTAAGATGTTCGATTTAAAACTGACCTGCAAGGGTTGATTATAAACCTCTAAAGGATCTAAAATAGAATGTTTTACCCTTTTCATTGTTTTAGTTTTCATCCCCTGGCTCCTCATGGCAGCTTCTCGACGACCTCCTTAATAGCGTGCGAATGAACATTGAATCGTCTCCGTTCATGCATAACCTTGTAGCAAATTCTCTTCCCAATGTCACATATTGTGAACTGATACTGTCACATCGCTAATGTTGGCCACTTCTGCTTCGATGAGTATGAATTCTAATTCTGTTAACTAGCTCTTCTGACTTGCTTCACCAAGACACGTAACCACCTCTTCGATGACATTGCAAGATCTTTTAATTGGGCACTTGAGCACCAGGTTAATGTTGGTACGTAAACTGCTAACGTCGCTGTCGCTCTAAATTACATAGTGTCGTAATTATTGATATAGTAGTTATGTTCACGGCCTATTCATATATCAAGTACAATAGAATATTTATCGACAGCTGACTTCTTGTAAAATATCTACATACATCCTATACCGTGTGAGTCTTCTCATCCTGCGGATTGGTAACTAGGAAACCCTACATTTTATGTAAAATGTAGGTGCTGACACCGCATTCACCAGCCTACTAATTAGAGCTACGGTGGTACTTGTTGTTAACGTGCTCTAGTGGCGCAATGGTTAACATGGTGAAGGTTGGGAAATTCAAATCACGCCTGCGAATAAAAAAGTTTTTTTTATTCATTTCTGTTCATGTTTCGAGAACGTTCTAGCAAATCATAATTTCTTTCCGAATGCTCTAGAAAGTGGATTTGCATATTCTAACAAGTAACAATTTGTGTTTTACTGAAATTCACATAATTAAACTAATTAAGTGAAACGACACTTCCATGCCAAACTATCAGTTCTCGTTTAATTTACTGAACATAGAAAGTACCTTCAAATGAAGGTATTTGAACCTGGGACCTTTACTACTGAAGGCCAACTCGCACACTGTTGCGCTACGAGTGCAAATCACTGCACGTATAGCGGTGCAAAACAGTCATTTCGGCCGAAATTGATACCACGCAATGCAGTGGACAGTGTTTACGGCATAGCCGAGACTGCATAACTTCTCAATCTGCAGGCTGAGAAGACTCACCCGATATAATCTCGATGTAATGCTATCCACTATAAAATACATTATGGCGACCTGGTGCAGACTATATAGCAAATTCTTGCCCTGCATGTAATGACGAGGACTGGACCTTAGGTATTCCCTTCCGATGACTTTCCACTACCTGATCTTAACATGATGCAGGCACACAAATTGCCAATACTGCATGATTATTCTGACCCTGAAGACCAATAGCTGGTTACATATTAATCTTGAGCTGACAAGGGCAGCCACACAACTCTATCTGTCGCCCTGTCTCATGCGCGGGCTGAAAGCTAAGAACAGTGAAGAGCTAGCTGCTGCATGAATCAAATCGTAAGTAAATACATATTAACAAATAAAAAGGAAGTAAAAAGCCAGTTAAGATTAAAATGATAAAATTAAGCAATCAGATATGACTATATTCCATGTACATGCCATAATAAGTATATCAAAAGTTAGAGGATTCCATAAGGTCCATGCACATACGTGCAGTAAACTAGGCAAACAGTAGGTAGGCTACGTTACCAGCACTCTTTATTCTGAGTGGCTTTTGTAGAATTGGTAAACTGCAAGGGATAGACAAAATATTACTGCACAAAAGATCAGATCTCGTTAAAGCAAAGAGAACGGAATTTCAAAGCCGTTGCATAGCAGTAGATACCACTATCGCTTAAGTCTATCTAAACAATTTCTGTAAATGTTTATCTCCATTAACATGAAGCAGATAGAAGAATAACAGTAGAATAAGGCTAAGAATAGTTGTAGACGAGTGGGTAGAGAAATGCATGTGAATATAATGGTTCATACATACATATATATATACATACACACATATACCTATAATATATATATGTCTTCGCTTTTTCCCAAAGAAGAGTCCGTCTTGTTACTATGACTAAACATTTGACAACTGTTTTCGCATGTTTCTAAGTACGAGTAGTTATTGCTTAGTTTGAATCATTTCTAGACAAAAATATATCTTGAATAACGTGTTGTAGTATTCATATTTTTACATATGTGAGTGCGACTACAGATTTTTCTTACATAAAAAAGACAAGCTATGTATTTAACTAAGATATAGTTATTTTCATTCCTAAGTAATATAAACGCTATAAGATATTTTATATTATACGGCTAGAAAATTTCAGTAGATTATCCAGCACTGCCCACTACAAAAAAATTGCACATTTAATATAACCGTATGAAAACTTTCTATGCATTTATTTTACCAATCATATTTTCTGAAATTCATTGTCTTTGTAAGATTGTCAATTAGACATCACCATGGAATATTACTTAAATTTTCAAGCAAAAACACAAATTGAATCCAAACCTTGCTCAACAGTGCAAGTAATTCATTGTAATAGAGAAATTACAAACGTAAACGACAAACTTTTCATTAATTACTTATTTTAATGCTACTTTTACAATTTATTCATCGAAATACTTTCACTTTTTGTTAATTATGATAAATATTTTCCATAAATGGATTCAGTATACACTTTGTTGTAGCTGCATAGGAGCAACAGTGGGCTCAAAAGACAGTCAATTGCTTAAAAAGCAGCTCAATGTATGCTAGCATTGATATTGAATATTCTTTGCACGAGTTCATAAGAAACAAAAGAACGACCATAATATTAGAAGCTAAGACGAATAGCAAATACTTCGGAAACCATTTATGCCACAATAATTTTGACATAAACTGTTAGTAATTTTAACTGCAATAAGTTTCTCTCTCTCTCTCTCTCTCTCTCTCTCTCAATGTACAGAAAATTATAGAGTAGAAAGCCTGTACCAAGGTAAGCATTTTGAGGTTAGGAACAAGAGTTCGCAGAAACATATAATAACAGGAGCGCTGCATGAACATAACTGAAATCTGACATTGTGAAACATGTTTATTTGCGAGTCACAAGTTAAATGTGTACGTTATTATCTAAACTAATGAATACTGGTACACAATGAGAAACTAGTGCGTACTCTATTAAACAAGACAGTACACCGTACCATCCAGTAGACTTCACATTAGAGACACCTAGTGACGGTGACTACTACTGTAAAAGAGTAAGTTTTGTTTACATCTGACACGCTACAAACGGCATCATAATCGAGACACAACGTTACGGACTTAATGTTGATGCACGTAGAACAGTAAAAAGCTTCTGCGGCCCCTTGTTCCTATCCGGCATTGCCTTTATACTCTGCAGTTTTCTGATTTTGTTTTTCCGAACCTGTGTGTGTGTGTGTGTGTGTGTGTGTGTGTGTGTGTGTGTGAAAGTAAATATCTCAAATGTGTTGTATTTCAATTAAAATCGTTAGAGCTATTTTGAGGAAAGTTCTATGTGAGGAATATTTGGGTTTGGAGCATTTTCTAAAAATCGGGCCCTTAGCAGGTGTCGGATGTAAGCTTGGAATTTAATATTTATCCAATTAATCTTTCACTTATGCTGTTTAGAATAAGACAAATGTATAGGGATATCTTTCTAAACATTTTTCTTTTGTTGCTAGATGGCGGGACTAAACCTACTGCTATGCGCACTAGCGTCACTGTTGTGCGTATCGGAAGGCGCGCGTATTCTCGGAGTGTTTCCACTACCGGCAAGAAGTCACATGATCGTCATGAGGGCGCTGATGTTCGGCCTTGCTGACAGAGGTCACCAGATCACCATGATTACACCTTTTCCTGCAGATAAACCTCACCCCAATATCACTGAAATTGTTATCAAGGAGGTGAAGTTTAAAATAGGCAAGTATTAAAAATGAATGTTTAGGTAAGTTAATCAAAGCTATTGTTTTGTGTTTCAAAACCAACTCCAACTACAGTGTGAGCTTTAAGTCCTTCCACAGGGGTGGAATAAGCGAGGTATGAGATGGAGGTTGTGCAGTACTGACTGCAACAATTTAGCATTTATAAGGAGACAGATAGCCAGTTAACCCTAAAAATGTTTTAATTACACAAGACCCCAAAGACAAAATGAAAATATAATTATGACATTGATACAAACTCAATTTTTCTTTGAAGGCAGTAGTTATGCAGTAGGGTTAGAACGATTGCAAAGTCGTTCTCCGTGGACTGGTGGTACCTCTAGTTTCGAAGGTCGCGGGTTCAAACCCGGAGGAGGGCAATGGATTTTTTCGGGCGTAAAAATTCTTAGCATGGCTTCCTTCGGAAGGGAAGTAAAGCCGGTGATCCCGTGTCGTAGATTTACGGCACGTAAAAGAACCTCAAGCCTGATAAAGAGGCCTCTGAGCAAAATTACCGATCTTTCACGCCCAATATAGAATGGGACGCTAAGGACCACACTAGTTAAAGAGCGTCCATAAATAAAACTCAATTTCAACGATTGCAAAAGTAATTTTTAGGTAATTGAGAAGTTCTTGGGCGACCTGTTGTCACCTTTCGTTGACATAGTACTGATCACATACGACTAATCCTGCCAACGGCAGCTAACATGGTTTATGTTATACGAGGGCGGATCGAAAAGTAACGCACAATAATTTTTTTACAAAAAAGTTTAATAGTTACAACAACAAAAATCACAAATGAACTTACACCTTTTACCTACTTTTCGACATAGTCACCAAGTTTTTCAACGCATTTCTCCCATCGTGATACCAGTATCAATATGCCCAGGTCGTAGAAGTCCGTTTCCTTGGAGTATAGCTACCTGTGGATTGCTGACTTCACTTCCGCATCTGTCGCAAAGCGTTGACCGTCCAGGAATTTCTTCATGGGACTAAAAAGATGAAAGTCCGACGGTGCAAGTTCCGGACTGTATCACCAAATTTGGTGATTTTCTGACGAACAACAGCAGCAACATGGGGGCGAACATTGTCATGGAGAATTTTGACATAGTCAGCATTCATGTTGTGGCGTTTGTCACGAAGGGCACGACGCAACTTCACCAACGTTTTCATGTAGGCTGCCGCATTCAGAGTGGTCCCTTGTTCAGCAAAGTCCACCAATACAACCCATGCCTATCCTAGAACACCGTCACAAGTACTTTCCTACCAGATTGAGTCACTTTGAATTTTTTCTTCACTGGGGAACCAGCATGTTTCCACTCCATACTTGCCTGCTTGGTTTAGAGCGTATAGGGCGTAGAGCGATTCCTTTCAGAAAGTCATGTCCATCACCGCGTTAGGTGATCAAAGCTCATCATTCGCTGGCTCTTGTGGTTGTCTGTCAGGTTCTTAGGCACCCAGCGAGCACTAACTTTACAAAATATCAACGTGCCATGAACAATATCATACACTGCATCATAGGAAATGTTGAACTGTTGCGATAAGGTTCGCAGTTGCGCACGCCGGTCGTTCAAAATTGCCGCCTCAATGCCTATGACATTCTGCGGGGTTACAGCTATTACCGGCCTCTCGCAGCGTGGCGAATCACTAAGGTTCACACGGCCCTCTAGGAAGAATGCACACCACCTGGAGATATTGCTACGGTCCATACAATCATCCCCATACACGCCACGCATGTCTCTGTGAATATCACTCGGTTTATGCCCTCTGGCCCACAAATATCGAACCACAACTTTCTGCTCTTCACACGTGGACGACAGTAACACGCGGACCATCTTTGTTGCGTAGTTCACGCTTCTCTCGCTAGAGCTGCGCATGAAACAAAAAATACCCTCTGGTGTGAAGCTACAACTATATCTGTCTGAAACTGCAAAATTACAGCTGCAATACCAAGACAGAAAGAAATTATTGTGCGTTACTTTTCTATCCGTCCTCGTATATTTGGTGACTCCTTATTAAACCAGTGCTCGTACTATTCTTTAATGGAAAGTAAACTCGGTCCATTCTGACATTTTACTTCGTGTGATCGGAAATAATGTTCCTTGATAAACGCCTTCTCTTCTGTGTGAGAATCATAATTGTAGAAATCAACACAAAACTACATTTAAAATGTATCGAATGTTATATGCAATAAATAAATACTTCACTGCTATGGAAACTTGGACAGTAAATGATGGATAATTTCAGCTTTGCTTGTTTTGTCGTATATTGTAGTTGCTTGTACTTGGTTATATACAGTGAGGCAGATCTGAGCTTGACCCTTCTTCGCCTACCGGCCGCTAAGATTGGCAAATTCGCTTTCCACGGCCGCCTCATATGTTGTAGCTGTTATTTTGTTGTATTGTTATTTTTACGTTGTTATTTGCCCTACGTTTTGGGCATCAATTTGAAGTAGGTTGTATTGAAAGAGTTGTATTATATTTCAACTGTTGGGAGCCGAACTTGAATTCGTTGCAACCGCTAGTATAGTACCCGCTTTCCGGTAGGCTTCGCCCCAAATGTACTTTCCGGTGGCATTTACCCCCCAAAAATGTTTAAAAATATTAATTTTGTAATTTGACTGTTTCTTTAAATATTAAGTATTTATGTTTGCCTCGGCTGCGTCAGTATTATTGTTAGAGATGTTTCTCTTTGCAGGGTTGTTGTGCGACTGAAGAATGTAGGCTTACACAGATTTCAATTTTTTATTCACCACTTTTTATTAATTCTTGACACGATTTAAATAACACTTCACTGATATAGAGAGCTGTAAGATTCTTTTATTAAATACTTGCACTGTTTAAACACGTAAACTATTTTTTACACAAAATACTATTAAATTTCTCGAGGACACATCTTGCGTCCAGTTAGGAACACTGTCTACAACCATCGCGTCCAGTTATGAGCGTTGTCTACAAGCAACTGACTTGATTTCTACCGCCTAAATTTGTAAATTTCTATATTTCAAGTCCCTGATTGGCTAATCCTAGTCCAATAGAATACCTTCATTTAACTAAAGCTTTTTCTGGTTGTTGGTTGGCTATTTTATAAACTGTCACAAAAATTACATTATTGCTTCCAAGAATTGCAAGTAGCATTGTTAAACTTTCAAATTCATTATTGCCTCAAGTTTACCTCATTGTTAGCAATTTTTAACCTATTATTCTCACAGCTCCTACATTATTAAATTACGTAATACATTCACATAAGATTATTACACATGTGTACAATAATATAAACGTATACAATGACTGTAATATACACTTTTTATATATTGTTACATACACATATTGCTTTAAGGCGGGCTCTTATTATATTTTATATTATATAATTTGATTGAAATCATTTAAGTGTTAAAAATACTGCCTCAATGTTTACTTAAACTTATGTTTCTCCTTTAGAAGTACAGCTTTTATTGTCTTCATTTTCTTTTAAACCATGTGTTACAGACCCCTCAATGTTTTTCAACATGGAGTTCAATCCATGGATGACTCCACTGATTATGACGTCCTTGACCACCTCCAACACGGACGAGTGTCTCTCACAGCCAGAGATCCAGAAGCTGATACAATCCAAGAACGAACATTTCGACCTGGTAGTGACGGAGGCTTTCTTCAACGAAGCAGATGTTGCTTTCGCACACAAGTTCAAGGCTCCCCATGTCCAAGTGTGTCCGTTTTCAGGAATGTACTGGATGTACGAGTGGATGGGCAGCCCATCTAACCCTTCTTATATTACGGAATCTGTGTATCCCATGGATAGTCGGATGACATTCTTTGAGCGAGTGGCAAACACTGTTATGCGGCTCTACTGGATGACGACAAACGAGTTTTTGTACCTACCCAAACAGGAGGAAATCATGAGGAAACACTTCCAGCAACACGTTGACGATTTGCCATCACTAAAGGAATTATTAAGATCTACTTCTCTGATGCTCACCAACACCCATTTCAGCATCAGTGCCCCTAGACCACTAACTCCCAATACTGTCCAAGTGGGAGGAATGCACGTGAGATCACCCAAGAAACTTCCTCAGGTAAGAAAATTGTACCTCATCTTCGTATATATGTTTTTGTAGAACCTCTCATATATAACTGGGTGAGTAATAGAGCATGTAACGTAAAGTGAATTCTTCGTTTTGTATTCTACTGTTATCATTGTGTGCAACGCTATCGAAAGGGATGAAAGAGAAAGAAGAGAAATGTATAAGGGGCACTCAAATGAAACCTGGCCAGTGCGTCTAACTTTGTATTACACGTAAGGTGACACCACATAACTATTGGTTGAGCGTTCATAGCGACAGTGTGGTTTCACGCCGAAGAGAGGGTGGTTACACAAGTTATCGTCCACTACTGAACATGAAGGCGAGTAAGCAGGAACAACAAGGAGTGATTCGATTTTTAGCGGCGGAGAGAGTCGGAGGTCGTGAAATGTAACGAGGATGAAGGCCGTGTACGGTGAGTACAGTCTGTGTCGTTCAAGTGTGGTGGAATGGCGCAAAATATTCCTTGAGGGGCACGAGTTACTGGAAGACGATGCTCCTTCCTGGACAGGCTCATCGTGTCATCACACCTGAAGTGTTGCGGAAGTGAATGCTTTAGTCTTGGACAACCACAGAATCACCGTGGACGAGATCCATCTGTTACTGGGTATTAGCGTGGGCACCATTCACACCATAATGCACCAACACTGGAGATTTCGAAAAGTTTGTGCACAGTGGGTTCCCCACCAACTGACCGCCGAACAGCGCAGTCTTTGAGTCAGCTGCAACGTTATCATGAGGAGGAATGCGGCTTTTTGTCGCATATTGTCACTGGTATCGAAACATGGTGTCAGCATTTTGTACCGGAAAGCAAGCGCCAGAGCAAGCAGTGGAAACATGCGACTTCAACACCTCCAAGGAAATTAAAGGCCGTGCACACCAGTTCTGGCAAGGTCATGATGTCCTTTTTTGACCACAAGGGCCCACTGCTTGTCGAGTTCCTGGAACGGGGAACCACCATCAATGCCCAGCGTTATCAAGCCACTTTACAGAACCTTAGACGAGCCATCAAGTCGAAACGCCCAGGCATGTTGTCCAATGGCGTTATTCTCCTGCATGATAATGCCCGCCCACACACTGCCAATGCGGTGAAGACGACATTGCAGCAGTTTCGATGGGAAATGCTGGAACATCCACCGTACAGTCCAGACCTTTCACCGTGTGACTTTCATGTTTATGGACCTCTAAAATAAGCTATTTGCGGACATCGATTCACAACGGATGACGAAGTGTGTGAATGTATCCAGGCCTGGATCCAACAGCAGCCTACTAGCTTCTTCAAAGATGGAATCGACCGGCTAGTGTCGCAATGGGATAAATGTGCCAACAGTTTTGGCGACTATTCTTGAGTTAATGAGATCGTTACCGTTACTTTACACAAGTGACCGGGTTTCATTTGAATGACTCTCATATATTATAAAATCTGATGTGTTATCTACCCATTCTTCTACAAACTATTCTTACAAAAGTCTTTCCTTTTGTATCGTGACTTAATTCAGTTTTCTCTGTCACTTCTAGTTTTTATTTGCGGGTAACGTGTTAAAACATCCGTGAAGCATCCTGTTCTTTCTGTCGCGATCATCCAGATAGTCGAACACAGGACACCTCCTCTCTCTTCCTACTTGCATGTAAAATAACTCCTGCTGGACGAAATTCCGGCACACCTGCGACGCTGATATGTTCGTGGCAATTGATAGCGTCGTTAACAAACAATATATATTTTTACTTTCTCTACTACGTATAGTAAGTAGGGGAAGTATTGTATTCCACCCAAAAATTTGATACCGATATTTCACCGGAAATATATGTTTTGAGGTCCCCTGAATATAAAAAAAGAATTTTTGGAAACATGTCCGTGTGTCTGTGTGACTCTGAACAGCATAACTCAGAAACGAACAGTCGGATAAACACCAAACTTGGTATTTAGGTTCAGTATCTTCCAGAGATGCGACACGAAGGTTTTCAAGAAAATCATCCCATCCCAGATTACCCTTTACATGGAACATTTTTCGAAAATTTTAATTTTCTCAAAAACGGCTCTAACGATTTTGATTAACATATCATATGTTTAAGATATTTTCATGACAAATGAAATGTATATCTCGAATTTTCTGGGAATGTCTTCCAAAAGCATTTTTCATTGTGAACGACTTTTGCATAACTGGTAAACCATAAGAGACAGACAAAATTTTACTACACAAAAATGTAGATCCCGTTAAAACATAAAATTTATGTCATATACAATTTTTGTTGTTGAGTGAACCATTTTCGAGATATTGCTCGTTATTCCCTTAAATGTTTTAATACTTATACTTTTTCTCAAATTCGTTATTAATTTTTTTGTCCTGGTAATGCAAAGAGAATGGAATACTCCACATAGCAGCCAGCTCTATAAATATTTGACTATAGCTTAAAGCCTACCAATTCCCCTTGCATCTACAAGAAAATTAGCAATAAGATTGACATCTCGATATCTTGATTAACATGAAGCATATGGAGGAATAAGTGTTTGTAAAAATAGTTTGTACAAGAGTAGAGAAGGTCATATGAGTGTAACACATCAGATTTTTTACTGTCTCTTTCTTTCTTCCTGTTGCTCGCTAACTGTCGAACACAAGACTTCTCTTCGCTCGGTAACACTTGCAAAGCATACTGAACAACCAGCACTGTACGTCACATCAAACAAAAACCAACCGCTTGCCGCAGCGAATACGCTTTGCCGGACTGGACTCTGTGCATTATTTTCCTGAGCTGACTCGTACTTCCTGAGAGAAAGGTTTCGAATTCCTAGAAACCCTTTTCATTTGCCTACCTAAGGAGCTTAGCCATAACTGATCTAATAGTGGCTAAACTATGAAGCCCGGGACTTAAAGTACTTACAACATTGTAAGTCGCCATTTCGGTATGTCATCTCAATACAATTTGAGATCTCCTTGCGGTTTACCAGGAAAAATGCGAATCAGTTGGAGAATTTAATGCCTCTCCGGCCTGTTGCCATGGTAGCTCAGTGGTTAGAGCAACCGGACGGAGACCGTGAGATCCGTGGTTCAAATCCCGACTATGGTATTGAATTTTTCAGTCGTGTGATTCTACATTTCCAACCTTGACTAACACACGACTTGTGTGGAAGAACAATTAATTCCAAGAAACTTATATTTCTCACAGTCTTCAAATTCTAAAAAATGAAATAGCGACTATCGTAGCGAAGCTTCTAAACCAACAGTCCACTGACTAATCAGCGATGTTCGTGCAGGTCAGCAGTACCAAGGTAACGACACTTGTACAAAGAACAGCAAACTAAATCTCACTGCACCTCGTGTTTATGTCACATTATTTATCGTTGTACGTGGCCTTGCGAAGCCATGACCATTTTATTGGTTGCTTTAGACCACGATGCCAGGGCGCGCTATTCCTTCTGCTAAATAGTTGCATCAATAACCACAACAAAATTTACAAAATGGTGTAGAAACGAAATATATGTTTACGCTCTCGATCGTATTCTGAAAGAGGAAGAAGTAGAGCGAGTGCATTCAGTTTGTCATACAGAGCTTTTAACGTGAGTGGTAGCCCATACCTTTGAAGGAGTTAAAAACTAATGGGAAAACTTGATGAGCGATCAGGTTAGCGAAATGTAGAATGTGCAGTGTGAGAAGATTTTCAGGGGGTGCAAATTAAAACTTGAATGGTATTCAATAAATACATAGCAAGGCTGCACTTTATAACAAAAATAAATAAATAAACAGAACTGTATTCTCACAGTGATATCAATGCTTGCATTTAGTAAACGAATATCGTCTCCGGATGTTTTACAGGGAGTGCCCACTTTCAGGCAGTATGTTGATCGTCTTCCCCACTTTCCTGGAATACTTTTATGCAGTAATTTACTATGAAAACACCTTTATGCACTGCCGTTATAATTGCTGTAACAGTGTGACCAGCCTCCCACACACCCACGATACGTTCACGAGTAATTTCGGTAGTATACGGCATGACTGGTTCTGAGATAAACATGTTTTGGTTTCAATAACACCAGAAAAAGCAAAGGCATCAACCTCCCCTCTTTTCCCCCTTATTGCTGTGTTATCAAGGCACCATGCTCTGCGATAGGTAAGGTGAAGGACACGCCTCAAAAGACCCCAGGAAACTATAGAAAATCCGCCAAAGATTCTCTTTGGCGCTCTGTGTACCATTTATGGTCCATGCAGCTCACTTTGCCACATGTTCCATTACCTGTTTCTTACGGCAGACCTAATATTAAACATATCCTAATTTTAGAGCGCGTTGATCACTAAAGTAATCCTAATATTCTGTCCCACAGGATCTTCAAAAATATCTGGATGATGCCAAGGACGGAGCTATTTTCTTCAGCTTGGGATCGAACATTAGGAGTGTTGATATGCCTGAAGAGACAAGAAAGGAGATCTTAATGGCCCTTTCTCAAATGAAGAAGAAAATCCTGTGGAAATGGGAAGAAGACGTTTTGCCTGGACAACCTAATAATGTCAAGTTAGGCAAGTGGCTACCTCAAACCGACATTTTGGGTGCGTATTTACTCTCTCTCTCGCAAGGAATTTTTATTCCATCTCATATATTATACCAACTGTGTCAGCTAACTGTATGCTCTGTGACGTCAGCGATCAAGTCTCTTCTTGCTTTCGACTCTCAGCTAGGATTGCGGTGAGAAGTGAACGGTAGGTGAGGAAGGGGTAAGAAGAATATATGTTGTACGTGTGCACAAAGTTGGTTCTTCCTTTCCCTCCCCAACCTTTGTCTATGAATCTCCAAAACAATGTAACCTCACACGACTTAATACGTCACACGTAATTTAGTTGGCTGACTGATGTAGAAGCTAAAGTTCTCCTACAGCCAAAATACAGTGCATCCAGAAAGCCTTCATCTCCATTTTAAAATATCACAGCAGGCAAATTAAGACAGAACATTCTTGTTTTTAAAATGCAGAAAGAGCAACCGGTTATGGTTTCTTCAAATCCTTCATTTTATTAGTTTTGTCATTTTCTGGGTGTCTTCAAAATTATGTTATAGGTATACATTAGTAGACTAATGTACATATAATATCTGCCAATATCAACCACATATGATTTGAAGAAGAAATAAATTTGTGAAGTAGTATAAACTCAGACGTTAATGAGAGAGTTCTGTAAAAACGTAGGTAATTCCCGACGTTTGAACACGTCTGCATTTTCCGCATATTAATAACAAGCTGTTTTGCTCCGTTAAAAACACTTAAACAATGTTCTAAAGAAAAGAAGAGCTTTTTTTGGAAGCATTGTGTCAGTCACAGGGTATTTGACTCGATTCAGATAGCTCATATGTGATAAATGTGCTTAACGATAACTTAATACGCGATGAGAGTCATTATCCCTTTACTAGGCAAGCTCCCTTCTAAGGAGAACTACTAGAATCGCTTTGTCCACGATACTCACGAACACCTGCACGTATTAATGCCGAGATTGAATAAAAGGTAACGACATGTTTGTTATTTCATTTCAATCCGCTCTAAATTAATGACCTAAAACTGTACAATTTTTACTTTCTCTACCACGTACCTAGTAGATACAGAAGGTATTGCGTTAAACCCAAGAATTCGATACCGAGATTTCACGTTTGAGGCCTCCTGATTTAAAAAAAATATTCTGATGTGTTACACTCACATGACTTTCACAACTCTTGTACAAACTATTTTTACAAACGCTTATTCTCCATATGCTTCATGTTAATCGCGATGTTAATCTCATTGCTAATTTTCTTGTAGGTGCAACGAGAATATGCCTTTAAGCTATAGTCAAATGTTTTAAGAACTGGTTGCTATGTGGAGCATTCCATTCTCTTTGTATGTAAAGGATATTAAAATGAATAACGAATTCCCATTTCAGAAAAAGTATAATTATTGGAAAATTTAAGGAAATAACAAGCGATATCTCGAAAATGGTTCACTCAACAAAAAAAAATTGTATCTGACATAAATTGTGTATTTTAACGCCACGTACATTTTTTGTGTAGTAAAATATTGTCTATCTTATGGTTTACCAGTTATGCAAAAGTCGTTCACAATGAAGAATACATTTGCAGACATTTCCAGAAAATTCGAGATATACATTTTATTTGTCATGAAAATATCTTAAACATGTGATATTTTAATCAAAATCGTTAAGAGTCATTTTCGGAAAATGTTCCATGAAAGGGTAATCTGTGGTGGGGGGATTTTCTTGAAAACCTTCGTGTCGCATCTTTGGAAGTTACTGAACTCAAATACCAACCTTGGTATTTATCCGACTTTTCGCTTTTGAGTTCTGCTGTTCACAGACACACAGACACATTTATATTTGGCATCTTCCAAGGTTGCGACACGAAGATTTTCAAGGAAATCCCCCCCCCCCGCCTCAAACTACTGTTTACATGGACATTTTTACGTTATATTTTTATTTTCTTTGAAATGGCTCTGATGATTTTTATTAAAAATAATACGTTTAAATATTCTCATGGAAAATAAAATTTATGTCTTAAATTTTCTGGGGAAGTCTGTGAATTCCTCCTTGTTTAAAATAACTTGCGTATAATTGGTAAGGCGTACGAGATACACGAAGTCTTACTACCCTAAAAGTGTAGATCTTGTTAAAGCACCCAATTTATGTAAATCCCATAGATTTTTTGTATTAACCATTTCGGAGAAATTCCTCATTATTGGTTTGAATTTTCAAATACTTATAACTTTTTCAAGTGATATGTTGCTATTCTTTTTGCCCGCAGTCATGCAAAAGCAGGGATTTTAAAGCCATCATATAGCGATCCGCTTTTTCAAAATCTGACTTTCGATTTAGCCTATTGTATTCCTGTTACACCTACGAGTGTGTAAATGTGTAATGAAAGTTTATCAAGACTAACAAAAAGTATTTAGAATAATAAGCCTTTGTAAGAACAGTTTGTACAAGAGCGAGTGCAGAAAGTCATGGGAATGCATACACCAGATGTTTTGCAAAATAAAGATTATCGTTATAAAGACAAAAGAAGAGCACCTGATATATGATGTTGCTTTTTTATCCTCTTTTATCTCATGTTATAACAATGTTGTAGTTACAAACCATATGGACAACCTAGGAAATGATGGACGGAACAATTACTGTAATATTTCTGGAGAACGAACAGGCTATTTTGGTCTATTCTTAAAAGTAGATGATGGTGGCGGTGATGATGTTGATGATGGTGATGGGATTATATTTAATACAATCCCTCTCCTTTCCAAAACTGTGTTTATTTTATTACTTTGTCACAAATAGTTGCAGTGCAGTGTTGGTCACCCTGTGATCTTAATGATACTTTTTCAGCGCATCCGAACGTACAGCTCTTCATCAGTCATGGTGGAGGTCTCAGCACCCAAGAAGCCATAATGCGAGGTGTTCCGGTTGTGGGTATTCCTTTTATTCATGAACAAAATACCAACATGATGACTGTGGTCAGATCAGGGCTTGGAGTCAAGCTGGACTTCAAGAACATCACCTCCAAGTCTCTACTGTGGGCCGTCAATGAAGTACTGCAGCCAAAGTAAGTAAACGTTATGTCTTTGTTGTGAGATTTATTGCCTGGATCAGCCTGCAAACGTCAGTGTTCCTTAGGAACGAAGTCTCTCTCTATCCAACACCAATGCTCTGAGAATCTCTTTAGCAAGACCGTTCTAGAGATATAACAGAGTATGCTGGAGACTGCTACATAATAGGCGGAGTAGGCTAAACATCACAAACGACTATATTTCAAATACCGAGAGAATGCGCAGAAACTATCGCAGTTGCTCAAGGAACAGCCCATGACTCCCCTGAACCCTGCAGTGTACTGGGCAGAGAACTCATACGTCACAAAGGAGCAACATACTATCCATTTACTGTGTTTCAGATACCAAGAGAATGCACAGAAACTCTCACAGCTGTTCAAGGATCAGCCCGTGAGTCCCTTGCACACTGTCGTGTACTGGACAGAGTAGGTCATACGTCACAAAGGAACATCACACATACCATGTTTCAGGTACCGGGCAAATGCACAGAAGCTATCACAGCTGTTCAAGACTCAGCCCACGAGTCCCCTGGACACGTCTTGCACTGGTCAGAGTACGTCAGACATCACAAAGGAGCACCAGACATACTAATATCCACATACTCTGTTTCAGGTACCGAGCGAATACACAGAAACGATCACAGCTGTTCAAGACTCAGCCCACGAGTCCCCTGGACACTGTATTGGACTGGACAGAGTACGTCAGACATCACAAAGGAGCATACTTCATACGTCACAAAGGAGGACCAGACATACTAATATCCATATACTCTGTTTCAGGTACCGAGCGAATGCACAGAAACTATCACAGCTGTTCAAGACTCTGCCCACGAGTCCCCTGGACACTTAGTGTACTGGACAGAGTACGTCAGAAGCCACAAAGGAGCACCAGACATATTAATATCCATATACTCTGTTTCAGGTATCGAGCGAATGCAGAGAAACTATCACAGCTGTTCAAGACTCAGCCCACGAGTCCCCTGGACACGTCTTGCACTAGTCAAAGTACGTCAGACATCACAAAGGAGCACCAGACATACTAATATCCATATACTCTGTTTCGGGTATCGAGCGAATGCATAGAAACTATCACAGCTGTTCAAGACTCAGCACACGAGTCCCCTGGACACGTCTTGCACTGGACAGAGTACGTCAGACTCCACAAAGGAGCACCAGACATACTAATATCCACATACTCTGTTTTAGGTACCGAGCGAATGTACAGAAACCATCAAGATGTTCAAGAATCAGCACACGAGTCCCATGGACACTTAGTGTACTGGACAGAGTACGTCAGACGCCACAAAGGAGCACCAGACATACTAATATCCATAAACTCTGTTTTAGGTACCGAGCGAATGCACAGAAACCATCAAGATGTTCAAGAATCAGCACACGAGTCCCATGGACGCTTAGTGTACTGGACAGAGTACGTCATACGTCACAAAGAAGCACCACACATATTAATGCCCACATACTCTATTTCAGGTACCGAGCGAATGCACAGAAGCTATCACAGCTGTTCAAGGATCAGCCCATGAGTCCCCTGGACACTGTCACATACTGGACAGAGTACGTCATACGTCACAAAGAAGCACCACACATATTAATGCCCACATACTCTATTTCAGGTACCGAGCGAATGCACAGAAGCTATCACAGCTGTTCAAGGATCAGCCCATGAGTCCCCTGGACACTGTCACATACTGGACAGAGTACGTCATACGTCACAAAGAAGCACCACACATATTAATGCCCACATACTCTATTTCAGGTACCGAGCGAATGCACAGAAGCTATCACAGCTGTTCAAGGATCAGCCCATGAGTCCCCTAGACACTGCCGTGTACTGGACAGAGTACGTGATACGTCACAAAGGAGCACCGCACATGCGCTCTGCAGCACTAGATCTATATTGTTTCCAGTATCTGCTGCTGGACGTGATAGCGTTCCTGGCTATTGTGGGAGTATCCTTACTTCTTGTTACATACATGATCATCAGAAAACTGTACAGGTTACTTTGTAGGCGCAATCCTCAGTCAAAGAAAAAGAAACAATGAACATTTTTCTATTCAGGTGATTTATTAATGTAATGTGCAAACACTTGAAACAGGTTAAATAATATGTATATTTTGTTACAACACTTGCTTCGCACAAAACCTTAAGGGATCTCCCTACCCCATTCCTCTCAGTTTAATAGAGTAATGACATGAGATCAGTATAATGAGGTCACCCATGTAAATTCTGGGCACAGACTAAATAAAGATGGTGTTTTAGTTTAAAGTACACCAAGCGTGCCCCTTATTTGATTGTGACAAACAAACAGGTCTCAAATATTGGGGGAAAAGATTGATGTGTTGCAGTCACATAGCTTTCTCAACTGACTCTGGTACGCTCTATTCTTACTAAATCTAAACTCCGTAGCGTAACAGCCCATTGCCGAGCCAAGGCCTGCCGCCCGGCCGCTGTGTCCCTAACCTCTTACAAAGCAGGGGGATGAGTGGTGTGCAGTACTGGAGGGTGGGGCGTGATCAGCACCCCGGGTCCCTCCCGGCCGGTATATACTGCTCCCTTAACTTGGAACTGCTGTTTTTCAATCAAGTAGCTTCTCAATGGGCACCTCAGGGACTTAACGAGAATTTTCTCACAATCAAACCCGGGTCTCCCGGTTGGTAAGCAGCTGCGCTACCTCCGCGCTAAGGAGACGACCACTGTTCTTCCACAAGCTTATTATACTATCCACCACTTGACAATTCAAATAAATGTTCAATTCATGTTTATAAATTTCGCTGTACGTATAATAAAAGTAGATTAATTAAAGCGATAGTCACATTGTTAAGAACGGATCGGTATGTGATGACTTTGGAAGTTCAGGCTGTTTCTTTGATCATGAAAAACAAAAACCGAATGGCGCTTACCAGTTGATAAAAGTATTGATTTTTGAGAATTCAAGCCAATAATTAAAAAATATCTCGCAAACGGTTAACTCCACGAAAAACTTTGTTTTATAGAAATTGTGTGCTTTAACGAGATCTACATTCTGTCTCTCTCATGCGGTTACCAATTGTACAAAACTTGTCAACAAGCATGAGAAATTGACAGGCTACTACCAGAAAATTCAGGATGTCCATTTTGTTTGCCTTGTAAATATCTTAAATATACGGTATTTTAAACAAAATCATTGGAGTAGGTTTTGAGAAATTAAAAAATATCGAAATTTCTCTATGTAAAGGGCTGTTTAGCATAGAGAGTCATTTCTCTAAAATCTTCGTGTGAATCTTTGGTAGGTAATGAACTTAAATACGAAGATTGGTATTTATATGACTCTTCGTTTTGGAGTTGTGCTATTCACGCATTCGCGCGTGCGCGCGCGCGCGCGCGCGCGCACACACACACACACACACACACACACACACATACACCAGAGTGTGCGACCTGGCGCCATTTTCTAATAATATATTTGTTTTTGTTTCACCATTACTCAAAAACGAAATCTCGGATAGCACTTGAGTTAAGTTTCTTCCAAGAATGCGATACGAAGATTTTCAAGAAATCCCCACCCAAACTACTCCTTTCATAGAAAGTTTTGTTATTTTTGGTTTACTGAAAGTTTGCTCTAACGATTTTTTAGGAAATTACAACAAATGTAAGATATTTTCATGACAAATAAAATGATAGCTTGAATTTTCTAAGAATAACTTGGGAAATCGTCTTTATTCAGAACAAGTTTGTAACATTTTCAGAACTAGTACACCTTAAGCTGTAGTCTAAAAGTGTTTAAAGGAACGTAGATCTCTTTAAAATACACAATTTATTTCAAATAGCTTTTTTGTCGCATCGACTTTTCCGAGATATCCGCCATTATTTTATGGGACGTTTTAACACTTCGTAATTCTTTAAAGTATTGTCACTATTCGGTCATTTCTCGCGATATGGAATTTCTATGCCAGTATATAGCGACCTGGTTTTTGAACATCTGACTATCGATTCACTTTTCTGTATCCCCCTTGTACCTTCAACAAAATGTGTCAAGCAAACTATTTCTGGAAAGGTTTATCTCGATTAACATGAAATGGATAGAAAAATAAACTTTTGTAGAAATAGTTTGTAGACGTTACGAGGGCTGCCCTAGAAGTACGCGATATAACAAAGAAAACACAACAATTTTGGGGAAAAACATCTTTATTTCTCTACATAGTCTCCTTTCAGCTCGATACACTTTTCACAGCGGTGTTCAATAGCTTCGATACCCTGTTTATAGTGAGAACCACCGAGTTCTGCAAAATAGCCATTAACTGCAGACTCCACCTCTTCACTGTTGGTAAATCTTTTAGCACCAAGCTATTTCTTCAACTTTGGAAATAGAAAATAATCAGAGAGGGCTAAGTCTGGGGAATAGGGTGCACGAGGAAGCAATTCGAACTTTAGTTCATTGATTTTGGCCATGGCGATAATGGATGTGTGAAGTGGTGCATTGTCTTGATGAAACAAAGTTTCTTTCCCACTAAATACGGCAGTTTTTGCTTTATATCATCATTCAAATGCTGCAATAACTTTGCATAATACTCGCCATTGATTGCTTTTCCTTTTTGAAGATAATCAATTAAAATTATTCCACATACATTCCAAAAAACTGACGCCACGACCTTGCCTGCAAATGGAACTGTCTCGCGTTCTTTGGAGCTGATTCTCCCCTTTCTATCCACTGCTTTGACTGTTCCTTCGTCTCAGGTGTGAAGTGATGGACCCATGTTTCATCCATGGTATGAATCGACACAAAACCTCGGCTTTATTGCTTCAAAACAACGCCAAACACTCGGCTGAAACATTCTCACGATGCTGCTTTTGTTCCATTGAGAGTAAACGCGGCACCCATCTTGCGCACAGCTTCCTCATGTCTAAATTTTCAGTCAATGTGCGATGTACAGCACTTTTTGAAATGCCTACGATATCTGCTAGCTCGCGCATTCAGTCGACGGTCATCCAATACCATTTTGTGGATTTTCCTCAAAATCTCTGGCGGGGTTACGTCATGTTCATCATGTTCATCTTGGCAGCTCGTATGGCTTCGCTTAAACTCTGCCACCCAATATTTTACTGTTGTAAACGAAGGAACAGACTCCCCCAGAGCAGAATCTAGCTCAGCTTTAATATTAGTTGGACTAAGTCCTTAAAAATGAAAGTATTGTGTCACATAACGATGACCAGTTTTATCCATGTTTACAAATTCGCTGAGAGCATTCACTATTGATGGCTGCCAAACAATTACTAAACATCATAGCATCGTCAAACTTCGAACTTAAGCTTTATAAGGTTGGTACTTTCTACCATTGTCATTTGAAACAACAACCGCTATATATACGTCAGGCCGGGTACTTCTGGGGCTGCCCTCGTATATAAAGTAAATGTTAATGTGTAGAAAAGTCATGTGAAATTAGCACATATGGATTTTTTCTCGTGCTTATGCCGGTAGGTTGCAATTTCAATAGCATCATTTAGCAATCGGCTTTTTAAAAATATGACTATCGTTTTAGCCTCCTTCTCATACCTGCAACGAAATGCTTAAAGGTGAATTGAAGGTTTATCTGGAATAACAGGAAATAAAATAATAAGCTTGTTAGAATAGTTGGAATAGAGGAGCTTGTAGAGAAATCATGTGAATGCAACACAGATTTTTTTTAATTAACCTGGAGGTTTTTATAATCTATGAATACTTTTATTACAGCAATGGCTAAATATAATCTCAGCAGTCAGATGTTGAATGGAAATTTATTGATTAGTAAATCGTTAATTACAATTTGTATTATTAAAATACTGCTACACGTTCCAGACTAATATGTATTCCGAATTGTTGGAAAGTCAGAATAATGCCTGTATGGGAGGAACGTATGTATTGTTGGGGCTGAAGACTTCGTAATAATGTGGTGCGGCATTAGCCAAGCGCTATCCTCGGCGACAGTTGGACATGAAAACGGAGGCACCCATAGGGTCCCATCTACTCAGAAGTGTGTTGCTAGGTGGACATTACTACGTCAGACATATGTGCATAAATATGCCACCTGATGTAGGAATGATCGTTAACAGTGAACACCCAAATCAATAAAACACGTGTGTTGTAAATAAACTGGCATACGATCTAAGGTAAATTCCCTTGTTATTGTAACAGTTATTTTAAAAAGCAATAAAACGGAGCCGGTTGAAAATTTAGCTTGAAAGGGTGCTACAGGCAAACGGAAACCCACTGAAGTTTTAAATAACAGTCTAAAAGATAGACTAGGAATCTAAAAACATGTTCACAACCAAAACACTAGTGAGCGCGAAGAAACCCAGGCATCCGCCGACGGCGAAACATCACGACTTTCAACTTCCCTGGTGACCGTTAAACCGATCAACCAGACAACCGCCCGCCGTGACATGATGCCTGACTTAACACAGAACCAAATTGAAAAAAAAAACAGACTACTGAGCCCAAAATGAAAAGAAGGGGGCAAAATAGAATAAAAAGCCTAGCACAAAGATATCCCGGCACAAGAAGATGGTAAAAGCAGATCGCAGTAAAAGTGTTAGCTTGGCCTTTCAGGCTTATAATTAAACACGATTATATTCGTCCACAAACCTCCCAACTGATATGGGTACAAAGACTTATTACCAAGAAGCGGAATGCATTTTATGAGTTGGGTTTTAAACGTCTTGGTTGACACAAACCCAATCAATTGTGCGAAAAAACAAAGGATACGCCTGTCATCGAGGAAATTATACTATAAAGAGCGCTCTGCCGATTAGGTAGCATGATTCGTGTAGGTCATAATTAAGCAAGACTGTCTTTGTTTATGGTAAATACAAACGTATTGCCTTGTATGACGTAATGGTCATCAGCAGCTTGATCCATGGCAAAGAGAGGCTTTTTGCATTTCCTTTGCAACCAATGGTCTGTGATAAAAAATCTGATGTGTTACACTCACATGACTTTCTCTACTCTTGTACAAACTATTTTTACAAACGCTCATTTTCCATATGCTTCATGTTAATCAAGATATCGAGATGTTAATCTTATTGCTAATTTTCTTGTAGATGCAAGGGGAATTGCTAGGCTTTAAGCGATAGTCAAATATTTTAAGAGGTGGTTGCTATGTGGAGTATTCTATTCTCTTTGCATTACCAGGACAAAAAAAATGAATAACGAATTTGAGAAAAAGTATAAATATTGGAAAATTTAAGGGAATAACAAGCAATATCTCGAACATGGTTCACGGAACAAAAAAAATGTATATGACATAAATTGTTTACTTTAACGCGCTCTACATTTTTTGTGTAGTAAAATTTCGTCTATCTCTTATGGTTTACCAGTTATGGAAAAGTCGTTCACAATGAAGAATACTTTTGGAGACATTCCCAGAAAATTCGAGATATACATTTCATTTCTCATGCGAATATCTTAAACATATGATATTTTCATCAAAATCGTTAGAGCCATTTTTGAGAAAATTAAAATTTTCGAAAAATCTTCCATGTAAAGGGTAGTCTGGGGTGGGGGGATTTTCTTGAAAACCTTCGAGTCGCATCTCTGGAAGATACTGAACCTAAATACCAAGTTTGGTGTTTATCGGACTATTCGTTTCTGAGTTATGCTGTTCACAGACACACACACACACACACACACACACACACACACACACACACACACACGGATATGTTTCAAAAAATGCGTTTTTTTGTATTCAGGGGTCTGAAAACATGTATTTCCGAAGAAATCTTGGTATCAAATTTTTGGGTGGAATACATTACTTCCCCTACTTACTATACGTAGTAGAGAAAGTAAAAAGGAAACATTCATTCAATATTATTATTATTATTATTATTATTATTATTATTATTATTATTATTATTATTATTATTATTATTATTATTATTATTTCTAAAAGCGTTTCCTTGAGGAATAATAGATAGAGCTATAAATAAGAAAGGCAGTTACTGTTTTCAACCTGTCATTGAGTACTGGGTGAGAAAACTAATGTTTTACGTCATTGCGACAAAAGCGATTTTCAAGTTTCCCTCACTGATAGTACAGAACCTTCTGATAAGCACGTATATTCCTCTTATCGAACTGAAGATACATCGATGCGCTGATAAAAGGTGGACTTACGTCACATTTAACAATAATTATTCATACCAATAAACAATTACAACACTATATTCACATATTGTTAATTAACAGTACAATTAGGAATGTTTTTTTACTTGTTTGCTTCTCGTCTTTTCTACGAGGACTTGGCCGCATATAATATTATTATTTCCTCCAGCGACGTCCTCACAAGTACAATAGATTACGTTGAGCATGATGATGCTACGTTTTTCTGTCCTCCCCACTCTTCATAGACAAGAAGAGATACAGCCCGTAAAAGCTTCAAACACACACCGTGGACTCTCAGAGTTAAAATCGGCCGGCGTTCTCAGAGGTGAGAGGTAAGCTGATTTATATTTCTACTCGTGAAGTATTATAGAGGTAAACAAATCGTATTGTCCTGGCCGTTACTAGAGTTACGCGACGCTCCCACATGTTAAAGGGCGGAGTCAAATTAAAACTGAGAATGAGGAGGAAAATACGATATAAACAATTTTAGGTATAAGTTTTATTACTATAGGGCTCAATCAACGAGTCTTCGAGCGATTTTAATTGAAATATCCTATGAAGTTTAAGGTAGGATAGACAGGATAGATTGTTGGTCCCTAGTTTTCTGCGAATAACCCGTGAAGTCCTCTTCATTCTCAATGAATTTTGTATAACTTTTAAATTCGTAAACGATAGACCAAAACTTATTTCGTAAAAAATGTAGATATTATTCAAATGAACAATTTATGTCAAATAACTCTTTTTTGTAGCGCTAACCATTTCTGAGATATTTTTAATTATTGATTTGAACTGCTAACAGCTATTCGGTTTTTTTCTTTTGCTTTTTATTTCTTTTCCCTCGCGGTCATGCAAAAAGAACGGAATTTGAAAGCCATCACAAAGCGACACGCATTTAAAACATTTGACTATGACTTAAGCCTACTATATTCCCTCTGTATAATTGTGTTCTGGGCTCGTGAGCCGCGCGGAATGAGGTTTGGGGAGAGGGAAAAATGCACTGTGAGTTAAGGCAGCCACCTACTATTGAGGAAGATGGTTTGTTACGTTATTTTTTTACCACGCTTTGGGCGTCAATTTGAAGTAGTTTGTATTGAAGGAGTTGTATTATATTTCAACTGTTGGGGAGCCGAACTTGTAGTATTGCAACCACACGTATGGTAAATAGTTTCCGGTAGCCTTTGCCCTAAATGTACTTTCAGGTGGCCTTTGCCCCAAATTTAAAAAAAATATTAACTTTGTAATTTGACTGCTTCTTTAAATATAATATATTTATGTTTGCCTCGGCTGCGTCAGTATTATTGTTAGAGACACGTATCTCTTGGCAGGGTTGTGAGGTGACAAGAATGTAGGCTTACACAGATTATAATTTTACTTCACTCCTTTTATTAATGCTTGACACGATTAAAATAACACTTCACTGATATAGAGAGTTGTGAGATTCTTTTTATTAATTAATTACAACTTTTAACACGTAAACTTATTTTGAGTCTCACACGAATACGTATTAAATCTCTCGAGGACACTTTTTGCGGCAACTGAACTGATTTCAACCTCTTAAACTTGTAAATTTCTGTATTTCAAGTCTCTGATTGGCTATTCCTAATCCAATAATCCTAATAATCCTAATCCTTCTTTTAACTAAAGCCTTTTCTGGTCGTTGATTGGCTATTTTATAAACTATCACTAAAATTACATTATTGTTACTCCAATAATCAGAAGTAGTATTATTAAACTCTCAAACGCATTATTGCCTCAAGGTTACCTCATTGTTAACAACTTTTAACTTATTATTCTCACAGCTCCTACATTATTAAATTACGTAGTGCATTCACATAACATTATTGAACATGTTTACAATAATATAAGCATATGCAATGACTGTTACATACATTTTACAAACTATTACACACACATATTGCATCAAGGCGGGCTGTTATTGAATGTACATATTATATAACTTGACTGAAATCATTTAAGTGTTAAAAATACTGCCTCACTATGCAACGAACAATAGGGTCTTAGTCAGCATTCACCTGCAGCTCCACATAGCGTACTTGCTCAGTGTATCCCAGTATCTCTGTGTATCGGATATATAGTTAGTACGACCACTAATATAAGGTAGGCAGCATGTTATTCAACACCGTCTTTAACTGTGTGCGACTATTAATTCATTACATCATTATGTCTGTATGCTTGTGTGCATGTGTACGTATTCTCTCCTGGGTTCACAAGCTCGGAACGCATCTATACCTATTTGGAAATCTCTAATAAAATAATTTCTATAAATGTTAATCTCGATTAATATGAAGTAGATAGCAAAATCTGATGCACTGAACTCATATGAATTTCTCTACTCTCTTACACTCTTTTTCTTGTTAATCCATATATATTTTCAACACACATTTACACATTTGTTGTAGAATAGAGTAGGTAAAGCGATACTCAAAAACGTGTCACTATGTGATGTGTTTGAAATTCCATGTTCTTGCATGCCCACGAGAAAAAAATCTGATGTGTTACACTCACATGACTTTCTCTACTCTTGTACAAACTATTTTTACAAAGGCTTATTCTCCATATGCTTCATGTTAATCGAGATATCGAGATGTTAATCTTATTGCTAATTTTCTTGTAGATGCAAGAGGAATTGGTAGGCTTTAAGCTATAGACAATTATTTTAAGAGCTGGTTGCTATGTGGAGTATTCCATTCTCTTTGCATTACCAGGACAAATAAAATGAATAACGAATTTGAGAAAAAGTATAAGTATTGGAAAATTTAAGGGACTAAGAAGCAATATCTCGAAAATGGTTCACTCAACAAAAAATGTATATGACATAAATTGTGTATTTTAACGCGATCTACATTTTTTGTTTAGTAAAATTTTGTCTATCCCTTACGGTTTACTAGTTACGCAAAAGTCGTTCACAATGAAGAATGTTTTTGGAGACATTCCCAGAAAATTTGATATATACATTTCGTTTGTAATGAAAATATTTTAAACATATGATATTTTAATCAAAATCGTTACAGCCATTTTTGAGAAAATTAAAATGTTCGAAAAATGTTCCATGTAAAGGGTAATCTGGGGTGGGGGGATGTTCTTGAAAACCTTTGTGTCGCATCTCTGGAAGATACTAAACCTAAATACCAAGTTTGGTGTTTATCCGACTGTTCGTTTCTGAGTTATGCTGTTCACAGACAGACACACATACACACACACACGGACATGTTTCCAAAAATGCTTTTTTTAGATTCAGGGGGCCTCAAAACATATAATTCCGGTGAAATCTCGGTATCAAATTTTTGGGCGGAATACAACACTTCCCCTACTTACTATACGTAGCAGAGAAAGTAAAAATAGGAATTTATCAGTTGCGAAAGGTATGAATATTTGAGAATTCAAGCTAATGATCAGGAATATCCCGGAAATGACTAACTCCACAAAAATGTTATTTGGCAGAAATTGAGTCTTTTAACGAGATCTTCATTTTTGTGCGGTAAAATCTTGTCGGTTTAGCAATTATACAAAAATCGTTCAGAATAAAGTCCTTTACAGGCTATTCCCAGAAATTCAAGATATACCTACACTTTATTTGTCATGCCAATATGTTAAAAATTTCTATTAGATAAATTGAATTGTTTTTAGAAACTCAAAAACAATAAACGAGATTTCACCATGTAAAAAGGTAGTATGAAAGGGGGGGGGATTTTCTTGAAAATCGTGCCACATCCTTGGACTTAAATACTAATTTGGTATTTAACCGACTTTTCGTTTTTGTTAGTTTGTAATAGAATGGGCAGAGAAACTCATGCAAATGTAAAACTTCAGTTTTTCTTTTATTAGAAATAAACTGTTTAGGACAAGAATGTGGGAATAATATCTAAAAGCCGTGTTTTCCCTATCTTTAAAATTAATCATCACAAATACTGATATAACATTTAAGTAGCAAATTATATAAATATTTTGATAGTTTAAGAGCTTAGTTGCAAAAGTTAGGAATTTGTCTAAATTTGATTAAGATAAATGTGTATTATGGCAACTCTGGAAAAAACTTCTATGAAATTAAAAGATTGCGTCCATTGGGAAGCGGCCATCTGGTACTCTGAACGACAATGATTCACCAAAAATGCACTAACGCTTAAAGATATGCGGAGAACAGCTTAAGTTCTTCTTCTTCTTTTTCGCATTTCAGGGACTAAGTAAAAGTGTCTGTTACAACTTCATAATGTACCTGATTATCGTTTCCTTCGTCTTCCCCGATGTTTTCTTCCTTTAGGCCTATAATATTATACTTTTCTCATGATCCTCTATGGTGAGTTTCTGTCGACATGTCTCCATTTCCGTAATTTGTAATTCTTTATTCGCTAACTCTTCCCTGATATTTTCGTTTGCGATTTTATCTAAAAGACATGATTTTACTGATCTTAGAAAACTCATTTAGGCAGCCAGGTATAGATGTCATGTTTCAGACCCATATAGGATGGCTATTACTTTAAAAAAATCTGATGTGTTACAATCACATGAATTTCTCTACTCTGTACAAACTATTTTTACAAACGCCTATTCTCCATATGCATCATATTAATGGAGATGTTAATCTTATTGCTAATTTTCTTGTAGATGCAAGGGGAATTGGTAGGTTTTAAGCGATAGTCAAATATTTTAAGATCTGGTTGCTATGTGGAGTATTCCATTCTCTTTGCATTACCTGGACAAAAAAATGAATAACGAATTTGAGAAAAAGTATAAGTATTGGAAAATTTAACGGAATAACAAGCAATATCTCGAAAATGGTTCACTCAACAACAAAAAAATGTATATGACATAAATTGTGTATTTTACGCGATCTACATTTTTTTGTGTAGTAAAATTTTCTCTATCTCTTATGGTTTACCAGTTATGCAAAAGTTCACAATCAAGAATACTTTTGGAGACATTCCCAGAAAATTCGAGATATACATTTTATTTGTCATAAAAATATTTTAAACATATGATATTTTAATCAAAATCGTTAGAGGCTTTTTTGAGAAAATTAAAATTTTCGAAAAATGATCCATGTAAAGGGTAATCTGGGGTGGGGGGATTTTCTTGAAAACCTTCGTGTCGCATCTCTGGAAGATACTGAACCTAAATACCAAGTTTGGTGTTTATCTGAAGGTCCGTTTCTGAGCTATGCTGTTCACAGACACACAGACACACTCGGACATGTTTCCAAAAATCCTTTTTTTGGATTCAGGGGGTCTGAAAACATGTATTTCCGGTGAAATCTCGGTATCGAATTTTTGGTGGAATACAATACTTCCCCTACTAACTATACGTAGTAGAGAAATTAAAAATATCATCCGAGTTTCTTTTCTAGCTTTATTTTTTAGACTTCTGTTATTGTGCTACACACCTACTGAATCATGCGTAGTTTATTATTATTAGTCATATACGTATGTTTTAGCTGACATGTGTTCCTAAATATTTGCAACTACTTACTTGCGTAATACAGAGTGATTTATGAAGGACTGGCACAATTATTTCTTTAATTGTTTCAAAACGAGTTATGCTAGCGACAACTTATTATGCCTGAAATGCAAAGGAATTTCAGGAGATTATTTACTTCTATAGCAATGTTGAGAATGTCTTCCCTCCTACATAAGGCACTACTCAACACGTCGTTCCATGTTGTTGTCCACTCGTTGGAGGACTCTGTTGTCAATAGCTTGAATCTCCTGTGTAATGCTGTGCTTCATATAGTCCAATTTCTGGGGACGTGTAGCATAATCCTGTATTTTAAGAACCCCATAGAAGGAAGTCCGGCAATGTCAAATCCGGAGATCTCGATGGTCACAGGTTCTCGGAAATTATTCGGTCGTCAAAGAAACTTGCAATTAGTGCCATGGATTTATTTGATGTAGGCATGTAGCGCCGTCCTGCTGAAAATATCCTTGCTCAGCAAACTCCATGAAAATCCGTCGATACTCTGCAGTGTTCACATAGTTTCAACAAAATATTGGTCCCACTATCCTCTGTGCGAATATTGCGCACCAAACTCCGACTTTAACCGGGTGCATAGGTGCTTCATGAATAACATGTGGATTTTCGCTGGCCCAATAGCGTGAGTTACTTGAGTTCTCGTAGCCGGATAAATGGAACCATGCTTCATCTGTGAACCACGTGATGGACAATATGACAGGATTTTGCACAATGAACGCCTGAAACCAACGATAATAATTCAGTCGTCTATCCTTATCTGGTTCCTGTAACTGATAGACAACCGTAATCCTATACGGCTTTAGGCCTGCACTTTTCACAGCTCTCTGACACATTGAGTAGCTGTACCCTGTCTCCTGCGACAAACGTCTTAATGATTTTTTGGGTGACTGATCCAGGCGTGCTCTTACGTCAACAACAACCTTGGGAAGCCTAGATGAACGAGTTTTGCCTTTTTCACTCACCAGAGATCCAATTGTTTCCAATTTTTTTTACCAGTCCCAGTATTGTGTTTCTTTGGGGAGGATTCCGAACACCAAATTATCTCTGGTATGCCCTTTGAGTAGCTGTAATTGAATTCGTAATCCAGTATTGCTTTACAAGGAAGAGTCGTTCATTTAATGTGTACTCCATTTGCACGTTGACTAGAACAAAATATCAAAAACAGTTGCCGACAATGTAACTAACAATTACGAATAAAACATGAACATCTGTACATCTAGTGAAAGGCAATCGAAACTCCAGAATATTTTGCTTAATTTTGTGCTAAAATTGGGGCATTGAGTGAATTTCGAACAGAATAATTAAAGAAAGAAGTGTGTCAGTTCTTCATAAATCACTCTGTAGAATTTACTACAGTTATGGTCCTAATAGCATACTCGTCTTGGAAGGTAATTTTCCATTTTATTTGTCGAAATATTAAAATCATATTGCTAACATAGCTTCTGCAAAGTATATACTGCTCTGTGAAGTTATTCTTCAATTTTACTTATAATTATTTGGTCATCCGCAAATGGCATCACCTTAAATATAAAATTGAATACAACACAAATGCCTACATTAAATTTAAATATTGATTTTCAGATCTTCCATACACTTTGAAAACAAAGTGGGAGGGGAACTTCATCCCTATCTTATACCTTGATTTATGCATATTCCATTTCCAACATTTATGCTAATTGCCGTGTTTAATGCTTTAATTAAATGTTTCATATATCCCCTTCGAATCATAATTTCCCCGAATATTTTTTTTCATACTTACACCATCAAACTCTTTTTGATAGTCAATAAAGGCTATATGGTTCAAGGTTATGGTCCCTCTTTTATTATCTGCTTAATTGTAAAAGTGGAATCTGTACAGGATCACTCCTCTCTAAATCCATTTTGTTATTTTTACAATAAGGTATCTGCAATAGTTGGTAATCTAAACAGCTAAAGTTGAAGATGAATTCACTCGAAGCCCCGTAACTCAGTGCCTGCTGTACGAGGGGTCCCGGGTTCGATTCCGGCTGGGGATGGGACTTTTTCTCTAGCCAGATTAATTCCTATCCTCCCCAGAGTCTGGAAGTGTGAATGTGTATATGATCTAATGATTAAAAAAACCAAAAGTGCAAGACACCCAACGACAGGAGTTACACGAGTTAACACCGTTGCCAATAGGCAATAAGTTCCGAAGGAAAGGCCGTCGTTAAGACCAACGTAGTTAAAGGCGGGGTATACATGGAACTACAAAAAAAAATGTAAATCTCTCTTTTGTTGCTAGATGGCAGAACTGAAGCTGCTGCTATGCGCACTAGCGACACTGTTGTGCATGTCGGAAGGCGCACGTATTCTCGGAATGTTTCCAGTTCCGGCAAGAAGTCACATGATCGTCATGAGGGCGCTGATGTCCGGCCTTGCTGACAGAGGTCACCAGGTCACTGTGTTTACACCCTTTCCTGCCGACAAACCTCACCCGAATATCACTGAAATCGTAATTGAGCAGGTGAAGATTGACATTGGTAAGTCTTTGAATTATATGTATTTTAAGTTTAATTCGTGGAAGAGTTTACAGGAGAGGAAAACGACATGTTTAAAATACAGCAACTGTATTACACAAAAGGTATTCATCGGTTTCACCAATCGATATTAAATTTTAACACAATGTTAAAGTGTTTTAACAATGAAGTTAACGCGAATTCTATTTCCTCGTACAATGCTAGCTGTAACATTGTGTTAAACTTCGTGTTAACATTACTGTGGCGTTGTCTCCTAAAAGGGGGTTTGACAGTTCAAAACCTCACGTATTTGCAGTAGGTACTTCACAGTTCGAAATAGTTGGTTAGTATTCTAACACCAGTTTGAACTCTGACACTGAACAGAGAACTTGCAGTACAGTAATATCTGAACACTAACCAGCTGTGGATTACAGTTCAGCTGAATACCGCGAAATGTACTCAGTGTTAAGATTAAAGTTCTGTTATGACTCCTAAGTTCTACACAGAGCACTATCAACAACATTGCCAACATGATCCGCATGCTTTCGACCAAGAATTTTCGCCTCTGCTCGAATTGCTAAGCTATGGATCAAAGTAATAGCTATTTCACTTGAATGAGTATGTGTCTAGCTCCATAGCTAAGCGTAATACAGTGAACAATTCCAAATTTAATTTCATCGCTATAACATCCCATCACTACCTGGTCTGAAATACTCACGTAATATACACTGCCGTTTGTGAAAATTGCAACACCAAGAAGGAAACGCATGAATTCAATGACTTTAATACTACAGGTTAGGTACATAGCAAGTAACAAATGATAAATTTTTCAAATCTGTACATGACCTTTGCGCCTTAATATTCAGTATTTGGTGTGGCCTCCATGCGCTGCAATTAGAGCTGCTATACGCCGTGGTTGAATCAAAAAGGTTCTGAAAAAGCTCCTGAGGGATTTCCCTCCACACAGTTTGTATTCGAGCCCACAAATCCGTGGCACTGGTTACTGGAGGACCGTGACGCACCAGGTGCCGATCAACCATATCCCAGACATGTTCGATGGGCAACGTGTCAGGCGAACGTGCAGCCAGGTACCCGTCGCTATTCGAAGAGCCCTGTTGAAATGTGGCCTGTGGAGATGCCTTAAGCAGAGGAGTACTTCAGGCTCTACAACCACCATTAGGTACCGGTTGCTGCTCAAAGTGCCCTCAATTCGTTGGAGGCGAGATCGGTTGTTGTAACCAATGGCGTCCCAAACCATCACCCCTGGTGCTTGTCCGCTATGCCGCTCAACAATGCAGCCCTCCAGATTGTGCTCACACGGTACCGCCGGACACGTATGCGGCCATCACTGTAGGACACGTTGAAGCGGGACTCCTCCTAAAAGACTAAATTTTGCCACTCAGCACCCCAGTGAAGGTGTTCACGTGCCCATTGCAGTCGGAGGAGTTTGTGATTTCTGGACAATGGAAGCCGACGTAATTGCATGCAAGCATGCAACCAGTTCCAACCTGCAGCAGACGGCGACGAACCGTTGATGCAGACAAGTTCACATCTGTTGCAGTGCTCCAGCGCCGAGTCAACACTGTGGATGAAGCTGTACGGTCCGTTATGGCCATGCGGACAAGATGACGGTCATTCCGTGCTGTGGTCATGTTCCGTGGCTCAGTACCCGCTCTTCGCTGCGTACGACCTTCATCTATCCACTGCTTCCACACACGCATCACTGTCGTAGCAGCAAGCCCTGTACGAGCCGAAATGATAAGGTATGACAAACCCGCTTCCCGAAGACCGATCATTCTGCCCCGTTCAAACTCACTCACATACCGATATGACTCCCTTTGACGTCGAAGAGGCATACTGGCATTACTTTATTGTTTCCACCTTGTTTGACAGCTCTGGTACACTGGACGCAACACTGACATTGTTGGATCGACACGAGAGGGCTCTGCTCGGCCTACGTGTACCCCAACTGTCTGCAAATCTAATCACTTATTGCTTGCACACTCTTCTACATTTCCACCAAGTTTTGAGTTATTCGGGAAATTCTTTCTTGGTGTTGCATTTTCACAAACGGCAGTGTATATATATTAATAATAATAGGGGAAATAATATGTTCATAGTCTTATTTCAGAGATAATTTTTAATTTTCAGAAGGTCACACACACACACGTCTGCTACACATTTGTCACGTACAGAAATAACATGTTGAATTATTTCTAATTGGAAGAAGATGGAGTTTGATCAGACGTTTAAGCCAGAGAAAGGTATCGTAAGTCACACTGACTATTTTATGCACATCTTTAGCAGAATATTGGTACGTAGATATGATGAGACATAATAATCTAATCATATAAGTTTACACATTACTACAGAACGGGTTCTACCTCCAGCATCAATGTCTTACATACGGCGGATAAACCTTAAGGATGTCCACATAAACGATGCAAACTGTGAATTACTTTTCCACATTTGTATTAGTGTGAAGTAGTCGACCATCCTGCTAAGTTGGGTAGCAGGATATATCCTTCAGTGCTAGCCGGCGCATGACTGGAAAGAGAGAGAGGGGCAGGAGTTGCTCTTGAGATATCTGAAAGACAGATCAAGAACGATGGCGAATTTGCGAGAACTGACTTCCCCTCACCCTTGGAGGCGCACGAAGCTTCCAGATACTCTTACAGCTATATATAAGCGAACGTACTCGCGACGAGTGAGTCAGTCGTTGAGATGAATTACTTTCCCAGCGAGTTCTCTGAGTGACTAGAGAGAGAGAAAAGGAGTCCTGTGTTCCAAAGTTGGTGAACGACCGGGAGAAGAGGAGTCCTTTGTTCGACATTCCAGTTAGATATTGGAAGGAAAAAGAGGCTGCTTCGCGCATTGATTTATTACACCGGTAAGCACGAAGAAAGAAACGTGAAGTAACAGTGCAAACTGAAACAAGTAATATTAGTATGCCCTGGAGATGAAAGGAGTCACATGATCCATAGCATTAAGCTTCAAAAGTAAACGGATTTTCCGACAGATCAAGTGATACAATCTCAGCATACTGATGCTATGTTTAGCACTATTGAGAAACTTTTACTTAAAGAGCATAATTCACATCAAGAAAACTGAGTAAGATTGTCCCTTACGAAACCTGGTATGGCTCACATTTCAAACATTTATATTTTATTACTCTTAGAAAGGTAATTTTTTATCCCTTTCAAACATCTACCAGGCTGGCCTCTTATCTCAGCCGGTGGAGCACCTGCCTGCTGTGCGATGGTTCCTCGGTTCTATTCCCGGGGGTGCGAATTTTTCTCTATTCAAGATGATTTCCTATCCTACCCAGAGTCTGGAAGAGAGAATGGGAGCGTGAATTTGACCTAATGAATACAAGTCAGTATGCTGCTGAAAGTGCCCTCAATTCGTAGGAGGCGAGATCGGTTGTTGTAAACAATGGCGTCTCAAAGCATCACACCTGGTGTTTGTCCGCTATGCCGCTCAACAATGCAGTCCTTCAGGTTGCGCTCACCACGGTACCGCAGGGCACGTAGCGGCTATCACTGTAGGACACGTTGAAGCGGGACTCGTCCGAAAAGACTACATTTTGCCACTCAGCACCCCAGTGACGGTGTTTTCGTGCCCATTGCAGTCGGAGGAGTTTATAGTTTCTGGACAATGGAAGCCGACGTAATTAGTTTACCAGAAACCCAAACACAAGCGAATACAGGTCAACACCATTGTTTATGGGCAATAATATGTTCAAAAGCAAAGGCCGTCGATAAGACCACTGTGGTTAAAAGCGGAAACTTTTATAAAATCACCAGTTAAATTTGATGTTTTTATTTAAAAGAATATTCTAGTAAATATTCTTTAAACAGAAAACACATTTTTCTTAATTTTATATAATTAACCTCTTAACACTGCTGTTACAGATCCAGCTATGATGTTCAAACTTGACTTCAATCCAATGTTGGCTCCAATGATGGTTGCGTCCTTAATGGCATCCTACACAGACAAATGCCTCGCACTGCCAGAGACCCAGAAGCTCATACAGTCCAAGGAGGAACACTTCGATCTCGTGGTCACTGAAGCTTTCTTCAACGACGCTAATATCGGTTTCGCACACAAGTTCAAGGCTCCCCTTGTCCAAGTATGTCCTTTTGCAGGAATGCATTGGATGTACGAATGGATGGGAAGCCCTTCTAACCCCGCTTACCTCGCTGACCCTATGTTTCCTATGGATAGACGGATGTCATTCTATGAGCGAGTGTTGAACACTTTTATGAGGTTATACTCGATGGTGACGAGAAACGTGATCTATCTACCGAAGCAGGAGGGTATCATGAGGAAGCATTTCAAGGACCATGTTGAAGATTTGCCATCTCTGAAGGAATTGTTGAGCTCTACTTCACTGGTACTCACCAACACCCACTTCAGCATCAGTGCCCCTAGACCACTAACTCCCAATGCTGTTCAAGTTGGAGGAATGCACGTCAGAGCACCCAAGAAACTTCCTCAGGTAACAGAACTGTGCGATCATTATTAGGTGTATACCACTTGCTGTCACTCTCTGTATTATTTTGTTTTTTACTTTCTCTACTACGTATAGTAAGTAGGGGAAGTATGGCATTCCACCTAAAAATTCGATACCGAGATTTCACCGGAAATACGTGTTTTGAGGCCTCCTGAATCCAAAAAAAGTATTTTTGGAAACATGGCCGTGTGTGTGTCTGTGTGTCTGCGAACAGTAACTCAGAAACGAACAGTCGGATAAACACCAAACTTGGTATTTAGGTTCAGTATCTTCCAGAGATATGACACGAAGGTTTTCAAGAAAATCCTGCCACCCCAGATTACCCTTTACATGGAAGATTTTTCGAAAACTTTAATTTTCTAAAAAATGGCTAACGACTTTGATTAAAATATCATATATTTAAGATACTTTTATGACGAATAAAATGTATATCTCGAATTTTCTGGGAATGTCTCCAAAAGTATTCTTTATTGTGAACGACTTTTGCATAACTGATAAACCATAAGAGATAGACAAAATTTTACTACACAACAAAATGTAGATCGCGTTAAAATACACAATTTATGTCATATACATTTTTGTTGTTGTTGTTGAGTTGACCATTTTCAAGGTATTGCTTGTTATTTCCTTAAATTTTCCAATACTTATACTTCTTCTCAAATTCGTTATTCATTTTTTTTGTCCTGGTAATGCAAAGAGAATAGAATACTCCACATAGCAACCAGCTCTTAAAATATTTGACTGTCGCTTAAAGTCTACGGTATACCCCTTGCATCTACAAGAAAATTAGCAATAAGATTAACATCTCGATATCTCGATTAACATGGAGCATATGGAGAATAAGCGTTTGTAAAAATAGTTTGTACAAGAGTAGAGAAAGTCATGTGAGTGTAACACATCAGATTTTTTTTCTCTGAGATCAACTGTTATATAGAGTTTGTACTTGATAATTTAATCCATTATCAATTCTCAAACGCCAGTTCTTTTATTTGAGGTAATGAAGGTCTTCCCGTACTTACATTCAGCTTCCAAAACTAAATACGCGCATACGAAGATAACTATGGCAAGAAGTAATTACTCAGATGTTCATTATGTTTATGATCAAATGATTGGCAAATTTCTTATAAAATACAGCGTGTACAGAAAGGGAAGCAACCTTATGGGTAAACATCTGTAGTCATAGGTAGTCATGATTATTTCAACAGCCAGTAGTAACAAAATGAACGAAATTCAATTGTTTGATGACACGTCACCAGACAGCATTGGGTTTCTGTATTGCATTCAGCAAACATGCTGGTATCCTCTGGGAGTCTATAGGGCTTATATCTATCTGTATACGGTTTGCAATGCCTTCCGCATCACTTCATTCTCCATTAAGAGTCGAGAACACACGGTTATAAACAATTCGCTATAACTTTCAAAGTTTTTAACATAATGTAATGATACTTGGCATGAGCATTTGAAATACCATTTGTTCACAAATTCTGAAACGTTGAAACTTTTTCGTACCATGTTAAGATCGTCATTGCAGTAAAATAAAGAAAAGAATAAAAAGTATACAGATCAAAATTGGCGTACTGCACCTTTTCTGATAATTCAGCCAGTCAATTGAAACAAAACTTTGTGGCCAACTTACTTATTCAGTGTTGATAAATGGTATACAGCAAACTTTTTATTAAGCTACTAGATTTTTAAATGAAAAACCTGATGTGTTGCACTCACTGACTTTCCCTACTCTTGCATAAACCATTTTACAAAGGTTTATTCTCCATCAACTTCATGTTAGTCGAGATAAGCATTTGCAGAAACTATCTTATTGCTAATTTTCTTGTAGGGGAATATAGTAGGCTTTAATCTATGGTTGTTCTATGTCGAGCATTCCATTCTCTTTGCATATCCAGGACAAAAAAAGAACAATAACTAATTCCCATTTAAGAAAAAGTATAAGCATTGGAAAATTCAAACAGATAACAAGGATATCTCGGAAATGGTTCACTCGACAAAAAAATGTACCTGACATAAGTTGTGTGTTTTAACGAGATTTACATTTTTTTGTGTAGTAAAATTTTGTCTATCTCTTACGGCTTATCAATTACATAAAAGTCATTCAAAATGCAGAGGACATATACATTTCATTTGCCTTGAAATATCTTAAAGAGTCATTTTTGAGAAAATCAAACTTTTCGAAAAATGTTCTATGTAAATGGTAGTCTGGGGTGGGAGATTTTCTTGAAAGTTTTCGTGTCGCATCCTTGGAGGATGCTAAAATCAAATACCAAGTTCGGTATTCATCCGACTTTTCGTTTTTGTGTTATGCTGTTCACAGACACACACACACGGACATGTTTCCAAAAATGCTTTATTTGGATTGAGGGCACCTCAAAACATGCTTTTCCGGTGAAAACTCGGTATCGAATTTTTCGGTGGAATGCAATACTTCCCTTACTTATATACGTAGTAGAGAGAGTAAAAATTACAGTTTTGGTTTTGAAAAATACCTTAAATTTATTGGTATGATAATCTCAAATACCGTTATTTTCAAACTATAAAAAAGCTTCTCCACAGGATTGTTTATTGCACACTTTTAGAAGATGCTGCCAATTTCACTGCTCTGGGTTAAGTAGTTTTAGATGAAAGGTACACTATTTGTCGAAGAATGTAACTTTATAGAAAAGGGTACGCAATATTTCCTGCTTTTAAAGTTTGGTAACTGATGTAAAATCATGTGGAGTAGCATTCACTAATAGAAAGCAAAAAGCGCAACGCAAAATACGGCCTTTAGCCTTAGCCAGCAAGTATTTGCATAAAGAAATATCACACAGTCCATGTTGTGACATTCAAGTTAGTAAGTTCAATAACTGCTTTTATTTTGCTCCACTGGTTTATTCTATGAAAACAAAAATGGCACAGTTAGACATTTCCATGTATTTTTGTTCTGTATTACAATTATTATTTTAATAATCGAAAATTGCATCAAAATTTTTAATTTCAGTATTATACTCTAGCCTAATATTTTATTTACTCGCGGAGATAAGCAGCAAAATTTTAATTCGATTGTAATTGGCAACTCTCATGGACAGATTTTGCCCTGGCTGATTGATATAAATAATGGCTGAAAATTGCAAATCATTTGGCTGAACTGCTCTCTAGCTTCTATTCCACGGGGGAACTACCCTGTTGGTGGGATGTGGCTAGACACGCTGGACGCTCTATCTCACCTGTGAACAAGGATGGGATGGGCTCAGGTTAAATAATCGGTGATACAGCATGCCTAGTTGATGACGGGTCAGGCAGAGACGCCTAGTGTGACATATATTTTGTAAATCTTTAAAGCTCATTAATATGCTCACTTTTTAAAAACTACTATTGATTCTTATTGTATTCTTAAACAGTGACTTTAGTGATAATATAAGACACACACAATAAAAACCAAAATTGGTACCTGAGCTGAAAAAAGGGGCTTAGTATCGTTGCATTGCCAATGTATTTAAATTCTTAAATTAACTTGGATGTAATAAAATAATAAAATACCTTGGGAACATATTCTCAAATGCATAATATATCACACAGAAGTTTTAGAAAAATTCAGTTTTTGACAGAATTCACTTATGTGTGCCCTTAATTCCGTTTGTGTCTTAATAGAATACATACACCAGCCCTTGCACTTTGTCCGAGTAAACCATTTTAGAATTTAAAATAATCTGATGTTCTTTTTCAGGATCTTCAGAAGTATTTGGATGATGCCAAAGAGGGAGCTATATTCTTTAGCTTAGGCTCCCATATTAGGAGCGCTGATATGCCGGAAGAGAAAAGAAACGAGATTTTGAAGGCATTCTCACAAATTAAGCAGAGAATCCTCTGGAAATGGGAAGCCGATGTTCTGCCTGGACAACCTAAAAATGTCAAATTGGACAAATGGTTACCTCAATCCGATATTTTGGGTACGTATCTACAAATAGCTTTAAGACAACTGGAAGGTAGTTCATGTACAACCCCAGCACCCATTTCAAATATTCAGAGGCCACAAACGTTAAAGGTATAGCACGCACATATTACAGCGTGGTGTGAATACAGCAGATCACGCACAAAGTGACAAGTTTTCTGTGTGTCTGGTTTTATTACGTAACCAAAATTAGAAGGGTAGAGTGTTTCTCAACGTGGTGCTTACACTAAAATAAAAACCTGATGTGTTACACTCACATGACTTTCTCTACTCTTGTACAAACTATTTTTACAAACGCTTATTGTCCATATGCTTCATGTTAATCAGATATCGAGATGTTAATCTTATTGCTAATTTTCTTGTAGATGCAAGTGGAATTGGTAGGCTTTAAGCTATAGTCAAATATTTTAAGAGCTGGTTGCTATGTGGAGTATTCCATTTTCTTTGCATTACCAGGACAAAAAAATGAATAACGAATTTGAGACAAAGTACAAGTATTGGAAAATTTAAGGGAATAACAAGCAATATCTCGAAAATGGTTCACTCAACAACAAAAATGTATATGACATAAATTGTGTATTTTAACGCGATCTACATTTTTTGTGTTGTAAACGTTTGTCTATCTCTTATGGTTTACCAGTTATGCAAAAGTCGTTCACAATGAATAATACTTTTGGAGACATTCCCAGAAAAATCGAGATATACATTTCATTTGTCATGAAAATATCTTAAACATATACTTTAATCAAAACCGTTAGGGCCATTTTTGAGAAAATTAGCATTTTCGAATAATGTTCCATGTAAAGGGTAGTCTGGGGTGGGGGGATTTTCTTGAAAACCTTCGTGTCGCATCTCTGGAAGATACTGAACCTAAATACCAAGTTTGGTGTTTATCCGACAGTTCGTTTCTGAGTTATGCTGTTCACAGACATACACACAGACACACAGACAGACACACACACACATGGACATGTTACAATAATGCTTTTTTTGGATGCAGGGTGCCTCAAAACATGTATTTCCGGTGCAATTTCGGTATCGAATTTTTGGGTGGAATACAATACTTCCCCTACTTACTATACGTAGTAGAGAAAGTAAAAATGAATAAGGAATTCCCATTTGAGAAAATTAGTATTGTAAAATTTAAGGGAATAACAAGCAATATCTCGAAAATGGATCACTCAACAACAAAAAAATGTATATGACATAAATTGCGTATTTTAACGCGATCTACATTTTTTGTGTAGTAAAATTTTGTCTATCTCTTATGGTTTACCAGTTATGCAAAAGTCGTTCACAATGAAGAATACTTTTGGATACATTCCCAGAAAATTCAAGATATACATTTCATTTGTCATGAAAATATCTTAAACATATGATATTTTAATCATAATCTTTAGAGGCATTTTTGATAAAATTAAAATTTTCAGAAAATGTTCCATGTAAAGGGTAATATTTGGTGCTGGGATTTTCTTGAAAACCTTCGTGTCGCATCTCTGGAAGATACTGAACCTAAATACCAAGTTTGGTGTTTATCCGACTGTTCATTTCTGAATTATGCTGTTCACAGACAGACACACACACACACACATACATACACACACAGACACACATACACACACACAGACACACATACACACACACGAACATGTTTCCAAAAATGCTTCAGGTTTCAATTGCTTGGTGTATGGTAGTTTGTTAAAAAAATAGCACACCTTTAGCACTTGAGTGCACCTCGTATGACCATATTGCGATCCTAATGATAATCTTATATTTTTGGCTTTCAGCGCATCCGAACATACAACTGTTCATTACTCATGGAGGAGGTCTAAGTACACAAGAAGCTATTATACGAGGAGTTCCAGTTGTTGGCATTCCGCTTATTCCTGAACAAAGAACTAACATGATGACTGTGGTCAAGTCAGGGTTTGGAGTCAAGTTGGATTTCAAGAATATAACCTCCGAGTCGTTACTACGGGCCATCAGCGAAGTTCTACAACCAAAGTAAGTAGTTTATTTATCTTGAAAGTCTTTATTCAAAACAAATATACCAATGCAAAGTTACATTATTTACTTATTAAATACCGGACAGGCGCTTAAAGCCGGTTTCACACGGGGTCAAGTGCACGAGTAACTCCGATGATGTTTCTGGTAGGCTAATGGAGAACTTGGCACAATTGTGGGTTTTTATTGCTGCGTTGTGCAGATAGGATGTAGGATAATTTTTCATAATTTTAGGTGAGCGGTCAGAAAGATACAATCTCAGTTGTTGCCTCTTCATAGCCCAGAGCCTGCAGCTGTTTTCCATTTACCTCTTGTCTTGACGGTGGTGTGGTACTACAAGTGTTCGCAAACACCTATTCTCATTCATGTGAATATTTTCGCTATAAAAACCATATAATTACTAGAATGTTTTCTCGGCAATATACAACACTCGAAAAAATACGGTCATAGATGTCGCCACGTGAGAGAGCTCTACTAGTCAGGGAGAGAACCGTGCATACTGTTAGTCAGTTGTCTTCTAGTTTACAAGGGTCCAGTACTTCCTTAACGTAGTTATCAGTGACATACTTGATCCCGTGTCCAATTGATTTATGTATACAGAAAATAATAAACAGCTTGAGAGAAATTAACATCGCGGAAGCTTTCCATGTCCATCGCTACATCTGTCTTCTGGCAAAACAAGTACGTCACGCCTCAACTGCCCAAAGACAGAATGTAGACAGAGGAAACGTGCTCGCTCTCGCTCTCTCTCTCGCTCTCTCTCTCTCTCTCTCTCTCTCTCGTCTCTGTGTATGTTCGCCATTTATGGTGAAGTAGAATTGTTCTTTACGTTACTGTATTATTTATTTAGCTCCTCGTATGGAAAGTCAGTTTGAGGATGATGTATTGTATTTCAACTGTTTGGGAGCCGAACTTGTAGTGGTTGTATAAGCACGTATAGTAAACAGTTTCTGGTAGCCTTCGCCCCAAATGTATTTTTAGGTGACCTTTGTCCCAAGTTTAAAAAAATATAAGTTTGTAATTAAACTGTTTCTTTAAGTATTAAACATATTTATGTTTACCTCGGCTGCGTCAGTATTATTGTTAGAGACATGGATGTCTTGGCAGGGCGTGATACGACAAGAATGTACGCTTACACAGATTTTTTAAGCTTTAATTCACTCCATTTTATTAATCCTTGACACAAATTAAATAGCGCTTCACTGATATAGAGAGCTGTGAGATTCTTTTATTTAATACTTGCTCTTTAATACGTATACTATTTTCGTCTCACACGAGTACGTATTGAATCTCTCGAGGACACATCTCGCATCCGATTAGTAACTATATCTGCAGGCAACTGAATAGATTTCAACCGTCTAAACTTGTAAATTTCTGTATTTCAAGTCTGTGATTGGCTAATCCTACTCCAATAGAATACCTTCATTTAACTAAAGCTTTTTCTGGTTTTTTATTAGCTATTTTATAAACTGTCACTAAAATTACATTATTGCTTCCAAGAATCACAAGTAACATTTAAACTCTCAAACTCATTATTGCCTCAAGGTTACCTCATTGTTAGCAACGTTTAAATTATTATTCTCACAGCTCTTACATTATTAAATTATGTAATACATTCACATAACATTATTGAACATGTATACAATAATATAAGCATATGCAATGACTGTTACATACATTTTACAAATTGTTACATACACATATTGCTTCAAGGCAGGCTGTTATTGAATTTACATATTATATAATTTGACTGAAATTATTTAAGTGCTAATAATACTGCCTCAATGGTTAAAATGAATATGCTAACGACATTTTTTTTTCAGAATAAAATCTCATGCTTTTATCGCAAAACCAATATTTATAACACCACAGAAATCCACACGTTGAATTGCAACCCTGCCCCTTCTGTGAGGCTAAGTGTTGCCAGAATTTATAACAATCATCACTACCGAAACTCATTACCAGATACGTCAGGTTCAATTAATATGTTAGTGATTCTGAGCTAACGACAGATTTTTCCTTCTCTATTCCTTGTAAAAGGAAACCTTACTGCAATTAAGCCAGCTGGTCTCCACTGGACTGCTGCCTTATTCTTTTCTTTTTTGCCCTCTAAAGTTGCCTACTTTGTTAAATCACGTTTAAACCTCGGAGTATGTTGGGACTAAATGGTTGAACATTTGTCTAGAGAAATTTGAGTGAGAAATAAGCGGTCCAAATCGAGCATAGAGCTGAGGTCATCTAGAGCAGATATCAGAGGAATAAACCACAACTGTGTTTTATACTCGATGCCATTAGTGAAGTAAATTCATCCAAAATATTTTCTGCAGGTGATTCTGATTCAATAAACTAAATATGCACTCATACGCATAACATAGCTAAAGGAAAGAGAATTTTACTTGGCTATTAATGACACTGCTTTATCACTGAGGTAAAAGGGCCTTAGTTAACTATTCTTGCACTTGCTTAGAATCATCCCACCTGTCCCACGGAGACTGCTGTTTACCGGAAAGGTTGCGCCATACGTCACAAAGGAACACTACACATACTAATATCAACATACTGTGTTTCAGGTATCGAGCGAGTGCACAGAAACTATCACAGCTGTTCAAGGATCAGCCCATGAGTCCCCTGGACACTGCCGTGTACTGGGCAGAGTACGTCATACGTCATAAAGGAGCACCACACATGCGCTCTGCAGCACTAGATCTGTATTGGTTCCAGTATCTGCTGCTGGACGTGATAGCGTTCCTGGCTACTGTGGGAATATCCTTACTTCTTGTACTTTATATGATCATCAGAAAGATATACAGGATACTCTGCAGTCACAAACCTCAATCAAAGAAAAAGAAACAATGAGCTTGTTTTATATCATTCAGGGGATTACTGATTTAGTGTTTACGTATTTTGTACATATTTAAATAAAATAAAACTTTGTTATAAGATTGTTTCATACAACTGCTTTATTGTACTAACCTAATACCTGTTCTCTTACTCACTTGACTAAGGCACAAGTATCCTGCTGAGTGCTTTAAGATTTAGTTGCGTAGAGAGATCACATTTCTATTGAAATTGATTGTATTTACTCCTCTGCAATCCTTATGCTGCAAGATACCACACACAGATCAATTAATGTCTGATGGTGTAACTTTGGAAAAAGAGACCACAAAATCCCTGTTTATTTGATCAAAGCTGTTAAACATTGTTCACTTTGATCCATGTCTAGTGAGCCCTATATTCCCTAATTCCGTGACTGGAAATAAAGGAAGGAAAAACTTCGAAAATGCACACATATCGTTACATTTCAGGAGCGTTGGCAAACGATTGTGGCTTACATTTTATATTTTGTGGAAAATTTGGGAAGCAATCATAAACGTGGTACGTTTTTGGAAGATCTTCATATGAACTGCTATTTTTCTAACAATTTCATATACATTTGGAATTATCTAATAAATTATCTTCCAACTCTTATGTATAAAATGCCAACTCAGTAACACACCTAACAAATATTACAATATTACATGAAGTTATGCTAAGATTCAAATCTCCCTGGTGTTTTTGCACTCTAATAATCTAAGAATAACCAATTAATTGTTAAAAGTTGCATATCAAGGCTACAAAGAAAAGGAGTGCGGTTACGTAACGATTCCATGATAGCCTGGAAATAAGTCTGCATACATCTTACATCAATGAACATTGAAGTAGCTTTTGTAACATTGTTTACTTGGCACTTTCGCATTTTTATTGTATAATTTAAATATCACTGTTATTTTCTCCCTCTATTATCAAAAGAGAATTATACTAAACTACTAATCCTTTAAGATTTGGACTACTTATCGACTAAAATGATAAAGCACCTAATTTGTTATATGCCAAAACAATTTTTATAGTTCTTTTTTACTTTCTCTATTACGTATAGTAAGTAGGGGAAGTATTGTATTCCACCCAAAAATTCGATACCGAGATTTCATCGGAAATACATGTTTTGAGATCCCTGAATCCAAAAAAAGCATTTTTGGAAACATGTCCATGTGTGTGTCTGTGTGTCTGTCTGTGAACAGCATAACTCAGAAACGAACAGTCAGATAAACACCAAACTTGGTATTTAGGTTCAGTATCTTCCAGAGATGCGACATGAAGGTTTTCAAGAAAATCCTCCCACCCCAGGATACCTATTACATGGAAGATTTTTCGAAAATTTTAATTTTCCCAAAAACGGCTCTAACGATTTTGATTAAAATATCATATGTTTAAGATATTTTCATGGCAAATAAAACGTATATCTTGAATTTTCTGGGAATGTCTACAAAAGTGTTCTTCATTGTGAACGACTTTTGCATAACCGGTAAACCATAAGAGATAGAGAAAATTTTACTACACAAAAAATGTAGTTCGCGTTAAAATACACGATTTATGTCATACATTTTTGTTGTTGAGTGAACCATTTTCGAGATATTGCTTGTTATTCTCTTAAATTTTTACTTTCTCTACTACGTATAGTAAGTAGGGGAAGTATTGTATTCCACCCAAAATTTCGATACCGAGATTTCACCGGAAATACATGTTTTGAGACCCCCTGAATCCAAAAAAAGCATTTTTGGAAACATGTCCGTGTGTGTGTCTGTGTGTCTGTCTGTGTATGTGTCTGTGTGTCTGTGAACAGCATAACTCAGAAAGGAACAGTTGGATAAACACCAAACTTGGTATTTGGGTTCAGTATCTTCCAAGAATGCGACACGAAGGCTTTCAAGAAAAACCCTCCACCCCAGAGTACCCTTTACATGGAAGATTTTTCGAAAATTTTAATTTTCTCAAAAATGGCTATAACGATTTTGATTAAAATATCATATGTTTAAGATATTTTTATGGCAAATAAAATGTATATCTTGAATTTTCTGGGAATGTGTCCAAAAGTATTCTTTATTGTGAACGACTTTTGCATAACTCGTAAACCATAAGAGATAGACAAAATGTTACTACACAAACAATGTAGATCGCGTTAAAATACACAATTTATGTCATATACATTTTTTTTGTTGAGTGAACCATTTTCGAGATATTGCTTGTTATTCCCTTAAATTTTTCAATACTTATTTTCTCAAATGGGAATTCGTTATTCATTTTTTTTGTCTTGGATATGCAAAGAGTTATAATCTGTGGCAAAGGGAATGGTGCTGCACCTAGCAACCAGCTATTAAGAGATATGTATGTGCTTAAAGGCTACTGTTTTTCTATATTGCCCTTGTAAATATATTTTCCCCTACATCTACAAGAAAATTAGCAATAAGTTAGAGTCTGCAAATGTTTATCTCGATTAGCATGAACTAGATGGAGAATAAGCGTTTGTAGAAATACTTTGTACAAGAGTAGAGAAAGTCATGTGAGTGTAACACATCAGATTTTTCCCTTAAATTTTGCAATAATTTTCTAAAATGGGAATTCGTTATTCATTTTTTGTCTTGCATATGCAAAGAGTATTAATCTATGGCAAAGAGAATGGTGCTGCACCTAGCAACCAGCTATTGAGAGATATGTATGTGCTTAAAGGCTACTGTTTTTCTATATTGCACTTGTAAATATATTTTCCCCTTACATCTACAAGAAAATTAGCAATAAGTTAGAGTCTGCAAATGTTTATCTCGATTAACATGAAGTAGATGGAGAATAAGCGTTTGAAAAAATATTTTGTACAAGAATAGAGAAAGTCATGTGAGTGTAACACATCAGATTTTTCAATACTTATTTTCTTAAATGGGAATTCGTTATTCATTTTTTTGTCTTTGATATGCAAAGAGTATTAATCTGTGGGAAAGGGAATGGTGCTGCACCTAGCAACCAGCTATTAAGAGATATGTATATGCTTAAAGGCTACTGTATTTCTATATTGCCCTTGTAAATATATATTCCCCTTACATCTACAAGAAAAGTAGCAATAAGATAGAGTCTGCAAATGTTTATCTCGATTAACATGAAGTAGATGGAGAATAAGCGTTTGTAAAATAGTTTGTACAAGAGTAGAGAAAGTCATGTGAGTGTAACACATCAGATTTTTTGGTTTTGCGTAAGGGATTTTCTCTAAAGCTGAATTATCACAGTACAGAAGTACGGTGGAAAAACGAAACAACTATAGGCCTATTTCCTTAATATCTTGATTTTAAAAATTATGGAAAATGTATAAATCGAAACCATTTTCAGAAATTGCATTGTCAAAATAAACGTTTGGTATTTTTAGTAATAGAACAGCACGTGACACAGCGAATCGCCCATTTTATTAGGTAAAGTAAACAATATATAATTAACAGCATTCTTTGGAATTATTTACTTCTTAACTTAACAATAATGTTGTAACCAAAATCTAAAATTAGTATTATTGCGTTAGAAATATTAGCATAAGTGTCCCACAGGGAACTCTCGTGTGACCTGCATCTGAATACATATTTTAACGACTTGCTAGGAATGAACTTAACAAAATGTAACGTAGAGTACATGCATATGCAGATAGTACCGTAGTTGTTTCTGCAGATAAAACTTGGCATGTTGTACGAAATACAACAATGCATCGAACGTTAAAAATGGTTTGATATAAGCGTTCTTCTTTGAATTATGGTAAAATTAGGGTTTCTTCATTCTCATTAATATCTCTTAGTATGAAACTTTACAACTGAGTGTTCATCTAACTACAATGGTCTTCTTACACCTAAATCTTCCCAGGATAAGTAGTATGTAATAATAATAATAATAATAATAATAATAATATAATAATAATAATAATTTAGCAATGAGGAAAAACTGGTTAAATACTTAATTATCCTACGAAATTGTCTTTCTCTACTCTGCGACTGAGTTATTAGCTTTAGTGCTGTTTATACTAAAATAGCGTTTTATAGATTGGGATTTTATTTTTAGTAACTCCCTCGAACAATTAATGCTACTGCAAAAAGAAAGAATGCATATCTAATAAACCATGCCTTAATACATCTCTAAATTATCCCTATAAAGGTTGTATTCCAAATTTAATGTATATGATGCCCACCGAATTTGTAACAGCCTTAAACTGAATTTTGCACGTACACAAGCATTTATTTAAACTGTACAAAAGGTTCGATAAGTGCTTGTCACAAATTAAATGTACAGCTCTGGCTTTTAATAATGGCAGCAATTTTGGTCCAAAACGTTGCAAATTAATAGCTAATTCCCAAATATACAATTTGAAAATGCTTCTCACTTTGAAATTCAATTAAATGTACTATTCTAACTAAAATATAAAATAAATAAGCCCATTGTGTTCATATATATTATTTACAACATAGCCTACATGTATTTTGTATTGTAGAATGCCCCATAAGCATGAGTTTATTGTCTTTCAACGGGTGGTAGAGTGTTAACCCTATCTGTAAATACGTCATCACTACATGTGGCAAGAAATTTATCATTTGTATCATCATTATAATTTTTCATTTGATGCTGCATTATTTTTAGTGTAGTACTTGAATTTCCAGCAGCCTACAAAATAACAGCAATTATGCAACTGATTTAAAGAGCAGACTAATATAACTTCCATACAGGATGTAAAACAATATATGTCACAGGGCCCAGTAGTAGTTAGATGGTACTATGTAATATATTTTATTAACAAACTCATATCCGGAAACACGCTTGTTTACACACTGAAACCTCCGAAACGGGAAGGAGGGTGATGTAAGTAAACAAACCACAGACTCCACCAAAAGCAGTATAATTCCTATCCAGTAGTTCAGTTGTTTACCAATGGTATATTAAATGTGCCAAAATCCTCTTTTACTAACTACTGACGCAACACATCGGATTTCTTAAATTAACTTGGATATTCGAGGTATGATTATTATTACAGTTATGCCTGAATATAATTTCAGACTCGGTCAGTTTTGGGATGGAGGCGACTGATTAATAAAATCGTTTCATGACAATTTATATGATTAAAATAGTGGTACATCTTCCAGACTAATGTGTATTTTGGATTGTTCGGACGTCAGAATAATGACTATATGGGAGGTATGGACGTATTGTTTTTGAGTTGCAGACATTCTTACAATGAGGTGCGGCAGGATTCAAGCGTTATCCTCGTGACGGTTGCAACTCAAAGGTGGTGCGAAAGCAGGACGCAGTAAAAGTGTTAGCTTTGCCTTCCAGGCTTATTAGTAAACAAATAAGCTATACCTTTTTCACTATAACCTGAAAGCAGAAGTAAACAAAACCACGTGACATTGGCTGGTGGGCAAACTACAACCTTTCCCGCTTAGGATGTCGTCTGTTCCTCTACAAAAAACATTTCGGTTCAGATCGTAACATTTTGTGGTTATTCTTCTGCAGAGAAATTTAAAAACTCATTATTGTAACAGTTCAATTTATGAAACTAAATGTGTTTGTTCGGATTCACCTATAACTAAATGAACCGTTATAGCAGAGGGATTAAGAGGCTATGCGCAGGCGCTGCAGTTCGTTTCCGGCTTCCAGCTACGAATCGTCTGCCACTGTGGAAAACATAAACGCGGGAAATGGAAAGACGACAGTGCTGTTAAATGCTTTTAACAAATTCTGTTAAGAGTGCCCACCTTTAATCGACAACGAATATGTTTGGCCATTGTTTAGCAATAATTGAACTTGTTTGTTAGTGATACAGAATTGTTGCTCGGATAGCTTGGGTTGCGTTTGTTTTCTGTGGTTTTCTAACCTATAGTGCTAATCATTTTCTTCACTTGTTGACTCATAAAAGGTTAACGCAAAAGTGGTATATTGATATTAGTCATTAAATGAATGATTTCTAAAGCCTGAAGTTAAGAGCGTTTAATCTAGTACCTTTAATTATAGATGTTGAACTGTTCAGGTACAACTTTTATTTGTTTATTCTTAGTATTATGTGTTAGAAGTTTAGGACGTAAGGCAAAATATAGGAATAAGACATACAATGTTTAAAAGACGCGCAATATACTGTATTCGCATTCTGTCTGAAGCAATTTCTTCTCACGGGTTCCCGTCATCCTCCACGTGGTGCTGCCATGTGCTCGGTGGAGTGATACATGTAAGTTTTGTTTACTTCTCCTTTCAGCTTATATTTAAAAAGGTATGCATTCGACTACAAGCTTCCATACTGATATGAAAACCAGAGACATATTGATAAACAATGCAGTGCGTTTTAAAGTTGAGTTTTAAACGTCTTGGTTGTTCATGAAAATAGTGAATTGTGCGGAAAAAAGCCACACATGAAAGGAGAACGTTTCTTGGGAAAAACTATCACTAACATAAACAGCATTTTGCCGATTAATGATTAAGGCTCGGAAGTTAAAGAAAGGTGCGTAAAAGACCAAAAATATACTTAAAAGGACCTAATAACTGGAAAAAGAACTAAAAATATCATGTAAAATAATTAATATATATTTAATAACTTTAGTTATGTTTAAATAATGAATAAGAGTATAATGCTTGACATTAGGCATTAATATGACTATACCGAGCATTGCTAAAAGGGAATGTCTGTCGGTTTCTTCCAAATTGTTATATTTATGGACACTTGATCCACATTAATACATACATGTTGTAGTGAGTGGTTGATGAAGTTAATTTGTCATGTAATTCCCCAACTGTTATTCTTTCAAATAGAGTTAAACATTCATTAGAGACAACATTCTGCCGGTATGAAATATACAACACAAAAATTTTATGAATAAAACAATGCTTTCAGTCATTTTTTACTTTCTCTACTACGTATAGTAAGTAGGGGAAGTATTGTATTCCACCCAAAAGTTCGATACCGTGATTTCACCGGAAATACATGTTTTGAGACCCCCTGATTCCAAAAAAAGCATTTTTGGAAACATGTCCGTGTGTGTGTGTGTCTGTGTGCCTGTGAACAGCATAACTCAGAAACGAACAGTCGGATAAACACGAAACTTGTTATTTAGGTTCAGTATCTTCCAGAGATGCGACACGAAGGTTTTCAAGAACATCTAGTAAGGTATTAATATAGAAAGGTTTCCGAAGAATATTCGTTACAGAGCTATACATGGCAAAGACAATTATTGTTTTCAACGGTGCTCGGAATACTGGTTGAGGAAACTAATACGTTAATGTGATTAATAAACCGATCAAGTTGTCCTCACTAGTACTCCAGAATCTTCTGATGAGCACGCATATTCGTCTTATCGAACTGAATATGTAATAACTGATTGATACAATGATAAACGCTGGTCTTAGTCACACTTAGCAATGAATCGTACCAATAGTTAATTAGAACACTATATCTACGTAGCGTATATCAACAATATAACTGTGAATATTTTCTGGCTTGTTTCCTTCTCTTCTTTCCTACGAGTATTTGCGCTACGCGTTCTATCTCCAAGCTCAATAGATTACGTTGAGGATGACGTTACGTTTTTTCTGCCCTCCCCTCTTTTCAACAAGGAGAGATGCAGCCTGTAAAAGCTTCAAACTTGCACCGTGGACCTTCAGAGTTAATTGACATTGCGGCTGGCGTTCTCGGAACTGACAGGTAAGCTTCTTGTATTCCTACTAGTGAAGTAATATAGTAGTAAACAAACGAACCGTGTTATAGCAGGCGTAAAATTTGATGGCGCTGAGCTCTTACCGCAAATGGAGCTGTGTTGTCACATTTTAAAGGGCGGAGGCAAGTTAAAAGCGGGAATGAGGAGCAATGCAATTAATAATTTATAGGCGTAAATTAGTATAGGACTCAAGCAAATATAAACGTGGTATGCATTTCTAAATCAACAAGGAAAGTAACCTGAAACTTATTCCTTGATAACGATAATAAAAGTTGCGCTGGCCGTGCTATATAGCTCGTTATAGCAAAGCACTTGCATTTTATCTAAAGAAATTTTGCTGTCTTTAGATATCTATAGTGAATAGAGGAAATGCTGTATTCCGCCCAATAAATCGATGGGAATTGCACCGCGAAAATACACGTTTTGATCCGCCCTGAATCCAAAAAAACAACGCTTTCTTTTAAAAAAAAAAAAGGTGTGTGTGTATCTATGAACAGCAAATTTCTACAACGAAAAGTATCTTTAACTATATTTAAGTTGAGCATTTTCCAAGGATGTCGCACGAACATTTTTAACAAAATCTCACCACCACAAATTGCCCTTTACATGGAAATTTTTCGTTACTTTTTATTTTCTCAAAACTGGTCCTAACGATTGTAATTAAAAAAATTCTGATGTGTTACACTCACATGACTTTCTTTAGTCTTGTACAAACTATTTTTTACAAACGCTTATTCTCCATATGCTTAATGTTAATCGAGATGTTAATCTTATTGTTAATTTTCTTGTAGATGCAAGGGGAATATGGTAGGCTTTAAGCGATAGTCAAAACTTTTAAGAGCTGGTTGCTATATGGAGTATTCCATTCTCTTTGTATGTCCAGGACAAAAAACGAATAACGAATTCCCATTTGAGAAAAAGCATTGGAAAATTTAAGGGAATAACAAGCAATATCTCGAAAATGATTCACTCAACAAAAAATGTATATGACATAAATTGTGTATTTTAACGCGATCTAGATTTTTTGTGTAGTTAAATTTTGTCTATCTCTTATGGTTTACCAGTTATGCAAAAGTCGTTCACAATAAAGAATACTTTTGGAGACATTTCCAGAAAATTCGAGATATACATTTCATTTGTTATAAAAATATCTTAAACATATGATATCTTAATCAAAATCGTTAGTACCATTTTTGAGAAAATTAAAATGTTCGAAAAATGTTCCATGTAAAGGGTAACCTGGGGTGGGGGATTTTCTTGAAAACCGTCGTGTCGCATCTCTGGAAGATACTGAACCTAAATACCAAGTTTGGTTTTATCCGACTGTTCGTTTCTGAGTTATACTGTTCACAGACACACACATGGACATGTTTCCAAAAATGCTTTTTTTGGATTCAGGGGGTCTCAATACATGTATTTCCGGTGAAATCTCGGTATCGAATTTTTGGGTGGAATACAATACTTCCCATACTTAATATACGTAGTAGAGAAAGTAAAAAAAACAGTTTAAGACAAAAATGCGGGAATGACTTCATAAAAGCCGTGTTTTCTGTAACTTTAAAATTAATTGTCAATTTTATAATCACAAATGACTGCAAATTGTAACAATTCTAAACCTTTGATTAAGAAATTGTTAAATATGACATTTCAGTAATAAAGCTTGTAAATATGGTCTTACGATCATATCGTAGTTTAAGAGCTTAGTTCTAAAAATTAGCATTTCTCTAAATGACATTAAGAATAATGTCGACTTTAACAGTTCTGTAACATTTTTCTGCTAAACCAAAACGATCTAGTTTACTGGAAACTTGGATTATAATATGCTGAATGATAAAATTAAAGTATTTCTGCAAGGCCTTAACAGTTAACCAGAAACATTTGTCTCAACAGCTAAGAATTTATGAATCGGAAAGTAGCTGAAGTTAAAAATACCGAATTGTAATAAAAGGGCAAAAATTACCAAAATTCATAACTATGGTTTTAGTGTTATCAAACACTGCAAGCCCTCTGCTTTAGTTTTATGTAGACTTTATAGCTGTACGACCTTTTGAAACATGTCATATAGCAGTTTATTTCACTGTCTGCTAGTAAGTCTAGCTTCCTATAAAATTGTAGTAAAAGCAATAAGTGTTGCCAACATTAAAATGAACAAACCGTTCAAGGTAGACCTCAGAAATCTTAAAAAACTAATTAACTGCAGAGGAACAGAAAAAGACATGGAGGGCCTGTATAAGCACCGAATGCTTTTTAAACAGCATAGTCAGAAATAGCATTATTTGAGCGTTATAATTTTTAAGCTCTCTCTCGTTTGTCAGCACAGTTTCATTTTCAAATTGTTCCATAATACTACTTCTTGTTATAAATGAATGAAATGTTGTGTATCTCATTATAAGTATCAAGATAAAAATGATGATATTAATTTTTGTTAATATGCGTAGTTAGGATATGTTTAAACAATAGGCAATTATAATATTGCAAAAACATTTTAGCAAATACTTGCTCTTATATTTAACATTTATTATCTTCCAAACTGGTAGGATAATTAAAAATTCATCACTACAGCTTGTTAATATACTATTAAGGAACTTAATTACAAAATATTATTTAAAAAAAACAACTGCGTCGTGTGATGTAATTTTTGAAAGCATTAAAAAACAATAAAAATGAATAGCTCGGGACTAATTTAAAAGTAATTTGGTATACATATTAAACATTAAATGCTGATTTCTGTACAGGTCGATTTTTTTGTGGTGACAGGGCAGAAACGCAGAGGAGGAGAAGGCTGGCAGTATTTCCTTGCGTGGACTCGGAACGCGTGGTGATGTCGCCTTATCTCACTCGTGTACGCTGCTGCTGCTCTGTTGCTACTGACCCAACACCCCTCCACAGAAGATAATGGACTTGCCCAACTACTGCGCATACAATAAGCCTGTCACGACGATAAATCGACCTGTACTAACATTTCAAATGGATCGAACTGAAACTGTGTAACTTAGAAGCTTCACAATTGATATGATTAAACTTCTTCTTCTTTCTCTGTTTAACCTCCACGTTGTTAGGGAGGGTAAACACCCCCCGCAGGACTTACAAACGGTTGCCTGGGGTCAGACGCCTGTCGGAGAGCACAGACTATGGATCAAAGAGAACAGCCAGGGTGGGTGATCAGCCCGAAGCCTGGTATGAGAGCGAGGAAGGAGATGATATGAAACGACGGTGAGATGAGTGACAGGAAAGGTGATGATGGAGAAATTGTTAGAATGAATGACGGGGAAAACCGGAGAACCCCGAGAAACTCTCCCAGACGCCGCTTTGTCCACCACAAATTCCACATGCTTGGTATTCCTAAACATGAATTCAATTGATACACGTAAACCTCTCTTTTGTTGCTAGATGGCAGGACTAAAACTACTACTATGCGCAGTAGCGACACTGCTGTCCGTGTCGGAAGGCGCACGTATTCTAGGAGTGTTTCCATTTCCGGCAAGAAGTCACATGATCGTCATGAGGGCGCTGATGTACGGCCTTGCTGACAGAGGTCACCAGATCACCATGGTTACACCTTATCCTGCAGACAAACCTCACCCCAATATCACTGAAATTATTATTAAACAGGTGAAATTTGAAATCGGTAAGTAATTGAAGTATACTTTTAAGTTTAACTGGGGGAGGGAGGCTTGTTTCTCAGGAAATAACAAAATGAAATGCAAAAACTTAAATCACATGTTAAAACTACAATAACTATATTACTATAAGACATTCTTAAGATTTTAGCCTCGTGTTTTAAATTGCTGAGGCTGGAGGTAGAACCCGCTAGACAAATCGATATAAGTGAAAGCTAAATGCCACCCTCAAAGATGATGGTGTAATATATAATGTCTAATCATGTATAAATAAAATAGCAATCAGTACGAAATGGGGGCATATTCCCAATACCACAAGAACAAGAATGCATGTCTGTGACTATAGATATCAAAGTGAAAAGTCGATTGTAAGGCAATATTTTATATCATAACAAGCTGTGAATGCCAGAGTGATTGTAGTGTAAATTAATATTATTGTATGTACAGGATTTTAGATGTTTATTAGCCATAAGTATTGTTAGGAGATAAGCTTACACGGCCTCACTAAAACTGACAATAGAAGTGGGTAACAATAAACCGAGGGGGTGAGTTGTTTACGACTAAGAAGAGAAAACAAATGACGTCAGGGTAGCGCGCGTTTTTTAGAAATGGACGGAATATCTTCCCTAGGTTATATATGTTAGTAGCAGTGATTGGCTGACAAAACAGACGATAAAGTGAGCGCGATTTGGTAACCAATAGCAGCTCTATTATAATGTTTAGGCAATTCGGGGAGTAGGAGTATATATTCTCGAGCCATAAACAAGTATCGCGCAGTTCTGAAAAATCTCTCATGAGGTGAACGTCATGTAGTCCTGAAGAATCTCTCGCGAAGTACACGTCGCAAAGTTAGTTACAAAATGTGAAGTACGCGAAGTAATTGGTGTGCGGCAACTAAAACGACTGTAGTTTCATTCGGAAATATAACAGTTTCAGTCAGGCGTGTATAAATATTAAATATGTGAATTATTAATTAAGTGTGACAGCAATAATAATGTAGAAACAAATTAGTTTATCAGTGTTATCTTTAAGTAACAAATCCTTTCCGTTTACACGCCCTGCTTAGAGACACTTGTTCGACTGAGTTGTAATAGCTAGCCGGAGGACAAAGAACCCAAATTTAAAATAATAAAACAAGAGGCGCTCAATAAATAAAATAACACGAGCCATGAGAACTGCGACAATTGTGACCATTATACGTCATTTGTTTGTAACTGATCGATTATATTTTTCTATCTGCTACTGTAAAATCCAGTCCTTACACGTAATAGTTCACATTAGACCACGTCAAAACATGCATAAATAAGATAGGAAACAATACTCTGCCAAGATTCCCCCAAATATAAATTGGGAAAAGTATTACTGCCTAAGGAGCTTCTGTTTGGGGGTTTAAACTCAAACGTTAACTCCCACATGTCCTCGCCAAACATCTATACTTTCAAGCTGCTCTTTTTAAAACTCCAAACACACAGGTTTGCTTGCATTACGGATCAGTGTATCACGTGTTTACAGTGCTTCACAGTTCGAAATACTTGGTAAGTATTCTAATATCAGTTCGAACTGTGACACTGCACAGTACAATAACATCTGAGGAATAACCAGATATTGTTTACAATAAAACTGAATTCTGCGACATGTATGTAGTATTGAGATAGAGTGAAATCATCCTGTTGTGGGCCCTAGGTTATACATATGGAGCGCTAACCACAGCAGCGCCACCCTGATCTATATTTTTCGAACAAGAATTTGTACCTTAGCACTTGTCTCACGCACAACGGATGGTTGACGCCTTCTCGATATTAATAAGAGTGTGGATCGAAGTAACAATTACTTCACTTGAGTAAGTATAACTATACTACGTGATCAAAAGTATCCGGACACCTGGCTGAAAATGACGTACAAGTTCGTGGCGCCCTCCATCGATAATGCTGGAAGTCAATATGGTGTTGGCCCACCCTTAGCCTTGATGACAGCGATCACTCTCGCAGGCATAGTTTCAATCAGGTGCTGGAAGGTTTCTTGGGGAATGGCAGCCCATTCTTCACGGAGTGCGGAACTGAGGAGAGGTATCGATGTAGGTCGGTGAGGGCTGGCACGAAGTTGGCGTTCCAAAACATCCCAAAGGTGTTCTATAGGATTCAAGTCAGGACTCTGTGCAGGCCAGTACATTACAGGGATGTTATTGTGGTGTAACCACTCCGCCACAGCCCGTGTAGTATGAACAGGTGCTCGATCGTGTTGAAAGATGCAATCGCCATCCCCGAATTGCTCTTCAACAGTGGGAAGCCAGAAGATGCTTAAAATATCAATCTAGGTCTGCGCTGTGATCATGCCACGCAAAACAACAAGGGCTGCAAGCCCCCTCAGGAAAAACACGACCACACCATAACACCACCACCTCCGAATTTCACTGTTGGCACTACACACGCTGGCAGATGACGTTCACCGGGCATTCGCCATACCCACACCCTGCCACATTTTGCACCGTGATCCGTCACTCCACACAACGTTTTGCCACTATTCAATCGTGAAATATTGACGCTCGTTACACCAAGCAAGGCGTTGTTTGGCATTTTCCTGCGTGATGTGTGGCTTATGAGCAGCCTCTCGACCATGGAATCCAAGGTTTCTCACCTCACACCTAACTGTCATAGTACTTGGAGTGGATCCTGATGCAGTTTGGAATTCCTGTGTGATGGTCTGGATATATGTCTGCCTGTTACTCTTTACGACCCTCTTCAAATGTCGGCGGTCTCTGTCAGTCAACAGACGAGGTCGGCCTGTACGCTTTTGTGCTGTAGATGTCCCTTCACATTTCCACTTCACTATTACATCAATTGACCACGTTCGAAGTCCGTGAGTTCCACGGAGCGTCCCATTCTGCTGTTTCACGATGTCTAATGACTACTGAGGTCGCAGATAATGAGTACCAGGCAATAGGTGGCAGCACAATGCACCTAAGATGAAAAACGTATGTTTGTGGGGGTGTCCGGATACCTTTGATCACATAGTGTATCTATATCTCCATAGGTAATCAGAATACCATGAACAATTCTTGTATTTATACTCATACACTCGAGTATACATACATGTTAATAATAATAATAATGATGATGATGATGATGATGAAGGGATACCTTTTAATTTTTGGAAGGTTACACACACGTCTGCAATACATTTTTGACGGAAATAAAGAAATTTTTGAACTGCTTTCAATTGGAGAGTTTCCTTAGACACTTAAGTCAGAGAAAAAGATCGTCGGGCAGATTGACTGATTTTTTATACACACCTTAGCAGCATATTGGTATGCAGTTATGACATAATAATACAAGTAAACTTGCATATTACCTACTACACTACGGGTGCTACCTCCAGCATTAATAGTTTAAATATGTCAGAGAAACCTTAACGATGACAGCATAAACGAAGCAGGGACTTTATTTTCCATGTTTATATTAGTATGTCCTAGGCAAGAAAGGTGTCTCATGAACAATAACAAAGTTTCAAAACTAAAGGATTTTCTCAGACAGCTCAAATGATACATCCTCAACACACTGATGCCGTATTTAGCATTACTAAGCACCTTTATTTTGTGAGACTAATTCACCTCAAGAAAGCTTAGTGAAATTATCATTTACGCAACCTGGAAAGGATTAGATGTCAAAACATTTTCATTTTTTCACTCACAGAATGCTGCTTCCCTTCCTTTCAAGCAATATCTACCATTTACATGTGGTATTTTTGGCGTAAAGAATATTCTAGCAATGCAACTCGTTTTCTGCAAAAGAACAACCCCTTTTTCACTTTTATATCACTGACCTTTCAACCCTGCTGTTACAGATCCTTCTATGGTGTTTAAATTCGGTTTCAATCCAATGTTGGCTCCGTTGATGATTACATCCTTAATGATATCCAACAACGACGAATGTCTCGCCCAGCCAGAGATTCAGGAGCTCATACGGTCCAAGGAGGAACACTTCGATCTCGTGGTTACTGAAGCTTTCTTCAACGACGCTAATATCGGTTTCGCACACAAGTTCAAGGCTCCTCTTATCCAAGTATGTCCTTTTGCGGGAATGCATTGGATGTATGGATGGGTCGGAAGCCCTTCTAACCCCTCTTACCTCGCGGATCCTATGTTTCCTTTGGGCAGACGGATGCCATTCTTTGAGCGAGTGTTGAACACTTTTATGAGGTTATACTGGATGGCGACAAGAAACGTTCTCTATCTACCCAAGCAGGAGGGTATCATGAGGAAGCATTTCAAGGACCATGTTGAAGATTTGCCATCTCTGAAGGAATTGTTGAGCTCTACTTCACTGGTACTCACCAACACCCATTTCAGCATCAGTGCCCCGAGACCACTAACTCCCAATGCTGTCCAAGTTGGAGGAATGCACGTCAGACCAGCCAAGAAACTTCCTCAGGTAACAAAACTGTGGGATCATTATTTTGGTGTATACCATTCGTTCTCTCTCCGTTATTTTTACTTTCTCTACTACGTATAGTAAGTAGGGGAAGTATTGCATTCAACCCAAAAATTCGATACCGAGATTTCACCGGAAATGCATGTTTTGAGATCCCCTGAATCCAAAAAAAGCATTTTTGGAAACATGTCCGTGTGTGTGTGTCTGTGAACAGCATAACTCAGAAACTAACAGTCGGATAAACACCAAACTTGGTATTTAGGTTCAGTATCTTCCAGAGATACGACACGAAGGTTTTCAAGAAAATCCCCCACCCCAGATTACCCTTTACATGGAACATTTTTCGAAAATTATAATTTTCTCAAAAATGGCTTTAACGATTTTGATTAAAATATCATATGTTTGAGATATTTTCATGACAAATGAAATGTATACCTCGAATTATCTGGGAATGTCTCCAAAAGTATTCTTCACTGTGAACGACTTTTGCATAACTCATAAACCATAAGAGATAGACAAACTTTTACTACACAAAAAATGTAGATCGCCTTAAAATACACAATTTATGTCATATACATTTTTGTTGTTGAGTGAACCATTTTCGAGATATTGCTTGTTATTCCCTTAAATTTTCCAATACTTATACTTTTTCTCAAATTTGTTATTCAATTTTTTTTGTCCGGGTAATGCAAAGAGAATGGAATACTCCACATAGCAACCAGCTCTTAAAAGATTTGACTATCGCTTAAAACCTACCATATTTCGCTTGCATCTACAAGAAAATTAGCAATAAGATTAACGTGAAGCATATGGAGAATAAGCGTTTGTAAAAAACGTTTTTACAAGAGTAGAGAAAGTCATGTGAGTGTAACACATCAGATTTTTTATTCTGAGATCCATGAGCTATTACACTGAGTTTTGTATACCTACTGATAATTATCCATTATCAACCCTTAAACTCCAGCTCTTTTGTTTGGCCTAATGAAGACATTTGTTACTTACGTTCAGTTTCCAAAACTAAACGTTGGCATATGGAAATATAACTCTGATAAGAAGTGATTGCTCAACTATGACGGGGAACTTTCCTGTAATATACAGAGTGCAATTTTAAGGAGGAAATGTTATAATTGTATGTTTATTTCAACTGTCATCAGCAAGAAGTAATATCGCTGCGTCAAGCAAATTCTGTGTAAGTTATATCCTTATAATGAGAAAAGTCATGCAGCTAACAAAAACCTATTTCCATAAATATATCAACTTATTCTCTAACCCCTGTAGAACTGCATTGTTCGTACTATCGCCTCAAAGGTCAGAACTAGGGGCCATTAACACTCGCTAGGCACTACAATCACTTCTACACTTGTATCACTGGTGACGAGAAAAGAAGGGTTTGTGTCTGGGGAAAATCATACCAGGGGGCTTAATGCTATGTCACGTAACAACACATGTTGTCACCTTCTCGTCCGCTACCCTCTATCGCATGGTGCGTTTAATTGGGCTGTTCAATCCCCACCGGCAATCTTCGGTTGCAAAAGGATGGCTCGCGTATACACAGTGTGTAAATACACTAAGGGGAGGCCTGCTAAGGCTTCCAGAGTTTCATCCGACTCATATGCATCGATTACTAACGAAATTTTCAAATAATATTACCCCATAGTTCCGTATATTAGTACCACACCCCTTACGGACCATATGTACTAGGGACACTTTTTATATTTTGAACCTAATAATTAAAACAAAGCAATTTATGATTGAAAACTGCTTTATTGTTTTTCAAAATATTCTCATTTATGATCAATACACTTTTGCATCCGTTTGAACCATTTGTCAAATCATTTATTCCAGTCTTCTTGAGACACCTCCAAAGCAAGGTTTTTGAAGGTATCAACAGCTTCTTCTGCCAACGAAAATGGTTGTCCATGCAATTTATTCTTGATGTTCGGGAACAAAAGGAAGTCATTGGGTACCAAATCAGGACTGTATGGCGGATGACTCATCAATTCGATTTTTTGAGCCTTCAAATACTCTGTTGTTAGACGAGATGTGTGTGCGCTCGCATTATCTTGATGAAGAAAGATCCTACGGTTCTTGTTCGTTTTCCTTACTTCACCGAAGACTTCCGGCAAACAAATGGTTGTGTACCATTCGACATTGACCGTTTTACGTTCCTCTAAAGGCACTGTTGCCACATGGTCAGTTTTGCTGAAAAAGCAGGCGACCATTTGCTTCGAAGTGCTTTGAGTGCGAACAACTTTTGTTGGATTTGCTTCATCTTGAAACACCCATACAGTCGACTGCTGTTTACGTTCCGGCTCATACACATAGATCCATGATTTGTCACCTGTTACAATCTTATATACGTCTTTTGAGGCACCGCCATTGTATTTCTTGTGCATTTTTGTACACCAATCGACACGAGCATGTTTTTGAGATTGCGTCAAATTATGTGGGATCCAACGAGAGCAAACCTTTTTCACGGCTAAATAATCATGCAATATTTTATATATGCTGGTAGAACTAATGCCTAGGGTTGCCTCAAACTCACAATATGTCGCATGACGATATTTCATTATTAGGGTTTGCACAGCACCAATGTTTTCTGGCACAACAACTGATTTTGGACGACCTTCACGAACTTCATCATTGAGCGAAAAGCAGCCACGATTAAATTCGTTATACCAGCGTTTCACAGTGGCAAGGATGGAGCTTTGTCGCCAAATGTGGAAGTTAGTTGATCGATGCACTCTTGTCTTGATAATCCACGTTCAAGGTGTAATAAATCATTGCATGAACATTTTCACGAGTTAATTCCATGTTTTTGTTGACTCAATTTTCAAGTTAGTGTAAACAAAACAAATGACGCTCTATTGACAAAATATTTGAAGTAGATTATGGTAAAAAATGTCAAAATTTCCATTGGAAACGTCAGATGGCAGATACAACATTCAGGGTTGCCAAGGCTCAAAATATAAATAGGCCCCTCCTATATTATATCGTGTCAAACGTGTCCAGAAACCTTATCAAGCAATCATCTTCACTTGTACGATATACATAACTAAGTTTTCCAGTAGTTAATGAAAAGTAGTTTCCGTCAATTCTACGGCACGTTTTGAACACCTATGGTATGCAACACCTATGATGTTGCTATTCGCGTGTTGAGCACACTGACCTGGTACGTAAACAGCCATAGTCGATACTGAACACAACAATGGCTTGCGCGGAAATGAACTATGTAAAACAGCCATTTAAATATGGGGCGGTTGTTCGTATGTTGGAACTGAACACCTATCACTTGATTGCCCTTCTTGAGGCGGTGAAGATATGTAACAGTACTAGCAGTCAGGTATGAAAGGTTTGTTGGCTGCTCTTAATCTTAAGGTTCGTTGCCGTAGCTGCTGAATATTTTATTCTGGTGTTCGAAGCTGTGGTAACTCTAGTGTTACTGTTCAGCAGTTTGACTAATGTTGTTAAGCTCACTGTAGAATTAAGTCACTTTCATTTGAACTTTTTTATTTCAAACGTTAAATTGTGAAAAGAAGTCGGGATCAGTATTAAACATAGGTATTAACCTGAAATCAATTTATGATACATGACTCGTGAATACAATTGCGCAATTAACGCTTATGTTTGTTAGTTCTGGATTCTTTGCATCCGCATACGGGGAATATTTCAATTTTATTATTTTCCTTTACCACGTTGCTCCTTAATGCTTTACATTTGGCATCAATTGCGTCTGTTGTGCATCGATGAATTATGGTGTAATTTTTGTATGCCACTTTAAAACTTTGTTTACTCTTTGCTTATTTATTCTGCTTAGCAACGAGATATGTTGTGTTTAATTTGTTTACCCTCGGTGCATAACGTATTTACAAATCACATTTTTGGAAAACTTATGACGAAGAAAATATTTTGACAAACAATTTCTCATTAATTAATTATGTACATATTGTATGTATTTTTAATTACATCCTTATAATGACATAATGTTTCATTTGTGTACCAGCATAAGCCATGAGTTTATACATTTCCCCTTACTCTGGTTTTCTTCCTCTCTCTGTTTATATATTTCAACATAACACAATAATAGTATTATATTAATTTTTCCATAACACTGTTTTGAACATTTTTATTGTTTTTTAAATTTGCCCTTTTACAAGTTTTGGGAAATTATACGTGGTTCAATTCCCGCTTAAAACGTTGTTCAATTTTAAGAAACAAATAAAAAATGACAATATCCCTCTTACCTACTGAATCCACTTGAGAAAAAAGTTGGATACGTACATAATGCAGCAAATTCCAACCATCAAGTATGATATTTCTCCCTTCTGCTGCTATATATACCGGGTGTTTCAGAAATGCTTTTACAAACTTCGGGTATGGGTTCCTCACACCAAAAGAAGGAAAAAAGTTCATATGAACATATGTCCCATAATCCTTGGTTTTCGCGTTATTCCTGTCACAATGAAAGTGTGAGTTCAACGGCCTCGGGGTCCGACCTCAAAACTTCATTTCTCTATGCATTCATAGAAGGCGTTGACCCATTGTGATACATACGGTAGATGGCGAAGTGTGTCCATGGAGACTTGTTTACGTTTGTCATTTGTTATTAGTCTGTCTTCAGCGTTTCAATTGTGTACACGTAGTGAGTTAACTGCACGTGTTTCGTTCCACCAAGGCTGGATATTCATTTCGTGAACAGGCAGACATGAGTTTTATGTATGGTCGTGCGAATGGTAATGGACGCGAGGCTGCACGGCTCTATCAGATGGAGTTTCCAGACCGAAGACAACCGAATCATCCAACCTTTGTCGCTGTTTATCGTCGCCTTGCTGAGACAGGAACCGTTGCACCACGGACTATTGATCGAGGAAGACCAAGAGTTTTTTGTACGCCGAAACGCGAAGAACAGATGTTAAAGTGTGTCGAAGACGATCCAGGTATCAGTACAAGACAATTGGCTGTGGCATCTGGTACATCACACGTGACAGCATGGAGGGTACTTCACGAGCAGCTCCTGTATCCATATCATATTCAACATGTGCAGGGCCTTTCGCCTGCCGATTATCCACCACGGGATAACTTTTGCCGATGGTTTGTAGCATAAACAGCCAATCCATTGTTTGTGTCGTTAGTAACGTTTGGGAGAGATGGAGTTACTAATTTCCACAACGTACACGTATGGGCAGACCATAATCCTCATGCTGTACTTCAGGCTAGACATCAGCAACAGTTTAGTCTGAATGTGTGGGCTGGCATTATAGGTGACTGTCTGGTAGGTCTATAGCTTTACCAGCACGTCTTACTGGTGCTTTCTACAGCGACTTTATCCAGCACACTCTTCCCGACATAATTCACGAAGATGTGGTTTGTGCATGATGGGGCTCCGGCACATTTTAGTCGCATTGTTCGAGATGCATTGACTGGTATCTACAATGACCGATGGGTAGGCAGAGGAGGATCAGTTCCATTGCCTGCACGTTCTCCCGACCTCAATCCTGTGGAGTTTTACCTTTGGGGGTATCTTAAATCATTGGTTTATGGAGCAGCCATCCCGGATGCAGAAACGCTTCATCGTCGTGTCATGGAAGCCTGCGAAACCATTCGACACCATCCCGGAGTTTTTGACAGGGTGCTACATTCCATGATTCGACGAGTATAGGCATGCATAGAAGCAAGAGGAGGACATTTCGAGCATTTATTATGAGTTATGTGTGTTATAAGTGTACCACTGTGTTCAACACCTCCTAACGATAAAACAAAGGATTATGGGTCATATGTTCATATCAACTTTTTTCCTTTTTCTGGTGTAAGGAACCGATACCCGAAGTTTGTAAAATTATTTCTGAAATATCCTATATATATATATATATATATATATATATATATATACACATATAGACAAACTTTCCAATACTAAGCTAAAAATCTGTTAACTTCAAGTGGGATTCAATTCAGCCATTAAGGAGTTAATATTAATTACGAGTCAGCAGATCACTGAAAAATGTAGAGACATATGCCATATATGTACAGATATGTATTGAGGTTTAATTCCTTCGCCCACATAAGCTTTTTATAAAGTTCACCACAGATTCAGCATTACTTAAAGAAGGCTTCATAATTTGCAAGAAGAAGCTACAACCGAGCAACTATCCCTAGCCCATTACCAAGGCACTACAGATCTCTTCAAACTAATGAATCAGTACATATTTTATAGTTCGAAGTACATCGATAAATAAAACCATTTCTCTCGGGTTGACAACTATGGATGGAAAACGTAATGGAAGCTAGTGTGCCCACTCTTGTGAGAGTTTTTCCCTGAATTTCATTCTCAAGAGTACATGTTTTACGAAATAAACTGCATGTTAATTTTGATAGAATACTGACAGTTAAATTTCACCACAAAGTAGATTACATTATTTTGTTTTTACGCTCGTTCTCTCTTGATACTTTTACTATGGGTACATTAACATAACTTATACTTTCTTTATAAGCTCTTTGGAAATCTAGGGTTACATTCAGACAGGTCTTGTGTGCAATCTAAAGGGTGAATACGAATTCTATGGAGTAACTTTCACGAATTGTTTGAATGTTTCATGAGTTATATACGGATCCCCTGGTCTTTAGCAGCAAGTTACTGAGTAATTTGATGTTGAAGGGTCAAGATATGTAATGTCCCTTGGATATTATCAACTATTCATTACCTTCTGATTACTACAAAACAGTTTGCACAGAAATAGATAAACACGACCTACGAAACAGATTGAACGAGTAATGCAAACACTTCTGGCAAATCACGTACCATATGTTCATTACCAGTTCTTTTGTACCGTATAAAACTCTTTCTTTTATGCTATGTTCAAAATGTCGACAGCCGTAATCATGAGAAATTACAGAGCTACGCGTAATGAAATGTGCAATATACTGCGAGTCTGTTGCACAGGCTTGACTCCCCAGTGGTCATGAGAGTCCTTGCAATCGGATGCATGGAAGTGTCGGCTGGAGTACTGTAAACCAATTAGTCAGTACATCGTCTTTATACAAAGGCATTTGAGAGTAACAAAACGAATGAAACAGTAGGTTTCGTAGTATATAATACTCATAAAACCCTTTCGACATTCCCTAGGTGTGTAAAGTTCATAATCACTGGTATACTATTTGCATTGCACTATATTACACATCACTTTTTACTTTCTCTACTACGTATAGTAAGTAGGGGAAGTATTGTATTCCACCCAAAAATTCGATACCGAAATTTCGCCGGAAATACATGTTTTGAGACCCGCTGAATCCAAAAAAAAGCATTTTTGGAAACATGTCCATGTGTGTGTCTGTCTGTGAACAGCATAACTCAGAAACGAACAGTCGGATAAACACCAAACTTGGTATTTAGGTTCAGTATCTTCCAAGGATGCGACACAAAGGTTTTCAAGGAAATTCCCCCACTCCAGATTACCCTTTATATGGAACATTTTTCGAAACTTTTTGTTTTCTCAAAAATGGCTCTAACGATTTTGATTAAAATATCATATGTTTAAGATATTTTCATGACAAATAAAATTTATATCTTGAATTTTCTGGGAATGTCTCCAAAAGTATTCTTCATTGTGAACGACTTTTGCATAACTGGTAAACCATAAGAGATAGACAAACTTTTACGACACATAAAATGTAGATCGCGTTAAAATACACAATTTATGTCATATACATTTTTGTTGTTGAGTGAACCATTTTCGAGATATTGCTTCTTATTCCCTTACATTTTTTAATACTTATTTTCTCAAATGGGAATTTGTTATTCATTTTTTTGTCTTGGATATGCAAAGAGTATTAATCTGTGGCAAAGGGAATGGTGCTGCACCTAGCAACCAGCTATTAAGAGATATGTATGTGCTTAAAGGCTACTGTACTTCTATATTGCCCTTGTAAATATATATTCCCCTTACATCTACAAGAAAATTAGCAATAAGATAGAGTCTGCAAATGTTTATCTCGATTAACATGAAGTAGATGGAGAATAAGCGTTTGTAAAAATAGTTTGTACAAGAGTAGAGAAAGTCATGTGAGTGTAACACATCAGATTCTTTTTCTTTACGTTGTTTGCTGCTACGTATGAAAAGCCAATTTGAAGTACGAGTTGTATTATATTTCAACTGTTGGGGAGCCGAACTTGTAGTAGCTGCAACCGCACGTATGTTAAACAGTTTCCGTTAGCCTTCACCCCAAATGTAAGTTTCAGGTGGCCTTTGCCCCAAGTTTAAAAAAAAATATTAACTTTGTATTTAAACTGTTTCTTTAGATATTATATTTTATGTTTGCCTCGGCTGCGTCACGTTTCTCTTAGGCAGGTTTTTGTACGACTAAGAATGTAGGCTTACACAGATCTTAAGTTTTAATTCACTCCTTTTTATTAACACTTGCCACAAATTAAATAGCACTTCACTGATATAAAGAGCTGTGAGATTCTTTTATTTAATACTTGCACTTTTTTTAACGCGTATACTTTTTTTTCGTCTCACACAAAAACGTATTATATTTCTCTAGAGGACGCATCTTGCATCCGGTTACTACCACAGTCTGCAGGCAACTGAATACATTTCAACCGTTTAAACTTGTAGATTTCTGTATTTCAAGTCTCTGATTGGCTAATCCTAGTCCAATAGAATACCTTCATTTAACTAAAGCTTTTCCTGGTTGTTGATTGGCTATTTTTAAATTGTCTAAAAATTTACATTATTGCTGCTCTAATAATGACTAGTAGTATTTAAACTCTCAAACTCATTATTGCCTCAAGAATACCTCATTGTTAGCAACTTTAAATCTATTATTCTCACAGCTCCTACATTATTAAATTACGTAATGCATTCTCATAACATTATTGAACATGTTTACAATAATATAAGCATATGCAATGACTGTTACATACATTTTACAAATTATTACCCACATATTGCTTCAAGGCGGGCTGTTATTGAATTTATATTTTATATAATTAGACTGAAATTATTTAAGTGTTAAAAATACTGCCTCAAATTCACTCGCTCCATTTATACTGTCTGTACGTGACCTAATATAATGGGTACTGAAACCATCAAACATTTTTTTAGTAATTAAAATCATCTTATAAAACTTTTTCAGGATCTTCAGAAGTATCTGGATGATGCCAAAGAGGGAGCTATTTTCTTCAGCTTAGGCTCCAATATTAGGAGCATTGATATGCCGGAGGAGAAAAGAAAGGAGATCCTGAAGGCTTTCTCACAACTGAAGCAGAAAATCCTCTGGAAGTGGGAAGACGATGTCCTGCCTGGACAGCCTAAAAATGTCAAGTTGGGCAAGTGGTTACCTCAGTCCGATATTTTGGGTATGTACCTATCAATAGTTTTAAGACAAGTTGAAGGTATTTAATGTTCAACAGCAGCTCCCATTGTAGTTACTCGGTTCAGTGTTTATCAGTGTGGTGTTTACACTAATGATGGCGGTTCGTTCATATTGGTAGTATCAAGTCTTCAACGTCACGTTCATTGACAACCGACGTAGCTCCATGCACATCGGCAACCGATATTGCAATAGATTTGTCACATGGGAAGCCCTACTGCACTCCCAAAGTAACAGCACAACGGATTGTGTTTTCCACAGGCAGAACGTTTACTATCAAGACTGATATTTTCAGCTGTTATAGCTATATTATTAAAATGTAATCACATGCAACATGCTTAACATAACTTGCTGCTCCGAAGCTGAGCACTGAATCCTCGAGTAAAGAAATTGTTACGGAGGAACACCGACTGGTTTCGGAAGAGACAGCCTTCCAAAGGCAGGTGATGTTTCTTCCAGCGTTGCAACAAAAGCGATCTACAAGCGGTGCAGGTGCCGTTTTTATCAACATCTCTTGTTCGTTGGGAATGTTAAAGTTAAAGTGATAATAATAACAACGTTGTCCCCCGCGACCCTCTTTCACCTGACATTACATTACATTTTTGGGTTTTCCCAACGCTGACGGACAATCCTTAGGTTCGACATTTTCGAAGCTTGCAGTTGAGGCAGTATTTTTAACACTTAAATGATTTCAGTCTAGTTATATAAAATATAAATTCAATAACAGCCCACCTTAAAGCAATATAACAGTCATTATATATGTTTATATTATTGTATCCATGTTGTAGCGGGAACTATGATACATCGGGAATATGAATGTAATAGGAAATAAGCTGAGTATTGTAACATATATGTAAAATGTGAAGCTAGCTAGCCGTGAGAAGAAAAACAGGCAGGTATAATCGGCGCAACAGTTCTAGACACGTGAAAATCTTAATGGGAGCTATGATGCGAGTTGCTTACCAGATCAGGTGGTGACCGGTCGTGTGTGCAGGAGTGCGTGGGACAGTCATCGTCAAATATCCTCACCGGTTATGCATTGCGTTGCGCAGATAAACTTAATTATATACAGTATATTAAAATCCACGCTGTAAAAAGCGCTTAATATAAAAAACGCTGTCAATCATTGCCTCCAATTCTTCCACATCTAACAACCCTTCCTCTTCTGCGGAATCACTCACATTATTGCCGTCATCACTGCTGTCACTACTTTCTGCACCATTAACCTGGATGAGAATTATTTCTATTTGATTTCCTGCAATTCCGTATTTTTCGGAATAATGATTCTTAATTTATTCAGCATGTTGCCATTCATTTTCCCATTCTGGCCTTCCAATTTCAGCAAATTGCTAGCGTTATAACTGCTCCACATATTTTAATTTAAAAGTGATATTTCTGCATGCCACCCATTTTTTGACATCAGCCCAGATTAATTCGATTGGGTTTAGATCTGGGCGATACGATGACAGTCTAAGTACATTATGGCGATGTTGTATTACTATCTGGTCAAGTGTGTATGACTTCTGAAGCTGTTTGTTGGCTTTAATTAAGTTATATAGCTTTGTTTTACTCATGCTTTCATCTAAAGCTTTATTATGTCTAAGTAACCAAGCTCTCATTTCTTCTTTCAAGGAAGTTGAGGTAGGTGGTTTGTGAATTTGAGTGTTGACGCATTGTGAAGCATTGTCGATGACCAGAACAGACCCAGCAGGCATATTAGGTATCAACATGGCGTTGATTCACTTCATGTAATTTTCTGTATTCATTTCTTGATGAAAATCTCCTGTTGTTTGTTGCGACTTGTAAAAGAAGGACATTTGGAACGAAGCCGATCTTTCCAACAGCATGAACGATAATAAGTATTTGCCCTTTGGCAACAGGTGCCTGCAAACCTAATTCGCTATCGTCACTCCAACTTTTAGATGCTGTATGACTGCTGTGTATGTATGACTCATCTTCATACATTATAGTATTTTTCTGAAATTTGTAGCACCATCTTGAAAATTGATGCTGATATAAGTACACATTGATATAAGTACATATAAAATTAGTCATTTGGAAAGGTAGAATCAGACTGAAAAATTAAATGCCATAGCCGGGATTTGAACCACAGATCTTAGGCTTTCCGTGCCTTTGCTCTAACTGACTAAGCTATCATGGCAACATTTACTTTTTATTTTTATTTTTTTATTTTATTATTATTATTTTATTTATTTATTTTGCTTTTCTGTTAGAACTCTTCTATTTGATTTCGGTTTCTTCCACTTGAACCCTAAATCTTTAATAATTTTTCTGAGATTTGTAGCACCACCTTGAAAGTTTCTGCTGTGTTTCAGCTGGATGAGCAATCTGCTTATTATTAGCACAGTTTTTTCTTCCACATAAGAATTGTGAATCGTGCGCCGAATGACGCATTCGAAATATTCTATTTCTGTAATACGTTTAGGGACCCCAGGCGTGTCAAATGGCATTCTTTCATCCGTATGTTTTTTTTCTTATCTTTGAGAACTCTGGAAACGGAACTCGGTGAAACACCAGTTGCTTTGACTATTCTTTCTTTCACTCTCTTAAGGCTTTTGTGGAACTCGGACGAACATATATTTTCTTCCTTCATCTCTGCTTCTTGCTTCATGAAGTCGAGGACATTTGCAATTATTTCCCTACTTTGACTGTGTAACAACTTAACACTTAACTTTGAAAACATAGGAGCCATGGTTATAAATATAACAAATATAAAATAAGTACTTTTAGATACTGCTCTCTTTAAAATTACAACCAGATGCAGACACTTTCTATGCAGACTGTATGTGTTACGCACTGTGAGTAAGCAAAGGTGTTATATCGCTTTCGTTGATTAAGCTGAACATAAACTATTCCTAGGCTCGGCAGCTGGGCTGGCAATCAAGGTCACGATTCCAGAAGTTTTGCGCGAGTAATAGAAAGGGGAGTTAGATCTGACAACTTGGCTACAGCAGTCACAAAAACTGAGAGAGATAGCGATAAGATAGAAAGAGAGGGAGAGGGAGAGAGATTTTTGGAAATCCCAAACTTGTCAAGACTTCAGATTTGGAGGTAAAAGATTTCATAGCACGCTTAGGGGAGAGCCAATAACAGAGAAGCTTTAAAAATAACTAGGCGAACTTAGCGAGTATAAAAGCGCGCACGTGCAAAGCTCTCGCGTCTGATCTTATTTCGTCTGGTCCTGGAGAAGAGGCAAAATTCACGCCATGTTCGTGGCGATGCGTGTGCAGTCAGATATAGGAAACACATTTAGCTTGGGGAAGTAAATCGCTGAAGATAGGCCCCTTTGAATTGCATATAGATTTAAAACACACGGCTAGCGGCATTACAAAACATTATTATCACTACGAAATAAATTAAAGTTCAAATTATCTGGAGTTTCATTTCGTCTACCGTCACCACACCCTGGGAAGAGTTTAGAAATAGGGCAACACACAAGTGTGCTAGGCTTGAACTCCAGGAACCAGCCACCAACAGCTCCAAGAAGGAAGGAAGACGACGCCACGAGGAGGTCCGTCGCAATGTGTAATAATGTTATGTGAATATATTACATAATTTAATAATGTAGGAGCTGTGAGAAATAGGTCAAAAGTTGCTAACAATGAGGTAACCTTGAGGCAATAATGAATTTGAAAGTTTAACAATACTACTAGTCATTCTTGGAGCACAATAATGTAAATTTTGAGACTATAAATAGCCAATCAAAAACCAGAAAAAAGCTTTACTTAAATGAAGGTATTTTGGAGTAGGATTAGCCAATCAGACTTAAAATACAGACATTTACATGTTTAGACGGTTGAAATCAATTCAGTTGCCTGCAAACAGTGTTCCTAACCGGCCGCGAGACACATCCTTGAGAGATTTAATACGTATTCGTGTGAGACGAAAAATAGTTTACGTGTTAAAACGTGCAAGTAATTCATGAAAGAATCTCACAGCCCTCTATATCAGTGAAGTGTTATTTAAATCGTATCAAGCATTAATAAAAGGAGAGAAGTAAAATGCTAATGTGTGTAAGCCTACATTCTTCAGTCGCACCAAAACCCTGCTAAGAGAAACGTGTCTCTAACAAATACTGACGCAGCCGAGGCAAACATAAATATATAATATTTAAAGGAACAGTTAAATTACAAAGTTAATATTTTTTTTAAACTTGGGGCAAAGGCCACCTGAAAATACATTTGGGGCGAAGGCTACCGGAAACTGCTTACCATAGTGCGGTTGCAACTACTACAAGTTCGGCTCCCCAACAGTCGAAATACGATACAAATTGGCGTCCATACGTGGTGCAAATAATAAAATAATCTTATCTCACAGTTTCTGCATTAATTTCCCAGTGGCTTTAAGAAGCTTTATCAGCTGTCATGTGACCATTGCACTGACGATGCGAAAACCCTCCACGTTTAGAGGAAGATGTTGAACAGTGATTGAAGTTTCAGCTGTTTAATGTTTATAGTTATTTTGTCAGAAAAAGTAGCAGACTTTTAACACTTGAACGAATCTGGTATAACCCTAGCAGCTTTGCGACACTATTGATAATCTTATCTTCTCGATTTCCAGCGCATCCAAACATACAACTGTTCATCACCCATGGTGGAGGTCTGAGCACACAAGAAGCTATCATACGAGGAGTTCCAGTTGTTGGCATTCCACTTATTCCTGAACAAAGAACTAACATGATGACTGTGGTAGAGTCAGATTTTGGCGTCAAACTGGACTTCAGCGATATAACTTCCGAGTCTCTACTGCAGGCCATCAATGAAGTTCTACAACCAAAGTAAGTGGATTTTTGTTCCTGGGGGTCTTTATTCAAAACAAGTATGCTAATGCAAAATTACATTATGTACTTATTAAATATCTGGACGTGGACAGGCGCTGAAATCTGGTGTCACATTGGGCGAGATACACGAGTGTCTCAGATCCGAATGCCATTTGTCTGGGAGGCTCATGCAGAACTTGGCGTAATTGTGGGGTTTTACTATTATGTTGTGCAGATAGGATGTAGGATGAGTTTTTATGATTTTTGGTCAGAGTTCGAAAGGACGCAATCTGTTTTAGGCTGCTAAGTTATTACCAATTCAGAGCCCAGCGCCTGGAGCCACTCACCATTTACTATTCGTCTTGATGGTAGTCCTTTACCATAGGTGTTCGCACACACGATCTTTTCTTAGTTATGTGGATATTTTCGCTGTATCAAAAACCATGTAAACACTAGAATGTTCTCTGGACAATATACAACTCTCGAACAAATACAGTCATGGATGTCACCACCTGAAAGAGCTCTACTAGTCTTGGAGAGACCTAGCACGACTACTAGCTAGTTGCCTTCTAGTTTTCAAGAGACAAATATTTACTTAGCGTAGCTATGTGTGGTACACTTGTTCCCGTGTCGAATTTACTTATATATCTAGAAAATAACACCAGAGAAATTAACGCTGCAGATTTTTCCGAGCCCATCGTTGAACTTGAGTTCTGGCATAACAAGTACCACACGTTTCAACTGCCTAAAGACGTGTTGAGGGCGGAAACACACACTCTCTCTCTACTCTGCGAATATTTCCCATTTATATGCAACACGAATATGCTAACGACATTTTCAGAAAAGTCATACATTTATCACAAAACTAAGACTTGTAACACCACAATAATCCATTGACTCAACTGTCAATCCTGACAAAGCGAATTATCTAACAATCTAACACACACATCAAAAGCTAACTTGGGCTATGTCCGTCAGTGGGCACTCCTGTGGGACTAAGAGTCGCTAGACTACCAAAACTTATTAACCAGAACCATTAACCTCTGTTCAGTTCTGAGCTAACGACAACTTTTCCCTTTTCTATTCCTTGTGAAAGTTGTCCTTACTGTAATTATTCCAGCTCCTCTCCAATGAACTATTTATTCTTTTTTCTCACCAGAGTTGCATTCTTCAGCTAATAACCCTTAAAATGCGTAGTTTAAAAATGTAAAATCTGGAGTCTGTAACGGAGTAGAAATCTGACAATCCGAAAAACGCCGGCTATTTTGCTGTTGAGTGAGAAACAAACGATCCACATCGAGCATAGTGCTGAGGGAATTTAGAGCAGACCAGAGGAATAAACCACAACTACGGTTCTAACTCGCTGCCTCTCTGTGAGGTAGGTTTACCCGAAATGATTTCTGTAAATGATTCCAATTAACAAAACTATATATGCAACCATAAGCTTAACACAGTGAAAGGAAAGAGGAATTTACTGGGATACTATTAACACTGGTCTGTTGCCAAGGTAAAAAGCGCCTTGTTTTAATTACTATTATATTGTTCAAAATCATCCCAGCAGTCCCAAGGAGACTGTACTCTTAACGAAAGAGTACGCCATATCTCACAAAGGAATAACACAAATACTAATATACAAAACTGTGTTTCAGGTACTGAGCGAATCACAGTAACTATCACAGCTATTCAAAAATCAGGCCACGAGTCCCCTAAACACTGCCGTGTACTGGACAGAGTACGTGATACGTCACAAAGGAGCATCACACATACTATTATCCTCAAATACTGTGTTTCAGAAACCGAACTATCACAGCTGTTCAGAGATCAGCCCATGAGTCCCCTAAACACTGCCGTGTGCTGGACAGAGTATATGTCACAGCAGCACCACACGTACTAATATCCACACACTCACTCTGTTTCAGGTACCGAGCGAATGCACAGAAGCTATCACAGCTGTTCAAGGATCAGCCCATGAGTCCCCTGGACACCGCCGTGTACTGGACAGAGTACGTCATACGTCACAAAGGAGCACCGCACATGCGCTCTGCAGCACTAGATCTGTATTGGTTCCAGTATCTGCTGCTGGACGTGATAGCGTTCCTGGCTACTGTGGGAATATCCTTACTTTTTGTACTTTATATGATCATCAGAAAGATATACAGGATACTCTGCAGTCACAAACCTCATTCCAAGAAAAAGAAACAGTGAAATTCTTTTATATCATTCAGATGGTTACAAATTTAATGTGTAAGCAAATAAAACTGTACTTTATTACAAATTTCGTGCATACCATCCTTTTATTTACCTTCCTAATTCCGCTCTCTTACTCGTTTGACTAAGGCACAGCGATGAAATACTATATAAGTACTTCCTGCGGAGTGGTACAGGTTCGTATAGAAAAGGCTTTAGGATTGGTGTCATGTTTCTACTCAAATTAATTTGATTTACTCCTCTGTATATACGTATGCCGCAAAATAAAATATAAACACCAACCGAATGCTGTACATGTAATACTTCTACTCTTGTACAAACTATTTTTACAAAGGCTTATTCTCCATATGCCTCATGCTAATCGAGATGTTAATCTTAATGCTAATTTTCTTGCAGATGCAAGGGGAATATGGTAGGTTATAAGAGATAGTCAAATCTTTTAAGAGCTGGTTGCTATGTGCAGTATTCCATTCTCTTTGCATTACGAGGACAAAAAATCTGATGTGTTACACTTACATGACTTTCTCTACTCTTGTACAAACTATTTTTACAAACGCTTATTCACCATATGCTTCATGTTAATCGAGATGTTAATCTTATTGCTAATTTTCTTGTAGATGCAAGGGGAATATGGTAGGTTTTAAGCGATAGTCAAATCTTTTAAGCCTTGGTTGCTATGTGGCGCATTCCATTCTTCTTGCATGTCGAGGACATAAAAAAATGAATAACGAATTTGAGGAGAAGTATAAGTATTGGAAAATTTAAGGAAATAACAAGCAATATCTCGAAAACGGTTCACTCAACAAAAAATAATGTATATGACATAAATTGTGTATTTTAACGCGATCTACATTTTTTCTGTAGTAACATTATGTCTGTCTCTTATGGTTTACCAGTTATGCAAAAGTCGTTCACAATGAAGAATACTTTAGGAGACATTCCCAGAAAATTCGAGATATACATTTCATTTTTCATGACAATATCTTAAACATATGATAACTTAATCAAAATCGTTAGAGCCGTTTTTGAGAAAATTAAAGTTTTCAAAAAATCTTCCATGTAAAGGGTAGTCTGGGGTGGAGAGATTTTCTTGAAAACCTTAGTGTCGCATCTCTGGAGGATACTGAACCTAAATACCAAGTTTGGTGTTTATCCGACTGTTCGTTTCTGAGTTATGCTGTTCACAGTCACACACACACACACACACACACACACACACACACACACACACACACACACGGACATGTTTACAAAAATGTTTTTTTTTTGGATTCAGGGGGTCTCAAAACATGTATTTCCGGTGAAATCTCGGTATCGAATTTTTGGGTGGAATGCAATACTTCCCCTACTTACTATACGTAGTAGAGAAAATAATAATAGGTACTTCTCCGGTTTGGACTGCTTATCGTCCAGAATGGCAATTCATCTCGTTTAAGTTGCGAAATCACTTGCACAGATTTTTAGTTTGTGTGCTGTGTATGGGGTTTCCCCCCCCAAAAAATTTATTATTCCACTATTCATGCATGGCAAACAAATGGAAAAACATATGCATTTTTCCTTAATCACTCACATCCATCAATTATAGAAGAATACATGAAACTTAACTTGTCATAAATTTGGACTTGAATTTAAAACTTCGTATGACACCTATTTTAATGCAAACAATAGTACCAAACTGATTAAAAATTGTTTTCTCACTCTCCTATCGAGGAACTCTCACCCCCATACTTGCAGAGGTTGGTGTCGACAAGGCGATGTTCTGCATTTGTAAACGTCCTACAAATAGATCTGCTCTCAGGGCTTGTCACGTGACAACTTGGAGAGTTAATGCTAAACGTGAAAGATTTCGACATTTTTATCTATGCATTGTAGCTTATCTGTGGTTAACTACATCCTGTGAGATTTGTCTGACCAGAATAAACATACGAAAATTATTCCTACTCTAAAACCAAGGTTTTCCTAACACACAAACCAACATTTCATTTGGAAGAAATCGAACTACCCCTACCGCTTATGTATGGTTAATAGAGGAAGTATTGTATTCCACACAAAAATTCTATAGAGAGTTCATCGTAAATACGTCTTTATTTCGCCTGAAGTCTATATTATTCAAGGATGCAAAGTGAAGATTTTCACATAATTCCACCCACTTCTAATAACCCTTTACATGAGAAATGTTTAGTATTTTACTTTACCAAAAACTCTGTTGTGTTGCGCTCACATGACTTTCTCTACTCTTGTACAAACTATTTTTACAAACGCTTATTCTCCATCTGATTCATATTAATCCAGATATCGATGTGTTAATCTTATTGCTTATTTTCTTGTAGGTGCAAGGGAAGCATGGTAACTTTAAGCGATAGTCAAACATTTTAAGGGCTGGTTGCTATGTGCAGCATTCCATTCTCTTTGCATGTCCAGGACGTAAAAGGACGAATAACGAATTCCCATTTGAGAAAAAGTATAAGCATTGGAAAGCAAATAACAAGGAATATCTCGGAAATGGTTCATTCCACAAAAATTGTATAGGACATATATTGTGTGTTTTGAGGAATTCAACATTTTTGTATACTAAAATTTCGTCTATCTCTTACGGTTTACCGGTTATGCAAAAGTCATTCATAATGAAGAGGGCTTTTGAGGACATTCTCAGAAAATTCAATATATATATATATATATATATTTCATTTGCCATGAAAGTATCTAAAACATGTGGTATTGTAATCAAATTTTAGTCATTTTTGAGAAAATCAAAATTTTTGAGAAATTTTTCATGTAAAGGTAGTCTGGGGTGGGGAGAGTTTATTGAAAATCTTCGTGTCGCATCGTTGGAAGATAGTAAACTCAAGTACCAACTTTGGTATTTATCCGACTTCTCGTTTTTACTTTCTCTACTACGTATAGTAAGTAGGGGTAGTATTGTATTCCACCCAAAAATTCGATACCGAGATTTCACCGGAAATACATGTTTTGAGACCCCCTGAATCCAAAAAAAGCATTTTTGGAAACATGTCCGTGTGTGTCTGTGAACAGCATAACGCAGAAAGAAACAGTCCGATAAACGCCAAACTTATTATTTAGGTTCAGTATCTTCCAGAGATGCGACACGAAGGTTTTCAAGAAAATCCCCCCTCCCCAGACTACCCTTTACATGGAAAATTTTTCGAAAATTTTAATTTTCTCAAAAATGGTCCTAACGAATTTGATTAAAATATCATATGTTTAAGATATTTTCATGACAAATGAAATGTATATCTCGAATTTTCTGGGAATGTCTCCAAAAGTATTCTTCATTGTGAACGACTTTTGCATAACTTGTAAACCATAAGAGATAGACAAACTTTTACTACACAAAAAATGTAGATCACGTTAAAATACACAATTTATGTCATATACATTTTTTGTTGAGTGAACCATTTTCGAGATATTGCTTGTTATTCCCTTAAATTTTCCAATACTTATACTTTTTCTGAAATTCGTTATTCATTTTTTTTGTCCAGGTAATGCAAAGAGAATTGAATACTTCACATAGCAACCAGTTCTTAAAATATTTGACTATCGCTTAAAACCTACCAATTCCCCTTGCATCTACAAGAAAATTAGTAATAAGATTAACATCTCGATATCTCGATTAACATGAAGCATATGGAGAATAAGCGTATGTAAAAATAGTTTGTACAAGAGTAGAGAAAGTCATGTGAGTGTAACATCGATTTTTGAGTTATGCGGTTCACAGTCTGTCAGACAGATACAAACGCGGACATGTTTACAAAAATGCTTTATTTGGATTCAGAGCATCTCAAAAAACTGTATTTCCGGTTAAATCTCGATATCGAATTTTTGGGTGGAATGCAATACTACACCTAGCTACTACACGTAGTAGAAAAAGTAAAATAGTTTTAAAGATCTTGATTAAAATATCACATTTTGAAATCTTGCCATGAAAAGTAAAATGTATCTTATGTTGAACATCGTGTTAATAGCTTTTGAAGTCCTCTTTGTTCATTAAACTGTACATGACTTGAAAATCATAAGACGTATACACAATGTTTCCGCAAACAATATGCAGAGCAGATTGAAACACAAAATGTGTGTGAAATAGTTTCTTTTGAAGTGTTAAGACGTTTCCGAAATGTGGAATTGTGTGTCTACATTTTCCCAAATAGAAGTATATAATAGTTACTATAGGAGGTAGCGGTAGCACTGCATTTGGTATCAAGATTTCAACCGAAATAGACGAGGATAGCTATAATATCAAAATTTGTATGATTATTATCAAACTACGTATTTAATTCCAACATATTTCAAAGATACAAAAATTCCCCCACCAAAATCTACCATTTACATGAACAAAGTGCAGTTCTTTATTTTCTTTAAAATGGCATTAATGATTTTGATTAAAACGTCGCATGTTTAAGGGACTGACATGAATAAACTGTGAATCTTCTACATATAAATAAGCAGTGAACCTTTGTTTATTACTTTCTCTACTACGTATAGTAATTAGGGGAAGTATTGTATTCCACTAAAAAATTAGATAGCGAGATTTCACCGGAAATACATGTTTTGAGACCCCCTGAATACAAAAAAAGCATTTTTAGAAACATGTCCGTGTGTGTGTCTGTGAACAGCATAACTCAGAAACGAACAGTCGCATAAACACCAAACTTGGTATTTAGGTTCAGAATCTTCCAGAGATGCGACACATACGTTTTCAAGAAAATCCCCCCCCACCCCAGATTACCCTTTACGTGGAACATTTTTCGAAAATTTTAATTTTCTCAAAAATGGCTCAAACGATTTTGATTAAAATATCATATGTTTAAGATATTTTCATGCCACATGAAATGTATATCTCGAATTTTCTGGGAATGTCTCCAAAAGTGTTCTTCATTGTGAACGACTTTTGCATAACTGGTAAACCACAAGAGATAGACAAAATTTTACTACACAAAAAAGTAGATCGCGTTAAAATACACAATTTATGTCATATACATTTTTGTTTTGTTGAGTGAACCATTTTCGAGATATTGCTTGTTATTCCTTTAAATTTTCCAATATTTATACTTTTTCTCAAATGGGAATTCGTTATTCGTTTATCTTATGTCCTGGAAATACAAAGAGAATGAAATGCTCCACATAGCAACCAGCTCTTAAAATATTTGACTATCGCTTAAAGCTTACCAATTCCCCTTGCATCTACAAGAAAATTACCAATAAGGTTAACATCTCGATATCTCGATTAACATGAAGCATATGGAGAATAAGCGTTTGTAAAAATAGTTTGTACAAGAGTAGAGAGTCATGTGAGTGTAACACATCAGATTTTTTCTGCTTCTTTCTTTCTCATGGTCATGCAAAGAGAACAGAACTTCAAAGCCATCATATAGATACCGTCTTTGAAAAATATCTTGACTATCGTTTTAGTTTACTGTATTCTTCCTATTCATACAATTAAATGTGTAAATAAGTAATGAATGTTTATCTGTATTAAGAAAAAGTAGATAGAAGAATAAAATGTTGCATGAATAGTTTGTAGAAGAGTAGTAGGAAAACTCATACTGCAGAGGCACCCCGTTTATTCTTTCTGCATATTACGAACTATCATTGGCTCTCCGTTAATTGGCTCTTAGAATTTTTTTGTGAAGACGAACATTTGTACGGATGTTGCAAATGTGATGATTTTTCTTGCACTATCTTAGCGCCTGGCATTCACTGATAACTTATCGTTATTTCGTCATGGAAATAATGTCTTCTGCATTTGTCTGTAGAACCCATTCAAAAGATAAAATGCTGTTATACAACAAGCATGTTAAATTTGGTAGTGACATTACTGTAAATAGTTTATATAAACACTTATCAGAATTTATATAACCTGCGTGGGGTTCATGTTGTCTATGATGAATCACAAAGCATGACTTTTAACATGAGTCATTAAGTAATTAATAATGATTTTATTAACAATTACTATTATAAGGAGAATTTAGTACACGTTTGGCGAACTATCAAGCGCTAAGGTTGCCTCGCCTCTCAGTTTCGTCTTGCAGTTTGTTCACTGTGCCGGTCGTTTCGAAGCGCTTATATAACGTCTCTCTGTGGGCAGAGAGAAGATAAAGACTACAAAAGCTGTGAACAGTCGAGATGGGCCGTCAAAGAATTAGTCGGGAGTGCTGCAAGCGGATGAAAAGGTAAGTGACTCTACCTGGTGTGTAAATAAACGAGTTGGAGCGGTTTGTTGGCTGCGAAACGAAATATGGCGAAGCTATTTACCAGGCCAATGCTGTTATGTACACAAAAGGATATACAGTACTACCAACATTGTGATCTGAAACAGTATTTTCAAGGCTATCATTGCGTAAACTGAATTAAAGATATCCATCTGTGAAAAAAGCTCAAAAATGGCCTAAATTCATAAATAAGAATTTTAGTATTATTAAGCATTGCAAATTTTCTAATTTAGCTCCATACAGGTTTTATAACTGTAGGATCTGATAAAACATATCTTATAGTGATTTAAATATCTGTCTATGAGCACAAACTCCTATAAAATTGTAGTATAAAAGCAAGTTTTCCTTATATAAAATTGGACAAAACCCTCAAGAAAGACCTAAGAAACTTTAAGATACTAAATTATTTGCAGAAGAGCAGAAAAGATAAAGGACAGCCTGTATGTGCACTGAGGTTTTTTTTTTAAAAAAAATATTAAGTCAGAAACAGTGTTATTTTAGTTTAAAAACTAAGCTCCCTTTTCTCGGGTTTTCATTTTTCATTCTCATTTTTAAATTCTTCCACGCGACGTATTTTTCGGTATAAATCAATGAAATTTTGTTAACATGCTTAGTTGTGATGCTATTAAACAACAGTGCTCTTATTGTACAAATTTTTAACAAAAATTGATTTCTTATATTTAACATTTATTTTCTCCCTAACTAATTGGATAATTAAAAATCCATCTCTACAATTTATTTTTATACCAACAGAGAGTTTAACTATACTTTTTAAAAAAATAATTGCATCCGTTAGAGCTTTTTTTTCTTCAAAATAGTAAGAAAGTAAGTAAAAAGAATTAATAACTCTGGAACTAATTTCGAAATATGCATGATATTTCGTCTACATATTATATACTAAACCCTCATTGCTATATTGAGATTTCAAATGATTTGACCTGAAATTGTGGATTTTTTTTTAAATTTCACAAATGGGTATCAATATTCTACTATGGCTGAATTACAATAAGCTTGTAAACAACAACCAAAGGTTCTCAAACAGTAGCTCAGTTTATTACTTTCTCTGCCACGTATCTTGAAGAAAGAAGAGGTATTCTATTACAAGTACAGAAATGTCACCGGAAATACACGTTTTGAAGGCTCCCTGAATGAATAAAAATATTTTTTTAAAAAGGGCCGTGTGTGTGTGAGTGTGTGTGTGTGTGAGAATAACATAACTCAAAATCGAAAAGTAGGTATAGTATTCAAGTTCAGGATCTTCCAAGGATGTGATACGAATGTTTTCAGCAAAAATTCCCCCAAAACAAACTAACTTTATATGGAAATCTTTTCGTTATTTTGTATTTTATCAAAGATAGCTCTAACGATTTTGATTAAAATACTTTTTAAGATATGTTCACATGTCAGATAAAATGTATACTTGAACATTCTGAGAATGACCTCTGAACTTTTGAGATAGACAAAATCTTATTTAAAACTAAAAAAATCTAAGTAGATCTCATTTATGTGTAATAAAAATTTCCTGGCATTAACCATTTCCGAGATATTCTTTATTCTTGGTTTGAGTTTTAAAATATTTATACCTTTCTCATCTGGTAAGTCGTTTTTGTTTTTTCTCGTGGTCACACAAAGAGTATGGAATTTCGAAGCCATCGCATAGAGATCCTATTTTTAAAAATCTGACTATCGCTTTAGCCTGCTTATCCTTCTTATACCTACAATGAAATGTGTAATAAATGTTTACATGGATTAACAAGAAGTAGATAGAGGAATAAACCTTTATAAGAATATTTTATAGAAGAGTGAATAGAGAAAGCAATATGAATGCACATTAGATTTTTATTTTTATTAAATTGTGATGTGAATGTTCACACAGTTTTCTTTCCCCTGACAAATTTAGGGTACTCATGTAAAAAGTGATTCTCCTACTCACGATGTATTTATCATTAGGAATGATTTCAAATCAAGCTATAAGTACTTAGTTACATACAGCATACGGAAACAGCATTCAAATGTTTATCGTGACGACCAGCTCTTGTGATGGAAAGAAGAAAAGAGTCACAAACTTTCGAGCATGTCCGTTGGATGACGTATACTTTGATGGTGTAAATATGCGGAATATTTCGAAAACAGCTAACGCTAAGAAACAAAGCATGTGCTACCAATCGTGTATTTTTTCCTTTGGCAAGGTTTTATCTATCTCCAGCGATTTCGCAGTTATACAAAAATGCAAAAAATTCAGTTAGTATGAAGAGGATTTCACAGAACATTCACAGAAAATTTTAAGCTACGCATTTAATTTCTCACCCTAATGTCTCAAATGTATTATATTTAATCAAAATCGTTATCTATTTTTTTAAAAACTCTATAATGTGTTGCATTCACATGACTTTCTCTGCCTATTATCGTTTATTTTTATATAACTTCTACAAACTATTCTTACGACAGCTTATTTTTGCATCTACTAGCGTCGCTCTAAGCTGACTTTGAAACTTCATATTCCTTCCACATCGCGAGAAACAACAGAATAGCGACGTACCTTTCAAAAACTGACAATGTATTGGAAAATTCAAACCAATAATAACGGACATATTGGAAATGGCTAATGCCAAGTGAAACTGTTGGCTTTAAAGAGGTAGACATTTTCTTTGCAGCAAGCTTTTGTATATCTCGTATGTTTTACGCATTATACTAAATTATTTCAATATTGCTTCCGAATGAAGAGGACTTCACATGCTATTTGCAGAAAATATAAGATATACATTTTATTTCTCATGTAAATATATCAAATATGTGGTATTTTAATAAAAAAAATCGTTAGAACGTTTTTTGAGAGAATAAAATTTTAAATGTTCCATGTAAAATGTTCCATCTGTAAAAGCTACTGAACTTAAATTAATACCAAACGTGGCATTCACCCATCATTTTATTTTGAGTTACCTTGCTCACAGACGCACACAGATACACACGTAACATCTTCTAAAGGTGCCTTTTTATTTGTTTATTTATTTATTCGGGGAGTCTCAGCACGTGTATTTCCGATAAAATCTCGACATCCAATTCTTGGATGGAATGCAATACCCCCTGTATGTATTAAGTGCGTGATAGAGAAAGTAAAAACAACCCCACATTTTTCCATATAAATGGTAGTTTTGGGGGTGGAGGCGAACTTAAACAGTGTCCGACTCAAATATGAAATTTCGTATTTATCCAAATTTTCGTTTTTGAGCTATGCTGCCCACACACTTATGCACACTCACTCACCGTTGGGTTCGGTGGACCTCAAAACGTCTATTTCCGGTGAACTTTCGATATGGAATTTTTTGATGGAATACAGTATTTCCTCTACCAACTTGTATAGCAAGTAAAAATTCAACGAAAGCACACATCCCTTTTCCACCATATACAAGCTATTGCATATAAGTGTAGGGTAATTGCTGTTACTCTACTTGTTACAGATGGAAGGCCTGAAGCTACTACTAATATGTTTACTGACGACCGTATGGAGCACTTCGGAAGGTGCACGCATTCTGGGACTGTTTCCTGTCCCAGCCAGGAGTCACATGAATGTCATGAGAGCACTAATGAATGGCCTAGCTGACAGAGGTCACCAGGTCACCATGGTTAGCCCTTATGCTGCAGATAAACCTCATCCTAACATCACCGAGTTGGTTATAGACCAAATAATGTTCCACGAAAGTAAGTACGCGTGTTTATGTTTCATATAACAAGGCATTCTTGGTAAAAGTGAGGTTAGGTTTCGGCAAGTTTTCTATGTAAGCAGCATTTGGCTTATAACGGCCAATTTCGGATTTTTCAAGACCATAAATATGTTTAATATAATAATTTTATTGCTTTATTTGGAAACAAAGACAAAAATAGTAGTTGTATAGCATATCAGCGACGACTTATGTACATGTTAGCTCTCAGCAACTCCTTTTTAGTGCGCCGCACATTTGGGTGCCAAAAATGGCCCATTCCCCTAGATAGCAACCATGTATTTTCCTCTATATTTATCTAACATTAGCTTTTACACAGTTCTTATCACGTCTATATATGGCTGGCTTGAATCAAATTCCAACATGAGCACGAACCAAAGAGCGATGTTATATACGGTATGAAACGAAAGGGGTGGATAAGAAACAGCCTCTCCTAATGAATGCTACTCCGATTCATGTAGGTAACTAGAGGTGGGCTAACCCAAAGTAATACGATCAGTAATTCCAGCTTATAGAGCAAGCGTGGTTGAGAAATGAATTTCTGTAACATTAAAAGTGCACAACAGCCACAATACATATCATGCCAAAGCTTCTGTTTTAAAGTAAACATGTAAACAAGGTCTAAGAGTATTACCACCGTGAAATAGAAACGTAACGCAGCAAGGCTGGTGAATTGTGTTATATACCTTGAAGCACTGAATTCCATTACGAAAAGATTATCCAAACAGGCTATTTCGATATAGTTGTCAACTTCAATAACTAATTTGGTCCATAAATATTTAGATTGAATAATAATAATTCGTCTATAACTTATATTAACACAATTAAAATAACTACTACCATTATTCCTGGTAATCAAAAAGTACCAGCACATAAATGGACCATTTGGATTATTATCGCCATCCTTATTAACAGTATAATGATTGTTAACTTAACATTATCAAAAACATAGACAACATTGACAGGGTTATATCGGAACCAAATTTGGAATGAGTAAGCACTTGTTAATCATGAGCGAATCTTGGAGAGCGAGGAGGTACACATTTCAGTACCAACTTAAATCGTCCCGTTCGTGTATGGGCCACTTTTTTGTAGCTAAAAAAATTAAAGGAGAGAAATCAATCAAAACCGTAGAATATCAAGTCATCACAGCCGTTCCATTGCTGCTATTTTTCTTTATTTTTTCAAGTTGAAACCTATCACTTTTCTATATTTTGTTCGTACAAACCGAGATTTAATGAAACAGCTATAGTATATGTATGCATTATTAAATGATTTTACTCTCTACCTTCCGCAAATACTGAGCTATATATACGAAATGTTTTGTAATTAGAAACAAAATGAGCCGAAGAAAACTATGATAGAATTTCCGTAAATCAATTAATATGCTATTGTGTTTTTTGATTCACCATGCAATAGTTTTGGAGTATACTTCATTTTTAAGAACATATATTTTTAAAACTTATAAATGAGGTAAGATTCAAGAAAACACCTACATTTTCTTTGGACGAATATATGGATTAGATTATTTTAGATTAAAATTATGGTATTTGTAAGAGTTTGTATTTTACTAAAATTTAAATCACATAAACAAATTAAAAAAGCACATGCATAGACCTGGGCCAAAATTGGTAGGAAAGCTTCCATGATACCATGAAGAAGTATAAAAAACCGCAATATGACCGAAAATATTTCACTTCAACCTCCACAAGAGTTTTAGCATCTGCTAGGAACAAAACATGAAATTGATCAATTACTTTGATCTATTTATTTAACTAAACTAACAGCAATCTCTTAAATTTTGCCAACACTTATTTTCTTACAGATGCCCAATATCAAGTTTTTCACCGAATTATATTTTCCTCGCAATGTTGTTTCAGAACCAGTTAACATGTTCCAAATGGGTGGCATAAGTCCCATATTTGGTCCGTTGTTCATGTTGCCCAGCACGGCTAAGCAGACGGATGAGACGCTTCAACATCCTCTTGTCAAGAAGCTCATTCAATCAAAGAGTGAACATTTCGACCTCGTGGTGGTAGAAGCCTTCTTCAACGAAGCGTATGCTGGCTTTGCACATAAGTTCAATGCTCCTTTGGTTCAAATCTGTCCGTTCTCAGGGATGCACTGGATGTATGACTGGGTGGGTAGCCCGTCGACGCCCTCTTACATCCCAGAGACCATGCTTGGGTTTGATGCCAAAATGACATTCATGCAGCGAGTGGCGAATAGTGCTGCGATGATTTACTGGAAGCTGCTGAGAGGTCTGTACTACAACCCCAGGCAAGAGGCTATCATGAGGAAGCACTTCCAAGAACACGTTGATCAGCTGCCTTCGCTGGATGATTTGCTAAGCTCCACTTCCTTGATGCTGACCAACACACACTTCACAATCAGCTATCCTAGACCACTGGTCCCCAATGCTGTTCATGTTGGAGGAATGCACGTCAAGGCTCCGAAGAAACTTCCTCAGGTAATTCGCCATGATAATATAGGTTTAGTCACAAGGTGTGTTTGAGATGAAAGCGCAGAGAGGTGTTGTATAGAAGACATCGGCGCAGGGTTTCACAGTAGGCAGGTATGAAAAACTGTTATTTAGAGGAGGAAGACACATTATATGAACACGGTTTGTAAAAGTGCCATTCGCTATTACAGCTCCCCTTATAATACTCCTACACTGTTATTGTACTGTGAAATGTAACTACTGAAGCAAGGACTGCGACAATAACTTTGTACAAACGCCAACTGATGAATACAGATTAGGGAGCTTCCGTCAGATATATTAAACTAGATTCTTGAAAGCTTTTAAGTTAAACTGAAAATAACAATCTCATACTGGAGCAATTCAAGGCGAGGAAAGAATTCAACTTATCTTTCCCACTGAAGGAACAATACCAACATTCTTGAATTTTGGAGATTTGGACGATTTCCAAGTATGTTCCTCTGTTTGCTTTAGAAATAGTCATAATAAAGTCAAAATAAAACACAAGAAATTATGGTATTAAGCTAAGCTGCACTCTACTGCATTTTCAAATTGTAAAACTGGTTTGCTCTATGTATACGCAGTTTAACAGTTTCCTTCTCTCAAAACTTAGCTTAATTATTGTAAGCTCATTGAATAACCGAAAATAAATACATACCTTTTTTAAAACTGAAACCTGAGCGAAACCTTTCATTTCAGGACCTGCAGAAGTATTTGGACGACGCCAAAGATGGTGCCATTTTCTTCAGCATGGGCTCGAATTTGCGCAGTGCTGATATGCCGGAAGAGCTAAGGACAGAAATCTTGTCAGCGTTTTCCCAGCTAAAGCAGCGAATCCTCTGGAAATGGGAAGAAGATGTCCTGCCTGGACAGCCTGCCAATGTCCGACTGGGCAAATGGCTACCCCAATCTGACATTTTGTGTAAGTTAATAAACTTTCTCACTGCATATGTTAAATATTTCAAAGCACAGAATGACAATGTGTATTATCTTTGTACAGCACACCCGAACCTACGACTGTTCATCACCCATGGCGGAGGATTGAGCACCCAAGAAGCAATTGCCAGAGGGGTTCCAGTTGTGGGTATACCAGTTTTTGGAGATCAAATTCCAAACATGGATCAGGCTGTGAAATTAGGATTAGGAGCCAAGCTGAATCTCAAAAATATCACATCTAAATCTCTCCTTTGGACGGTCACAGAAGTATTGCAGCCCAAGTGAGTATAATAAAAACTCATATTTACAGAGCTACACATTTGATAATATCAAAGTTTGACTAAAATATCACTGAAAGTTTGACAGTAACACATAAGCTAGAAAACCTTTATATCAAATGCATCTTAGAAGAGGGTTTACTCCTTATTTGTTCGGGGTGGTCCTAACTCTGAAGTTTCTATGATCAGTGAGTGAGTTCATTGGTTTAAGCATGGTGGTATCAAATGGCATGCCACAACAGAAATAACTTTGTTTATTAGTGGGGGTTGCGTTAACCTCTTAATTCCATTAGCTAGAATACTTAATCAATTCCACTATGATACATTTCAGGTACCGAGCAAATGCACAGAAACTAACACAGCTATTCAAGAATTACCCCATGAGTCCCCTGGACATTGCCTTGTACTGGAAAAAGTACGCATACATCACAAAGGAACACACATACTAATAATTACATACAGTGTTTCAGATACCGAGCGATTGCACAGAAACTATCACAGATGTTCAAGGATCAGCCCATGAGTATTTTGGACACTGTAATGCACTGGGCAGAGTACGTCATACGTTATAAAGGGCAGCACACATACTATTATCCATAACTTTGTTTCAGGTACTAAGCGATTGCACAGAAACTATCACAGATGTTCAAGGATCAGCCCATGAGTATTTTGGACACTGTAATGCACTGGGCAGAGTACGTCATACGTTATAAAGAGCAGCACACATACTATTATCCATAACTTTGTTTCAGGTACTAAGCGATTGCACAGAAACTATCACAGATGTTCAAGGATCAGCCCATGAGTACTTTGGACACTGTAATGCACTGGGCAGAGTACGTCATACGTTATAAAGAGCAGCACACATACTATTATCCATAACTTTGTTTCAGGTACTAAGCGAATGCAAGAAACTATCACAGCTGTTCAAGGATCAGCCCTTGAGTTCCCTGCACATTCAGTGTACTGGATAGAGTACGAGGGTGGTCTGAAAAGTTTCCGACCTAATAAAGATACAAGACATCTTCTCAGAATTTTTTTTACTTTTCAACATAGTCTCCTTGTAACTCTACACACTTCTCCCAGCGATGCTCCCATCTCTGTAACCCGTCCAAATAGTACTCAGCGTTTTTCTCTGCAAAATAATTGTTCACGAAGGTGATTGCCTCTTCATTTGACGAGAATCTCTGTACTCCGAGCGCAATTTTCAGATAAGGGAACAAAAGGAAGTCGCTTGGGGCTAGGTCTGGTGAGTAAGGCGGATGGTCAAGCAGATCAAACCGTAATTCGTGGATTTTCGCCATTGCAACCGCTGAGGTGTGAGAACGGTGCGTTGTCTTGGTGAAACAGGATTTTCTTTTTCTGCAAATGTGGCCGTTTTCCGCAAGTTCTGCCTTCAGCTTGTCAATGATGCGTGGTATGCTCCTGTAATGGTTTTTCCTTTTCGAAGATAATCGATTAAAATAACTCCATGACTATCCCAAAAAACAGTCGCCATCACTTTCCCAGCCGAAAAAAAAACAGTTTTTGCTTTTTTTGGAGTAGGTTCCCCCTTTGCAGTCCACTGTTTGGACTGTATTTTTTGTTCGGGGGTATAATGGTGTATCCAAGTTTCATCTACAGTAGTTAATCGTCGTCAAAACTCGGATTTATTGCGCCTAAACTGCGTTGGAAATGTTCATTCGAACACGTTTTTGGTCTAACGTGAGCAAACGCGGCACCCAACGCGCGGACAGCTTTCTCATGTCTAACTGTTGATTTAATATGTGACAAACACGTTGTTTTTTACATGTTCATCTGCTATCTCTCTCACTTTAATTCGGCGGTCGTCTAGCACAATTTGGTGAACTTTGGCGATGTTTTCGTCGGTAGTTGCAGTTTTTGGACGTCCCGAACGTTCATCGTTTCCCAAGCTCTTATGGCCACGTTTAAATTCAGCTGCCCAAAATTTCACTGTGGTAAATGATGGTACAGAGTCCCCATATACAGAATCAAACTCATTTTTGATTTGCGTAAGCGTATTGCCTTTCAAAACAATATTTAATGACAGCTCGATACTCGATTTTGTCCATTTTCATAAAAACACTCATCACCTCACTCAAACGACTGTTACATAACAACTGAGCGTCCAAAATGGGTGAAACTTTGGTGAGTAACTGACAACAGATGAACAACGAAATTCACTACCTTTATTTACGAGTGCTGCTATCTTCATGTTGAGGTCGGAAACCTTTCAGGCCACCCTCGTATGTCATACATCATAAAGGAACACCACAGTTACTAATATCTACAAACTTGTTTCAGGTACCGAGCGAATGCACAGAAACTATCACAGCTGTTCAAGGATCAGCCCATGAGTCCCCTAGACACTGCCGTGTACTGGACAGAGTATGTCATACGTCACAAAGGAGCACCGCACATGCGCTCTGCAGCACTAGATCTGTATTGGTTCCAGTATCTGCTGCTGGACGTGATAGCGTTCCTGGCTATTATGGGAATATCCTTACTTCTCGTTATTTACTTGATGTTCCGAGCCTTGTACAGGACTTGCTGTCGTAAGAAAAAGCAGCAGACTAAGCAAAAGAAACAGACCAAAGAAAAGAGGCAATAAAATTAACTTAAGTGTGATTGATAACCGTCCCTTAGGATATAAATGTAATGCATTTGGTATAGAATTCAATTTAGCGATTTTATAAGTATGTGATTTAGATGCCTTGAAATGAGAAAAAGTCATTACAAACAGAAGTAAGTATATCTGAGAGTTCGTATGTGTAGTATGTGTGTGTTTACAGCATAATTGAGCAACGAAAGACTTGTATATACCTACAAAAATATTTAAGTGAGCAGCAAATTCTAGGACTATAACAAATTTCGACCTAAATGTATATCCATGACAGTTAAAATGTGTACTACCTCGAATTTTCTGTAAAATTCCTTTTAAGTGATTCTTGTTCTCATAGAACTTTGTATAACAAGAAAAAAGTTTCCTGCAGTAGAAACGCAGGTTATATTAAGGTATCTATGCATTTTGAGTCCTGCAACATGATATTGTGTTGCATATTTACATTTTACTCATTTTGAACTCTACTTTGTGGCATCATTTTATATTTTGTGAGCCCAGGAGTCAAATAAAGAGCCTTGTGATATAAACAGTTGACGTTCTCACAATGTATTGAGTACAAATTATTTAAAAATAGATATCCTGATTAAGATGAATCCTTTAAACTAAAGTGACACCTGGATGAGTGCATTGAAAATCTTATAAGTTCTTTTCTTCCATTTTTTACATATTTATTGAAAAATTGATTGGAATAACAAGACTTTTGATAAAGGAGTGTTCTCCCTTACCCTTCTCTTGGGTAAGGGAATGCACGCCTGAGGATTAAAGTGAGGAATACAGCAGTGTGAAATGTGCAATATTTATACATAAATGCATATTTAGGTTCAGGAAAAGTTGCCCTAAATAATAACACTTAGATTGTGGTTCAAAAAGTACCTGAGTTTAACAAGTAATGTTGAAAAGAAATTTAAAGAAGTGTATTTTCAGAATTACTAAATAACTCCTTTACATGTTACATCTTAAATTCAAGCACATCAAAAGAACAACTTCAAAACCCTTCTTTTTACTTTCTCTACTACGTATAGTAAGTAGGGAAAGTATTGTATTCCACTCAAAAATTCGATACCGAGACTTCATAGGAAATATACGCTTGGTCTCTTTCCGGGTTTCAATTGTCGGAGGGAGACTCGGCGTTGCATGTCAGGGGAAAAGGATGCTCTATGTAACACTGTCCCTGGAATAGGGGCGGTCTCCGAGCCCCGGCCAACAAGTGGGATGTGCACGCCTGCATGGGGGAGTCGGTTGCAGCAGCTGCCATACAGGGAGTTTAAATCTGGAATAAGGTAGAGTGGCTTCAATTTGCCCTGTGGTGCTTCCTTGTCTGGCCACTCTGCCTCCTCTCACCTCACCCCTCCCTCCCGGGGACTTAGGCACAAACGATCTTCGTAGGTTGAGATGCTGAGTACCGCTCCGTTCACCGAGCGGGATGGCTTAGGCGATTGCGTCTGTGCTTCGCATTCGGGAGGTCCCGGAATCAATCCCAGCGACCGCCCACTCTGGCCCATGGGTTTTTCGTGGTTTCCCTGGGTCACCAGACGATTGCTTGAGATCCATCTTCTATCTCGACTCTCTTCCCTCATGTCCTGTACCCATAATTTTGCTTGACATTTGTTGTAGGGATGTAGGACTGCGCGGTGTCCGGCGGGTTGCGGCTGGGCGGTGGCTTGCGCTCTGTGAAGGGTTCTTCCCTGGCGTCGCTTCGGTACCGCTCAGTTACGTCTCTCCGGGAGGACCCTGGAGGTTGGTGATTTGTAGGCAGGGACCGTGCGGCGTCGGATGCGTTATATCTGGAAGCGTTAGGGGACCCCGTCCATGCTTGCGCCCGTCGGCATCAGGATCTGGTCACTCTTCGGATCTCTCTGCTCATCCTTACCTCCCAGGGGTCATGTTGGAAGCAAAAAGGGCCGAGTAGTTTGCATGCGGTGCTCTGCCCCTGTTCCGGCGGCCCCTCCGTGATACGTACCTGTACCTGTATCATAGTTCTAGTCCTGTTAAAAAAACAATTGCTGCTAAATTTTATTAAAGAGATAGCATTATTAAGAAAATAATCTTATCTTACGTAATAAATAAGCTTATTGTTTAAAATAGAATAGTGAGCTTAGAATGCTTGCATCTACATCCTGTAGCAAATTCGGTCTGGTAATTTTTATATGGTTTCTAAGATAATGGGATCATGAATTTAGCAGATTTAGCATTGGCGGAATACGGCTTTTAATACCTTTGATTAGGGAAGAATTGAATAGAAATCATCTTTTTTTTTTGGCTATCATAATTCCTGGCATTCACTGCTATCTAATCTTTATCTACACTGCAGAACTAAATATCATTAATTTTGAACCTTATAGACTAAGTGTTCAGAAGATAAAGCAGTTATATAACACGTATGCTAATCTTAACAGTGATATTTCTGTAAATAGTTTATATAAACCATTATCAGTGCTTATATAACCTCCAGGTTTTAGGAAAAGTATGTAGGAAGTCTACACTGTTAATTTTCTAAACTTTGGGTTCAGTTCTCAGAAAATGTTCGTAATATTATATTGAAAACGTAACCCACTTAATATAAAAACTTAGTTGTATTATGAACCTATTTTATAAGAGTTGATTTTATACAAAGTACTTACAATGTTAATCTAAGCGACAAGAAAAAATATTTCTCAGATTTTGAAAATTCAACTGTATATTTACAATGCAGTTGTATCAAGGTAATAAGTAGCCATATGTTTCATTAACATATCTCTAAAGGTATCCAGTTTAATTGAAAGTTTCTTTTTCAGAAAATGAATCCCAAATCTGTATTACTACTATAAAGAGACTTATACTATAAAGATCTGATCTGTTGCACTCACAAGACTTTTTGTACGCTTATACAAACTAGTGTTATAAACGCTTATTCTCCACTTACTTCATATTAATCCAGGTAAACATTTGCAGAAACTATCTTATTGCTAATGTTCTTGTAAGTGCAAGGGGAATATGGTAGATTGTAAGCGATAGTAAACTCTTTTAAGAGCTGGTTGCTATGTGGTGCATTCCATTCTCTTTAAATATCCAGGAAATACAAAAACGAATAACGAATTCCACTTGAGAAAAAGTATAAGTATTGGAAAATTACAAAAAAAATCTGATGTGTTACACTCACATAACTTTCTCTACTCTTGTACAATCTATTTTTACAAACGCCTATTCTCCATATGCTTCATATTAATCGAGATATCGAGATGTCAATCTTATTTGTAATTTTCTTGTAGATGCAAGGGGAATATGGTAGCTTTTAAGCGATAGTCAAATATTTTAACGCTGGTTGCTATGTGGCGCATTCCATTCTCTTTGCATGTCCAGGACATAAAAAACTGAATAACGAATTTGAGAAAAAGCATTAAGTATTGGAAAATTTAAGGAAATAACAAGCAATATCTCGAAAACGGTTCACTCAACAAAAAAAATGTATATGACATAAGTTGTGTATTTTAACGCGATCTACATTTTTTGTGTAGTAAACTTTTGTCTATCTCTTATGGTTTACCAGTTATGCAAAAGTCGTTCACAATGAGGAATACTTTTGGAGACATTCCCAGAAATTTCGAGATATACATTTCATTTCTCATGACATTATCTTAAACATATGATATTTTCATCAAAATCGTTAGAGCCATTATTGAGAAAATTAAAATTTTCGAAAAATGTTCCATGTAAAGGGTAGTCTGGGGTTGGGGGATTTTCTTGAAAATCTTCGTGTCGCATCTCTGGAAGATACTGAACGTAAATACCAAGTTTGGTGTTTATCCGACTGTTAGTTTTTGAGTTATGCTGTTCACAGACACACAGACACACACACACACACAGACACACACACACACACACACACAGACACACACACGGACATGTTTCCAAAAATGCTTTTTTTGGATTCAGGGAGTCTCAAAACATGTATTTCCGGTGAAATCTCGGTATCGAATTTTTGGGTGGAATGCAATACTTCCCCTACTTACTATACGTAGTAGAGAAAGTAAAAATCACAAGGAATATCTTGGAAATGGGTCACTCGACAAAAACGAAAACAAAAAAAACAAAAAATACATGACATGAACTGTTTTAACGAGATCTACATTTTTTGTGTAGTAAAATTTTGTCCATCTCTTATGGTTTAATAGTTATGCAAAAGTCATTCTGAATGAAGAGGACTTTTGAGGACATTCCCAGAAAATTCAAGATATGCATTTCATTTGCCATGAGAATATGTAAACATATGATATTTTAATCAAAATCGTTAGAGCCGTTTTTGAGTAAATGGAAATTTTCGAAGATGTTGCATGTAAAATGTGGTCTAGGGTAGCGGGATTTTCTGAAAAGTTTTCGTGTCGCACCCTTGGAAGATACTAAACTCATATACCAAGTTTGGTATTTATCCGACTTTTTTCGTTTTTGAGTGATGCTGTTCACAGACTGACAGACACAAAGGCAGACAGACACACACGGACATGTTTCCAAAAATGCTTTATTTGGATTCAGGGCACCTCATAACATGTATTTCCTGTGAAATCTAAGTAATCGAATTTTTGGATTGAATGCAATACTTGCCTTACTTATTATACCTACGTAGTGGAGAAAGTAGAAAGAGATAATTTGTGTGTTTGTGTGTGTGAAATGACTCTGATAACCCTATTTCCTCGACCAACATGGGCTATAGGATAGCTTGTAACTTTAAATTTTAACTCCTTTCCTCGTTAAGATTTAACTACTCAGAAAACGGAAGACACATCAAAATAAACACGGTCGGATCTGCTTCTAACGTATGTATGATATGTGGTATTTATGCCTAAACATTGTAATAACCTTATTTAAGATAATTTTGCTGCATTTCTTCTGGAATGTAATCAAGTTCGCCATTGCTGTATACTAAATAATTATATAAAGAGAAAGAATCTTGCATAGCCGCACCATAAGTGCGAAACACTGCAAATGAATAAGGCCGACTGAAATCTGAATATAGCCAACCATATTCATTTGTTACTGATGTTTGTGAATGCAGATTTCAAAGATTGCACAGCAAAATGCCGCAAATCTTCTTAGATTAAAAGAGCAAAGTTTCAATGTACCAGCTCTTAAGAGAGGTAATGTAAATAACATTTCCGTTTATATTTTGGGCTTTCCGCATTGCTTTAGTCTTCATTGAAAAGTTACCTAATAAAAGCTAAAGGAAAGTGAATAAATTACCTTAGGAGTGGTTTTATGAATAGTTGTCTGTTCTATAGCTGGTGCCCACCGCCCGCCTGTTTTAGGTGTTTTACTTTTATAGCAAAATTACGGTGTGAAGCCAACAAACGTGGCCATCTTGTCGCTATTTCACATGCGCAATGGGAACTGCCAACCTAAATGAAAGTGAAATCCGCGGAATAAGCAATGTGTTCTTACTTCTGCATTTTCTTTTGCTGCTGATATAAACGCAATGCATTGTTATTAACAGTGCATTACAGGAAACAAAATGCCTTGCGGAGAACGTGGAAATACAATACACACGGCAGCGAGAGCAATTAGGTGTGGAAAACTTAGAGCTACATCAGTAACCTAAGCTTATATATATATATATATATATATATATATATATATATATATAAATTAACCCTAACCTAACCTCCCGTGAATCAGGAACATAAGCTTATATAACCTAAGCTTTTGGTGTAACCACTGGTAACTAGCTAGTAAGCTTATACAAAAAACTAACCTAACTTATCCTCCCGTGAATTAGTAACCTAAGCTTATATAAAAAAACTAAACCTAACCAAGCCTCCCACGAGCTCTTGAATCAGTAACTACTTATATTAAAAAAGAAAGAAACATAAGCTAACCTCCCGTAAATCAGAGACGTATAAAAACTAATAAACCTAAAATAAAAAGTAATTAGGAACGCACGCTGCGAGCGTTGTTGGTATCTTACTGGTTTTGGCGGTATTTGTTATGCATATGTTGCCAGCATCATGTTGGAACTAGAGGATGACATACGGTGACATCTGTAGGAGATTTAGGACATCACTTTCATCGCTTTTGAAGACCAACGTAATGTAAGTTACCCGATAGTTCTTTCAGTATTAAATGCCATACATAGTTCTAAGTGTGGGTAAACCCATTGTATCTATGCCTTCGTTAAATAGTGTTAAAAAGCGTAAAATAATTAGTAACATGATTTTAGAATTGTGTTTTGTAGCAGAGGTTGACACGTCCAGAGTCTGTAACTCACCCACCCTTTTAAGGATCCTTCTGTTTTATAGTTAAATCCTTGGTTAATCACAACATTTGGTCGATAGTGCGCATACCCCTAGGGAATAGCCAGCCTATCGTAGTTAGGCAAATCCGCTAGATTGCCGATGTTTTGACTTTATTCTTCTTCTCCTTATTGTTCGCTTCCAGCTCACATAAACATATGCTTTGATGTAATCACTGGTTGGTAATTAACACACTGTTTTTTTTAGTTTTATTTATGGACGCTCTTTAACTACTAATGTCCTTAGCGTTCCATTCAATATTAGGCGTGAAAGACCCGTAATTTTGCTCAGAGGCCTCTTTATCAGGCTTGAGGTTCTTTTACGTGCCGTAAATCTACGACACGGGACCACCGGCTTTACTTCGCTTCCGAAGGAAGCCATGCTAAGTATTTTTACGCACGAAAAATGCATCGCCCTCCGCCAGGTTTGAACGCGCGACCTCGGGAACTAGAGGCTAGCACGGTAACCACGGAGAACGACAATTAACCCAATAATTATATATATATATATATATATATATAAACCTAATCTGATCATCCTACGTGGTCTAGGGGAGCCACGCTAGCCTCTAGTTCTCGAGGTGGCGGGTGCAAACTCGGCGGAAGGCGATAGATTTTTTCGGGCGTAAAAAACTTTAGCATGGCTTTAGGAAAGAGAAGTAAGCAGTGGTCTCGTGTCGTGTCGTATAAAAGAACCTCAAGCCTGGTGTGATGATGATGATGATGAGATGCGGTTTTAGGGCGCTAAATTGCTAAGGTCATCAGCGCCCTTACAATGTATAAAAAGTTAAAGTCCAAAATATAAAAGACGGGTAAAAAAAAGCGCATAAGTAAAAAACGGGACACAAACCTGTGAGGTCCAAAAAGCTAAAAATAACAATACACCAATCCCAAAAACACACTAAAAGCATAGGCAATAAAAGAGTAAAATGTGTCAAGAACTGTAGAATGCGAGGCACGTGAGCGCTTTATGTCCACTGGGGAGTAGAGTCCCCATTAAAACAGACATAATAAAATTAGAAAGCTAAAGGTCGCTCAACGCATCAAATGCGCAGATTAAAATCACTGTCACGAATAAAACGTAAAACACATTCTACAGCACGTGCGTCGTCTGCCAAAACGTTGGCTAGGCCAACAGGCAGACCCACACGAACACGCAATGCAGCTAAAACCTGACACTCTAAAACGTGACGCACCATTAAGGGCGCATCACACTGCCCACAGAGTGGTGCGGGGTCACCACTCAGCAAATACCTATGACTAAAAATGCAATGTCCGATACGAAGGCGTGTTAAAATTACCTCTTCCCGACGAGAAGCACGGGAAGAGGTAGCCCAGACTAACGGGAGAGGTTTAACCTCCCGTAACTTGTTCCCCCGGAGGGCCGTCCACTCATCGCTCCAAAGCGAGAGGATGCGGCGACGTAAAACAATAAACAAATCTGACGAGGGAACAACAGAGGTAAAACTTCTGGGGGATAAAATCGCCGATTTGGCAGCGGCGTCGGCAGACTCGTTCCCGGAGATGCTCAAGCCTGGTAAAGAGGCCTCTGAGCAAAATTTCCGGTCTTTCACGCCCAATATAGAATGGGACGCTAAGAACCATAGCAGTTAAAGAGCTCCATAAACAAAACTCAAAAACCTAACCTAACCTCCCCTGAATCAGAAACCTAAGCTAATATAAATAATGAATCATAAAAATTCTTAAGGAACGCATACACGCTTCGCTCGCGTGCTTTGGCTTAACTACTGTTTGCTAATTAACCTAAGCAAATAGTAGTAATATTAAGGCCGCTACTGCGAATAAACAGATGCAATAAGTGTTCCTTATTCGCGAAAGGATGGCACCATTTGTTAGTCATATGTTGGTAGCTCTGCAGTTCTGAAGACAACATAAAGCAAGCTCAACAAGACAGGAAGTGGCATCTTCGGCAAACTCCGTAAGCACTACCGGGGCCACAGATACAATAGTTTATTGTCAGTTTTTACAATTTCTGATTTTAAATATATAAATAAGCATCCATAAAACGCCGGGTAAAACAGCTAGTGTAGTAGGTATGTAGTGCAAGCTGTAGAGCAGTGTTCCTTTATATATTATGATAAAGACCATGATTGGCCGATACCCGAGTGGTTACTAAACGTTATTGGTCAACACCAGTGAATGGAATACTCAAAGTAAGACTGCATTTTCTGTTAAACACCAGAATTAAGTGGGTAAAATATTTTAACATACAACAACGTGACGCTCTTGAGAAAAGTGAATCTGTAGGTATAATCTGTGCAATTTCCCCTTAAAGTCATTCTGTGTTGAGTCATATTCTGGCTTCAACATTCAACAATTAGCAATTTTACCCAAAATTTGAACTGAAATGGTTTATTTGCGTAGTAACCAGCTTCTATACTATTAAATGCTGGTGTTTCGCTTTAGCAACATGTTCACACAGCTGCCCCTCTCTTTATGCTTACGTAACATCTCTTAGGCAGAGGAAGATAATAAACTGTAGTGTCGAGATGGAGCTACAGAAAATCTCCGACTGAAGTGCCGCACGCAGCTGTAAAGGTAAGCTACTTCTCCGACATAAAACCATGTTGCATTCACATGGCTTTCTCTACTCACTATTGCTTATTTTTATACCATTTTTTCAAGCTATTGCTACATTAGCTTAACTTTTTACTTTCTCTACTACGTATAGTAAGTAGGGGAAGTATTGTATTCCACCCAAAAATTCGATACCGAGATTTCACCGGAAATACATGTTTTGAGACCCGCTGAATCCAAAAAAAGCATTTTTGAAAACATGTCCGTGTGTGTGTGTGTGTGTGTGTGTGTGTGTGTGTGTGAACAGCATAACTCAGAAACGAACAGTCGGATAAACACCAACTTGGTATTTAGGTTCAGCATCTTTCAGAGATGCGACACGAAGGTTTTCAAGAAAATCCCCCCGACCCCAGATTACTCTTTATGTGGAACATTTTTCGAAAATTTTAATTTTCTCAAAAATGGCTCTAGCGATTTTGATTAAAATATCATATGTTTAAGATATTTTTATGACAAATGAAATGTATATCTAGAATTTTCTGGGAATGTCTCCAAAAGTATTCTTCATTGTGAACGACTTTTACATAACTGGTAAACCATAAAAGATAGACGAAGTTTTACTACACAAAAATGTAGACCGCGTTAAAATACACAATTTATGTCATATTCATTTTTTTTGTTGGATGAACCATTTTCGAGATATTACTTGTTATTCCCTTAAATTTTCCAATACTTATACTTTTTCTCAAATTCGTTATTCATTTCTTTATGTCCTGGTAATGCAAAGAGAATGGATACTCCACCTAGCAAACACCTCTTAAAATATTTGACTATCGCTTAAAGCCTAGCAATTCCTCTTGCATCTACAAGAAAATTAGCAATAAGATTGACATCTCGATATCTCGATTAACATGAAGCATATGGGGAATAAGCGTTTGTAAAAATAGTTTGTTCAAGAGCAGAGAAAGTCATGTGAGTGTAACACATCAGATTTTTTCAAGTGGTAAGTCACTATTGTTTTTATTTTTTTCAAGTGGTCATGCAAAGGGCATGGAATTTCAAAGACATCGCGTAGCGAACGCTTGTTAAAAATCTGACTATCGTTTTAGCCTACTGTATTCTTCGTATGCGTACAACGAAATGTGGAAATACATAATGAAAGTTTATCTGTATTAACAACAAGTAGATAGAAGTATAAGCTTTTATAAGAATACTTTGTAGAAAACTGAGTAGAAAAAATCATGTATACGTAACACGTCAGATTTGTTTCTTTTTTCATTGTGCTCGTGGATGATATTGTGACGTATGCAGAAATTACAGGACATACGTCTCTCTGGTCACCGGGATTTGAGATGGCAGTTGGTTTGGAGTAGGGGGAACTAGGCACTTTAGGAGGGGATGAGTTGTTTAGCGTCACTGACGCTTGAGGATGGCGTGACTTGAGAAAGCGAGTCAGGAGGTAACCTTCGAGCTGTAAGGGTGTGCAACTGCTTTCTCCGTGCTAAGGCATGATGGCCTCGCCGACAGACATTGGGCTGAGAGTGTAAGCACTGTTATCTATCTTTATACAATAAATTCAGTAGCCATCCATTTTCGGAAAGTTTTAATTATGTTAGTGCAGAGCCCTTTCCTTCCTTTAAGCCATGTAACGTTTCGAATTAGTAATATTTTCTGTACAGAAAATATTACTAATTCGAAACGTTACAATATTATAGGATATATCCCCCTATCGTCACAGATCACTTCAGATTAGGACAAAAATAATGCAATTAACACCACGTTCGCTTAAAGTTTGTGCATCACTGTTGTTTAGTCGTGTTTACGTGTGTTCATGCATAAGACTGACAACCCAGAAATACTTTGAAGACGAAATAAATGCGCTTGCCATGCACTAGCCTAATTTTTGTTTCCTGTGAGTGAACATGGTATTGCTTCTGCAAAGATGTTACATCTTTCGCAACCAAGAACTGTCTCTCTTTCTTTCTCTACCTGTTCTAGGTAAGAGGAAGTATTGCATTACACTAAAAAACTCTATGTCGATATTTGACCAGAAATACGTGATTTGTAGTCCCTAAAATAAAAGTCACGCGAGTGTGAGCAACATAGATAAAAAACAAAATGTCAGATAAATACAAACTTGGTACTTAAGTTCAGCATCTTCCAAAAATGCGACGCAAAGATTTTCAAGATTATTCCACCCCAAACTACCCTTTGCATGAAAAAATGTTAGTCATTTTTATTTTCTAAATGGAGAATAAGCGTCTATGAAAATAGTTTGTACAAGAGTAGAGAAAGTCATGTGAGTGTAACACATCAAAATTTTTTTATTTAGTTTCTACATACTATTCTTACGAAAGCTTATTTTACTACCTACTTCATGTTAATCGAGATATATATTTTAGATATATAGTTTCATTGCACATTTCGTTCTAGATGCAAGAGGAATAGAGGAAACTGAATCGATAGACACATGTTCAAAGGCGAGTGTCTATATGCTGGTCTTGAAATTCGATACTTTTTCCCTGATATCGTGAGAAACAACTGAATAGCAGCAGTACTTTAAAAATGAAAACCTCAAAGGGATATTATAGGACTATGCAGAAGCGACGACTGGTCGAGTACCTGGAACCCCCAATGTTCAAGTGGGGCAGGTTAATGGTGATTTCATTAATTCAGGTTAAGGTGCAAAAAGTATTACCGCCTCACGAGTTCTTTCGAGTAACGTAACGAGGTATGACTTAGATGTAGCTGTGATACAAGAACCCTGGATTTGGCACGGTCTTATCAAGCGACTAAATATAAAAAGTTTTACTATCTTCTGTGCTTCGTCTGGTGTACAACGTAGTACTTACCAGACTCAGTAACACCGGGATTCTGCTGGGCTTTCTTTCGAAAGACCTGACAGCGGTCCTAGTGAGATATGCGGAGGGCGGAGTGCCATTTCAGGTGGTAGTCTGCTCGGCCTATTTCCCATACGACTCCGAGAATCACCACCTCCTCAGAAGGTCAGAGATCTTATGATTTATTGAAGATAGAAACTTCAACCTGCTGATTGGCTGTGGCTCCAACGCCAATCATAGCAGTTGGGGTAGCACGGACATCAATGGGAGGGGAAGAAGTTCGTGTATTTGTGTTCAATAGATCTTGGGATTACGGATCAAGGGGACATTACGACATTTGTGGATTATCAAAGGGAGGAGATCCTAGACTTGTCACTAGTATCCTTTGGGACACTAGAGGATCAAGGACTGGAGGGTTTGTTTGGAACCTTCTATGTCTGATCATAAACATATACGCTTTGGTTTTGAGGAAAAAGGAAAGGACCGCCTTTACAGTGAGACAATATTTTATATCATAACATGCTGTGAATGCCAGAGTGATTATAGTGTAAATTAATATTATTGTAATGTACATGATTTTAGATGTTTGTTAGCCATAAGGATTGTTAGAAAATAAGTTTGCACGGCCTAACTGAAACTGACAATAGAAGTGGGTAACAATAAACCGAGGGGGTGAGTTGTTTATCACTAAGAAGAGAAAACCGAAATTGAGGTCAGGGTAGCGTGTATTTTTCAGAAATGGGGAGCATACCTTCCCTAGATCATATATGTCAATAGTAGTGATTGGCTGGCCAAAAGAGATGCTAACGTTGGCGCAATTTAGTAACCAATAGGAGCTATATTATAATGTTTAGGCAATTCGAGGTGAGGGAGTATGTATTCTCGAGCACAGTTCTGAAGAATCTCTCACGAGGTACACGTCGCAGAGTTAGTTACAAAAATGTAAAGTACGCGAAGTAATTGGTGCGCGGCAACTAAAACGACTGTAGTTACATTCGGAAATACCACAGTTTCAGTCAGGCGTGTATAAAGATGAAATATGTCAATTATTAATTAAGCGTGACGGTAATAAAAGTCTAGATTCAGATTTTTTTATCAGTGTTATCTTTTAGTAACAACTCCTTTCCGTTTACACACCCTGCTTAGAGACACGTGCTCGACTGAGTTATAATAATAGCCGGAGGACGAAGGAACCCAAATTTAAAATAATAATTAAACAATAAGGACCCAACAAATAAGACAACACAAGTCATCTGAGAAGTGCGACAACAGGGACCCTAGGAGGACCAATTGGGACTCGTTTAGAGGGGACCTGGAAGGCGGGCTGAAGAGTGGACCCAAGATCAAGCTAACAAATGCGGAGGACCTGGAGGGTTACGTGGGGTTTTTCACGAATACCCTGGTGTCCTTCTATGAAAGAAACTGCTCCTCGTACATGAGGTTCGGACTAAAGTTAAATTCAATGGAATTCTTTTTTTAAGGCCCAATCAGGAAAAAGACACGAAGACTTTACTATATGTATAAGGCCAACAAATGTCAAGCAACTTGGAACTTGTATAAGTAGTCCCAAAGAATTTATAAAAAGAAAATCAGGAATCTTGAAGGCTCTTGTGGGATAAAACACAGAGGCAGTCGAGTGCTGTTCGCTTGCAGCAATTACTGTTCTCCGGGTCAAGCACCAAGTTGACCTCATTAGAGAACGCCCCTGGTAGTATGACATAGTCGGAGGGGGAGAATTTGAGGCTTTTGCATGAGACCCGCTTTCCGGAAACCCGCATTAGAAATCAAGAACCAAACTTGGATAGGGCACACCGGCCTTCACGAGAAGATTGATACTTTTAAAAAACTTAAATGGGAGGTTTATACTTTTGAACCCTATGGAAGCGCGGGTGAGGATGGGTCTTCCAGGCTCCCCTACAGGTATGTTTTTCGCTTCTGGAGGCAGGCCAAAGTGGTATTCATATCTAAGCCGGGTAGACAATCCTAGCGCAGGCCTAGCGATTTTCACCCTGTCAGTCTAACATCCTTTGCGTTTAAGGCTCTAGAAAGACTGGTAGATAGTTTTTTGACAGACCCATACTCCCTTCTCAGTATGCCTATTGGTCGGCTAAATCCATGAAAACGCCACTCCATCAGCTTGTGGTGACAGTGGAGAGAACGTTGAATTGTGGAGAACTCACCATAGTAGTTTACCTGGACATCGAATGTGCCATTAATAATATGACTTTATACAAACTCGGAAATGTCTGGAGAACAGGGGAGTAAGTCCGGTAGTTACGGACTGGATTGTGACCTCCTTGGAAGACAGGCAGGCGGTGGCGACCTTGGGGAGTGAGTCCGTGGTGCACGGGACTGCCCACAAGCGGAAGTTCTGTCACCTATCCTGCGGTGTCCGTTGGTAGATGTATTGCTGGACAGGCTCAACAGGGGAAGAATTTACGCTCAAGGCTATGCTAATGACATGCCTTGTTGCAAGTGGAAAATTTCAGAGTACTGTTTCAGAGCTCGTACAAGTCCGACAGGCTCTAGAGGAGTGGTTTAGAGAAACGAATTTGTACGTTAACCCGGACAAGATTGAAATAATGATCTTCACAATGAGGAGGACGCTTCCTGGTTTGGTAGAGGCAAGCCTATTTGGGAAGAAGTTGAAACTTTCCGGAGCGGTCAAGCATTAGGAGTCATTCTGGATGCTGGGCTGACATATGGCATATTAATTATAACGTTAAGCAGGCTACAATGCTTTGTGGGCCTTCGAAGATCTATAGGACTGAGGTGGGGCCTGAGACCTAACGTGGTCAAATGGCTATATACCTTGGTTATAAGACCGTCGGTAACTTATGCGGCATTGGTTTCATGGCCTGCCTCTCAGGTGAAGGTAGGCTGCCAAGATGGATTCGCTACAAAGATTGTCACGTATGATGGTAATAGGGGCGGTGTGGACGAATCCTCAGTCCGCATTGAGATCTCGACGAATTTTTCTCCTTTGCACTTGTTTGTGAAGGAGGTAGCCAGGATAGGTGCGCTCCGCCTCTGGACTGTAAAGTGATGGTGTTTTAAGTTACCCCACGAAGGGCACTCATTGATCCTCTCTGGATTACAGGGAAGGTCCTATAACGCAGATGATTGGGACTAGGTATAACCAAAGTCCATCCTATACTGTGGTAGTACGGTACAGGTAGGAGTGGGACTCAGAGACCAGGTATCTCCCGAAGGTAGGTGGCAGGACTTGGTTCACGCAGAGTTGCGCCTTGGGGCAGGACGGGGGCTGGGGCGTGGTGCCCTAGAACCAAGCTTGTCACTCCCCTTGGTCGAGTTGCCGCGGTTTTTCAGGCTGAGGTCTATGCGATCTTAGCCACGCTATGTATATCTACACTATGTCATACGGACGAGCGGACGTGTACTTCCGCTTGTGGTAGCTTTGAAAGCCCTTAGGGCGGTTTAAACTAAATCCAGATTGGTGTGGCAATGCCAAAGGATGATGGATAGATTCTGTACCAGCTGTCTGGTTATACTTCTTTGGGTTCCTGGACACGCTGGTATCAGAGGAAATGAGATGGTAGGCACACTTGCAAAGAGGGGCTGGAGGCTCGACTTTATTGGGTCTGAGCCCTTCTGTGGAGTTTTGACTAGTAACGTCAAGTATGAGAACCCAGCTTACGGCGGGTGCTCAACTTGAAATGAATGCAAGGCAGGCATATGCTTTGAAAGCAGGGCTCGGCCGGAAAATGAATGAGTTTCTCCTGAATTTGACCAGATCTAAGCTCTGAGGAATTGTAGGCTATCTCATGGACCACAACACTCGGCGTAGACATTTACAAGATTCTTTATTTCGGAAATGTGTGTGGGACTTTGAGACCTCATACCATGTTCCACGCAAATGCGATCTTTAGGTTCCTTCTTGTTGGAACTTGAGATAAGAAGAGCAGATATCAAGGATGCGGTCCTTTTCATACGTACCATCGCACTTTAGTAATGTGTAAAACGTGAGGCACAGAGGGCTTTAGAGCCTACGTGCAAAGCCTCTTAAAGAGATCACTAAGTTATAATCATCATCATTATCACCATGGAAACATGCTGGGACGATATTAAATCCCAATTAAAGTATTGCTGTACACACGGCTTGTGTGAAAAACAATTAATTACCATTGATTGACCTAATGGTTAGTTAAACTATGAAACCCAGGAATTAAAGTACTTACGACATTGTAAGTCGTCATTGGGGTATGTCATCTCAAATTATCTCCTTGTGGTTTACCGGGAAAATGCGAGTCAGTTGGGGAATTTAATGTCGTGCCGGTATGGTGCCATGGTAGTTCATGGTTAGAATAACCGGACGTAAACCGGAAGATCCGTGGTTCAAATCCCGACGATGGCATCGACGTTTTAAGCCTGGCTCTACCTTTCCATTACTTTTAATTTTCTGTATGTAACATTTCTCAGTATGTATTGCATTGCTATCTCCATATTTAGGGTTTGGGTACACTGACTTTTCGTATGCGTTTCTCCTTGAAAGGGTGTGAATTAATAAAACCGTTTCCTACGAAAGTTGTTTTGAAGATCTCTAGCTAATGGTGGCATATTTGACCCCAACTCCCATTTGAAGCTTTAAAGCGTTACGCCATTTGAGGAAAATGTTTGTTGCTGCTACGTATGGAAAGTCAGTTTGAAGATGTATTATATTTCAACTGTTGGGGAACCGAACTTGAAATTCGTTGCAATCGCACATATAGTACCCGGTTTCCGGTAGCCCTCGCCCCAAAACTTTTAAAAATATATATTAACTCTGTAATTAAACTGTTTCTTTAAGTATTAAATATTTATGTTTGCCTCGGCTGCGTCAGTATTATTGTTAGAGACATGGAAGTCTTGGCAGGGCGTGATGCGACAAGAATGTAGGCTTACACAGATTTTAAGTTTTAATTCACTCCTTTTTATTAATCCTTGACACAAATTAAATAGCACTTCACTGATATCGAGAGCTGTGAGATTCTTTTATTTAATACTTGCACTTTTGTTAACACGTAAACTTATTTTTCGTTTCACACGAATACATATTAAATCTCTCAAGGACGCATCTTGCACCCGGTTGCAATCACTGTCCGCAGGCAACTGACTAGATTTCAACCGTCTAAACTTGTAAATTTCTGTATTTCAAGTCCCTGAATGGCTAATCCTACTCCAATAGAATACCTGCATTTAACTAATGCCTTTTTCTGGTTGTTGATTGGCTATTTTTATAAACTGTCACTAAAATTACATTAATGCTTCCAAGAATCACAAAATAACATTTAAACTCCCAAACCATTATTGCCTTAAGGTTACCTCATTATTACCTCATTGTTAGCAACGTTTAACTTACTATTCTCGCAGCTCCTACATTATTAAATTATCTAATACATTCACATAACATTATTACACATGGATACAATAATATAAACATATGCAATGACTGTTACATACATTTTACAAATTATTACATACACACATTGCTTCAAGACGGGCTGTTATTGAATTTACTTATTATATAATTTGACTGAAATCATTTAAGTGTTAAAAACACTGCCTCACAGTGATCCCACTTTCAATTGTGGCTGATTGATGTGAAAATCCATACGTGCTTTGCTATAAAAATATTTGCCTCGAAATCTTTAATGTCATATTTCCCAAAATATTACTCTTATGGGTGGTCTTAAGAAATGTAGGTCATCTCCTATTCTATTTGTTACTAGATGGCATGCCTGAGGTTACTGCTGTGTTTACTGATCACCGTATGGAGCACTTCGGAAGGCGCACGCATTCTGGGACTATTTCCTGTTCCAGCCAGGAGTCACATGATTGTCATGAGAGCGCTGATGAATGGCCTAGCTGACAGAGGTCACCAGATCACCATGGTTACCCCTTATGCTGCAGATAAACCTCATCCTAATATCACCGAGTTGGTTATTGACCAAATCATGTTTCACGAGCGTAAGTACACGCACTTATGTACGATATAACAGGGCAATCTTGGCAGAAGTTAGGTTAGGTTTCGCTAAGTTCTGTCATGTAGGATTTTTCTTAAAGATGCCTGTAGTATATTTAGCTACGGATTAACTCTTAGTTAACTAATAGTGTAGCTATGTAGTGTGGAGATGACAACTTTGATGCTTCACAAAAATTGTCGGTCTACTGGAAAAAAGCTGGGAACTCACATGTTGTGACTACATGATTCATGGCCCCAAATGGGAGATAATCAATCGTGTTTGAAAGAAAGTTGTTTTCAACCAATCACAGCCCTAATTCATTTAAGCTTTATCGAAACATCTTTACCAACTTTCCCTTAAGTGATAAACATAGCTCCTCCTTGTTTAATATTCTAAATAGGTCTGAGTATTGTCTTGCACTGCAACTCATAACCTATAATATTGCTATTGCATCCTTACAATATTGCATTCATACTTTAGTTTCCCACGTCAAATGGCATTAAATAATACCAAATGATCAAGTTGCACTGATCAAACAAACGAAGGACGAGCATATGATTCTGATCTCTTTTCGAACAATGCCGTATAATTTGTAGGTAAATAAAAAAATTACGATTGCATTTTAATAATCATGAATTTTAGGTAAATCACTTCATTTTATTCGTGAAATAGTCCTAAAAATTCTACTTATAATTTCCAAATACTGCAGTTAAAATTCTCTCGTCACTTTATGACTAACGAATTTATCGATGATTTGGAAATCAATCGTTGCATTACCTATGATAAATATTCCAAAGGTGATGTTACACTCGGTGAACGAGACCACCCGTAACAGTTAATTATTTCAGAAAATATGGTGTTAGAATTTTCGAGACCAAAATATTTATAATAAAATACATTTGAACTTTCAATTGAGCTAGATTTCATCTATCGACGTGGGGTCAGTACGTGTCACTTTAGAATTTCAAGTGGTAATGTGGGTCAAATAGATTACTATTAAATGGTACCCATCAAAATAAACAGATTTGTAGGAAAAGGTTTTATTAATTCGTACTCTTTCAAAGAGAAAAGCATACGAAATGACAGAGCACTCGAACCTCAGATATTCAGATGGCATTCAAACATTCAAAAGCAATGGCATTCAAACTGATAAATGGTACAAAAAATTAAAATTAATATTGGAAGAGGAAGCTCATATGGCCTAGCATAATACAATGACAATCCAGTGTTTTTTTAATTTTGTAAATAATGAAATAAGCATAAACATTAACAGTGATTACAAATACCTTACTTCTAGTTCAAATAGTGAAGGTTTTGATATGTTGATGGCTGCCGAGCGTATTCACGCTGAGAGGCACCCTCAACGTTCAACGTGCTCGTTAGACGTCTTGCTGGTCGTGTACTAGCAACTGGACAACTGTAGTCTAGCCACAACAAAAATAGACATGCTGTTCTGCTTGAAACAGTATGAGTAACTGTTTCTTAAACACCTTGTAATTAAAGAACACACACAAACATATATATATGGTGGTCTGAAAAGTGTTTCCCACTAATAAAAATACAAGAAATTTTTTCAGAATTTTTTTTTATTTTTCAACATAGTCTCCTTGTAACTCTACACACTTCTCCATGCGATGCTCCCATCTCTGTAACCCATCCAAATAGTACTCGGCGTTTTACTCTGCAAAATAATTGTTCACGAAGGTGATTGCCTCTTCATTTGATGAAAATCTCTGTCCTCCGAGCGCAATTTTCAGATGAGGGAACAAAAAGAAGTCGCTTGGGGCTAGATCTGGTGAATAAGGCGGATGGCCAAGCAGTTCAAACCGTAATTCGTGGATTTTCGCCATTGCAACCGCTGAGGTGTGAGACGGTGTGTTGTCTTGGTGAAACAGGATTTTCTTTTTCTGCAAATGTGGCCGTTTTTCTGCAAGTTCTACACTCAGCTTGTCAAGTAATGATGCGTAGTATCTTCCTGTAATGATTTTTACTTTTTAAAGATAATCGATTAAAATAACTCCACGACTATCCCAAAAAACAGTCGCCATCACCTTCCCAACCGAAAAAAACAGTGTTTGTTTTTTTTGGAGCCGGTTTCCCCTTTGCAGTCCACTGTATGGACTGTATTTTGTTTCGGGCGTATAATGGTGTATCCAAGTTTCATCTCAGTAATTAATCGGCGCCAAAACTCGGAATTATTGCTCCTAAACTGCACCAACAGTTGGAAATGTTCATTCGAACACGTTTTTGGTCAAACGTGAGCAAACGCGGCACCCAACGCGCGGACAGCTTTCTCATGTCTAAATGTTCATTTAATATGTGACAAACACGTTCTTTTGACATGTTCATAGTCTCTGCTATCTCTCTCACTTTAATTCCGCGGTCGTCTAACACCATTTGGTGAACTTTGGTGATGTTTTCGTCGGTAGTTGCAGTTTTTGGACGTCCCGAACGTTCATCGTCTCCCAAGCTCTTACGGCCACGTTTAAATTCAGCTGCCCAAAATTTCACTGCGGTAAATGATGGTGCAGAGTCCCCATACACAGAATCCAACTCATCTTTGATTTGCGTAGGCGTATTGCCTTTAAAAACAAATATTTAATGACAGCTCGATACTCGATTTTGTCCATTTCCATAAAAACATTCACATCACCTCACTTAAACGACCGTTACATAACAACTGAGCGTCCAAAATGGCTGAAACTTTGGTGAGTAACCGTCAACAGATGAGCAACGAAATTCACTAGCTTTTATTTACGAGTGCTGCCATCTTCATGTTGAGGTCGGAAACTTTTCAGACCCTGGTAGCTTAGCCAAAGTTTATTTCACCACAATACGAAGACGCCCTCATTTATTCTGCAACTATACTGCTCAGTATTATATTCTTGGTTGAATTAAGGAATATAATGCATACGCAACATGCCACTATCAAATAAAGCTGGTGTGTTGCTAACAGTTAATACACATGGCAGTAAAAGACGTAATTAAAGTAAATAATAATCGTAACTTTATGAATAATTGTCAGTCCAACCAGATCTTCACGTGATTAAGCAGCCAATTAAAATGCTGAGATAAATGAAAGCAAATAATGCGTAATAGTAATAGCCATTTTGAACAACGACTTTCCCGCGGTCTTCTCCGTCTCGTCGGCATTTATACATAATGCCAACATCATCCTCATAATGCGTTACTGCCACTCGCGTATATCTAGTGATGTTTTAATTTAGTATGTTGGCAGCATACGGTGACGTAGGACAGGGAGAGGCTGGCAGCAACATTACCGCTTATTTTTGGGAAACACTTCTCTGATGAGAGCCATACTCTGAATACGAGGGTTGGAACTTAAATGGTGGCAACACTGCTGTAGAGACGCTATGCAACAGAAGCTAATATTGTCGCTGATAGCACATATTAGTTACATACCTACCTTACCTCACAACAAATGGACTCTCCCTTCCCACTTCACCTGCGTGCGCACAGTCGAGAGAAACAGTCACTTGTGAGCTAGTGGTCTAACGTAGCGTTGTCATGTTTTCGAAACAGGAACAACGGAGTTGGATCAAGACTGAATATGCCAGAGGTCTTACAGCACGACAGTGTCATCAAGGTCTTCAAGAGGCTTTCGGGGAATCTGCATTGCCTTACAGAACAGTGGCACTTGGGTAAAAGCATTCAACGATGGTAGGCAAACTGTGGCAGACATGCATCGGGCAGGTCATCCTAGCGTCAGCATAAAGCACAAGCTGTGGCTGATTTGTTCGGTCAATGGGACTGGGAAGTGCTGTACCATCCACCATACTCCCCGGACTTAAGTCCTTGTGACTTTGATCTGATTCCAAAGATGAAGGAACCACTTCGTGGCATTCGCTTCAGAACTGTTCCAGGGATTCATCAGGCAGTAGACCGCTCCATTCGCACTATCAACAGAACAGGCTCTGCTAAAGATATACTACGATTTCCACGTCGCTGGCAACGGGTTGTACACAATGCTGGTGACTACATTGAAGGGTAGTAAAGGTTGCTAACATATAACCCTTTTTTATCGCCTGTAAATAAATAGTTGCCACTATTTAAGTTCCAACCCTCGTAGATGTGTGGGAAGTGGCACAACTTGTTGAAATATGACATACTCCTTTTAATTTTCTGTTAATTATGATAGAACGACTAAAATATATTGTGCTGTTGATAGTCTCATTGAAAAAAGTGGGACAGATAATGCGCATTTCTGGCATTGCACACCACGCGCCTACCTTCTCTGAATGAAGGGGTTCTTCATGCACAATATGTAGGTTATCCTGCAATTCTGTGATTTAACATAACCAGACAGATAAAACCAGGCTTCATCTGCCATAAAGAAGGGCATCGGTTCCAAGTAGCCGTCGACGGTCGAAGATACCAGCCAGGTGCAATAAATAACTCGCTTATCTTTGTCTGGTTCTTTCAATTCATGCACTATGCTCACAAAAAATGATCGGAGTTTGAATTCTTTGTGCGAGATACATCAATCTACTGAAATAATTTCCTTGTAGCTTTTTGTGGCTTTTTGTTATGTGCATGCAAATTCTATGGAATACCGCTGGGGTCTTCACTGTCGGACATTATTCCTTTTTACATTCACAACGGATTATGTAGCCCTCAATTTCTTATAGAGATCTTGAATTGTGCTGGTTGTATGGAGCTTGATGTTAGAATATTTCGCCTCAAAAATTTCTTTAGTGTCCTTAATGGAGCCTGTCTTTATGTAAAATTCTACAAGATCACTCCAGTGTTCAACTAAAACCTGCAGCATTTCTCCCACAACACTTCCATGTTATTCACGACAATTATTCCAAATATGAACGCAGGTAAGCGTAAATATTAGTGCCAGAATGGCAGTGAGGCAAATTATATTTAGGAACTCAGGGAGGCAGTAAGATATACCGGTTTTATGTAGGACACAGTATACTAAATATTAACATTAACATGTCCTACTAATAGTAGGACATCAAAAATAGTATTCTTCCTTTCAGTTACGATACAGATTACTATCTGGGAAAACCTAGGTTCTCACGAGTAGCACATGAAATAAGAGTGGAAGTTCAGCCCGAACCCCCCCCCCCCAAGGGCTCACCTTATGTGAGTACGGGTTTGGCGTACCCGGGGTGCCCGAGCCTCTCATCGCCATCATCATCCCTCCACCCTTGTCCGGTCGAGGTGGGTTCGTCTCGTGACCGGGGGACTCAAGGTAGACTCTCGTGCGTTCTTTTCATTTCGTTTCATGACCCCCTCGCCATCGTCCTTTCTTGACCTCTCTACTTACGAGCATTTCGCACCACGACCATTCATTCACACATCTCTTGTCCTTCCTCGCCGGCCTACCTTGCGTGCGAAACGCCCACACAGTTTTGATTTATTTTACCCTTTCTTTCTTTTAATCCTCCGTGGACACACCCTGACAGATACCCGCGCACTGGGTGCGCAGCTGTGGGAATGGGTAATGGCGTCATCCCCACCACCCGGAGTCGTCATGTAGGGTATATGTTCTTATCCGCCGTTCAACTGCAGTCCCACGGGGGACCACTGCATGAGCTGCTGACTTCCGACGGGCATTGGGTCCCTCTGTATGTTCTGGGAGGTGTGACCCTGGGGTGAGACTGGTATAGATAGGCTACTCACCCAAGCCGGGTTAACGCCCGGGAAGTCAGAGCCCGAGGTCGGAGACGGTTGCAATGGTAGAGGATTTCTTTTGCTATGGAGCTTTATACTTTGTAAGGGCGCTGATGGCCTTAGATGTTTAACGCACTTAAACCCCATCACATCACATCATATGCCCGAAAAATACTCAATATACTGTGTATGCTTATGGTTTAGGGAGCAGATAAGGAGCTTTTAACTACAGAGGTAGAAAACTTTACATATTTAGTGCCTTTATTTTGTGTTGTTTATAAGTCTAAGTATCAATGTTCATTGTAATATTTCAACATTTATGTAATTTTTGGAAATAAGTTGCAGAAATGAAGAATATGTTCCTGTTGGGCAATATAAGTCCCATATTTGGTCCGTGGTTCATGTCCTATGCGGCGGCAGTGCAGACGGATAAAACCCTTCAACTTCCTCTTGTTAAGAAGCTTATTGAATCAAAGGACGAAAATTTCGACCTTGTGATCATGGAAGCCCTCTTTAACGAAGCATATGCTGGTTTCGCACATAAGTTCAAAGCACCATTGGTTCAAATCTGTCCGTTCTCAGGGATGCACTGGATGTACGACATGGTGGGTAGCCCTTCCACACCTTCATACATCCCAGAGACAATGCTTGGATTTGATACTAAGATGACGTTCCTGCAGCGAGTGGCGAATGCTGCTTTAATGATTTACTTGAAGCTAGGGATAGGTTTGTATCACAACAGCAGACAAGAGGATATCATGAGAAAACACTTCGAGGAACACGTTGATGAGCTGCCTTCACTGGATAATTTGCTAAGTTCCACTTCCTTGATGCTCGCTAACACACACTTCACCATCAGCTATCCCAGACCACTGGTTCCCAATGCTGTTCATGTTGGAGGAATGCACATCAATGATCCGAAGAAACTTCCTCAGGTAAATGTCTTTCGATGTTTTGTATAGGCTTATTGGCAATAACAGGTGGAAACTTCCGAGAGGGAGTATGAGTGCAATCAGCATTAGTAGTTATTTGTAGACAGTTATTAATTATCTATAAGATCCATTTCTCACAAGTAAAGATAAGCGTCTAAAATATACTCAACAGAACTTGCCTTATAAAATTGCTATGTCGAAAGCACTTTCGCGTCTTCCTTTTAACCAATTTCGCATTACCTAATTTGAAACCATTGCCATGAAAGTCTTTATCGTGTTTGGGGCAAATCAAACAGCAGAAGCTTTTATGTGAGTATTAATAGTATATAAGAGATAACTTGTACAGAAGATGGTCTGATTGTTATATTAGGTTTTTAAAATACTATTCCATCCATACGTCCCGTATTATATACTGACCAATAACATTTAACAATGCTACGGATATCGACCAATCACAGCCATTTCTTATAATATGCTTGCGAGGATGCGATTTTGTCAAACAAAACGTCAGCTCGTCACAGAACCGTAATGATATTAGTATGCAGTGATTAATAGGGTACGTCATCCACCTCGTAATCTATAAATTCTGGAGAAGTTACGAAATCCTACTACCTCAGCATCCATTTCAGTCCAATTAACTTAGTTTCCGTTACCGAAAACTAGCTGATTCCACAAATTTTGACACTGTGTTTTAAATCAATGTACATTCAACTAATGCCAATTTAAAAAAACTCTGATGTGTTACACTCACATGACTTTCTCTACTCTTGTACAAACTTTTTTTACAAACGCTTATTCTCCTTCTACTTCATATTAATCGAGATAAACATTTCCAGACTCTATCTTATTGCTAATTTTCTTGTAGATGCAAGGGGAATATATATTTACAAGGGCAATATAGAAATACAGTAGCCTTTAAGCACATACATATCTCTTAATAGCTGGTTGCTAGGTGCAGCACCATTCCCTTTCCCACAGATTAATACTCTTTGCATATCCAAGACAAAAAAATGAATAACGAATTCCCATTTGAGAAAATAAGTATTGAAAAATTTAAGGGAATAGCAAGCAATATCTCGAAAATGGTTCACTCAACAAAAAAAATGTATATGACATAAATTTTGTATTTTAACGCGATCTACATATTTTGCATAGTAAAATTTTGTCTATCTTTTGTGGTTTACCAGTTATGCAAAAGTCGTTCACAATGAAGAATACTTTTGGAGACATTCCCAGAAAATTCAAGATATACATTTCATTTGTCATGAAAATATCTTAAACATATGATATTTTAATCAAAATCGTTAGAGCCATTTTTGAGAACATTAAAATTTTCCAAAAATGTTCCATGTAAAGGGTAATACTTGATGGGGGGATTTTCTTGAAAACCTTCGTGTCGCATTTCTGGAAGATACTGGACCTAAATACCAAGTTTGGTGTTTATCCGACTGTACGTTTCTGAGTTATGCTGTTCACAGACAGACAGACACACAGACACACACACGGACATGTTTCCAAAAATGCTTTTTTTGGATTCAGGGGATCTCAAAACATGTATTTTCGGTGAAATCTCGTTATCGAATTTTTGGGTGGAATACAATACTTCCCCTACTTACTATACGTAGTAGAGAAAGTAATGAATTATGTTCTTGGAAACACATGTGCTTTTATTACTTTCTCTACGTATAGTAAGTAGGGGAAGTATTGCATTCCACCCAAAAATTCGATACCGAGATTTCACCGGAAATACATGTTTTGAGACCCCCTGAATCTAAAAAAAAAGCATTTTTGGAAACATGTCCGTGTGTGTGTCTGAGTGGGTGTGTGTGTCTATGTGTGTGTGTGTGTGTGTGTGTGTGTGTGTGTGTGTGTGTGTGTGTGTCTGTGTGTCTGTGAACAGCATAACTCAGAAACGAACAGTCGGATAAACACCAAACTTGGTATTTAGGTTCAGTATCTTCCAGAGATGCGACACGAAGGTTTTCAAGAAAATCCCTCCACCCCAGACTACCCTTTACATGGAACATTTTTCGAAAATTTGAATTTTCTCAAAAATGGCTCTAACGATTTTGATTAAAATATCATATGTTTAAGGTATTTTCATGACAAATGAAATGTATATCTCGAATTTTCTGGGAATGTCCCTAAAAGTGTTCTTCATTCTCAACGACTTTTGCATAACTGGTAAACCATAAGAGATAGACAAAATTTTACTACACAAAAAATGTAGAACGCGTTACAATACACAATTTATATCATATACATTTTTTTTGTTGAGTGAACCGTTTTCGAGATATTGCTTGTTATTCCCTTAAATTTTCCAATACTTATACTTTTTCTCAAATTCGTTACTCATTTTTTTTATGTCCTGGACTTGCAAAGAGATGGAATGCGCCACATAGCAACCAGCGCTTAAATATTTGACTATCGCTTAAAACCTACCATATTCCCCTTGCATCTATAAGAAAATTAGCAATAAGATTGGCATTTCGATATCTCGATTAACATGAAGCATATGCAGAATAAGCGTTTGTAATAATAGTTTGTACAAGAGTAGAGAAAGTCATGTGAGTGTAACACATCAGATTTTTGTGTTCTGATTTCAGCTTATTCTGAGGTATTTTCCCACTCCCACTGTTGGTATCATTGGTTAGTATTCCGTGACATATTAGACTGCTCGTTTAGTAGGAGTGTTGTGATCCGACAGCCGACACAATGGTGATTAGATTATAAACTTAAGAAAGTAATTGCTATTTATATAATCTGCTACATTTTATTCATGTTATAGTTTTAGTAAATGTTATTCGAGGTTGCGAGATTCATCAGATAAATTCGTAACCTTTCGTGGGATTACCTATGAAAAATTGAGTAATCAAAAGACACAAATATCGCTATTGGAGAGTATTAGTATTAGCCCATAACGTCTCCGAGGGGCAGGGCCTCTCTCCTTGGAGAGGTGGCTTGGTTTGGCGATTCTTGGTCAATCCGGGTAGGATCCTTCCTATTCTTGAAACTAATCTATTGCTTATGAACCTCTATATAAGTTTTAACACTATAACTAATCCTTTACTCGTTCTTTGGTCCTTCACGTTTCTTTTCTCCTGTTGTCTCTTGCTGGTTTGGCTGACGCACTCTTGTATTGATGTTCTGGGTTACTCTCTTGACTAGAAGTTGTCATCTCCGTTTGTCTTTTGTTGCTGTGGTCCATTTACGGCTCAATGTCTTCTTTAAGGTACTGCATTTTAGACAGAAACAGCCGGGCACATCTGTGGTTGCAGCAGTGATCTGTTGGTGGACGCAGACTGGAACATAATTAAAAACAAATTCACTAGTCTACAACCTCAGTGTCCAACTAAACGCTTTCCATAACGTGACCGCAGAGAAATTATTGAAAGTTTTCCTCATGTGTTGAGGAAATACTCTCAGGGAGCACTGCTTCTACTTCGAATAACAGCCACAAAGCAAATTCATTCCAACAGAGGGGTAGTTCACAGTGTGGTTGATACTAATAGTTGCAATTAAGAATACTGGCACTATGTCATTGTAGATCTTCAGGTAATTGAGCATGTGAAGAGGTTAATCATATATAATCGACTAGTTACTATAGCTCCTGGTGACAAGGGCAGGTGCATCAGATCTACCAAAGCCCCAGCCTCGGCTGTTCTGCCTGGATTCCGTTGATCTCACAGGTGTTCGGTACGTGGGATGAGAAGCGAAAATTTTAGCTTTGTGCCAAGTTGACCCTCCCCGGAGAAATATACAGTAGGCGACGGGGCTCTACTAAAGGAAAGCGGTCATGTACGGCAACAGAAGGGAAACGACTAGGGTAGTAGTTCTCAACGAGTCGACTACAACAACAAGAATGGGCGAACTTCGTTTGACTCCAGCAGTACGCCAGGCGATTGTGGTCGTTGTTTGCGCAGGCGCTGGATCACGCTCATCTTTCTTCAAGGGTGCTGTCTACAAGGCTGGCCAGTCTGTCTTCGACGACAAGCGAGATTGCGAGAAATACAACAGGACAACAGTTAGATAGAAAGCATTCAACATGGTAATTCTAAATTCACTTTCGGCTTAGCATATTCAAAATTCCTTTTAACAATAACTTCACCGGGAAAGGATTAAGGGTCGGATCTATAGACTTAATGTGGTTGATCTGAAACATATTGGTAAATGTGAGAGCAGGAAGCAATTTGTAACTATTGTAATTAAATGTAAAGCATTTAAGCCGTAAAGCATGTAAAGAATGGTGAACGAAGAAAGGTTTGTTAATTGTAATGGTTTATGTTCTTGAAGTGTCAGTTCATTAAAAGAAAGAAATTCGGCTTGTTAATTATTTTGTGGAATATATTTTCAAATAACAATCTGCCATTATTCCTGATTTAATTCACCTCCTCTAGGGTTAAAGTTCACGCTTCAGCTTTTAGAAAACATATTCTCTTTATTTACTTGAAAAATTAATGCATATCATGAGCACTTAAGGGGCACAAACTTGCACTTGTGTATAGTTGCTAATCATGAGGTAAGTGCGAGTGTCTGTTGCTTCTCATCTCTACCCTTACTCATCAAGACAAAGCTTACAATTTAATATATTACTCCCCTCATCTCTCCATTCCTTTCACTTGTATTAAAGCTTAATATTCTTTTCACAAACTTTTATACTCAGTGCTCCTTTTATGAGTTAAATCTTCGAAATGCATACTTTCCAAAGGTAGCTATTAGTGCTTGGATTTCCTATATGGCAGTTTATTACCTTTTCTGAAATAATTTACATCAGCCAGCACATCCCTTATTCCATACTCCCGTAGTACCAATACACCCATGTTTCATTTTAGCGCAAAAATATTTTGTTTCCCTTATGGCAACATCTGTCCCAAAGTTTCAATTATGTGCTTTAGCTCTAATCTTGTTGTTATATAATTCACAACACTGCTATCTTTGTATGTTACTATTGCAGGTTGACAAATACGTCTACAAATACAATTCCAATAGAAACCAAGGAACTGTGGACGTAATTATCCGACTATCACTTTCGAAGTATCGACTACTCAAACCGGAGAGGTTGATGTTAATGAATTGACCCATAAAAGTAGTTTAAGGTGCATGCAAGACAAGACACTGGCTGATATAATTCTGTCTTCGGCGACTATTTTAACAACTAACTTGTAAGGAATTAATTATATGTTAACAATTTAGATACAACCTACTAATATAGTTAATGACTTTCATTTATTCTTATTTCATACTAAATTTATATATGTACAAAGAAAACACAAAAACGTTGGGAAAAAACATCTTAATTTCTCTACAGTCTCCTTTCAGCTGATACACTTTTCCCAGCAATGTCCAATAGCTTCGATACCCTGTTTATAATGAGAACCATCGAGTTCTGCAAAATAGCCATCAACTGCAAACTCCAGCTCTTCACTATTGGCAAATCTTTTAACTCCAAGCTCTTTCTTCAACTTTGGAAATATAAAATAATCGGAGGGGGCTAAATCTGGCGAATAGGGTGCATGATGAAGAAATTCGAACCTTAACTCATTGGCAATAATGGATGTGTGAACTGGTGCATTGTCTTGACGAAACAAAAGCTTCCTTTCCACTAAGTGCGGCCATTTTTGCTTGATTTCCTCATTCAAATGCTGCAAAAAGTTTGCATAATGCTCGCCAATGATTGCTTTTTCTTTTTAGGGATAATCAATGAAAATTATTCCACACACATCCCAAAACCTGACGCCATGAGCTTGCCTAGAAATGGAGCTGTCTCACTTTCTTTGGAGCCGATTCTTCGCTTTCAATTTTGTTTTGACTGTTCCTTCGTCTCAGGTGTGAAGTGATGGACCAATTTTTCATCAATGGTTATGAATCGACACAAAAATTCGGCTTTATTGCAGCACAACATTGCCAAACACTCGATTGAAATATCTACACGATGCTGTTTTTGTTCCATTGTGAGTAAACGCGGCACCCATCTTGCGCACAGCTTTCTCATGTTCTAAATTTTCAGTCAGTATGCGATGTACAGCACTTTTTGAAATATCTATGATGTCTGCTAGCTCGCACTCAGTCGACGGTCATCCTATACCATTTTGTGGGTTTTCCTCATAATTTTTGGCGTGGTCACCGCATTTGGTGCACCACTGCGATGTTTGTCTTGGCACCCAATATTTTACTGTTGTAAACGAAGGAGCAGACTCCCCCAGTAGAATCTAGCTCAGATTTAATTTTAGTTGCACTAAGACCTTTCAAATGAAAGTATTATATCACATAACGATGACCAGTTTTATCTATGTTTATAAATTTGCCGAGAGCATTCACTATTGATGATGCCAAACAATTACTAAACAACATAGCATCGTCAAACTTCAAACTTAAGCTTTATAAGCGTGGTGCTTTCTACCATAGACATTTTTTTGAAACAAAAATTTTACATCAGATCGGGTACTTCTGGGACTGCCCTCGTGATTCGCAACTTTTTGTTATTGTGTTGTCTAATTTGAAACCACTTCCTCAAATTTTGAAATTACCTAGCTAAAGTGCTAAAAGTGTGACATCTGCTCTAGAAATCAACATTGCATTTCCTATTTATAAATTACTAAAACCACTTACCTCTACAAAGCACTACTGTAGTTCGAAAAGAAGACCTTCCACGGCCCTCACCGCAAGGTGTATAACATTTTATAGATTCACCAATCTTCTTTTGGCCGACCAAATGCAGGAAACGTAGTCACTAACGGTCTCTTGTAACTCGTGCACTTGCTAGCTTGTTCAGTATATCTGTAAGGAAAAAAGAAGAAGAAATCTTATGTATTGCACTCCCATGATTTTCTCTTCTCACTGTTCTACAAACTATTCTTATAAAAGCTTATTACTTTCTCTACTACGTATAGTAAGTAGGGGAACTATTGCATTCCACCCAAAAATTCGATACCGAGAATTCACCGGAAATACATGTTTTGAAACCCCCTGAATCCAAAAAAAAAAACATGTGTGTGTCTGTGAACAGCATAACTCAGAAACGAACATCGGATAAACACCAAATTTGATATTTAGGTTCAGTATCTTCCAGAGATGCGACACGAAGGTTTTCAAGAAAATTCTACCACCCCAGATTACCCTTTACATGGAAAATGTTTTGAAAATTTTAATTTTCTCAAAAATGGCTCTAACGATTTTGATGAAAATATCATATGTTTAAGATATTTTCATGACAAATGAAATGTATATCTTGAATTTTCTGGGAATGTCTCCAAAGTATTCTTCATTGTGAACGACGTTTGCATAACTAGTAAACCGTAAGAGATAGACAAAAGTTTACTACACAAAAAATGTAGATCGCGTTAAAATACACAATTTATGTCATATACATTTTTTTTGTTGAGTGAACCATTTTCGAGATATTGCTCGTTATTCCCTTAAATTTTCCAATACTTATACTTTTTCCCAAATTCGTTATTCATTTTTTTATGTCCTGGACATGCAAAGAGAATGGAATGCGCCACATAGTAACCAGCGTTAAAATATTTGACTATCGCTTAAAAGCTACGATATTTCCCTTGCATCTACAAGAAAATTACCAATAAGATTGACATCTCGATATCTCGATTAACTTGAAGCATGTGGAGAATAGGCGTTTGTAAAATTAGATTGTACAAGAGTAGAGAAAGTCATGTGAGTGTAACACATCAGATTTTTTTTAAGTTATCTAAATTTCTGTACATTAAGATTTTGTTTGCCTCTTATGCATATCGCATCCTTGGAAGGCGCCTGAACATAAATACCAACTTATGTATTTAACTAAATTTTCTTTTTTTAAGTTATGCTGTTCACAGAAACACATACGCGCGCGATATTTTTCTAAAATTACATTTTTATGATTCAGGGAGCCTCCAAACTGTATAGATTCTGATGGAATCTCGATATCGAAATATTGGGTGGAATGCAATATGTATCTTTCCTACATACCCCAAGTACGTAATAAAGAAAGTAAAATGATGCTAAGTTTTAAAGGGGTTTGATACTTTGCTTTTTGATTCCCTACTCTCATGGTTGCCAAACCTGACAGAGCGTATCTGACATATAAAACTGTAAACAATACACCCCACCATTCATAACATTCTTTTGTGTTTGTCAAATAGTCCCTAATGGGCAGTACTGTGTCCTTGCTCCTTGTGAAGGAACAGGACAAACCTGGCGATATTAATATATTACTGCGAATTCCTTCACTCACTGCCAGTTAAATTAAATTGAGTTTCATTTATGGACGCTCTTTAACTGCTGTGGTCCTTATCGTCTCATTCTATATTAGGCGCAGAAGCCTCTTTATCAGGCTTGATGTTCTTTTACGTGTCGTAAATATACGACACGGGACCACTGGCCTTACTTCCCTTCCGAAGGAAGCCATGCTAAGGATTTATACGCCTGAAAAAAATCCATCGCTCTCCGTCGGGGTTAAACCTGCGACCTCAGGAACTAATGGCTAGCACAGTAGCCACTACACCATATACACTCTCAGTGTATAGACAGGAACCATAGATAGTGATTAAAGACAAGGTTTCTCTAGAAAGAGGCTTCAACACTAGAAACCTCCAGAAATACCAAGCGATTGGTGGCTGTTTGGGCAGCAATAAGATCACAGAGAAGCACGCACATCTGGGTAGGAGGCATGCACATCAACAGAGAAGTAGACCAATTTCTGGAGGAGAGTGACAATAAAACTATCAAAACGAGGTTTTGGGCATTGCGAAATGCTGTGCCTCTCCACCTTGGTCTCGTCTATTTATCCACTGCATGGACTTCATTTAGCGAGCAATTCTCTAGTAGTACGAGGGCTAATCAATAAAAACTGAGACTAATTTTTTTTCACATATATTTATTACTGCATTTCAATGTTGACATGGTCTTTTTCAAAGTAGTCCTCTCCTACTTGAATGCATTTTTATAGCGTCTCTGCCAGTACTCGAACACATGGTAAAGGCCATTCTTTGTCAGGTCTTTGAGAATCGCCCTACTTTTCTTCAGACCTGCTTCAGTGCTCTCAAATCGAATGCCCCGGAGCTTTGCCTTTAGTGATGGGAATAAAAAGAAATCACAGGGGATAAGATTGGGGCTATAAGGCAGATGCGCACACAGGTAATGTTGAATCTAGCCAAAAATACCTGGACTTGATTTGCAACGTGAGGCCGCACGTTGTTGTGATAAGTTCTGGATGTTTCCTTGCAATGTGCTTCCTCGGTGTAGGCAATACTGACGTGCAGTACGCTGCTGTAACAGTGATGTGAGTGGGAACAACAATCACAGCAGCTGTGTTGATGTTGACTTCAGTCATAGCAGAAGCCGAAGCACCAGGCCCTCCTTGCTTAGCATAGAGGACTCGCTCTACTTTGAAGTCTTTGAACCACCTGAACACTGTTGCACGAGGTAGTGCATCTTCACTGTATGCTTGTTTCAGCTTTTCCAAAGTTTCAGAAGCTGTATGATTTAAACGAAAACAAAATTGTATTGCTTCTCTTGTGTCACCTTCATTTTGTGGCATGCGAAATTCAACTAGGGTCAACATTATACAGCATTACTACCAGCCTACCGATGCGAGAGTGCTGCCGCCTATGGACATTATACATGAAACCCCGCTCTTTTCAAATATTCATGGTAGAGACAGGAAACTCTCAAGAAAGCTACAGGAAAAATCAATCTCAGTCTTTATTGATCAGCCCTCGTAGAAACAACACTTTCTGAAGAAAAAAAAAACAATGAAAATAGTTCAAGGGAATCTTGAGCGGCGTTGTTAGATATAGCTCAAGGGGCACTATATTGAGAGGACGGACTTTTCTACCAGGCTGTTAGTCGTGCAATTTTACGACGGAAATATAAGGTGTAAATTAGTATAGTTTAACTTAGTAAACACTATAACTATAATCAATAAATAATTACGGTGCAAGAGGAATGTAGCTGAATAAATAGATTCAGTTAGATACAAAGATACTGCAATGAAATAAAATTACTGTATATTGAGGCAATATTTTATATCATAACATGCTGTGAATGCCAGAGTGATTGTAGTGTAAATTAATATTATTGTGTGTACAGGGTTTTAGATGTTTGTTAGCCATAAGTATTGTTAGGAAATAAGTTTACACGGCCTCACTGAAACTGACAATAGAAATGGGCAACAATAAACCGAGGGGTGAGTTGTTTATCACTAAGAAGAGATAAACAAATGACGTCAGGGTAGCGTGCCGTTTTTACAAATGGAGGGAATATCTTCCCTAGAGTATATATGTTAGTAGTAGTGATTGGCTGACCAAAACAGATGGTAATTTTGGCGCGATTTGGTAACCAATAGCAGTTCTATTCTAATGTTTAGGCAATTCGAGGTGAAGAAGTATATATTCTCGAGCCATAAGCTAGTTTCGGACAGTTGCGAAGAATCTTTCACGAGGTGTAGGTCACGTAGTCCTGAAGAATCTCTCGCGAGGTACACGTCGCAAAGTTAGTTACAAAATGTGAAATACGCGAAGTAATTGGTACTCGGCAACTAAAACGACTGTAGTTACATTCGAAAATATAACAGTTTCAGTCGGGCGTGTATAAAGATTAAATATGTGAATTATTAATTAAGTGTGACGGCAATAAATGTGTAGAAACAAATTATTTTATCAGTGTTATCTATTAGTAACAACTCCTTTCCGTTTACACGCCCTGCATTGAGACGCTTGCCCGACTGAGTTGTAATACCTAGCCGGAGGACAAAGAACCCAAATTTAATATAATAAAACAAGAGGCGCCTAGTAAATAAGATAACACGAGCCAGAGAACTGCGACAATATATTACACATCTAAAGGGGAGAAGTTTAGACGGAAGAGGTGCGACATGTCTGTCAACTATGCAAATAATAACTTAAAATTAAAGTGGTTTGGGAATGCACTTAAATGAACATTTATAAAACAGAACTTCATTTTTATGCATATATTTCTAATGTCATCTTCAAGTAAAAGAAGAACAACAGTACTTGAGCAATAACATATGCCTCAACGTATGTGTGACACAAAAGAAAATGAAGTGCTTGCAGACTCTTAGTTATGAACGCACTTTGAACTTTCATAAATGTCTGCAAACTCATACAGAAGTTTTGGAAATTTTGAGGTTTATCTGTTTATGTGGATAACTTGAAAGAAATAGTTGTAACAGTTTTAAGCGCCAGGATGCTATTACATCCATCACTTAAACATACTTACTAGTTCCATGTTACGAATATTGTAGTATTGGTCATTATTGATAGGGAATTTGTTTTAATTTGAACAGGACTGAAAATTGTCATTTTAGGATCTCCAAAAGTACCTGGATGATGCCAAAGAAGGCGCTATTTTCTTCAGCATGGGTTCAAATTTACGGAGTGTTGATATGCCAGAAGAACTAAGGAAGGAAATCTTGAGAGTGTTTTCCCAGCTGAAGCAGAGAATTCTCTGGAAGTGGGAGGAAGATGTGTTGCCTGGACAACCCAGCAATGTGAAGTTGGGCAAATGGCTGCCTCAATCCGATATTTTGGGTAAGTGTTTATCTTTTCACTGTGGATATGTTGACGGCTAAGAATGATGTAAAGTATGAAGAAGTTATTTTGTTGTATTGTTATTTGCCCCACGCTTTGGGATCCAATTTGAAGATGGTTTGTTATTGCTACGTATGGAAAGCCGATTTGAAGTAGGAGCTGTATTGTAGGTCAAATGTTGGGGAGCCGAACTTCAAGTAGTTGCAACCGCACGTATGGTAAAAAGTTTCCGGTAGCCTTCGCCCCAAAAATGTACTTTCCGGTGGCCTTTGCCCCAAGTTTAAAAAATATTAATTTTGTAATTTGGACTGTTTCTTTAAATATATATTTGTGTTTGCCTCGGCTGCGCAAGTATTTATTTTTAGAGACATGAATGTCTTAGCAGGGAGTGGTGCGACTGAAGAATGTAGGCTTACACCGATTATAATTTTACTTCACTCCTTTTATTAATGCTTGACAGGATTTAAATAACACTTCACTGATAGAGAGAGAGAGAGAGAGCTGTGAGATTTTTTTTAATTACTAGTACTTTTTAACATGTAAACTATTTTTGTCTCACACAAAATACGTATTAAATTTCTCGAGGACGCATCTCGTGTCCGGTTAGGAACACTAAGCATCTAACTTCTAAATTTGTAAATTTTGCTCCATTTTAGTTTCTGATTGGCTAATCCTAGTCCAATAGAATACCTTCATTTAACTAAAGCTTTTTCTGGTTGTTGATTGGCTATTTTATAAACTGTCTCAAAAATTACATTATTGTTGCTCCAAGAATTACCAGTAGCATTTAAACTTTCTAATTCATTATTGCCTCAAGGTTACCTCATTGTTACCTCATTGTTAGCAACTTTTAACCTATTATTCTCACAGCTCCTACATTATTAAATTACGTAATACATTCACATAACATTATTGAACATGTATACAATAATATAAACATATACAATGATTGTAATATACACTTTTTATATATTGTTACATACACATATTGCTTTAAGGCGGGCTGTTATTGAATTTATGTATTATATAATTAGACTGAAATCATTTAAATTTTAAAAACACTGCCTCAAGTAACAAACTCTTTCTGCACAGCTCACCCGAACATACGGTTGTTCATTACCCATGGAGGAAGCTTGAGCACACAAGAAGCGGCTACCCGAGGAGTTCCAGTAGTGGGTATTCCAGTATATGGCGATCAGATTCCTAACATGGACCTAGCCGTCAATTTAGGAATTGGAGTCAAGTTGGATTTTAAAAATCTCACATCAGAGTCCCTACTGTGGGCGATCAAAGAAGTCATGCAACCCAAGTGAGTATTCAAATACCTTCTCTTCATAAAACTGTATCTTCAGTGATGACTGGAGCTTTCAACATATACAGGATGTTTCAGAAATACTTTCACAAACTTCGGGTATAGGTTCCTTACACCACAAGAAGGAAAATAGTTCATATGAACATATGTTCCATAATCCTTTGTTTCCTCGTTAGGTGTTCAACACAGTGGTACACTTATAACACACAAAACTCATAATAAATGCTCGAAATGTCCTCCTCTTGCTTCTATGCATGCCTGTACTCGTCGAAACATGGAATGTCGCACCTTGTCAAAAACTCCGGGATGGTGTCGAATGGTTTCGCAGGCTTCCATGACACGTTTCTGCAACCGGGATGGCTGCTCCATAAACCAAATTTTAAGATGCCTCCAGAGGTAAAAATCCACAGGATTGAGGTCGAGAGAACGTGCAGGCTATGGAAGTGGTCCTCCTCTGCCTATCCCTCCATGCTGTCACGTGTGATGTACCAGATGTCACAGCCAATTGTCTTGTACTGATACCTGGATCGTCTTCGACACACTTTAACATCTGTTCTTCGCGTTCCGGCGCACGAACAACTCTTGGTCTTCCTCGATCATTAGTCCGTGGTGCAACGGTTCCTGTCTCAGCAAGGCGACGATAAACAGCGACAAAGGTTGGATGACTCGGTTGTCTTCGGTCTGGAAACTTAATCTGATAGAGCCGTGCAGCCTCGCGTCCATTACCATTCGCGCGTCCGTACATAAAAATCATGTCTATCTGTTCACGAAATGAATATCCAGCCTTGGTAGAACGAAATACGTGCAGTTAACTCACTGCATGTACACAATTGAAACGTTGAAGACAGACTAATGACAAATGACAAACGTAAACAAGTCTCCATGGCAACACTTCGCCATCTACCGTATGTAGTACAATGAGTCAACGCCTTCTATGAATGCATAGAGAAATGAAGTTTTGAGGTTGGATCCCGAAGGCCGTTGAACTCACACTTTAATTGTGACAGGAATAACGCGAAAACCAAGGATTATGGGACATATGTTCATATGAAATTTTTTCCTTCGTTTGGTGTGAGGAAACCTTACCCTAAGTTTGTAAAAGTATTTCTGAAACATACTGTGGAATCTGTCTAGAAAAATTATATTCACTGCACAAGGAAACAGCCACAGTAAAGTGGAGAGGCACATTTGTCTGGTGCTCAAATCAGGTTATGTGCCATATAATATTAAATATAATATCGGGATTCAGTCCTGCCTGCGTCTTATTGTTGTAGCGAACCATACGGTCCAGATCTTACGTCGGGGTATCTTTTGGGCCCTTACTGAGGTTGTTGGATTATACAGCATAGGTCTTTCATCTGATTATACATACGATAACACCTCCAGTGAAACCTGACTGTATATCCTAGTGTGTATTCATATCGCTCACAATATGCATGTGCCAACAAGCTATCTCGTGTTACATGAATATACCAAATAACTCCCTACATACTCAGAAACTGGTTGTTCTGGGCGAGGCGGACTTCCAAAATTTACAGCCTTTTTCGAAACCCAAAATTGTTGGGATCAGCGCAATGATGTATGGTCACGATCTATAGATCAGCACGAAAGGCGACACAATGATATCCTAGTACCGGTCAAAACCTTACTCAGATGTTCTTCAAGAGTCTTAAAACGCCACTCTACGATATTGTGACTTAGTTCAGTTTTCGCAGTCACTTCACTTTTTTTCTTTGCGCATAGCGGTGTAATGCATCCGTGCTAAACGCCATTTCTTACTTGCGCTTCACTCACTTGAGTGTCGAACATAGGACTGTTTTTACCTCGTACGGTCCCTCGCTAACTGTCGAATACAAGACCTCGCTCTATTCACTCGCGGTAGCAGCAGTTGCCGTGTGTCGCAAGAACCAACTCACTAACTCTCGCGAATACGCTCGCCGATGTATAGTCGAAGGAGCTTCGAGAGATTTCTGAGGAGACGGTGTAAGAAACATCCAAAGATATATCGTTATCTCTGGTTAGCGCTTCTGGAATTTACGTTGTGTGAGAGTACCGCCCTCTATCTCTCCAGCCAACCAAACGTTCAAAGTTAATGGCCATGGTCATCCACATGAAGTAGGTGTTTTGTTGTATAATTTATTTACCCCACGCTTTGCGCCAATTTGAAGAAGATGGTTTGTTACATTATTTGCACCACGCTTTGGGCGTCAATTTTAAGTAGGATGTATTGCAGGAATTGTATTATATTTCAACTGCTGGAGAGCCGAACATGTGGTGGTTGCAGCCGCACGTATACTAAACAGTTTCCGGTAGCCTTTGCCCCAAGTTTAAAAAAAAATATTAACTTTGTAATTTGACTGTTTCTTTAAATACCATATATTTATGTTTGCCTCGGCTGCGTCAGTATTATTGTTAGAGGAACGTTTCTCTTAGGCAGGGTTGTGATGCGACAAGAATGTAGGCTTACACAGATTATAATTTTACTTCACTCCTTTTATTCATGCTTGACACGATTTAAATAACACTTCACTGATATAGAGAGCTCTGAGATTCTTTTTATTAATTACCTGCACCTTTTAACACGTAACTATTTTCGACTCACACGAATACATATTATATTTCTTGAGGACACTCTTTGCGTCTGGTTAGTAATACTGTCTGCAGGCAACTGAACTCTAAATTTGGAAATTTTTCTCCTTTTCAGTTTCTGATTGGCTAATCCTATTCCAATAGAATTATCTTCATTTAACTGAAGCTTTTTCTGGTTGTTGATTGGCTATTTTATAAAGTGTCACTAAAATTTACATTATTGTTGCTCCAATAATGACTAGTAGCATTTAAACTTTCAAATGCATTATTGCCTCAAGGTTACCTCATTGTTAGCAACTTTTAACTTATTTCTCACAGCTCCTACATTATTAAATTACGTAATACATTCAGATAACATTATTAAACATGGATACAATAATATAAACATTTACAATGACCGTAATACACTTTATATATATATATATATATATATATATATATATACGTACACATATTGCTTTAAGGCGGGCTGTTATTGAATTATATATTATATAATTTGATTGATATCATTTAAGTGTTAAAAATACTGCCTCACACACAACAAGAGTGGCTGAGAGCAGCTGTATAAAACATGTTCATATTGCAAGTACTTATGCAGGGTGCGATTATAATACACCGTTTAGTGAGTCATCATTTTACTTGGATATACTAATATCCACATACTGTGTTTCAAATAACGAGCGAGTGCACAAAAACTATCACAGCTGTTCAAGGATCAGCCCATGAGTCCCCTGGACACTGCCGTGTACTGGACAGAGCACGTCATACGTCACAAAGGAACAGAACCCATAGTAAAATCCACGTACTATGTTTCAGGTACCGGACGAACGCACAGAAACTATCACAGCTGTTCAAGGATCAGCCCATGAGTCCCCTAGACACTGCCGTGTACTGGACAGAGTACGTCATACGTCACAAAGGGGCACCGCACATGCGCTCTGCAGCACTAGATCTGTATTGGTTCCAGTATCTGCTGCTGGACGTGATGGCGTTCTTGGCTATTGTGGGAGTATCCTTACTTCTCGTTACCTATATGATGATCCGTGCCTTGTATAGGACTTCCTGTGGTAGCCAGAGAAAGACCAAGGAAAAAGAACAATAAAATGCATGTGTGTTCTAAATTGTGTATTTGCTACATCGGTTTCATAGAATAGTAACCAATGTATTCCTCCCAAAAGTCCCATACGGGATATCATCGAAAATATCTGCTCAGATACTCCCTGAATTAAAAAATGAGGTTTTAGCGAGCTTCTGGGCGTGTTTGTATATATCTGTGAACAGTCTAACTTGACACGTGGTACAGCCTGTGAGACACTTATAATGATTACAATTCCCATTAATGAAATTACAATGTTCCAAAAACTCATATCTCTGTTAAAATAAAATATTAACCATTTTTTGCTTCATTAAATTTTTTTGCCAATACCACTAACCTTGACGTGCATGTCTATGACTTGCAATATGGGACTATTATAACTTTTAAACTTAGTACACTTTGAAGGAGGAGTTATATTGCTATTTTCCCCACGCTGTGGGAGCCAATTTGAAGTAGGACTTGTATTGTAGTTCAACTGTTGGGGAGCCGAACTTGAAGTAGTTGCAACCGCACGTATGGTAAAAAGTTTCCGGTAGCCTTCGCCCCAAGCTTAAAAATATTATTAACCTTGTAATTTGACTGTTTCTATAAATATTATATTTATGTTTGCCTCGGCTGCGTCAGTATTAATTTTGGAGACATGAATTTCTTAACAGGGAGTGATGCGGTTGAAGAATGTAGGCTTACACAGATTATAATTTTTAATTCACTCCTTGTTTTATTAATTCTTGACACGATTTAAATAACGCTTCACTGATATAGAGAGCTGTGAGATTCTTTAATTAATTACTTGCACTTTTTAACACGTAAAACTATTTTCGTCAAACACAAATACGTATTAAATTTCTCGAGGACGTATCTCGTGTCCGGTTAGAAACACTGTCTACAACCAATAGTCCAGTTATGAGCACTGTTTACAAGCAACTGACTGGATTTCTACGGCCTAAATTTGTAAATTTCTGTATTCTGATTGGCTGTTCCTAATGCAATAGAATACCTTCATTTAACTTAAGCTTTTTTCTGGTTGTTCATTGGCTATTTTATAAACCGTCTCAAAATTTACATTATTGTTTCCAAGAATTACAAGTAGTATGGTTAAGCTTTCAAATTCATTATTACTCCATTGTTACCTCATTGTTAGCAACTTTTAGCCTATTATTGTCACAGCTCCTACATCATTAAATTACGTAATACATTCACATAAAATTATTGAACATGTATACAATAATATAAACCTATACAGTGACTGTAATATACACTTTTTATATATTGTTACATACACATATTGCTTTAAGCGGGCTGTTATTGAATTTTATATTACATAATTTGAATAAAATCATTTAAGTGTTAAAAATACTGCCTCAACTTAATTAAAATTTTTACAGCTGTATACGACGTGGATAAGAAGTGGCCCTATTCCTTTGGATCGCAACACTAAGTTTAACCTATGTAAGGGTTACCTTCAGGTAACCAGCCTTTGACAGCAACGAGCCAAAACCAGGGACACAGAACTGAAACAATGTACGATATTATAAACAATTCAAAACGAGGTGTGGTTCAGATACTGCCTGTGTGGAGGAGTTTCGTTGTCTTTGATACCCAAAGGAAAACTAAAGCAATAAATATAATTCGGCCTCCTAGAGGAAGCGGTGAGAATTATGTCATTAAACTGAACGACAGCTGCGACCTTTATATGAGACCTTTCATCAGAGACATGGGGACTAAGTTTAAGGATATTGCCACCATCGAACGGCAATAAGAAAACGGTAGTGTAACATACAAATACAAGGTTTAAGGGTATTAGAAGAAGAAAAAACAGTTGATTTTAACTCAAGTCTGAATTTCTGTTTTAATAACATTGTAACACCCCTACCGAGGTGGTTATCCCGCAGTAGTTGGTTACATTAGGGGGGTGATAGCTCAGAGGTAAGGGATGCGTCGGTACTGGGGTGGTCGGTAGGCCTGGGTGGCGTTCTAGGATGGGGGTATTTAAATAATGCACAGGGGATGCATTGAGCCAATAAATTGTATTATTGCGCTAGTGAGAGTACATTAGGACCCGTAAGTGGGTCACTCAGATTGGGGTGAAGCCCGGCAAGCAAGCAGAACTTAGAGGAGATACATCCTTACCTGTTCACCTGATGTTGTGTTGGCGACTCGTGCAAGGTAAGCGGATCTCAGGTCGTCGATGATACAACTCTCCCCTCAACTGATTACTACGCCGATTCCCACAATGATTCATACAATCGCTTCCGACACTTCCTTCCGACGACTCTCTCTCGAGTCAAACCCCAGTAGTATAAATACATACAGAAGAGCTGACTCGGCGTTCCTTAGCGCGGTCGTGTTGAGGTAACCTCGTTTCTGCCTGGTTACCTCATCTGATGTAATCCTCTGTGCTCAACCTGGTCCGCTACAATATTACGTTCTGTTTATCCAAAGTTCAACGAGGGAGGTCACGGTGGCAGAGGGTGGGGCTAGACTTGTCAGTATCAACGACCTAATCGCCTGGGTTGCATTACGGGCCACTTTTTATCAACGTTGTCAACAAATGAATAGTATTTGTTATCTTGATGCTAGAAGGTTTTCAGAAAGTCGCCACAGGATATTAAAAAGCAGTCAAAAGTCCCCAAAAGGGGAGCAGATTAAAATCATTAGGTTACCCAGGTAATGTAGGTGTTTCTGCAAAGTTTTATTTATCTAGTGGTTAGAAAAATAAGCTTGAGTAAGAAGTGTTTGTACACCCGCTAATAAAGATAGAGGGTAAAGAAAGTCATGTGAATGTATGGCAGATTTTTTCAATAATTTGCAATGTTTTTAAAGTGCTTTTGTTATACTGCTGTTTCTCTCATTGTCATGAAAATAGTATGGAATTTCAAGGTGATGTAGCAGCCCGCTTTTAAATATCTTACTATTGCGTCGGTTTCCCCATCCCCCTTGAATATACATACGTACAAGAAATGTGTAATGAAATTATTTTTGCTAAGGTTTATCTCGATTAATGTCAAGTAGAAATTTTTGATTTTCTCAAAAATGGCTCTTAACGATTTTGTTTAAAATACTAAATATATATATTTATATTTATTCTATTTTATTTCACGTCGCTTTAACTCCTTGGTCAAATCGCGACGGATCTGTTGGTGGTTATCTCTTAGAACGACATGTGATGGACAGTTAACCTTCTAGGTCTCATTCCTGTAACCCCTGCTTCATTATGTGCAGATGGCATTAGGGCCGTCCAGTCCAACTGTTTACACTTTTCTGTAGTTAGATGGCATAGCATTCGCTATTACCACTTATTTTTCATTTTACTACTGTTTTAAGCTTAAGATGGAACTTTGGGTCGTGGTATTAAATATCCAATCTGGTATTTACCTTGGCGACTGAGGAAAACCACGAAAAATCCTCAGACATATTGGTCGGCCCACGGGATTTGAACCCGGGGCCTTCCGAATGCGTGCCACAGACTTTACCGCCTGAGCCATCCCGCTCGATTAAATATATTTTCATGACAAATGAAATGTATAATCTGAATTTTTGAGAATCACCTCTGAAGTCCTTTAATTCTGAATGATTTTTGCATAGTGGGTAAACAGTAAGACTTAAACAAAATCTTACTGCACAAACAATGTAGATCACGTTAAAGCACACAACGTGTGTCAACTACATATTCTGTTGTGGAGTTAACCATTTCCGAGATATTCCTTATTATAGGTTTGAATTTTTAAATATTTATACGTTTCTCAAATGAGAAGTTGCTATTCGGTTTTCTTTCTCGTGGCCATGCAAAGAACATGGAATTTCAAAGCCATTACATAGCGACCGCGCTTTATAAACCTGACTATGGCTTTTTCTTTCTGTACTACGTATAGTAAGTAGGGGAAGTATTGTACTCCACCCAAAAATTCGATACTATGTATATATATATAGTTTGTACAAGAGTAGAGAAAGTCATGCGAGTATAACACATCAGTTTTTTTTGACCTGGTAACGTAAAGAGAGTGGAATACTCCACATAGCAACCAGCTCTTAAAATATTTGACTATCGCTTAAAGCCTACCAATTCCCCTTGCATCTACAAGAAAATTAGCAATAAGATTAACATCTCGATATCTCGATTAACATGAAGCATATGGAGAATAAGTGTTTGTAAAAATAGTTTGTACAAGAGTAGAGAAAGTCAAGTGAGTGTAACACATCAGAATTTTTTTAAGTTCCTTGTTTACCCAGTTTAGTACTGTGTTTTACTGTATTCGTTACCGCTTATTACCGCAATTACATAACACACAGACGCACACAAACACACATGCCCGTGGCGACACTTGAACTCGCGACCCTCAGGTTGGCGGAGCGCCGAAGCTATACACTCCGGCGATAACGGCTACGAGGGCCGACGCTTTAACCCACTGTATCGTTCTGCAAAATGGTTAATGTGAATTGAAAGTTTATCAGGATTAAGAAGAAGCTAGGTTAAAAAGCTTTTGTAACAATAGTCTGTAGAAGGACAAGTGAGAAAGTCATGTGAATTTAACACATCAGGTGGTATATAAAATATTTTACTCTGTTTATTCTTTTTGCTCGTTAACAAGGCGAGTAAAACAAGACAAAAACATGAGCTCATTAAACTGGTTTACAAGGACGCTACCAATCAAAGAGTCACATGATGTGCCAGTCCTATACAGCTCCTTGTGTGCTTACATACAGCGAGTAAAAAACTATTGGGACGCCCAATAGTATCCCTCCTATTTTAGCTATATAACTGAAACTGAAAATCATAATTTCGTTTTCTATTGCTTTTCATAAGCCCAGTAATCTCAGTAAACGAATTTATAATTGTTATACGTCTTATTGTATTAACTGTAACAAGTATATATTCGAATATTCACATAATTTTAGGTTAAATAAATATTGGGATACTTCATTTTGTACGCCCTATTATACGTTTCAAATACTCTGGGGGGAGGCACAATAGGTCTAACTACGGGTAGTAAACCATCTTACCTATGTAATCAAAACAAACAGTTCAGTTACACAAAAATGAGGCGATGAGGTAAGAATACAATTTTTTTGCAAAGGCAAATCGTCATCTTTAATTATGAAAAAGGTAGAAGTTACAGAATGATTTGATGCAGTAATTTGTATCACAAATTACTTAAATGTAAATAATGATTGTAATATGAATATGCATTTTTATGTGACATTGATTTGAGATGTTTATTGATTGTAATTATTGTTGAGAAGTAAGTTTATACTGCCTTACTGAAACTGACAATAATAGCGTGGAATAATACAGCGAGGGGGTGAGCTGTTTATCATTATTGGAAACGAGGAAGTTACGTAATGCTGGCGCGTTTTCCTTTAGAATCTTCTGGAACATTTCCCTAGAGCATATGTATTCATAATTTTCATTGGATATAAAATAGACGCTAATGTTGGCGCGTTTTATTAGCCAATTGCAGCTCAGTTATAATCTTTAGGCATATCGGTGTGTAGGTGTATAAAAGGTAGGTTAGAGGTAAAGACCCCATCAGATCGTCGAAAATATTTGTATGATACACGTCGCCTTCAGTCCAGCAGAAATATTACACGTCGGCTATCGATTCACAAGTTAAGCGTAGCAGAATTATGAAAAATCTAAAGTGTTGTAAAGTTAATTATACAAAAAGTTGAAGTACGCGAATTAAGAGTGATCAGTAATGAAGTTATTATAACAGTTTCAGTTTGGCGAGTGTCAAGATCAATGTGTAAATGTGATAGTTAATGTGTTCGACAATAAAAGTGTAAAACAAATTTCTTCATCAGTGTTATTTTTGGATAAGAGACTCCCTTCCGTTTACACAACCTGTATAAAGAGAAGTGCTTGACCAAAAGATCATAGCTAGCCGGAGGACAGTGAACAAAAGTTAAATAAAATAACAGTAGCATTCTTTCAAACGAACACTAATACTACCGCAAATTACTAACACCAGATGGAGCTACAAACCTAACAAAGAATCACGTCACAAAATGGCTTCACCATGTTGAGTAAACACATACACAAATAACGTTAAAACACACTCAAATTGGCTACCACAACGTGGGGCTACAATAATGTTAAATATAAAATAACATTATAAAATTACCATCGCAAATTGGCTCCCAAACGTGGGGCTCAACAATAAATAAATATAACAGAAGTATACAACTAACAAATTGGCTACCACAACGTGGGGCTACAATAATGTTAAATATAAAATAACATTATAAATTTACCATCGCAAATTGGCTCCCAAATGTGGGGCTAACAAATACAAACATATACAATAATGTTACTTCAGATTGCAGATATGTTAAACTGTTGGAAATATAATTAAAAGATACGTTAATGAGAACAGAATCGACTTGTTACTTCAAACTGGTCGTCCAGAAACATTTACTGACCGAGAGGAAACAAATATTGTTAGGAGTGTGAAAAAGTATCCTAAATTGAGTTCCCTCAAACTGTGTGCCGGTAGGCTATACTACTGGCAAGAAAGTAACCCCTCAAACGATTAGGAATACACTGAAAAGAAAGGGATTCCATGGTCGTATGGCCAGGAAGAAGCCCTATGTAAATGAAAAACACAGAAGGAAAATGCTAAAATATGCAAAGGAGTACATTCATAAAGTAGAAAACTGGTTTGAAGAACGTTATTTTTGCAGATGAAAGCAAATCTAACGTTTTCGGATCAGATGGAAGAACAGGAGGAAACCTAATACGGAAATGGAAAAAAATAATCTTGACCTACAGTAAAACATGGTGATGGGGTTGCATGGCGGCATCTGGAGTTGGAGAATTGGCTTTCATCGAGAGAAAAATGGATAAAATGAAATACTTGAACCTTCTGAAGGAGAACCTACGCAGGTGTGCAGAGAAAATTGGAATCAGTGCTACGTTTAAGTTCTATGAAGATAATGACCCCAAGCATACAAGAATGCCTACAACTGTCCACATATCCTTTATCCACCTCCACAATTACCAGACTTAAATCCATTGAGAATTTATAGGATGAATTTGATACTAGAGTCCGCAGTCAGCCAACATCTTCAAAGGAGCATTTGAAAAGGAGACTCAGCGAAGAGTGGGCCAAAATTTCAGCTGCATATACTGCTAAGCTTGTAAGCAACAATCCCAATCATCTGAGAGAGGTCATAAAATGCAGAGGAAATCCAACAAGGTGTTGAAACTTGAAAGGGTATATACCACACACACACACACACTTATACATATACACATAGACATATAAATCAATGTTAAACAAGAATTGTACATAATAATATAATTCACCAAGAAATATGTTAGTATATATAGCAGTCAAGAAATGTAAAAAGCAGATTGTAACTTAATAAGTAAGGGGCGGGCGAGCTAGCTAATTCTAGGTAGAGCCCACCTTTTACCAAGCTAATGAGCGGGGAACTGGAAGCAATAAGGAGAAATAGAAAGAGACAGATATAGAAAGGACAGAGACAGAGATAATGAATCTGCCTCCCGCGCGTTACTAGGGCACGTAAGCGAAAATCTTTGGAGCAGAATATTTTCATAAGGTAACGCGTCTGAGGACCAATTAGAAATGCCGTTATATTTTGAGACGCGGAGGTGAGCGTCACTAGGTTTGAATATAAAAGGGGAAAGAAAGCCCCAGATTTTCACTCTCTTATAGAGTCTTATCGACACACATTGATGCTCTATGGACGACAAATGCATGCGTGTGCATTGGGGTGGGAAGCGTGTGTAATTAGATTAGGCTCCTAATTATTATTGTTATTATTATCATTATTATTATTGTGGGAATTGTTACAGATGGGAAAAGCTAGCCGCCCATAAGTGTTTATTTCATAATAAACAAGCTTTTTAAGGGAAATGCAGTGTATTTTAACTTCCTCACCTACAAAAAACCTGAGACCAGTGAAATTAGTTAGATAGGCAATTACTAGGAATGGAGAAATCAGCAGCAGCTGTGCCACAATAGCCGGATACCAGGGCACTGCAGCAGAGGGCATCAACCAAAGGAACAACGCTTTCCTGCTACATACTTCTGGTTTAGTGCACAAAATAAGACTATTTTTACTTTCTCTACTGCGTATAGTAAGTAGGGGAAGTATGGTATTCCACCCAAAAATTCGATACCGAAATTTCACAGTCCGTGAAACATGTCCGTGTGTGTGTCTGTGAGTCTGTGAACAGCATAACTCAGAAACAAACAGTCAGATAAACACCAAACTTGGTATTTAGGTTCAGTATCTTCCAGAGATGCGACACGAAGGTTTTCAAGAAAATCCCCCCACCCCAGATTACCCTTCACATAAAACATTTTTTGAAAGTTTTATTTTTCTCAGAAATGGCTCTAACGATTTTGATTAAAATATAATATATTTAAGATACTTTTATGACAAATGAAATGTATATCTTGAATTTTCTGGGAATGTCTCCAAAAGTATTCTTCATTGTGAACGACTTTTGCATAACTGGTAAACCATAAGAGATAGACAAAATTTTGCTACACAAAAACCGTTAAAATACACAATTATGTCATATACATTTTTTTGTTGAGTGAACCATTTTCGAGATATGCTTGTTATTCTCTTAAACTTTCCAATACTTATACTTTTTCTCAAATGGGAATTCGTTATTCATTTTCTTTTATGTCCTGAACATACAAAGAGAATGGAATGCGCCACATAGCAACCAGCTCTTAAAATATTTGACTATCGCTTATAACCTAACATATTCCCCTTGCATCTACAAGAAAATTAGCAATAAGATTAGCATCTCGATTAACATGAAGCATATGCAGAATAAGCGTTTGTAAAAATAGTTTGTACAAGAGTAGAGAAAGTCATGTGAGTATAACACATCAGATTTTTCTTCAGGTGTCCCAATATTTATTTTGCACTGAAATATATAATTGTTTATGTTTTTATATCTGTGGCCTTAAATACATCGAAAATAAATGTTGCTTTTTATTTTTATTGTTTGTAAATAGCTTGTTATTTGTTATAAATAATTTGTGTGAATTCTGATTATGAATTATGACGTTATTGAGAAATTAGATTTACAAGTTGTCCCAATAATTTTTTTACTCCCTGTATATGAATCAACAGCGTCGCTGATACTCCCAGTGGTAGCAAATGATAGAAAACTTCATTTCAGCTGACTCGAATGCAATTATTAGCTATTCCCTCAACAGAAGCATCACTATCAGAGGATGTAGAAGAATAACAGGAACATTGTGTTATTACTGGTAATAATCTAAACACAAATCTTTGCTCGGGTCCTAGATATGAGAGGGCCAAAGTAAACGAAAGCCATACAGTGTAATTTTCAGACAGCATCGCCTAAAAGGACAACACAGTGCACACGAACTAAAAGCTTTACATTATTACACTAGTGCGATAAAAATTTTATACCACTCCATTGTGACCGACCTTGCTTTCAAGTCCAATCACATGGCAATTACCCTTAGTATTTTCACATGCTTAATAATGAGCTCTTGCACAAATCATTCAAAAGAACACTTATTTAAAACACCTAAACTGGTTCAAGAGAATACGAGAGAGCTGACGCACACTGCACTGTGCAAAGTTATTAAAATATTAACACTTAAAAATCGTGACGTTAAAACAATAAAACATACATCTACATATACAGGATGATTTATGAAGAACTGACACACTTATTTCGTTAATTGTTTCAAAACGAGTTATGCTAGCGACAACTTATTATGCCTGAAATGCAGAGGAATTTTGGGAGATTATTTACCTCTAAGGCAAATATTGAAGATGTCCTCCATCCTGCATAACAACTCAACACGTTGTTCCAAGTTTCTGGCCACTCGTTGGAGGACTCTGTTGTCAATAGCTTGAATCTCCTGTGTAATGTAGTGCTTCAGATCGTCCAATGTCTGGGGACGTGTGGCATAAACCCTGTCTTTTAAGTAACCCCATAGAAAGAAGTCCGGCGATGTCAAATCCGGAGATCTCGGAAGCCACAGGTTCTTGGAAATTATCCGGTCGTCAAAGAAACTTGCAATTAGTGCCATGGATTCATTTGATGTATGGCATGTAGCGCCGTCCTGCTGAAAATATCCTTGACTCAGCTCTACATCGTCTAGTTGCTCAGCAAACTGCATGAAAATCCGTCGCTACTCTGCAGTGTTCACATTGTTTAAAAAAATTGGTCCCACTATTCTCTATGCGGATATTGCGCACCAAACTCCAATTTTAACCGGGTGCATAGGTGCTTCATGAATAACATGTGGATTTTCGCTGGCCCAATATCGTGAGTTATTTGAGTTCACATAGCCTGATAAATGGAACCACGCTTCATCTGTGAACCACGTGATGGACAATATGTCAGGATTTTGCACAATGAACGCCTGAAACCAACGGCAATAATTCAGTCGTCTATTCTTATCTGGTTCCTGTAACTGATGGACAACCGTAATCCTATACGGCTTTAGGCCTGCACTTTTCACAGTTCTCTGACGCATTGAGTAGCTGTACCCTGTCTCCTGCGTCAAACATCTTAATGATTTTTTGGGTGACTGATCCAGTCGTGCTCTTACGTCAACAATAACCGTGGGAAGCCTAGATGAACGAGTTTTGCCTTTTTCACTCACCAGAGATCCAGTTGTTTCCAATTTTTTTACCAGTCCCAGTATTGTGTTTCTTTGGGGAGGATTCCGAACACCAAATTCTCTCTGGTATGCCCTTTGAGTAGCTGTAATTGAATTCGTAATCCAGTATTGCTTTACAGGGAGGAGTCGTTCACTTAATTTGTACTGCAGTTTTACGTTGACTAGAACAAAGTCTCCAAAAGAGCTGCCGACAATAAAACTAACAATTACGAATAAAACATGAACATCTGCACATCTAGTGACAGGCAATCGAAACTCCAGAATATTCTGCTTAATTTGGTGCTAAAACTGGGGCAAGGAGTGAATTTCGAACAGAATAATTAAAGAAATAAATGTGCCAGTTCTTCATAAATCACCCTGTACCTTGTACATGTACCTTGTATGCAATCGAACCGCAATTATAACAACCATGGAAATTCCTGAGATAAACACTAGACAAACGGTAACATCCATCATCCCAATGCAAAGCTTTCTTGCTTCCAGAAAGGTGTATATTATAAGACTAAAAAAATATTTAATACTCTCCCTAATGATCTTAAGGGTAAAATTGACAATTTCAATGGCTTTAAAACTTCTGTTAAAGAGTACCTATGCTCAAAAGCATATTATTCTGTACAAGATTATCTGAATGACAAATTATCCTTATGATAATACATATAGCTCTGTAAGTACTATTAGTAAATATTAATGACAATTGCTAATTACCTTTGATGCCTGCTCTAGAATTAATGAAGCTATTTAAATGTATGTATAATAAGAACTGACAGTAAATGCTATGCATTACAAATCAAATAGAACAAAATGATGAGACAAACAGAAGGTACAAGCCTAGTGAAAGTTAAAATAACTGCTCTTGTCTATAAATATAATGTCAGCCTTATAACGGCAGGGATGTATTCGATTTTGCACAAAATTACACCTGCTTTGTTTCATTATGTGTATAGTATGTCTTTATTTTATCTTAAATGTTCTATATTCTGTGTAATATTTATGTTTATATGTAATTTTTGCACATTTCCTTTACATGTTCTTTATGGCTGCTTGTGAACTCACAGAATGCAATCTAATCTAATCTAATCTACAAGCTTCACCTGTTGCATTGCTAAGACCCACTATAGATATACATACTTTTGTACCATACATTTCTTCAAGGCAACAGATGTAAGGCCAATCATACTAAAATCAAAGATTTCAGCAAAATACAGTAAACGTATTTCTTACTAGTATTATTCCGGTTTATAAAAACACATCTTTATACATTAAATCAAAGGACATGTAAAAATTAATTGTTTAAATCCAATATTCATGCTACAAAAACTGTTTTGCATCTGTTAATGGGCACCAACAGAAATGCCAGCCTGCTCTTCGTGCAGACAAAAGTTGTATGGGCGATGAGTACCTTAAAACACCTGCAGCTTTCAGCATCTTACTCCTTTCGTCGTACTGTCCTGGATTTTTGTTCTGCCACTCCTTGTTTTACATGGTGAGACTTTCTCTAGTGGCGATTCTATCTTATAAGCTGCCTTCTTGCCCTTAACTGGTGATGCCTTCTTTGGTGACGATTCTACTTTCTGAGCAACTTTCTTGCCCCTAATCACATGCAGCTTACAATAAAGGAAACAGAAAAGATTGCGCATGCATCTCTAATAAACCGATTTGGGTTGATTAGGTTTCACTTTTCATTATGTCGTTTCATAGGATTAATTTCCCATGGCGGTCACATTATCTGTTCACAATACAAATCGTCTTAGTTCAATCTATCGTAATTCGTTGTGGAGTTAACCTATACCTTACACTGTCAGGAATTTTTACTTTCTCAACTACGTATAATAAGTGGGGAAGTATCGTATTTCACCCAAAATTCGATACCAAGATTTCACCGGAAATACATGTTTTGAGTCGCCCTGAATCCAAAAAAAAAAGCATTTTTGGAAACATGTCCGTGTGTGTGTGTCTGTGTGCCTGTGAACAGCATAACTCAGAAATGAACAGTCGGATAAACACCAAACTTGGTATTTAGGTTCAGTATCTTCCAAAGATGTGACACGAAGCTTTTCAAGAAAATCCCCCACCACAGATTACCCTTTACATGGAACATTTTCCAAATTTTAATTTTCTCAAAAACGGCTCTAACGATTTTGATTAAAATATCATATGTTTAAGATATTTTCATGGCAAAAGAAATGTATATCTCGAATTTTCTGGGAAGGTCTCCAAAAGTATTCTTCATTGTGAACGACTTTTGCATAACTGATAAACCATAAGAGATAGACAAAATTTTACTACACAAAAAATGTAGATCGCGTTAAAATACATAATTTTTGTCATGTACATTTTTGTTTTTGGGTGAACCATTTTCGAGATACTTTTTCTCAAATTCGTTATTCATTTTTTTGTCATGGTAATGCAAAGAGAATGGAATACTCCACATAGCAACCAGCTCTTAAAATATTTGACTATCGCTTAAAGCCTAGCATATTCCCCTTGCATCTACAAGAAAATTAACAATAAGAGTAACATCTCGATTAACATGAAGCATATGGAGAGTAAGCGTTTGTAAAAATAGTTTGTACAAGAGTAGAGAAAATCATGTGGGTGTAACACATCAGATTTTTTTATTCAAAAACTTTATTCATTTATCTAGTATAATCTGCATAAAGATAAATGGCAGCAATTATAAATTCAGAAGAAATTAAATAGAATAGTAAAGGGAAATTATAGAAGCAGCAAAAAGAATAACACTAGAACTACAACTATATTCACTCTTAGGTTGATCCGTGGCAAAACAAACCCACGTTTTCAGTGCACCGTGGTGCAACACGGTAGCAATGCGAGCGGGAAAGTATTCACATGTTAATCTCTGAATTCTAGAATGAATTTATCCTTAAATAGTATAATATTCTATACAAATACCTAAGGTTTTATTTAACGCTGATTTAGACCGTAAAACAGAGCTACAAGTCCCATGATGCAATTCGTATGAGTCACCTGACATCCAAGTAGGCGTAGAATATTGTTTACAACCAGAAACGAGCAGTTTTAGTATCATGGAGGACGGTGCATTCATTCTTGTGTTTTCGTCGAATTACGTAAAGTATTGAATAGTGGTGAAAAAACAATAGTGTTGAATCTTTATTATAAGTTATGTGAGAAATATCAACACTTTCCGCGAAAGAAATGGTGAAATTAACTTCTGAATTCACCGGTGTTTCGACTACAAGTATAAACAGTGCTTGTGCAGAAAAATCTGAAAGGAGAAAAGTGGTTACTCCCGGGAAAAAAAAAGAAAGCATATGAAATACGCGATGCAAGAATGTAGTGATTTTAAGAAGAACGCAATTCGCGTAACAGTGCACAATTTCTTTTTTTAAACTGAGCCGCCAACAGTTAATAAAGTGCCGCTTCCAGAGAGCGAATAAATTCGGTTATCGCATAACTGTTACTTTATTTTTCGCTCATTTATTTTAGAATTAACTATTATTATATATGCAAACGTTTAGTTTGTTGCACCTATCAATCTTATCACCTTTAACCTTTAACAGAATATGCTAGTCACCGTTTCAGTTGTCGAAATAAAGACTCTGTTCTTTTTTGCGCTACGTGTCGCTTGTACTTGTCACATGGTCTGAAAGTGTGACAGTATTTCTAGTGCGAATGGCGGAAGGATAGGTTATAGCGGTGCACTGGTCACCTGGGGTTTGTTTTGACGCGGATCAATCTATGAGTGGATACAGTATACTTATCCAAAAAAATCAAGAAAGCAATATGTTATAGTATTTAATCGCTTCAGTGCCTTGTGTAAGGCAAAACATGTTGAAAATAATTCCACTGAAAATGACTGCTAGCGAATCAACATAACAACTGAAATCTCACTGCACACGAGAGTTTTTTTTTACTCTATTTATTTTTACGGTGCTTTAGCTCCTTGGACATATCGCGACGGATCTGTTAAGGCATAACTCTTAGAACGATATGTGACGGACGGTTAGTCTTCTAGGTTTCATCCCTGTAACCACCCGTTCCGTCACGTGTCACAGAGACCCTAGCGCATAGCTACCGGATCTTCTGCTTCATGCCGTGCAAATGGCATTAGAGTGCCGTCCAGTTCAACACCGCTCTCATATAGGAAGGCGGACAGTTAGCCTTCTAGGTCTCATGCCTGTAATCACGTGCTTCGTGTCGTGCAGACGACATTAGGGTGCCGTCCAGTCTAACCACCACCTTCATACAGAAAGACAGACAGTTAGCCTTCTAGGTCTCATTCCTGGAAAAGACATCTTGCTTCGTCAAGTGCCGATAGAGACCCCAGCGCATGGCAGCCGGATATCTGCTTCGTGCCGTGCAGATGCATTAGGGTGCCGTCCAGACTAACCGCCGCCCTCACACAGAAAGGCGGACAGTTAGCTTTCTAGGTCTCATTCCTGTAACACCTGTTTCATGCCGTGCAGATGGCATTCGTGAGCCGTCCAGTCCTACCGCCGCTCTCACACAGAAAGGCGGACAGTTAGCCTTCTAGGCCTCATCCCTGTAACCACCTGCATCATACCGTGCAGAATTCCGTTAGGGTGCCGTGCAGTCCTACCGCCGCCTTCACACAGAAAGGCGGACAGTTGCCTTCTAGGTCTCATCCCTGGAAATGCCATCTTGCTTTGGCACGTGCCCATAGAGACCCCAGCGCATAGCAGCCGGATATTCTGCTTCGTGTCATGCAGATGGCGTTAGAATGCCGCCCAGTCTAGCTGCTTACTTGTCTGTGGATAGATGGCATAGCATTCACTATTACCACTTATTTTTCATTGTACTATTGTTTTAGACTTAAGGTGGAACTTTGGGTCGTGGTATTAAATGTCCAATCCGTATTTACCTTGGCAACTGAGGGATACCATGAAAAAACCTCAGACAGACTGATCGACCCGCGGGATTTGAACGCGGGACCTCCAGAATGCGGCCCACGGACGTTGATATCGTTTTTAACGTTATTTCTCTTGTTCAAGAATCAATATAATATTATCGTATTGATATTTTATAAATTCGAACGCTGTCTAAAACATAGTATACGCCAAGCGTGTTATAAGAGGCCTTCGTTTCGCAAACTTTTCTACTGGCAAAATAAAGTCCTACTTTTAACACTTGTATAATAATCTACTATTTTGGTCGACCACACTACAATACGCTGATTACAAGTGATGTAACTGAACTATAATGGTATCCACAATTCTCCTGCGACTCATTATGACTTTACTCGGCGGCACGCGCAGCTTCCCAGTTGTTCATACCTTTTAACAGCTTCAAAGCAGCAGCCCACTGGTATCCACTACCCAGATGAAAAATCAAATATGTGATTTAAAATAAAATAAATTCTTTTCATTGTAGTTTTAACATTCTTTTTTTTATGTCCTGGACATACAAAGAGAATGGAGTACACATAGCAACCAGCTCTTAAAAGATTTGACTATCGCTTAAAGTTTACCATATTCCCCTTGCATCTACAAGAAAATTAGCAATAAGATTAACATGAAGCATATGGAGAATAAGCGTTTGTAAAAATAGTTTGTACAAGAGTAGAGAAAGTCATGTGAGTGTAACACATGAGCTTTTTAGTCTAAATATTGATGTGGGTTGTTGCTTCACGTATGGAAAGTTAATTTGAAGTAGGTTGTGTTATTTTTAAGAGGAGTTGTATATTATTTTGACTGTTGGGGAGCCGAACTTGAAGTAGTTGCAACCGCACGTATGGTACCCGGTAGCCTTCGCCCCAAGTTTAAAAATATTAACTTTGTATTTTTACTGTTCTTTGAATAATATATATTTATGTTGCCCTCGGCTGCGTCAGTATTAACTTGTAGAGACATGAATATCTTAACAAGGCGTGGTGCGGCTGAAGAATGTAGGCTTACACAGATTATAATTTGTACTTCACTCCATTTATTAATTCTTTAGACGATTAAAACGACAATTCACTGAAATAGAGAGCTGTGAAATTCTTTTGTTAATTACTTGCACTTTTTAACATGTAAACTATTTTCGTCTCACACTGAATACGTATTAAACTTCTCGAGGACGCGTTTCGCGTCTGGTTAGTAACGCTGTCTGCTAGCAATCGATTTCTGAATTTGTACAATTTGCCCTATTTCAGTTTCTGATTGGCTAATCCTACTCCAATAGAATACTTTCGTTTAACTTAAGCTTCTTTCTGGTTGTTGATTGGCTATTTTATAAACTGTCTCAAAAATTACACTGTTGTTTCCAAGAATGACTAGTAGCATTATTAAACCTTCTAATTCATTATTGTCTCAAGGCTACCTCATTGTTAGCAACTTTTAACCTATTATTCTCACAGCTCCTACATTATTAAATTACGTAATACATTCACATAACATTATTGAACATGTACATAATAATATAAACATTAATACATTGACTGTTACATGCATATTATATATATTACACACATATTGCTTTAGGGCGGGCTGTTATTATATTTCATATTATATAATTTAACTGAAATCATTTAAAAGCTAAAAATACTGCCTTGATATATAAACAAAATTCTGAACGGGGCACATCCAAATAGGCAATAATTCATTGTCGTGATGCAAATTCAGGGATGAGTTTGGTCAATCCTGTTTGATGTTTAAAGTAGATTCGTGTTCCTAAGTGATTCTTTAAAATAATGTTTATTTCCAACAAAAGCATGATAGTGATTATGTTTTAACCATACGATTGATGCTAGAAATGCTTATAAAATTTTTCAATATACTCATTAGATCTCTAGTTTAAAGGATGATACCTCTTCACCTTCCACACGGTATTTAAGCAGGTCGATCGTAAGGAAACCATACAGCAATTGAATGTAACGTTATAACTACAGACAGTTCATAAACTGAGGACCATTTCAACATCGCGGCCAAGGATTGCGCCTATTTCGATGAGGAAGGCGAAGAGTATAAAGGGCGGGCGGATCTGACGGCGGGAGTCGCAGCGCAGGGGTTCTCCAATGTTTCCAGATTGAAAATTCGCTGCCCCTTCGATGTCCCCCTTTCCTAATGGACAGGTTCGGACAGAAGGTTACACGCCAGGGAGGAAACCGCGGATACGTGCACATCACTGCCCTTTCCACCTAACTCTGCTTTCCTGTAAGATGAAATGAAATGAGAGGAAAATTTCGTGGCAGTATACAATCCACCCTGATACTCGCCTATCGATCTGGGAAAACTACAAAAAACCGAAACCCATGGTCAGTGGGCTGTGCAAAACGAATCGAACCCAGGACTTCCCGAATGCCAGCCTCAGACGGGAATGAGCGAATTCGGTTAACATGTATACTACGTGATAAAAAGTATTCGGACACCTGACTGAAAATGAAGTACAAGTTCGTGGCGCCCTCCATCGGTAATGCTGGAAGTCAATATGGTGCTGACCCACCCTTAGCCTTGATGACAGCGTTCACTTTCGCAGGCATATTTGCAATCAGGTGCTGTAAGGTTTCTTGGGGAATGGCAGCCCATTCATCTCGGAGTGCGGAACTGAGGAGAGGTATCGTGGTAGGTCGGTGAGGCCTGGCACGAAGTCGGCGTTCCAAAACATCCCAAAGGTGTTCTATAGGATTCAAGTCAGGACTCTATGAAGGCCAGTCCATTACAGGGATGTTATTGTCGTGTAACCACTCCGCCACAGCCCGTGCAGTATGAACAGGTGCTCGATCGTGTTGAAAGATGCAATCGCCATCCCCGATTTGATCTTCATTAGTGGGAAGCAAGCAGGTGCTTAAAATATCAATGTAGGTCTGCGCTGTGATCGTGCTACACAAACCAACAAGGGGTGCAAGCCCCCTCCAGGAAAAACACGACCACACCATAACACACCACCTCCGAATTTCACTGTTGGCACTACACACGCTGGCAGATGACGTTCACTGGGCATACGTCATACACACACCCTGCCATCGGATCGCCACACTGTATACCGTAATTTGTCACTCCACACAACGTTTTGCTACTGTTCAATCGTGTAATGTCGACGCTCCTTACACCAAGCGAGGCGTCGTTTGGCATTTTCCTGCGTAATGTGTGGCTTATGAGCAGCCGCTCGAACATGGAATCCATGTTTTCCCACCTCACGCCTAACTGTCATAATACTTGGAGTGGATCCTGATGCAGTTAGGAATTCCTGTGTGATGGTCTGGATAGATGTCTGCATATTACTCTTTACGACCCTCTTCAAATGTCGGCGGTCTCTGTCAGTCAACAGACGAGGTCGGTCTGTACGCTTTTGTGCTGTACAGGGCCCTTCACGTTTCCACTTCACTATCATATCAGAAACAGTGGACCTAGGGATGTTTAGGAGTATGGAAATCTTCTGACACAAGTGACACCCAATCACCTGACCACGTTCGAAGTCCGTGGGTTCGACGGAGCGTCCCATTCTGCTGTTTCACGATGTCTAATGACTACTGAGGTCGCGGATAATGAGTACCAGACAGTAGGTGGCAGCACAAAACACCTAAGACGAAAAACATATGTTTGTGGGGGTGTCCGGATACTTTTGATCACATAGTGTACAATGGGCTACCCTGAAGCCAAAAATCCAATATTTTAATTTTTGTGTGTATATGTTTGTGTATGTTACGTTTTGAATCAAGAACGGCCAAACCGATTGTTGTGAAGCTTGATATTTAACATGACTTGACTCCCACTTAGAGAACATGCTATTTGGCATCTTAATTACTTTCCCCAAAAGGGGGGAGGGCTTGTGATGGGGCGCAAAATCGAAATATCTTGCTTATGAAAAATCTTGCACAGTGAAAGTTATAAGAATGATTATGTTTACAATTTGTATTACGTACTACTTTCGTTAATGTGAACATTTTTGGCCTACATTATTCATTGTCGTAAACCAGTTAACCTCGGGAAACAGTATAGTTTAAAAGCTATGTTTTAATTCTTATTGACATAGAAAAAGCAGTTTTATTAGCTATTTTCAAAACATCATATGGAGTACGTTCAGTAGAGCGGAAGAGACAGGGTCGTTAGGTTAAGGGTGGAAGAGAGAGAGAGGGGATCAAGTATGAGAGGAGAGGGAACGAGAAATAATAGGGAGTGGTTAGAGGAGGGTGAGGGAGGGAAAGAAACGGAGAGAGAGTTTTAGAGGATGAGGAAGAGGTGTGAGGGAGCAAGAGATTGGGAGACGTAGAGAAAGAGGAAGGAAGAGTAATAAAGTTTAAGGGGTTAAAAGAAGAGAGGGAGAAAGGCAAGAATCCCCGTAGTTAAGTGAGCAACGCAAGTACAGCTGTGACTTCTGCTATATATAGAGTGCGCAAAAACAATGCGCAGAAAATTGTAAAGTAGAAAGGCAGAACCAAAATAAGTATTTTGAGGTTAGGAACAAGGTTAAAATTTTTCTACTGCGCTACATACGCCAACATTAAATTACTTGTCATTTTGGAGTCTCCTGTTTGTGGCGTGCCGACGTGAACAAGGCGTACTATTGTACAGTACTAGTCACCGTCACTAGGTGTGTCTAATATGACGGTACGGTAATACCATCTTGCTTAGTACAGAGGGCGCAAACAACGGTTACTTTCTCATTGCGTACCAGTACTCATTAGCTGAGACGGTACTCACAAACTCGTGTGACTGTGAAATTAACATGTTTCATAAAGTAAGATTTCAATAAAGGTTCATGCAGTGCTCTTGTTATTATACTGAATATGCGACCACATGCTCCTAACTTCAAAATGCTTATTTTGGTACTTTCTACTGAATCATTTTCTACACAGTTTTTCCGCGGTTGTATGCATTCCAGAAGACGAGAATGCATACATGCAAGAGAGTTACAAACCTACTTTAAAATACAGTGGAAACACAAGTCAGTGAAAACCGCAAATTAATGGCACACAATTTGATAATTTTGCTACTATTATTTCGTTTTGATGAATAATTACCGCTGATAACAACGATAATGTGTGTAACATCGCCTAGTGCACTCCAGCCAGGATTACATAATGCTACAGGTTTTATCAAGCTAGTGCTGTTGGAGTGCGGTCGACAAACGGGTTCATTGTAATTTACATTACAGCAGAAGAGAGACAGTTTGCTGCGTGCGTCGTGTTCCGGCAGGCAGTGCTTGGAACTTAGGAGAAATGTAAGTACTAGAAGGCCATGCTTTTGGCCTTTTGTCAAATTTGTAGACTACAAACGTGAACTAGAGCTTCAATGGTCTATCCACCAAGAGTAACTAGTGAGGTGGTGGCAAGTTCGAGGCCCGCTTAATACAATACCGAACGTGTTAACATTCATGCGTTCATGGCTTGAACTACGACTAATTTAAACAGAAAATTTGTAGCATTATGTTTACACAACGTAACCTCGGAAACCATTAAAACGATTTTAATAATTCTTGCACCATTGAAAAGTTCTAATCTTACCGTTGCATTAAGGCTATACAACTTTTCAGAAAATATTTTAAATTGGAGTTTTTAGGGTGGTTTCATATACACAAAATTTCAATCACATTTTGCGGAATATAGAGACGTTTCCGTGCTTTATTGCAAATGTTTAATATTTTCCAACCAAAATAAATAAAAGGGAAGGCTTTAAACTCTTTAAATGTTTGTGAATTGAGTGCGAGGAGTTATACGACATAATCATGACACCAAATGCTCCTCCGATTTCATTTGCACTATAACAAAGTATTTTGATATGATTTTGATAAAACTCTGTACGTTTTAAAAGCTAGTAGAAATGACAAGCTACCCTAGGAATTTCAAAATATTTCGCTATCCTTATTTTCAATCCCTTATATGCAGGGTGGACCATTTAAGTTAAGACCGTACAATATCTCCAAAACTAAGCGTTGAAGAAAGAAATGTCTTGAATAAAAGTTGCTTGATATTATGGGGGAAGGTAAATGCTATTATTCGTGTTTTGTTTGGAGGACGTTGCGGTGGTCATTTTATTCTTATTGTGTCCATTATTCACTTTTCGCCATACGTATCGTTTCCCATCAGTATTGCATTCCACCCAGAAATTCGATACTGAGATTTGACCGGAAATACATGTTTTGATGTGCCCTGAATAAACAAGAATATTTTTAGAAGACGGTCCGCCGTTTGTGTGTGTGTGTGTGTGTGTGTGTGTGTGTGTGTGTGTGTGTGTGTGTGTGTGTGTGCGCCCGCGCGCTCCTGCAAAGTATAGGGTCTTTCAACAAGAGTGTCCTATTTTTGAACTTAAATAAAACACGTTCTATAAATGATGGAGGTTTATTTCTTTTTTACTTTGGAACATAATTAATGTCATTACGTGTGGAAGAGAACATCAGTTAAGTGACCGCCGCGACTTCGTTGGGTTGCGCGTATACGGTTGACCCATTTTCCATGAGAGAAGAACGTAAATTAGGTCCAACTTCACGAATAACACGCGTGATGTTATTCATAAGATCATTTACTGTTTCTGGCATGTTGACCTAAGCTCGAGATTTAACATAATCCCACAAGAAGCAATCAAACGGCGTTATATCGCATGAACTTGGGTGCCACTTAACATCACCACCACGGGAAATGATGAAACCTCTGAACTTCTCCTTCAAAAAATCGATTGTTTTGAGAACAGTATGATATGTGGCACCATCTTGCTGGAGCCAAGTGTTTCTGTGATCCATACCATCCAATTGAGGCCAAAAATAGTCCCTTATAAGAGCCCGGTATCTTTCTACATTGACAGATAGAGCTTCTCTATCTTCATCTTGGAAAAAATATGGACCAATGATTCCACCATACCAAAATACACACCTTTGGGGATGAAGTGGTCGTTGTTGAATCTGAATTGGATTGTGATTGGTCCAATAGCGGCAATTTTGTTTGTTAACACAACCATCCATCCAAAACTAACTCAATAACAACGGCAGCTATCACATGTTAAAGATAGGACACTCTTGTTGAAAGAGCCCATATAACTTTAAAACGAAATGTCCGAAAAATACGAACTTGGTACTTCCAAATCTTGTTCAGTGTCTTCCAAATATGCACACAAAGAGTTTTATTAAAGCTTCATATGTTTAAATCATTTACATTCGAATAAAATGTAGATATATCTTGAATATTTTGGGAATAGCCTGTAAAGTCGTCTTCATTCAGGAGTTTTGTAAAATTGTGTATAACTCGTAAACCTCAAAAGCTAGACAAAAACGCGATATTAAACAGTGTAGAGCTCTTTAAAATACACCATTAATTCCTAATAACTTTTTGTGGCATTACTATTTCCAGATGTCTGTTATAATAGATTTTTTATTTTTGTCAATACCTTTGTCATTTTTAAAGTGCTGCCAGTTGTTTCTCGCAATGTCATGGGAAGAGCATACAGTTTCGAGGCTTGCATAGACAGACTCGCTTTTTAACATATGACTATCGCTTCGGTTCCCTCTATCCCCTTTGTACCTCAAGAAAACGCGTAATGAAACTATTTCTGCAAAGGTTGGATTGGATTGGACTGGATTTTGAAGCGAAGGGGATTCGACACCGCTCCATTGAATCCGGATATTGTACCTATACGCTCCCGGGAGGAAGGGATGAAGTGAAGGAAGACACCGGGCGGCCGGAACCAACAATGACGGGAAAAAATGACAGGGTCCCTACAGTTTTCAGATATAAACGCCCCGACAGACCGGGGACCTTGCCCCACATGCGGTACAAAGCCCCAGTCAGGGCGGTACTTATGCCCCGGTAACCAGCCGAAGGCCGAGGGACGGAGAAAGTTCACAGAGTGCACCCTTTCCTCCTACCACGCTGAACCGAAGCTCCATCGCCGACACTCCCAACTCTGAAACAGACAAACGGGGCGAGGGACGAATGAAATGATTAATGACACGTGCAAGAAACAACCTCCAGCATCCGTCTAACGACCCGAGAAAACCCTCCAAAAACCCCATGGGTCAGAGAGGGCGGTCACGGATTGATCTCGAATGCGGGCCACAGATATCCCGCATTATCCATTCCTCTCGGTCTGCAAAGATTTATCTCGATTAACATGGAAATAGAAAGGAAAATAAGCTTTCATAAGAATAGTTTATAGAGGCTATATACAAATAAACTATAGTGGGTAGGGAAACTCATGATAACATTTTATCTAGATTAGTTAATGAAATAGAATAAGATCCATAAGTTGGATACCAAATATATTGTGACGCAGCGGTTATGGCCCAAGGTTATCCGGAGGTCGGCGCCGGGCAGTCCGAGTAAACAATAATAAGCACTGCTCGCCAGTATAAACGCCAGTTGAGCTATCGGCAGATAGCTTCTGGAAGTTTCTTCCTCCCTTCTCCAGAACATGTGCGGAAACAGTTCTAGAATATTCTGGGAAGATCCCACTGCCTATATAAACAAGCGTTCTCGCGAGAGTAGTCAGTTGAGTTGAGTTGCGTCATTCAGTCAGTGAGAGAACGAATTGGCGGTTGAGTTTCCCGTGCGACATCAAGTGCGATTCTCCGAGCGAGTTTGTGGCGATTGATGTGGCATGCAGCGGCTGCCGCGGAGTGATTGTGTTGGACTCCCCAGCGGGTGAACAGTCCGGAAGAATGAGCTACTTCACGAAGAAAGTGAAATGAGCTCCCAGTGAAGTTCAACTAGGGACATTAGAGACTAGACAGTAAAAGCCGCGAAGAGTGACTGCTGAAAAACTAGACAGTCACAATATAAAAAGCATAGTTGTCACACTACATCAATTTTATTACATCACAATCGTTCAAAATTGCAAAGGTACCAAACAACAGAATATTAATAGGAGCAACTGCATATGGATAGAATCTTCTACACAATAGGAATTTGTCAAAAATTGAGGCTACTTACACTATGTGATCAAAAGTATCCGGACATCTCACAAACATACGTTTTTCATCTTAGGTGCATTGTGCTGCCACCTACTGCCTGATACCCATTATCCACGACCTCAGTAGTCATTAGAACATCGTGAAACAGCAGAATGGGACACTCCGTGGAACTCATGGACTTCGAACGTGGTCAGATGATTGGGTGTCACTTGTGTCAGAAGTCTGTACACGAGATTTCCACACACCTAAACTTCCCTAGGTCCACTGTTTCTCATGTGATAGTGAAGTGGAAACATGAAGGGACATGTACAGCACAAAAGCGTACAGACCGACCTCGTCTGTTGACTGACAGAGACCGCCGACATTTGAAGAGGGTCGTAAAGAGTATTAGGCAGACATCTAAACACACCATCACACAAGAATTTCAAACTGCATCAGAATCCACTCCAAGTACTATGACAGTTAGGCGTGAGGTGAGAAACCTTGGATTCCATAGTCGAGCGGCTGCTCATAAGCCACAAATCACGCAGGAAAATGACAAACGACGCCTCGTTTGGGTAAGGAGCGTCAATATTACACGATTGAACAGTAGTAAAACGTTGTGTGGAGTGAGGAATCACGGTACGCAATGTGGCGATCCGATGGCAGGGTGTGGGTATGGCGAATGCCCGGTGAACGTCATCTGCCAGCGTGTGTAGTGCCAACAGTGAAATTCGGAGGTGATGGTGTTATGGTGTGGTCGTGTTTTTCCTGGAGGGAGCTTGCACCCCTTGTTGTTTTGCGTGGCACGATCACAGTGCAGACCTACATTGATATTTTAAGCACCTTCTTGTTTCCCACTGTTGAAGAGCAATTCGGGGATGGCGATTGCATCTTTCAACACGATCGAGCGCTTGTTCATACTGCACGGACTGTGGCGGAGTGGTTACATGACAATAACATCCCTGTAATGGACTGGCCTGCACAGAGTCCTGACTTGAATCCTATAGAACACCTTTGGGATGTTTTGGAACGCCGACTTCGTGCCAGGCCTCACCGACCTACATCGATCCCTCTCCTCAGTTCCGCACTCCGTGAAGAATGGGCTGCCATTCCCCAAGAAACTTCCAGCACCTGATTGAAAGTATGCCTGTGAGAATGAACGCTGTCATCAAGGCTAAGGGTGGGTCAACATCATACTGACTTCCAGCATTACCGATGGAGGGCGCCACGAACTTGTACGTCATTTTCAGCCAGGTGTCTGGATACGTTTGATCACGTAGTGTATATATCCGAAACGTAACTGTATCCATATTTTCAACCCCTGCAGGATTTAATCTGTGTAAGTAAGGTACTGTACAGCATAGTAAATGAAAAATTCATAGAGTACCTTACAACCTCCACAACCCCTGCGTTTCTTTCAGCCCTTGGATTTATTAAACCTACCCATAGCTTTAGTTTGAACCATTTATAAAACTTCTAATATAGACACAGATGTGTGCATTGAAGCTATAGGCTCAGCAAATATTATTGCCTATCTTAAGCATGCTATCCCTTCTCGTATTTTCAACCCCTTGCTTTCACATCGTTGCAGCATCCTTTAAGGCACCCAGACAAATTATGTTGACGTAAGCCATTCCACTTTACAGACAACGTGTTTATTCTTCCTATCTACATCCGTTAGTACACAAGACAGTGGTAGATCAAAGGTTGAAATGTATGCATGTATCCATCCCATTATTTTAACATACGACTTCACCTCTCTCCAATTCCTACATCTGTCTAGTAGTGTGAAAAATATGATGTGCTCCATTCAATTGACTTTCTCTAAAGAGTTTTACCTTCTCTACTACTTGCCTATAGTAAGTAGTGGAAGTTCAGCATTCCACCCAGAAATTCGATACCAAGGTTTCACTGAAATACACGTTTTGAGGTTCTCTGAATCAAAAAACAGAATTTTGAGAAAAGGTAGATGTTTGTGTGTGTATAAACAGTATTACTCAAAATCTAAAACTCAGTTAAATACTAACCTAAGTATTTTGAGTTCAGCATCTTTCAAACATGCAGCACGAAGGTTTTTAAAAGTATTCCCCACCCCTTACATGGAAAACTTTTGAAATATTTTATATACACAAAAATGGTACTAACAATTTTGATTAAAACACCATATATTTAAGAGATTTACATGACAAATAAAATGTGTATCTTGAAATTTCCTGGAATAGCCTATGAAGTCGTCTTCATTTGGAAGGACTTTTTCATAAATGGTAAATGTTAAGATAAAAACGCACAAAAATGTAAATCTAATACACAATTTATTTCCATTAAGTTTTTTGTGGCATCAGCCATTTCCGAGATATCCCTTATTACTGGCTTGACACTTTTCAATAGGTACTTTGTTACTTTTACTTTCTTTACTGCTTACCTACAACAAGTAGAGGAAGTATTCTATGTCACCCAAAAATTAGTACCAAAATTTCACTGGAAATATGCAATCTGAGGCCACTGAATCAATCCAAAAAAAGAGACAATTTTAGAAAAAGGTCCGCGTGTGCCTGTGTGTCCGTGAGCAGCATAATTCGAAAACGAAAACGAAAATAGGTATTTAAGTTCAGCATCTTCCAAGAATGCGACACGAGGATTTTCAAGAAATTTCTGCCATCCTAGACTACCCTTTATGAGGTAAAATTTTTGAAAAGTTTGATTTCAAAAAAGTGGCTCTAACGACTTTTATTAAAATACTATAAGTTTAAGATTTCTTTCTGTAAAATGAAACGTATATCTTGAATTTTCTGGCATATACTGTGAAGTCCGCTTCATTGTGAATAAATTTTGTGTAATTGCTGAACCGTAAGAGATAGACAAAATCTTACTACACAAAAAATGTAGATCTTGTTAAAATACATAATTTATATCAAATGCAGTTTTTTTGGAATTAACCATTTCTGATATATTCTTTGTTATTTGTTTGAATTTTCAAATACTTTATACTTTTCTCAACTGCAAATTCCTATTCACTTATTTTTCTTTCTTTCTTCTATTTTTCTTCTGCGTTCATGTAAAGAGAATGTAGCGGGGAAACGGTTGCTGGGCGGTATTTTTAGCGGGAAATCGTCGGTCCTTGGGTTGATGTTATCTGCTGCAGCGTTGTTCCTCGGCTATGGATGCTCGTCGGCTGTTGCATTTTCCACTCCTAACTTTTTTCTATATCTATATCTAACTCTTGGTTCTCAGGATTGTCGTGGGTGAGGCAAATTAAAAATATACTTCATTTCCCTTACTAAGTGTAGTTTATTAACAATTTAAATATTTATGGGCGGCTAGCTTTTCCCATTATTCCAATCCCACCACTTTAAATAAGTCAGGAGCCTAGCTATCTGCACACGCACTCCCACCCATATGCACACACGTGCATCTGTCGTTAAGAGCGTAACACTTTGTGTCGACGTGAATTCTAGAAGATACAGAGAGAGGGCTCTGGGGCCTTGTTTGCCCTTATATACCTGAGCCTAGTGACGCTCGCCTCGGCGTTTCAAAATGTAACGACGTTTCTAATTGGTCCTCAGACCGCGTTACCTTAACATGTATGAAAATATGTCACTCCAAATTCGTGCGCTTACGGTTACCCTGGCGCGTTGTGAAGCGGGTTCAATATCTCCGTCTCTTTCTTTTCTCTGTCTGTCTCTTTCTATTTCTCCTGAGCGATACCGGTTCCCTGCTCGTTGGCTTGGGGAAAGGTGTGCACTACTTAGAATTATGTTTTACCTGGAATTTTGCTAGCTCACCCGTTTCTTGCAATTTGCTCGGTACAAATGTTGGATGTTGAATATTTTAACATGTTTCTTGGTGAATTATATTATAACTGTACAATTCTTATATATGTATGCTATATCCCCTTTCATATGTACAATTCTTGTATACGATATGTATAGCGTATCCCCTTTCAATAACGAAATTTTAAAGCCATCATATAGTAACCTGCTTAGAAAAGATTTGATTATCGCTTTAGCTAAACGCATTCTTCTTATATCTATATTGAAATGTGTAAATAGGTAATGAACTACTGAAGCTTATATTAACAAGAAGCAAATAGAAGAATACGTTTTTGCAGGAATAGTTTGTAGATAAGTAAGTAGAGAAAGCCATGGAGTGCAACACACCAGATTTCTTAAAGTCCTGTCACTATTCGGTTGTTTCTCGAGATGTCATGGTAAGAGTATGGAATTTTAAGGCATTTATACATCTGGACTAGGACTAACTGCGGAAGGCGACTTAGCACCTCAAACTACAAGATTTTTTGTGCCTGAAGCCCTTGAAGGAGCGCCCCTGGAAGGGAGGGTTGAGGTGAGAGAAACCAGAAGGCGGCCGGAGCAGGAGGCGCGATAGGCAGAGGGCAAGATCCCTACCGTTTACAGACTGAAACTCCCCGGATGGCAGCTGGTGGAATCGGCTCCCCTTCCCCCTGTAGCGGGACTCGAAGACCGCCCCCATTCCGGGGGAAGAAGTGTTACATAGAGTATCCTTTTCCCATGTCATACAACCCCAGACTCCAGCCGGCACTTTCAACCTTGAAACAAACCAAACAGATGAAAAGGTGAAGTGAAATGAGAATGGAGGTGAAATGGAGGGACAGAAAATTCTGGGGATGTAATGAACCTTCCCTGCGTTCGCCTAGCGACCCGAGGAAACCCCGAAAAAAAACCATGGATCAGGAAGGTTGGCCGCGAGAATGAACCTTACGAATGCGGGTCACAGACGTTACCACCTGAGCCATCCCGTTCGGTTTAAACATCTATCATTGAGTGTCTTCTATTAACCTCGTACTTTCAACGAAATGCGTAATGAGCCTATTTCTGCAAAGGTTTATCTTGATTAACATGAAGTAGATAGAGACAAAACACTCTTGTATTACATTAACATGACTTTCTCTAGCCTTTATGGCTTATTAGTGGGTATACAAATTATTCTTTCGAAAGATCATTTTCCTATATACTTCAATTTAATCGATAAACCTTTGCAGAAATAGCTACATTACACATTTCGTTATAGATACAAAGGGAACAGCGATAGTCAAATGTTTAAGAACTGGAGGCTGTAGGCTGGCCTTAAAATTTCATACTGTTTCCATGCAATCGCGAGAAATAAGTACAAATCTGAAATACTCCGTCCCGGTACCCGGTTTCCTACACAGGGACATACATTGTAGTCCTTTATACTTTATTCCACATTATTTAAAAATATTTATTTATATTATCTTTTTACAGATTTTATTTATAAGTAAAAAAATCTGATGTGTTACACTCACATGACTTTCTCTACTCTTGTACAAACTATTTTTACAAACGCTTATTCTCCATATGCTTTATGTTAATCGAGATGTTAATCTTATTGCTAATTTTCTTGTAGATGCAAGGGGAATTGCTAGGCTTTAAGCGATAGTCAAATATTTTAAGAGGTGGTTGGTATGTGGCGCATTCCATTCTCTTTGTATGTCCAGTATATAAAAAAAATGAATAACGAATTCCCATTTGAGAAAAAGTATAAGTATTGGCAAATTTAAGGGAATAACAAGAATATCTCGAAAATGTTTCACTTAAAAAAAAAGTACTTGACATAAATTATGTATTTTAACGCGATCTACATTTTTTGTGTAGTAAAACTTTGTCTATATCTTATGGTTTACCAGTTATGTAAAAGTCGTTCACAATGAAGAATACTTTTGGAGACATTCCCAGAAAATTCAAGATATAGATTTCATTTGTCATGAAAATATCTTAAACATACGATATTTTAATCAAAATCGTTAGAACCATTTTTGAGAAAATTAAAATTTTGGAAAAATGTTCCATGTAAAGGGTAATCTGAGGTGGGGGATTTTCCTGAAAACCTTCGTGTCGCATCTCTGGAAGATACTGAACCTAAATACCAGGTTTGGTGTTTATCCGACTGTTCTTTTCTGAGTTATGCTGTTCACAGACACACACACGCAGACAGAAAGACACACACACGGACATGTTTCCAAAAATGTTGTTTTTTTTGATCCAGGGGGTCTCAAAACATATATTTCCGGCGAAATCTCGGTATCGAATTTTTGGGTGGAATACAATACTTCCCCTACTTACTATACGTAGTAGAGAAAGTAAAAACCAAAACAAAACAAATTTATAAAACTAATATAAAGAAGGAAATAAATACCCAAATAATATACCTAAATAATATACCCATAATATTTTAACTAACTTTTAGCTGCTGCAAGTTAGAAACAAGTAACTGGAAACCAGCTACTAAACCCCTTACTTAATTATTTACTCTATATCCAATTCTACAGAGCGAGCTAAAAAACTACGAACCTGCTGCGCGGTGTTTTTCCTGTCCGCGTCCTCGGCGCTCGTTTGCCGTCTGACGCTATCACAGAAAAGCGCGGGTGAAACCATACAAGATTTTTAAAACTACTTTTAAAGACTTTACCTACCAACTTTATGAAAGGAGATGCTGAAACTGGCCACCGTTGTTGTCCATACATTTTTGGCACCTCTTTGGGAAACTATCCATCACTCGCGTAGTTCACGTTGAGAAATGCTGGCAATTTCCTGACGGATATTTTGTTTTAATTCTTCCAGGTTGTGTGGGTTTGTCTTGTACGCTTTGTTTTAAGTTACCCAGAGATAGAAATCGCAGGAGGTTAGGTCGGGGGACCGGGGGCCACAAATCTCTTCTAATAATTCTGTCCTCAAACATTTTCATAAAGTTGTTAAGTAAAGCCTTTAAAAGTAGTTTTAAAAATGTTGTATGGTTTCATCCGCGCCTTTCTATGATAGTAGCAGACGGCAACGAGCGCCGAGGACGCGGACAGGAAAAACACCGCGCAGCCGGTTCGTAGTCTTTTGGCTCTCCCTGTACTAAACCCCTAACTAAATTATTTATTCTCTATCTAATGCTATCTACCGGTATTCGGCAATGAAACGAACTGGTGTCCTTTCTTATGAGTTCTGCACTAGGCGTATAATTTATTACTTTAGTGTTAATTTAAATTATTGTACTTTGTTTTAAAATTGTATTAAAAAGATTGTATTATTACTTTAATATAATATTCAATATTATATTCACCATACTACTATATGATCTTTTTTACTTCCATTCAAATTGTTTAACTTACTTCATCTTGTAATTTTTGGTTCAAAATTATTTATTACTATTATTATTATTATATTGATAATAATAATTGGTCAAAGATACATTCTACTCAAGTTGGAAGATACAGAATTGCAAGAAGTTTCAGATTACCTGGTTCACCTGTGAAAAATAATGTCCTCGAGACGTCCATGCTGATTTTGCACGCGCTGTTCCATCCTGGTGGGAATTGAATGCATTACTCACTGTAGAATGTTCTGGGGACCTTCTGTATTATTACGCGAATGCACTGCTATAGTTCTAAGATGGTTACTGGCATGTTCGTACACCTTGCTATTCACATCTGGCGCTGTTAGGTCTGATGAATGGGCGGGCCACTACATGTAACCTTACCGTGAAATAAGGCATCCGGAATACATCCTGTCGTCCTCCGTGGTATGTACCATGCTAGCCTCTAGTTCCCGAGGTCGCGAGTTCAAACCCGGCGGAGGGCAATGGGTTCTTTCGGTTGTAAAAATCCTCAGCATGGCTTCCTTCGGAAGGGAAGTAAAGCCGGTGGCCCCGTGTCGTAGATTTACGGCACGTAAAAGAACCTCAAGCATGATAGAGAGATCTTGGTGCAAAATGCCCGGTCTTTCACGCTCAATATAGAATGGGACTCTAAGAACCATAGTAGTTAAAGAACGTCAATAAATAAATAAAAACTCATTGCAAAACATCCTTCTGGGTATCTGCATGCTAACACGGGCTGTGAGCGATGGCTCCATCTTGTTGAAACCAAAGCTTACATCTTTCATGTAAAGGAATGCCATCAAGAGATGACAATAAACATGAATACGCATGAATAGGCTCCGGCACAGGCCAATACTCCACCAACTGAACTCCATGCAGTGCACCAGCAGGCGATACCAGTACTGCCAACCCAAATAAACAAATCGTCAGTGAACCATGTCATTTATCTGAAGCTCCGTGCAGTCGTGTATCTATCAACACGAATGTATCGTTGACCGAGCACACAATGTTTCTGACTACTTTAAAAACCTTGCTGCAGCCTGTATTATTTATTGAAATATTCCTTATTTCACTTAACTATCTTTTCCATTAATTCCACCATACAACATCCCCTATATTTTTTACACTCTTTATTACAGCTTTAAACTCTTGGTTTATCTTCACCATGCTTTTTTTTTTACTTTAATTGATTTCATTTGAATTGTTTCTACTTTTTTGTTTATTTTGTAATTTATTTTATTTAAATTCGACATTATTTCTATTTCTCTACAACTATAACTTTCCTTATTTTACTTATTTATCATCTTAAATAATTTCACCGTACTCTTCATACAATAACTTTATATCTCTTTTCCTTATTATAACTTACAACTATAATTCACCACTCTTCATTAACTTAGTTTATCTACTTTCACACTCTTTAACTCACTACACTTCACTATTTCACGCAACCTCCTTTTCCACTATTTCGCCTTTTAATTTTTTATAACCATACTTATTAAAACTCTAATAATTAACTACACTTTCACTCAACCTATTTCTCATTTAAAGCACTTTTTTGGGGGGGCTGGGCTTCTAAATTACACTACAATTCACTACACTTCACACTAATCTTCTGCCTGTCACTATTGCCGCACTACCTCCCATCCTCCTCGACTGACTCCTTCTTCCCCCTTTTCCTGCAGCTTGCTAACTCACACTTCGACACCTATTCTCTTTCCTCCTCACTATAATTATCATCTCCTTCCGCTTCTTCTTCTCCGCTGTTTCTCTTCTAATTTTGTTCATTTTAATATAATCAATTTCATCTAGTCGTCTCCTTGATCATCGCATTTTTCTTCTTCCCCACTATAATTACCATCTTCACCCTCTTCTTTTCTTCTTCACTTTCACCATTTCTCTGGTCGTTTTTTACTTAATTTTTCCCACTATAATTAACATTTCCTGCCTCTTCATCTCTTCTTCACCTGCGCCATTCCTATTAAAAAGTTTCATCTAATCGTCTCCTTGGTCGTATTCTTCTTCCTTCTGCCCAATGTTGTCTCTCCACAGAAGTCCCATAAACTCTTTTGCTATAAACTTGATCATTATCCCTCCTTCTTCTTATTCCTCCTCTTCTCCAATATTTTTCATCTACACCCTATCCCTCTTCTTCGCACATCATCCGGGTCTGGTTTATGTATCTTTCTAAAGGGTGAACTATTTAACTGACCAGAAGTATTTTGTATTTTTATTCTTTCTGGTCTACTTCTGCTTCAACTGCTACTGCTATCTCCCCCTGCTCTATTCTTTCTTTGCAGGCAAGCTTGCTAATCTTGTGCGGTAATTTTTCAAGATAATTGCATAAATCTTTATTCCTTAATATACCAGGTGGCCCAACCGCGCCGTATTTCAAGTGTGTAGATATCCCTTCGTGCGTTAAAAGAGTTGCAGAACTGAACGGTGCAATTTCACACAGGTCATTGCGGAACTGGTGAATTAGCGTGAGCTAGCTTGGTGTTTTTTTTCTTTTCTTTTTTTAAGTTCCATTTATACCCCGCCTTTAACTACAATAGTCTTACCTCTCCTTTGGAACATATTATTGCCCATAGACAATGGTGTTAATTCGTATTCGCTTGTCTTTGGGTTTGCAGTAAACTTTGGGCTTTAATCATTAGATCAGACACACACATTCACAGTCTCATTCATACCTCTAAACTCTAGGGAGGATGGGGGATAATCTTGGCTAGAGAAAAATTCCCATAATCCAGCCGGGAATCGAATCTGGACCCCTCGCACAGCAGATATACGTTCTACGACTGAGCTATGGAGCGAGCCGTTCTTCGTTCTACACCTCTTGCTTATCAGTAAAGACAATGAGCGGACCCCTTTTATTGAGAGGCACTTTGAAAGGGGATATACTATACACATATACGAATTGTACAGTAAGAATATAATTCACCAAGAAACATGTTAAAATATTCAACATCCAACATTTGTACAGAGCAAATTGTAAGAAACGGGCGAGCTAGCAAAATTCTAAGTAGAGCACACCTTTCACCAAGCCAACGAGCAGGGAAGCGGTAACGGTCAGGAGAAATAGAAAGAGACATACAGAGAAAAGAAAGAGACGGAGATATGAAAACCGGTTCACAACGCGCCAGGGGACGCGTAAGCGCACGAATTTGGAGCAACATATTCTCATACATGTTAAGGTAACGCGGTCCTCAGACCAATAAGAAACGTCGTTAAACGCAGAGGTGAGCGTCACTAGGCTCACGTATATAAGGGCAAACAAAGCCCCAGAGCCCACTCTCTCTCTCTCTCTTCCAGAATTTCGTCGGCACGAAGTGCTACGCTCTTAGCCACAGATGCACGTGTGTGCAAACAGGTGGGAGTGCGTTTGCAGATAGTTAGGCTCCTGGCTTATTCAAGTGGCGGGATTGGAATAATGGGAAAAGCTAGCCGCCCATAAATATTTAAATTATTAATAAACTACACTTAGCAAGGGAAATGAAGTATATTTTTAATTTGCCTCACCCACGATAACCCTGAGAACCAAGAGTTAGATACCTATAGGGAAAAGTTAGGACTGGAAAACGCAACAGCCGACGAGCATCCATAGCCGAGGAACAACACTGCAGCAGATAGCATCAATCCAAGCATCGACGCTTTCCAGAGGCCACTGATCGACGATTTCCCATTACAAATGCCGCCCAACAACCGCTTCCCGCTACAACTTCGCAGGCTTGCAATAGAGTGTACAGTCCGTGATGATAGACAAAAACAGAGCCTTGCACTAGTGTGTAGGTACTGTCCGTGATGATAGACAAAAATAAACCGAAAATGTCTTATTATATTTTCCACTTCAGTTACAAGGCTTTATTTTCGAGTGAATAAAGTCACTTTCTATACTGACAAATAATTAAAGTGTCTTTATTTTACCTATCCGTATTCGCCCATAGCAATTCTTTAAATTGTGTTTACGCTGATCTTGGCTAACATTACGGACTATAAGCAACAAACATGAGATCACGCAGTGTTTGACTGCCATTTTTTCGTTTGCTATTATAAACGTCATTGTTACTATGTATTATCAGCATCATATCTAATGTTACGCCGACTTTGCTTATTGAATAGGTGTTCGCAATTTTGCCCCTGCTATTTAATACGATGTTCCAACCGTCTCACCATTCCCTTTATCACAGATTAATACTCTTTGCATATCCAAGACAAAAAAAATGAATAACGAATTCTCATTTTAGAAAATAAGTATTGAAAAATTTAAGGGAATAACAAGGAATATCTCGAAAATGATTCACTCAACAAAAAAAAAAATGTATATGACATAAATTGTGTATTTTAACGCGATCTACATTTTTTGTGTAGTAACGTTTTGTCTATCTCTTACGGTTTATCAGCTATGCAAAAGTCGTTCACAACGAAGAATACTTTTGGAGACATTCCCAGAAAATTCAAGATATACATTTTATTTGTCATGAAAATATAGTAAACGATATTTTAATCAAAATAGTTAGAGCCATTTTTGAGAAAATTCAAATTTTCGAAAAATGCTCCATGTAAAGGGTAATCTGGGATGGGGGATTTTCTTGAAAACTTTCGTGTCGCATCTCTGGAAGATACTGAACCTAAATACCAAGTTTGGTGTTTATCCGACTGTTCGTTTCTGAGTTATGCTGTTCACAGACACTCACACACACACACGCACACACACACATACACACACACAGACAGACAGACACACACACGGACATGTTTCCAAAAATGCTTTTTTACTTTCTCTACTACGTATAGTAAGTAGGGGAAGTATTGTATTCCACCCAAAAATTCGATACCGAGATTTCACCAGAAATACATGTTTTGAGAACCCCTGAATCCAAAAAAAGCATTTTTGGAAACATGTCCGTGTGTGTGTGTGTGTGTGTGTGACTGTGAGCAGCATAACTCAGAAACGAACAGTCGGATAAACACCAAACTTGGTATTTAGGTTCAGTTTCTTACAGAGATGCGACACGAAGGTTTTCAAGAAAATCCTCCACCCCAGACTGCCCTTTACATTGAAGATTTTTCGAAAATTTTAATTTTCTCAAAAATGGCTCTAAGGATTTTGATTAAAATATCATAGGTTTAAGATATTTTCATGACAAATAAAATGTATATCTTGAATTTTCTGGGAATGTCTCCAAAAGTATTCTTCATTGTGAACGACTTTTGCATAACTGGTAAACCATAAGAGATAGACAAAATTTTACTACACAAAAAATGTAGAGCGCGTTAAAATACACAATTTATGTCATATACATTTTTTTTTGTTGAGTGAACCATTTTCGAGATATTGCTTGTTATTCCCTTAAATTTTTCAATAATTTTTCTCAAATGGGAATTCGTTATTCATTTTTTTGCCTTGGATATGCAAAGAGTATTAATCTGTGGCAAAGTGAATGGTGCTGCACCTATCAACCAGCTATTAAGAGATATGTATGTGCTTAAAGGCTACTGTAATTTGATACTGCCCTTGTAAATATATATTCCCCTTACATCTACAAGAAAATTAGCAATAAGATAGAGTCTGCAAATGTTTATCTGGATTAACATGAAGTAGATGGAGAATAAGCGTTTGTATAAATAGTTTGTACAAGAGTAGAGAAAGTCATGTGAGTGTAACCCATCAGATTTTTTGGATTCAGGGTATCTCAAAGCATATATTTCCGGTGAAATCTCGGTATCGAATTTTTCGGTGGAATACAATACTTCCCCTACTTACTATACGCAGTAGAGAAAGTAAAAATAGTGCGGTGTGTTTTGGACATTCTGATCAAACAGTGGACCATATAATATATGACTGTAACAAATTAGTGAAAGAAAGAGAATCTCTAACACAATTAGTGATTAAAAATGGGCTGAAAGTGACCGGTAGATAAAAACAAATTAAGGTAAAGCTTTATGAAATCTTTAATTAAAACTTTAACAGTATAGACTTTGAAAAGCTGTAATAATTTAGTATAATGTTAAAGAAAGAGAATGTCTCATATTAGCCATTTTAGAATAAAATCATACCACTGTTTGTGTATTAACTCTAATTAGAATCTGAAATGTAAACCTAAGCTTGTAGTATTACTACATTTTCTTTGATGGAACTTGCTGTTAAATAAAAAAAAAATACACACACACATATGCAGGTATACATACGCACAGATTTCGTCCGTTTACAACATTAATACGGATAAGAAACGGTTAACATTCAGAAGAAAGACGAGGTCATGTGTGAGTGATTCAAGGACCAGCACGAACCCAGTGGGCGATCTGAGTGTTAATCAGTTACATAACATTAGACCTTGTGAACCCATTGAAGATGCACGTGTTCACCGTTTTTGTTTCCAGTTGAAGGTTAGGTGTAAAAGGATAAATACCAAACTTGACATTTAAGTTCACTATCTTCCAAGTATGCAACACGAGGATTTTAAAGAAAATGCCCCCATGCCTTTCTACCCTTTACATGAAAAATGTTTTCATTATTGTTTATTTTCTCATACAAATGAGCACAAGATTTTGATTAAAATATGTATTAATATTATACAAAGGGAACCTTTGTGTGTGTGTGTTTGTGTATGGAGTAAACTTAATAAACACTAAACGATTTTGATAATTCCATCACTATTGAAAAGCCCAAGTCATTTTTACAGACTTGAGGGTATAAAACACCAAATTTTATTTCATAAATTACTTAAAGATTTAGAAGGATTTAGAAAGTCCTGGTAAACACATTGGAGATATAAAAGAACATGCTTGGGAAGAAGGCCTCGACTTTTAGTTGAGCATGACATGGAGTAAAAAAATGGTTTGTTCATGCTCCACAGAATATGCATGCAAAGCAAGACAAATGCAATGAATATTTCATTCCAATTCCAAGTAATATACGTATATGAAAATGATCACGATTAGCTATAAAGACGCAGCAAAACAAAAGAGATTCGAATCTGTTTAAAACGCTATCAAGTTTTTATGTTATTAAACAACTTCAGTACCAAAGAGAAGATAAACTTCACCTATTATAATTATATAACAAACTACTCGACCATTCCGATCGATGTTTGTTCCAAAGCCAAAGGATACTTACAGGCCATGCAGCATTTCCAGGGATTGGAAGACTGTCGGAGGCTGGTCCCGTAGTTCAGTCGTTAGAGCAACTGTCGGGTTCGATTCCCGGCTGGGGTGTGGGAATTTTTCTCTAGCCTAGATTAAACCCTATCCTCCCCAGAGTCTGGAAGTATGAATGAGAGTGTGAATGTATGATCAAATGATTAAAAAGTCAAAGGTGCAAGAAAGCCCAACGACAAGAGTTAACACCATTGCCAATAGGCAGTAAGTTCCAAAGGAAAGGCTGCCGATAAGGCCGATGTATTTAAAGGCGGGGTATAAATAGAACTAAAAAAAAAAGACTGTCGGGGAGGTTATGGGAGTCAGGCGTTCCGATGATTATTCACATCCTTTTGTGTGATTATATCAGTGTTATAATCCGGTCTGTACGAAATTGCAATTATAAGGGATAAAGGGGAAGATTCACGATATAAGTTTTATAGATCATTATGTAATAATTTCATAAAGAGCGGGGGAAGTAAATGAAATTAATTCGTAAATCAAGTTTAAAACGCTACCTGTACAACTTCAAGTAAGCTAGTATCAGATATTTAATATATATGACAAATGAAATGGATATGTTAAAAGTTTCTGGAAATGGTCTGTGAATTCTGAATGGCTTTACTATATTGTTAAACCGAAACAGATAGGTAGAGTCTTGCTTCACAAAAGGTTTAAATACAGTTAAGGCAGATAATTTATATGAAATATACCTTTATGTGGCTTTAAACATTTCCGAGATATTCTTTGTTTTTGGTTTCAACTTTCAAGTACTTATACATACTTTAAAAGTAGTAATTCGCTATGCAAAGAGTAGACATGTAATTTCAAAGCATTAAATGACGATCCAAATTTTGAAATTTGAATTTAATTTATGGACGCTCTTTAACTACTAAGGTCCTTGCGTCCCATTCTATATTGGGCGTGAAAGACTGGAAATTTTGCTCAGAGGCCTCATTATCAGGCTTGAAGTTCTTTTACGTGCCGTAAATTTACGACACGGGACCACAGGCTTTACTTCGCTTCCGAAGGAGGCCATGCTAAGAATATTTACGCCCGAAAAAAGTTATTACTACGATTTTTGCAACAATACATATTGGGCTGTGTGCCACAAGAATGATGCATAATGTAAAAAATAGGAATAAATTAAGAAGAACATAAAGAAGAATTCTATTACGTTATACAGAGGCAGTTAGCACCACACCCACAATGGCTTTATTAGGGACCAAACATTACAAGAAAGAACAAAATTAAGTGGCTTTCAAATTGTTATACCAGGTGGCCCAATCTGCCATATTTCACATATGCTGATAACCCTTCGTGTGTTAGAACAGTTACAGAACTCAACGGGGCAATTCCAAGCAAACGCAGACAGTGGGGAACTGGTACATTAGTGCCCTAAAAACCGTCCGCCGTGTTTGAGCCCGCGACCTCGGGAACTAGAGGTTAGCATGGTAACCCGAGACCACGGAGGACGCTATGAGAGGAGAGGGAGCGGGGTATTTAGGTCCAGTTTTTACTTTCTCTACTACGTATAGTAAGTAGGGGAAGTATTGTATTCCACCCAAAAATTCGATACCGAGATTTCACCGGAAATACATGTTTTGAGACCCCCTGAATCCAAAAAAAGCATTTTTGGAAACATGTCCGTCTGTGTGTCTGTGTGTCTGTGTGTCTGTCTGTGTGTCTGTGTGTGTGTGTGTGTGTCTGTGTCTGTGTGTGAACAGCAAACTCAGAAACGAACAGTCGGATAAACACCAAACTTGATATTTAGGTTCAGTATCTTCCAGAGATGCGACATGAAGGTTTTCAAGAAAACCCTCCTACGCCAGGATACCCTTTACATGGTCGATTTTTCGAAAATTTTAATTTTTTCAAAAACGGCTGTAACGATTTTGATTAAAATATCATATGTTTAAGATATTTTCATGACAAATAAAACGTATATCTTGAATTTTCTGGGAATGTCTCCAAAAGTGTTCTTCATTGTGAACGACTTTTGCATAACCGGTAAACCATTAGAGATAGAGAAAATTTTACTACACAAAAAATGTAGATCGCGTTAAAATACACAATTTATGTCATATACAATTTTTTTTGTTGAGTGAGCCATTTTCGAGATATTGCTTGTTATTCCCTTAAATTTTTCAATACTTATTTTCTTAAATGGGAATTCGTTATTCATTTTTTTGTCTTTGATATGCAAAGAGTATTAATTTGTGGCAAAGGGAATGGTGCTGCACCTAGCAACCAGCTATTAAGAGATATGTATGTGCTTAAAAGCTACTGTATTTCTATATTGCCTTTGTAAATATATATTCCCCTTACGTCTACAAGAAAATTAGCAATAAGATAGACTCTGCAAATGTTTATCTCAATTAACATGAAGTAGATGGAGAATAAGCGTCTGTAAAAATAGTTTGTACAAGAGTAGAGAAAGTCATGTGAGTGCAACACATCAGATTTTTATAAATACCATTATCGCTTTAGCCTACTGTATACTTCTTATACCTACAAGAAATTTGTAAATGTATAACGAAAGTTTAGATTGATTAACAAGAAATAGTTTGTAGAAGAGTAAGCAAAGAAAGCCATTCAGACGGAACACACTAGTTTTTTTACTGACAATTTTAGGCAGTGTTTTTAACATTTAAATGATTTCAGTCTAATTATATAATATATAAATTCAATAACAGCCCGTCTTAAAGCAATATTTGTATGTAACAATATATAAAAAGTGTATATTACAGTCATTGTATATGCTTATATTATTGTATCCATGTGTAATAATGTTATGTGAATATATTACGTAATTTAATAATGTAGGAGCTGTGAGAATAATAAGTTAAAAGTTGCTAACAATGAGGAAACTTTGAGGCAATAATGAATAAGAATGTTTAGTAATGCTACTAGTCATTATTGGAGCAAAAATAACGTAAATTTAGTGACAGTTTATAAAATAGCTATTCAACAACTAGAAAAAGCTTTAGTTAAATGAAGGTATTCTATTGGATTAGGAATAGCCAATCAGAGACTTGAAATACAGAAATTTACAAGTTTAGGAGCTAAAAATCTTGTCAGTTGCCTGCAAACAGTGTTCCTAACCGGACGCGAGAGACCTCCTCGAGATTTAATACGTATTCGTGTGAGACGAAAATGGTTTTACGTGTTTAAAAAAAGTGTAATTAATTAATAAAAAGAATCTCACAGCTACCTATATCAGTGAAGTGTTATTTAAATCGTATCAAGTATTAATAAATGTAGTGAAGTAAATTATAATCTCTTGTCGCATCACAACCCTGCTAAGAGAAATGTGTCTCTAACAAAAAATACTGACGTAACCGAGGCAAACATAAATATATAATATTTAAAGAAACAGTTAAATTACAAAGTTAATATTTTTTTACACTTGGGGCAAAGGCCACCTGAAAGTACATTTGGGGCGAAGGCTACCGGAAACTGTTTACTATACGTGCGGTTGCAACTATTACAAGTTCGGCTCCCCAAGAGTTGAAATATAATACAACTCCTACAATACGGCCTACTTCAAATTGACGGCCAAAGCGTGTAGCAAATAACAATACAAACTACTTCAATTTCCGAATCAAAACACAGTGAATTATAACATGAGATCTCCAGTATAGAGAACAAAACATTATCATATGAAGTCAGTTAGAGACAATGAAGAACAAATCCACCGAAAAGTAATAATATTTTACAGTTGAGGTTATCCAACTCATATTTGTTCAATCCATTCTTGTCCACAGATGGCAGGAATGCAGTTTCTACTAGCGTGGACACTAGCGGTTCTGGCGTCGACCAGTGAAAGCGCTCGCATCCTTGGATTGTTTCCGTTTCCCGCCCCCAGTCATCTCAATGTTATGCGTGCACTAATGCTTGGACTTGCTAACAGAGGTCACCAGGTGACCATGCTCACACCTATACCACTAGATCAACCACATCCAAACATCACAGAGATTGTTATTAAGAAAATATTGTTTGCTGATGGAAACGGTAAGCATCTCTTCGTTATACAAACTAACTTGTTATACATTTACATCGCAAAATTAGCACACAATATAAATACCTCTTTTGCTTTAGTTTGAATGAAATGCTGAATACTCCAATTTTAGGGAATGCATTACTGAATTTTTGTGTATATCTGATATTTAGATTTTTTGCTAAAATTTTAAAAAAGCTATAAATTTAAAATTAATTTTCGCTTTTAGTATCCTATATGGTATAAGTATAAATTTAAATTCTTTTTCATTTTAAAATTTTAAGCGTCTGGCACTTCTTTTTCTCAGCTTTTTCCCTCATCCAAAATGTTCCATACATTGGAGTTTTCATCGAATTTCTGTGACATTTTTCATGTTGTTCCAAAATGTGCTACAACTAAAACTTTCATTCAAATGTGCTTTGTTGCGAAGCGGTTTTGAGTTATGGATCTGAAAGCAAAATACAAGAAAACATAAACTTTTAAAATGCAATTTTTCTGAACTAAAATTAGTATAAAAATATAACATATTTAGCTATAATCAGATAAAATGACAGATATTTAAAAGAAAAATTCGGCAGACAAGAATAAAATATGTTTAGAAACGCATAACTTCGAAACTGTGAAATATATCTATCGTAATGAAATTCCAAACCGATAAGTCTTTCTGTAAGGCAATCTTAACATTAAAATTTCGGCCAAATTGTCTTAAAGCATTAGAAAATCGGACTGTGCACTCCCTTAGGACAGATTTATGGACGAAATAAAAGGTGTTATGTTTCTATCTTTTTAAGATTTAATCTTAAATCATACCGATTATACAGTAAATAGAAGAACCTAAATTCTTTAGCTAGAACGACAAAGTACCCACTTTATAAATAGATGGGAGGGTGATACCACATAAAGTACAAATGCTTTAAAAAAAAACTAACAGAGGTCCGACCAAGTGTCTGACACAGAGCATAACAAAAGAAGCCCAGGCCAAAGTTATTTGAACACTTTATTAAAAATAATAAAAACAAATAAACAGCAAAAGTAAGTACTTCAGATATCATAATGGCATCTCTTGGGTGCCTATATAACACTTAATATTTTAAATTATGCCCGGTATATGATTACAAAGAAATAAAAAAAAACAGAAAGGATTGATAAAATATTAAAACATCAATGAGCCCACCCTAGCTAACATGTATGCCTATCTACATATATATATATATATATATATATATATATATTTTAATACCTTTTAAAATTCTACTAAAACAGCAATATGTACAACTACTCTGTCTTAAACCAGAAACCAAAATTAACTGCAGAAATCCAATACCAATTTTAAAAAAATCCAGAAAAAAAGACTTTAATAACTGAACAAAAAATTATAAAATAATACACAATTTAATAAATAATTATCCCATATAATAAATACAAAATTTAACGAAACTATGTGTATTAAAACAAAATAACCACACTACTGCAATAATATTAGCTGCACAATTTCTCTATCCTTTTATAAAGTGAGCTCAAAAGAACTAAATCATATATATATATATATATATATATATATATAATTCACTATGTCCCACAGTAATACTATACCGGGCAAAAGCCAAAGTAAAACCCCAACCAAAAGGATATTAACCTTTCACTTCCTCTCAATAATAATACATTAACACAATTAAAAGAAGACATAAAAGAACAAAGTACCTAATATTCATGAATAATATCACAATAAAAGCCTTGCCCCAACTGACTAACCATAAACTTCAAATGGGGAGAAGCTTATATTATAAAAATCCAAGAAATAATTACACGTTTTAATATGAATAAAATACCTTATTAACGAGTTTGAATTAAATAAAACGAAATAAATTTCCCTAAAAATATCTAATCATGATTACCTATAGTCAATCAGCTTTCCCACATACAACAGGGTACTTGGGCCACCATAAATTCAGTCAGGGAATCAACTACCAACAATACACCCTTTTAAGAAAACGAAAGCTTTATGCAAATATATCTGTAAACGACATAAAGCAAAAATGACCAACTAGAGGGCTTTTCATATCAAAATGGCAAATGTAACACAAAAACTGAATTATCTTAAAATAATATGCCTTTTAAGTTGTAGTTCTACCCAAGCTCTACAACAATTATGTATGTGGAATTACCCACTAAGTGATAAACCCTGCATAATTTTACAAATATATGGTATTTTCAAAAAACAAAGCATTAGTTAACGTAAGCCACATATACGATATTTTAACACAATAGCAGGGAAAGTAACAAAGTAAAATAGGGCAGCCCAATTTTGTTGTCACACAAAATAATTAAAGCACCAAAGTCTCTCAAGTATAGGCCACAAAGACATGAACAAGCGATCAGAATACGGCCAGTTTAATGCCAGAAATTAAATCATAAAAAGCCGAAAGGTCGGAGATCTTACCTTGCTGATGACCACTCAAGGTACCCTCAAACCACAACTGACCTCCGTCACCAGAAAAGTTTTTAACCAGCTCAGTAGAGCAAACGCGATAGCCGCGCCGCCACACCAGAAACTCAAGAACTAACACGACTGGACCAGGACCCTCTGGAAACCGGACCTGACACTGACATTCAAAATGGCGGCCGTATGTGGTGGGAATTTGGGAAATACCTTAATCAGTTTTTGTCTACAAGTTATGACTTCTCCACAGTAAAATACAATTAATGCGGTGCAGTGACATGTCTTTTGTGTAGATATATACTGTTGTGCACAAAAACGCTGTCTTTTAAGTAAACTAAATGCATTTTAACATTAAATGAAATATGTAACCTCAAACAACATTCATGCAGTCTACAGTGAATGTTGGGCAAGTGTTAGCAGTAACGTTATCCGGCTTATACCAAAACCAAAACCGACATTTTCGCAATTGAATGCGTTAAGTATGATAATGTGACATCAAACAGGTTTATTAGTAAAATACGCATGCAAAATGTAAAGATAACACAATAAATACACTATTGACCTAATGCTTTAACAATCCGCCTTCTCACATTCAATGACCGCTGTTTGCCCTTTGTATTCTCTAGAACATATAAGCTAGCTCCAAACGGCGACTTTTTTTTCAGCAAAAATATCAATTATTGCAATAGTAATTGTAGGTGCCTTCTCGAGTGTTTTTATTAACTACTTCATAATGGCAAGAAGAGAGAGTTCAGTGGATATTTCTTGTGCCTGTGTACTGCGCGGGTAAACTTTAGGCCGGTTCATTGCAGAAAATAATCTTTCAAACAGTACATACTTGTGAACAGATACATTTTGTCACTTTAGGTAATGCACTATTTAGTCTTGTTTCGGTAACATATTTATATATTCTAGAACATTCTTCTTCTTGCACTTTTCTGATGGATAAATGACAGACAGCTCAGTTTTCAGTAAAGTGGCATTAAAATAAGGAGGACGGACTTGTAAGGTCTTCTGAAATACCCTTTAGAATAAGTTTTTACAGCTGTTATGATAGAGAATGAACAGGCATTCAATTTCTTGTGTGTTGAAAACCTGTCTGTCTGATTGTATCCAGTATTTAAAAAAAATCTGATGTGTTACACTCACATGACATTCTCTACTCTTGTACAAACGATTATTCTCCATATGCTTCATGTTAATCGAGATATTCGAGATGTTAACCTTATTTATAATTTTCTTGTAGATGCAAGGGGAATATGGTAGGCTTTAAGCGATAGTCAAATATATTAAGAGGTGGTTGCTATTTGGCGCATTGCATCTCTTGGTATTATCAGGACAAAGAAAAATGAATAACGAATTTGAGAAAAAGTATATGTATTGAAAAATTTAAGGGAATGACGAGCAATATCTCGAAAATGGTTCACCTAACAAAAAAAATGCATATGACATAAATTGTGTATTTTAGAGCGATCTACATTTTTTGTGTAGTAAAATTTCGTCTATCTCTTTTGGTTTACCAGTTATGCAAAAGTCGTTCACAATGAAGAATACTTTTGGAAACATTCCCAGAAAATTCGAGATATACATTTCATTTGTCATGAAAATATCTTAAAGATATGATGTTTTAATCAAAATCGTTAATGCCATTTTTGAGAAAATAAAAATTTTCGAAAAATGTTCCATGTAGAGGGTAATCTTGGGTGGAGGGATTTTCTTGAAAACCTTCGTGTCGCATCTCTGGAAGATACTGAACTAAATACCAGGTTTGGTGTTTATTCGACTGTTCGTTTCTGAGTTATGCTGTTCACAGACACACATACAGACACACACACACACACGGACGTGTTTCCAAAAATGCTCTTTTTGGATTCAGGGGTCTCAAAACATATATTTCCGGTGAAATCTCGGTATCGAATTTTTGGGTGGAATACAATACTTCCCCTACTTACTATACGTAGTAGAGAAAGTAATAAAGCCTACAATATGAAGTTTTCTTGTCATTATTTATACACGAAATTCTCTGTCGTTTAGATGGTGTTTCATCTTCATGTGACTCACGTTGAAACGTATTTTCAGTTTTTCCAGAAAGCATCAAAATTATCTCTTGTTTCATTCAAAAATTCTTATATTCTATTACTTTATTTAAACAATATGATATATCATTCATTTTTTTGTTTGCAGAACTTCAAACAGTATTTTTTCCCGAGGCAATACCATTGAAAATAAGCTGAGTAGAAAATCAAATCAAAAATCTTTCAGTATACTACAAAAGCCTCTGGAAAAGCTTTTGTCTCTCCGTCCCAATCGCATCAAAGCAAGGCAGCAAATCATCTTTAACCTCTGAGACGGCTTCAACAAGTATTTCTGGAAAAATTCCTCTAGCAGAAGCAAACAGAGGCAAGTTTCTCCTACAGAAATCATTATAAGCTGCTTTTCTCTTTATAGATCTCGAAAAAAAAAGCCACAAAACCAGACAACGCTTCAAAGAACACTTACAGTCACTAATATATTTTAGTGATTGTTTTAAAACCAAATTTAATTTATGTGCATAAGGGTGTATGAACAACGCTGTTTTAAATTTGTCTTTTATTTGTTTCTGAAGACCACTACGAACTCATATTGTTGCACAGCCGTCATAGGTTTGGGGCACTAACTTATCTTCGCAAACCAAAACTGGATATTATTTCTATCACTAGAGCGGCAAGATTACTAACAGTTTGGTTGCCACTAACATCAACAAACTTTATAAAGCAATCCTGAATACCATCAGATGTGACATACCGCAAAATACATGAGAGCTGTGACTTATGGCTTATAACAGTGTTTCATCAACAATTTAGACTCAAATAGAGCTCTTTTATCTCATCTTTGATTTTGTTTCTTACTACTGTTGCAATAGCATCGATCAAGTCATTCTGAATATCATGCGACACTCCAATAAATAGAGAGGCAGCTTCCACATGATTACTTAACCTCCCGTAATATTTACACTATGTGATCAAAAGTATCCGGACACCTCCACAAACATACGTTTTTCATCTTAGGTGCATTGTGCTGACACCTACTGCCTGGCACTCATTATCCGCGACCTCAGTAGTCATTAGACATCGTGAAACAGCAGAATGGAACGCTCCGTCAAACTCACGGACTTCGAATGTGGTCAAGTGATTGGGTGTCACTTGTGTCAGAAGTCTGTACGCGAGATTTCCACACTCCTAAACATCCCTAGGTCCACTGTTTCTGATGTGATAGTGAAGTGGAAACGTGAAGGGACATGTACAGCACAAAAGCGTACAGTCTGACCTCGTCTGTTGACTGACAGAGACCGCCGATATTTGAAGAAGGTCGTAAAGTGTAATAGGCAGACATCTATCCAGACCATCACACAGGAATTCCAAACTGCATCAGGATCCACCCCAGGTACTATGACAGTAGGCGTGAGGTGAGAAACCTTGGATTCCATGGTCGAGTGGCTGCTCATAAGCCACACATCACGCAGGAAAATGCCAAACGACGCATCGCTTGGTGTAAGGAGCGTCAGCATTATGCGATTGAACAGTGACAAAACGTTGTGTGGAGTGACGAATCACGGTACACAATGTGGCGATCCGATGGCAGGGTGTGGGCATGGCGAATGCCCAGTGAACGTCATCTGCGAGCGTGTGTAGTGCCAACAGTGAAAATCGGAGGTGGTGGTGTTATGGTGTGGTCGTGTTTTTCCTTGAGGGGTTTTGCACCCCTTGTTGTTTTGCGTGACACGATCACAGCGCAGACCTACATTGATATTTTAAGCACCTTCTTGCTTCTCACTGTTAAAGAGCAATTCGGGGATGGCGATTGCATCTTTCAACACGATCGAGCACCTCTTCATACTCCACTGGCTGTAATGGACTGGCCTGCACAGTGTCCTGACGTGAATCCTATAGAACACCTTTGGGATGTTTTGGAGCACCGACTTCGTGCCAGGCCTCACCGACCTACATCGATACCTCTCCTCAGTTCCGCACTCCGTGAAGAATGGGCTGCCATTCCCCAAGAAACCTTCCAGCACCTGATTCATGTTATATTTCATGTAACATGAAATTTCATGTTACCTAGGAGTAGGTATATTTATGGTTTCGGAATGATCGTGTTAATGTTTTCTTTTTTTTTCCTTTTCTGTATGACAACTGCAATTGTGGCAATTTATTTTTATTTTTTACTTTCTCTACTGCGTATAGTAAGTAGGGGAAGTATTGTATTCCACCCAAAAATTCGATACCGAGATTTCACCGGAAATATATCTTTTGAGACCCACTGAATCCAAAAAAAGCATTTTTGGAAACATGTCCGTGTGTGTGTGTGAATGTGTCTGTGACTGTGTGTGTCTGTGAACAGCATAACTCAGAAACGAACAGTCGGATAAACACCAAACTTGGTATTTAGGTTTAGTATCTTCCAGAGATGACGCGAACTTTTCAAGAAAATCCCCCACCCCAAATTACCCTTTACATGGAACATTTTTCGAAAATTTTAATTTTCTCAAATTGATTCTAACGATTTTGATTAAAATATCGTATGTTTAATATATTTTCATGACAAATAAAATGTATATCTCGAATTTTCTGGGAATGTCTCCAAAAGTATTGTTCATTGTGAACGACTTTTGCATAACTGTTAAACCATAAGAGATAGACAAAAGTTTACTACACAAAAAATGTAGATCGCATTAAAATACACAATTTATGTCATATACATTTATTTTGTTGAGTGAAGCATTTTCGAGATATTGCTTGTTATTCCCTTAAATTTTTCAATAATTTTCTCAAATGGGAATTCGTTATTCATTTTTTGTCTTGGATATGCAAAGAGTATTAATCTGTGCAAAAGAATGGTGCTGCACATAGCAACCAGCTATTAAAGAGATATGTCTATGCTTAAAGGCTACTGTATTTCTATATTGTCCTTGTAATTACAAAACAAGGGGAACATAGTATGCCTTAAGCGATAGTCAAATATTTTTAGAACTGGTCGCTATGTGTAAAAAGTAATTCTCTTTGCATGCCAAAAGATCGTTTCTGCAAATGTTTATCTCGATTAATATGAAATAATTGGAGAATAAGAGTTTGTAAAAATAGTTTGTACAAGAGTAGAGAAAGTCATGTGTGTGTAACACGTCAGATTTTTTTTGTCCTGGTAATGCAAAGAGAATGGAATACTCCACATAGCAACCAGCTTTAAAATATTTTACTATCGCTTAAAGCCTACCAATTTCCCTTGCATCTACAAGAAAATTAGCAATAAGATTAACATCTCAATATCTCGAATAACATGAAGCATATGGAGAATAAGCGTTTGTAAAAATAGTTTGTACAAGAGTAGAGAAAGTCATGTGAGTGTAACACATCAGAATTTTGTTGTATACATTTTCCTTCAAAAGCCATTTCAAACTTAGTTTTTAATACATCTTATGCGGTTTTATTTTCAGTGCAATCTATTTACTACTTTTGATTAAACCAGTTTAGATTTAACTCAGGTTCTACAGTGCGATCTTTAAATCCCTCCACAGCGGTTAGATAAGCGAGATAACGGAGTGTGGTGGTAACATTGGTTTCATGCAATGCTACGATGGTACTGCTCGAAATTAATTTAAAGAAAGCAGTAGAAAGAGAAAGCAAATATATAAAAATTAAAATTAGCTTACACATTCACTGAAGATGAGGAAAAGTCTCGTTGTATGTTGAAGAAACAAATTCATAATTTAATTTTGTTGTTAAACACTCTGATTAAAGTTTATTTTATTTCTGAATTAGTTTAATTTATTATTGCCAACTTCAATTTATATATTGGTTATGGATTATCTTCATACACTGTTGGTTTCCAGCACCCTAAAAGAAAAAATCGGGGATTACCGCTTCTTACAACGTCATGAATAGAACCAATCTCAAGAAATTTGACTATTAAATCCTAAAAGCGTCCCAAAACGGTAATCTGGAATTTGGAAACTGCTCTGAAAGTTGTTGTTTCAGTTTTTTCTGTACATTTACCATCTTCTCTAAAATCATTCTGCATTAAAAATACACGTTGTTCAAGAAAAACATATCCAAATTAACTTATGAAAGCAAACTTGCTCACAGGCAGAGGTAGTCTGATGTTGGACATCTAGTGTTACAATAGGAATGATGGTTTTGGCAAGGAAGGTGCGCGTAGTGTCCTTCACAGGCATTAGGCTATAGCTTGCCTACAACCATTGCCCTACGGTACTGTGGAAGGACTAAACGATCACATTGTAGATTGCATGTTAGGTTATATCTAGCTTAGTGATGATATAAAGCAAAGCAAGTAATCTTTAACGATTCTAATATTTAAATTTGTGCACAGCTCCAGTGAATCTGTACGAGATTGGGGAAGTGAACGTATTCCTTTCGCCACTGTTTCTTTGGACTGTGGGTATCTCACAGACAAACGCTACCCTGGGTCTTCCTGAGGTCCAGAAGCTCATCCAGTCCAAGGACCAGCAGTTCGACCTCGTAGTGATGGAAGCCTTCTTTAACGACGCTTATGCTGGGTTCGCTCACAAATTCAAGGCGCCTCTGGTGCAGGTGTGTCCTTTCGGCGGTGCTCACTGGATGGGTGACTGGTTTGGGAACCCATCGACGCCTTCCTACGTCAGCGACGGGTTCGGCGTGACAGATTTTAGAATGACTTTCTTAGAACGTGTACTCAACACGGTGGTCATGAACTACTATAGGTTGGGCAGATATCTCTACTATCTCCCCAGGCAAGACACCATCATGAAGACACACTTCGAGAAGCACCTCGGTGAAATGCCACCTCTGAACGATATCCTGATGTCTACATCGCTTCTTCTCACCAACACACACTTCACAATCAACTTCCCCAAACCTCTGGTTCCTAACATCGTTGATGTTGGAGGAATGCACGTGAAGCCACCAAAAAAACTTCCTCAGGTAACAACGTATATAATTCTGTATTTGCAAAGCCTGCTTGACTGCGAGTATACAAAAGTTGATACTGTGCAATCCAAATCTCTTGAGGTGTCGTGACAACCAATACGGAGTGACCGCGCGGTTGCCAAACTTCGCTTCGCTTCGTCAAAACGTTACGCGTTTGTTGTAAATGCCATCGCAATGTTCACTTAAAGACTACTAGGAAAGAAGAAGAGACACAATAATGAAAATGTAATACACAAATAGAGAAATAAAAACCATACCTTCCTATACGTCATTTGTCCCTCAAGTGGTACAACTAACGGCATTTGCGGTTTTTTTCGTTGACATACATTTTAAAGAAATTATACACATTGAAAATAACAGCCCTAACCTTACTGCTACAAGGAGGGCCAAAAAGCTACGAACCGCCTGCGCGGTGCTTTTGCTGCCCGCGTCCTCGGCGCTCGTTACCGTCTGCCGCTATTTAGAAAGGCGCGGATGAAACCATACATTTTTAAAACTATTCTTTTAAAGGCTTTACTTACCAACTTTATGAAAGGAGATGCTGAAACTGGCCACCGTCGTTGTCCATACATTTTTGGCACCTCTTTAGGAAACTATCCATCACTCACCAATTTTTTTCGAGTCAACAATTGTCTCCCGTACATATGTGAATACAATTTTGCCCCCTTTTTTAGAGAATTAACAGCCAGGGAGCGTGATTTTGCCTTTTTTCAACAAGACTCTGCAACAGCTTATACGGCCAATATTTCATGAGAAAAATTGAAAGTGTGTTTGAGGACGGAATTATTAATACAGATTTGTGGACCCCTCGGTTACCCGACCTAACCCCCTGCGAGTTCTATCTCTAGGGTAACTTAAAACTAAGTATAAAGACAAACCCACACACCCTGGAATAACTAAAACAAAATATCCGCCAAGAAATTGCCAGCATTTCTCAACGTGAACTACGACGAGTGATGGATAGTTTCCTGAAGAGGTGGCAAAAATGCATGGACAACGACGGTGACCAGTTTCAGCATCTCCTTTCATAAAGTTGGTAAGTGAAGCCTTTAAAAGTAGTTTTAAAAATGTTGTATGGGTTCATTTGCGGCTTTCTATGATAGCGGCAGACGGCAGCGAGTGCCGAGGACGCGATCAGGAAGAAAACCACGCACCCGGTTCGTAGTTTTTTGGCTCACCCTGTATATCCACTGGTGCCACTGGGCTAGCTAAGCAACATTTTCACGAAACAGTTAACTTTATAAATGCTGGGACAAGACGTATCACTGTAAGAATTAAGTAGTTACACAGTAGTTGAATTCACAACTGAGTCGCTCAGTCCTCCATTAAGCGCGCTGTAAAGAGTACTCCACCAGTATTATTGGTTTGTCAATGTTTTAACAATGTTTTAACCTTGACTATGATGCAGTAATTTGTATCATAAATTATTTAAATGTAAAGAATGATTATAGTATGAATATGCATTTTTGTGTGACATTGATTTGAGATGATTGTTGATTGTAATTATTGTTGAGAAGTGGGTTTATACTGCCTTACTGAAACTGACAATAATAGCGTGCAATAATGCAGCGAGGGGGTGAGCTGTTTATCATTATTAGAGACGAGGAAGTTACGTAATGTTGGCGCCTTTTTCTTTAGAATTTGCTGGAACATTTTCCCTAGAGCATATGTATTCATAATTTTCATTGGATATAAAAATAGACGCTAATGTTGGCGCGTTTTATTAGCCAATAGCAGCTTAGTTATAATCTTTAGGCATATCGGGGTGTGGGAGTATAAAAACGGCTAGGTTAGAGGTAAAGTCCTTCAGTCCGTCAGTCCACCAAAAAATATTTGTATGCTACACGTCGCCTTCATTCCGTCAGTTCGTCGAAAACATTTGTAGGTTACACGTCGCCTTTAGTCCAGCAGAAATATTTGTACAGTACACGTCGGCTATTGATTCGCAAGTTACGCGTAGCAGAGTTATGAAAAATCTAAAGTGTTGTAAAGTTAATTATACAAAAGGTTGAAGTACGCGAATTAAGAGTGATCAGTAATGAAGTTATTATAACAGTTTCAGTTTGGCGAGTGTCTAGATCAATGTGTAAATGTGATAGTGAATGTGTTCGACAATAAAAAGTGTAAAACAAATTCTTTCATCAGTGTTATCTTTGGATAAAAGACTCCTTTCCGTTTACACAACCTGTATAAAGAGAAGTGCTCGACCAAAAAGATCATAGCTAGCCGGAGGACAGTGAACCAAAATTAAATAAAATAACAGTAGCATTCTTTCAAACAAACACTATTACTGCCGCAAATTGCTAACACCAGATGGAGCTAACAAACCTAACAAAGAATCACGTCACAAAATGGCTTCACCACGTGGAGTAAACACAAATACACAAACATTATAAATAATACCGCCGCAAATTGGCTCCCAAACGTGGGACTTAACAAATTAAATATAACATTTCAAGTATACCGCCGCAACTATCGCATCAATGGTGCAATTGAGTGCTTCCTCGAGAATGTGATGACAGTTAGTGATTCTTTACTTAAGTTATCAGTTGGCGTATTCTTTATATGGCTGTTGTTGTTGTTTTGCGTTCCAAGTAACAAGATGTTGAATGTTGTAAAAAGCACAACATGCTCTTCTCATGTAACGGGTACATGCTTGGTTCTAGACTTGGCATTATGCAGAAGCAAGTATAATAACCTTAAAATGCACTTAATCATTCGTTTTCCAATGGTATTATTCTGTGAAACAAAACCATACATGGCGTTGTTTATTAAAAACTCTGATGTGTTACACTCACATGACTTTCTCTACATTTCTACAAACTAGTTTTACAAACGCTTATTCTCCATCTACTTCATGTTAATCGAGATAAACATTTGCAGAGTCTATCTTATTGCTAATTTTCTTGTAGATGTAAGGGGAATATATATTTACAAGGTCAATATAGAAATACAGTAGCCTTTATGCACATACATATCTCTTAATAGCTGGTTGCTAGGTGCAGCACCATTCCCTTTGCCACAGATTAATACTCTTTGCATATCCAAGAAAATCTGATGTGTTACACTCACATGACTTTCTCTACTCTTGTACAAACTATTTTTACAAACGCTTATTCTCCATCTACTTCATGTTAATCGAGATAAACATTTGCAGACTCTATCTTATTGCTAATTTTCTTGTAGATGTAAGGGGAATATATATTTACAAGGGCAATATAGAAATACAGTAGCCTTTAAGCACATACATATCTCTTAATAGCTGGTTGCTAGGTGCAGCACCATTCCCATTGCTACAGATTTATACTCTTTGCATATCCAAGACAAAAAATGAATAGCGAATTCCCATTTGAGAAAATAAGTACTGAAAAATTTAAGGGAATAACAAGCAATATCTCGAAAATGGTTCACTCAACAAAAAAAATGTATATGACATAAATTGTGTATTTTAACGCGATCTACATTTTTTGTGCAGTAAAATTTTGTCTATCTCTTATGGTTTACCAGTTATGCAAAAGTCGTTCACAATGAAGAATACTTTTGGAGACATTCCCAGAAAATTCGAGATATACATTTCATTTGTCATGAAAATATCTTAAACATATGATATTTTAATCAAAATCGTTAGAGCCATTTTTGAGAGAATTAAAATTTTTGAAAAATGTTCTATGTAAAGGATAATCTGGGGTGGGGGGGATTTTGTTGAAAACCTTCGTGTCGCATCTCTGGAAGATGCTGAACCTAAATACCAAGTTTGGTGTTTATCCAACTGTTCGTTTCTGAGTTATGCTGTTCAAAGACACACACACGGACATATTTCCAAAAATGCTTTTTTGGATTCATGGGGTTTCAAAACATATATTTCTGGTGAAATCTCGGTATCGAATTTTTGGGTGGAATGCAATACTTCCCCTACTTACTATACGTAGTAGAGAAAGTAAAAATGACAACTTCATGTGTGGTTTTGTACAGCCGTATCAGAGGGCTTTGAAAGTATTTTCATGAGGCCTTGTAGTTATATTAGAAAACCTCGTGGTATAGCTATTTCCAAATTTGTTTAGCACATGAAGAATTGCACATTATTAAGTGATAATTATCTCTAAGGCATAACAATATATAAAATAACTACGACAGCAATGGATTTATTACTATTACAAGCATGACTATAACTAAAAGTCTCCGTTATACATCACGAAAGATAACTATAAATTAATGGCGAACCATCGGATGTAAAAATATAATTTTGTGTACTTGTTTAGGAAAACGCCGCCTTTTATCCTAGCTACTTGTTGCTTTTCTGAAATATGAAATACGCATACGAGCGCTAGATATTGTAATTAGAGTTTTACCAGCTGCGAGGTTTACTGTCCGTAAACGCCGCACTGCTGCTATTCACTAGTGCCGTATTAGTGGACACGCCTCAAACGTCAAGAGATTTGGACCGCATAATAGGCATGTAACACTAGTTGTTTTGGTGGAATTTTAAATTTAAAGTAATACTTTCATTAGTTTAATTTAATACCTGCCCTACTTATAATATTATATGAAATGATCTAAAACTACACAAGTGAAATCAAATCAGGTAACATGCAGTAGAACTAGCAGGCTTGTTTGCAAACAATACTTACCAAATTCCTGAAATTGAAACCCGTAAAACCTTACTTCCTCCAAGAAAGAATAATAATGGTTTTGGAACGACAGAATTTTAGAATGCGTGAAATGTTTAGTGTGTAAATTTACAAAAATTACATGTAAAATAAATTAGAATTCTATTTTATTAGAAATCTTGAAGGCCTGGTAGCATTGCTGCTTTCTGTCACACTGCTGAATTTATTCCTTGTATCACACTGAACACGTAGTAAAGCAAAGAACACCACATCCAAGGCTATACCTAGATTTCCAGTCCATAATTAACGCTTCATAACACGAACTATAAGCAAAAACTGTCACACAAACGGGAAACTTATATCCCATAGCCATAGAACGCGAATAAGATAAACAATTAACGTGAGTAGTTTAGTTTATAATTCAGTCGTCCATTACTGAATGTTCGCGCCCATTTACTAGAGGTCACTAGTGATGCAATCAAGTATTTTGTTGCAGCCCAGTGATGGTGGACCATTATCGGTATAAAACTAAACAAACAGATAAGCTCTCGCCTATCATAGTAGAACAGTGTATATCAATTAGCGAGCAACGTTCAGTCTGCATCCTTAAGTTATAATACAATACAAATTAATGCTTGTTCACGTCCGTGGTGAAACTCTGTAACACACTGAATCTACCTACAAAGTGGTAAAACCGTCTCCTTTGCCACAAAGTCATAAAAAGCCCACAGTTCCTGTACATTTTCCGGGTAAACGTTAAAGGTGGCAAGTGTGTACAAATAGAGATGTAGGTTGCGAACAGAGGCGTATGCTGCTACTTTGTTTTTGTGTTATACTCGGCAAATTATGTTTACATTTTTGTTCTGGATTTAATATAACTTATCTTTAAGAATGTAAGAATTAAATTTAACATATACAGTTAATAATAATAATAATAATAATAATAATAATAATAAATTTAATAATAATAATACATTTGCTTTAAACTAGACCTTTAAATTAAAAAAAAAGAAAAACAATAATCTCCATGTTGTAATACTAACACACTGGACTGTCAACCAAGAAGCCGCGAGTTCAATTCTCGGCTGCACCACGAATTTAACACCAGCCAGAGGGCTGGAATAGGTTGCACTGCGAGGTGATGTTAATGAGTGAACGAAAGGAGAGGAAAGGAGCTGGCTATCCTATATCCAGTAAACTCTTGGCCTAGTATGTCTGAATGATACTTCAACAAAACTGTGTATTGAGGACCCAACATAAAATGCAAAGGAAAATCAACACCACAAAAATATAGAAGCAGCTAAGCTACATTCTGTCTAAAAATAATACCTTTTTCTCCTTAGTGGTACGTAAATTCAATTCCCCTGGATTTTTTTTTTTTTTTTTTTTTTTTTGAAGTTCTTGCAGTCTCGTAAAACTCCTCAGGAGATTTTTCCTTCATTATACCAAGAATGTCGTCCTCCATGGTGTACGGGTAGCATACAGGCCTCTAGTACCCGAGGTCGCGAGTTCAAACCAGGCGGAGGGCGATGGATATTTTCGGGCGTAAAAATTCCTTAGCATGGCTTCCTTCGGAAGGGAAGTAAAGCTCGTGGTCCCATGTCGTAGATTTACGACACGTAAAAGAACCTCAAGCCTGATAAAGAGGCCTCTGAGCAAAATTTCCGGTCTTTCACGCCCAATATAGAATGGAACGCTAAGAACCGCAGCAGTTAAAGAGCGTCCATAAATAAAACTCGATTTAATTTGAATTCATCGTTGTCTTCGTTGGCCAGAGAGATTTGAGAGGTTTGTTGTAGTGCCTTCCTCCACATCTCGTCCCGCGAACCCACGTCGGTCAAGCATACTACTCCCGCTTGAGAAGACAGGGTGCAATGCACTGCGAACGGAACCGAATTTTGCCCCAAGGAGCGCATTTTATGTCGTAACAATAGGCTAGGATGCAGTCAACAGATAAGGAATAAATTCTTTGTTATTTATAAATTTAATAGAGTTTCTTTCTTCAAAAATTACCGGCTTCGCAGCTAGCCTAGCTACGCCCCAGTATATGCCCTGGTTGCGAACGGAGTAGCGATTCAGCACTGCGGCTAATATTTGTTCTATTGTTCCTAGATGACATATGAGGAAGGAATAATGCGAGGGACTACAAAGGCTAGCCATATCTGCGGCGAGATTCCTAATTCTTCCAGCTTTGGTGTCCCTTCGATGCCCTTTATTTCCCTTATACACAGGTTCAGGCGGAAGGTTCCAATGTGGGAGAAACATTTTCCTCAAATCTCATCCTTCGTCACACACCATACATCATTGTTCACTGCGCCTGCTCCAGCGATCTTCAGAGATGAAACGAGAGGGAACGAAGTCCAGAAAATCATGGTACATAAGAATATGTCCCAGTATTCACCTCGCCAACAGATAAAACGGGGGGAGATCCATGTTTAAGATGGCCAGTCTCCCGAATGTGAGCCCCAGACCTAAGTCATCCCGCTCCGCGTCAGTAATTATAAACGAGAGAAATAACATTGGCATGCTGATCTATTACACTAGAGTATAGGACAGCATACAGATTACTGGAAAAATATCCAGAAACAAAAGGCATGGAAGGCCAATGTTTTTACAATTATTTAAAGAAATACTACAGTGTTTAATTTACATAAGAAACAGATGAGACTCATGATAGGTCTAATGAATGGTCGTGGGAATTTTAAGAAATACTTGGAGACAATGGTGCTCACGAGAATGCCATATGCTTGAAGTGTGGTGTAGAGGACGAGACTGCCTCGCACTTAATATTCCAATGTGAAGCACTGGAAGTAAATAGATAATTTATTTGGGACTTTAGATGCAATGGAGATTTTATCTAGAAAAAATCTAATTCATGGACTTCTAAAACTCAATGAAGTCTAAGGAGGTCATTATTTTAGATAAACAGGGAGGAAACATCTAAGCCAATTTCGCATGTTGAGGGCCAACCCGAGTGGTTTTGCGCGCGTCCCTACCCATGAAGGATTTAGACTACTGAAACGGGATAAGGATTGTAGGATGTCTGATATATAGAGAGACAAACTGCATGGAAAGCATTTAGCAAAGAGAAAACGAGCTCGGCGACGCCTAACCGGCACAAGGCTGCGAGTTACGCCACGAAGTGGTAGTCACCCTCCACCATCACGTGAAAAAATATCTGCACTCATTTTGTAGACAATTAATACAATTTGTCAATAACTATGCAATTTTTGGTACATGACCCATTCTGACATTACCCCTTTTCCAGTGTGTGATTAGTTAACTCCATTAAAGTCATTTTTGTAGGAGCTTGCTGTTTTCAAGCCTCTTTAAATATGATGATTGCCTTCAGGAACAAAAATAAATGTTGAATCACTAATAGTAGGTAATCTCAGCAGCAAACCTTCAAATCATAGAAGTGTTTTAAACCTGCATGTATGTTATTACTACTAAATATAACCAACTGTAACTGTTGACATGTTTCAGGATATCCAAAAATTTCTGGATGATGCCAAGGACGGAGCTATTTTCTTCAGCATGGGCTCAAACCTGAGGAGCGCTGATATGCCGGAAGAGACAAGGAAGGAAATCCTACGAGCATTCTCTCAATTAAAACAGAAAATTCTCTGGAAGTGGGAAGATGATGTTCTTCCTGGACAACCTAGCAACGTTAAGTTGGGAAAATGGCTGCCTCAGTCTGACATTTTAGGTACGTATATCCTGTACTATGACTAGAGAAAGAGTACCAGCCTGAACAAGTGCCATAATTATTTTGGACCTAACTTTCTTGACTCGATATGAGTGGTCCGTAAATACGCTGCCCGGTTACCAAATAAGGCAGTTGCGTTCTCTTAGTGATAATAACGACGAATTAAGGCATCGACGCTGCGAGTTTATTGTCAGATGAGGCATAAAGTGCCCATCATTGCAGTACCTCCTATAATAATTACTGTCGATCAATCGGATTAGAATGCGAACAGAATGCCAGTGCCACTCACTCCAATCGGAGTGTTGCACAGAAGCTTAGATGACGTGAAGTAGACAATGAGCGAAGACATTTGAGCTTCGTGAAACATTATTGTTGGAGAGTTTATTAGAAATATTGGTTACATATCGTTTATTGGCAATAAAAGTGGATAGTAAACAGGGATCTTCAAGAAATATTTTCAAACATTCAGTAGTTGAGCAAAGAATGTTGTTGGAATTAAATTCTTTTTCTTTCTTTTATACATTTGCTCTCTTTTATGTTATGGCTAAAATGTATCAAACCTTAATTGCAGTGTTTGGTATCCACTTGATATTTTAATCGAAGTGAAATCTTTCAAAAGTATTTGAGGACGAATGGCCCCCCTTATTATTATCACTCGTAAATCTATCACGTTGCTTGAACAAAACTCTGATGTGTTACACTCACATGACTTTCTCTACTCTTGTACAAACTATTTTTACAAACGCTCATTCTCCATCTACTTCATGTTAATCGAGATAAACATTTGCAGACTCTATCTTATTGCTAATTTTCTTGTAGATGTAAGGGGAATATATATTTACAAGGGCAATATAGAAATACAGTAGCCTTTAAGCACATACATATCTCTTAATAGCTGGTTGTTAGGTGCAGCACCATTCCCTTTGCCACAGATTAATACTCTGTGCATATCCAAGACAAAAAAAAAATGAATAACGAATTCCCATTTGAGAAAATAAGTATTGAAAAATTTAAGGGAATAACAAGCAATATCTCGAAAATGGTTCACTCAACAAAAATGTATATGACATAAATTGTGTATTTTAACGTGATCTATATTTTTTGTGTAGTAAAATTTTGTCTATCTCTTATGGTTTACCAGTTTACCAAAAGTCGTTCACAATGAAGAATAACTTTGGAGACATTCCCAGAAAATTCAAGGTATACATTTCATTTGTCATGAAAATATCTTAAACATATGATATTTTAATCAAAATCGTTAGAGCCATTTTTGAGAAAATTAAAATTTTCGAAAATCTTCCATGTAAAGGGTAATCTGGGGTGGAGGATTTTCTTGAAAACCTTCGTGTCACATCTCTGGAAGATACTGAACCTAAATACCAAGTTTGGTGTATATCCTACTGTTCGTTTCTGAGTTATGCTGTTCACAGACAGACAAACAGACACACACACAGACAGACACACAGACACATACACGGACATGTTTCCAAAAATACTTTTTTTGGATTCAGGGGGTCTCAAAACATGTATTTCCGGTGAAATCTTGGTATCGAATTTTTGGATGGAATACAATACTTCCCCTACTTACTATACGTAGTAGAGAAAGTAAAAATAGTACATGCTACATTACACACCAAAGTATGTTTACTATTTGTGCTAATGTTAACATTGTAATACCTTTATGAAGAATGTAAAAACTAATGATAATACATAAAAGTGGCATCCCTTTACTTATGAGAAAGGTGATCCAAATATGGCCCCTATTATCAAATGCACACAAAACTTTGAGAGCTGCAAATCAAATCGTAAAGCACATGTTAGCATGCAAAAATTAGTTAATATTAGAAATCACCTGAGTATTAACATTTACTTTTCAAGCAATTATTGCAAATAAATTGAGTTTTACGTGAAAATGGTCCATTGCGTTTTTTATGGCACTATATGCATCGAATCCATTTTTGCCCTTTGTGTTCCTGCACAATGCTAATTTCGGCTCCGGGTTCATATTAGCAGAACGGCCTTAATTGTAAATGACGCTTATTTGCCAAAGCTACTGTTGATGTAAAACACGTTGAACAATTCTAAGGCAAAGCAACAAATACTGACTTTCTGTAATTAAAAAGCTGGTTTTATAATATTTATATTTCACAGTTAACACATTCTATAACAAAAACGTAGCAAAAATTCAACTTTGCACTGAAGATAAAACAAGATTCAGGACTGTCACAAATAAAGACTCCTGTCTCACGACGCACTCTACATGAATTTACCAATGTCCTCTGACGAAATTCATGTTAATAACGTCTAAGTGCGCCACTTGCTGGAGAGGTGGCCGTATATGGATAAGGCGCATTATTTTGCTTCACCTTACCAGAACACTTTTTAAAAGGTGATGCAAAACATCAGAAAAAATTCTGATGTGATACATTCACATGGCTTTCTCTAGCCTCTCGTTTATTAGTGGGTATACAAACAATTCCTAATTAGCTTATTTTTCTATCTACTACGTTTTAATCCAAATACAGCTTTGCGGAAATAGCTACGTTACACATTTCGTAACAGATACAAAGAGAACAGTGATAGCCAAATGTTTAAGAACTGGACGCTGGCCTTAAAATTCCATACTGTTTACATGCAATTGCGAGAAACAACTGAATGTTGATAGTACTTCAAGAGAATGACTAAGAAATGAATAATTCGAACTATTAATTACGAATATCTCAGAAATGGCTTATGCCACAAAAAAAGCTTATTTGAAATAAATTGTGTGTTTTAAAGAGATCTACATATTTTGTCTAGTACGTTTTCGTCTACCGCCTAACGTTTACCAGTTATACAAGATTATACAAAATTCCTTCCGATTGAAGAGGACTTTACAGGTTATTCACAGAAAATTCAAGATATATCTATTTTAATTGAAATCGTTAGGGCCATTTTTAGAAAATAAAACATTTAGAAAAATGTTCCATGTAAAGGGTAGTTTGGGTGGGATATTTGGTGTTGATCCGTCTTTTCGTTTTTGAGTTATGCTATACACAGACACGGGCCTTTGTTCTAAAAATGCTCTTTTTGAATTCAGGGGACCTCAAAACATGCATTTTCGGTGAAACCTTGGCATCAAATTTTGGATGGAATGCCTATTATGTGCATGGTAGAGAAAGTACGAGTAATTATGCGTATTTGGCATACGACAGTCACCTGTAAAAGCTTCATTAGTTTCTAGCACTATTTCGTTGGCTGCTAGTACAACTGTGATATTTTTACTTCATCTACCGCCTATTTATAGTAGGTAGAGGATGCAGTGTATTCCACCCAAAAATTTGGTATCAAGATCACCGATAATAAACGTTTGAGCCCAAGGATTAGATTGTTAGAAAAAACTCGTATATCCGCGAGAGCGAGTGTGTGGGGTGCGCGCTCGCCTTAAGAGTGGGATGAATACCACTTGCTTAAGTATGTCAGGCGAGTATTTACAAGAAAATCCTCCCATTCAAACAATCGTAGTCCTTAAATGGAGAAACCTAAGCTTCTTTTCAATTTTCTTAAAACTGGCTAACGATTTTTATTAAAATATAATACGTTTGAGATATTGTGAACCCTTGAATGTATATCTTTCTGTGAATAGCCTGCAAGGTCCTCTTCATACTGATTGAATTTTAGACAAGTTTGTATAGCAGGGAAATCGAAAGGTTGTCTAAAGTATTTGGTTTTAGACACATTTATTTCTCTCCGTTATTGAACTTCGTGTAATATTTCACCATTTATATGGGTGATAATAGCGATATGCGTGGTAGTAATATCATTCTTGTCAAATTTACCATCTTGTTGAAAAAGAGAACGAGCGAGGCCAAATGTGAGAGGCACGTGTAAGCTAGGAATATGTTTTTAGCACTAAAAGAATCCCTTAACTGGGTATAATGTTACAATGTGTCGTAGATTTACTGCACGTAAAAGAACGTCAAGCCTGATAAAGAGGCCTTAGAGCAACATTTCCTGTCTTTCACGCCCAATATAGAATGGAACGCTAAGGACCATAGTAGTTAAAGAGTGTCCATAAATAAAATTCAATTTATTTATTGTATTCCACCCAAAAATTCGATACTGAGATTTCACCGAAAATACATGTTTTGAGACCCCCTGAATCCAAAAAGAAGCATTTTTGGAAACATTTCCGTGTGTGTGTCTGTGAACAGCATAACTCCGAAACGAACAGTCGGATAAACACCAAACTTGGTATTTAGGTTCAGCATCTTCCAGAGATGCGACACGAAGGTTTTCAAGAAAATCCCCCCACCCCAAGATACCCTTTACATGGAAGATTTTTCCAAAATGTTAATTTTCTCAAAAATGGCTCTAACGATTTTGATTAAAATATCATATGTTTAAGATATTTTAACGACAAATGAAATGTATATCTCGAATTTTCTGGGAATGTCTCCAAAAGTATTCTTCATTGTGAATGACTTTTGCATAACTGGTAAACCATAAGAGATAGACAAAATTTTACTACACAAAAAATGTAGATCGTGTTAAAATACACAATTTATGTCATATACATTTTTTTTAGTTGAGTGAACCATTTTCGAGATATTGTTTGTTATTCCCTTAAATTTTTCAATACTTATTTTCTCAAATGGGAATTCGTTATTCATTTTTTTGTCTTGTATATGTAAAGAGTATTAATCTGCGGCAAAGAGAATGGTGCTGCACCTAGCAACCAGCTATTAAGAGATATGTATATGCTTAAAGGCTACTGTATTTCTATATTGCCCTTGTAAATAGATATATATTCCCCTTACATCTACAAGAAAATTAGCAATAAGATAGAGTCTGCAAATGTTTATCGCGATTAACATGAAGTAGATGGAGAATAAGCGTTTGTAAAAATAGTTTGTACAAGAGTAGAGAAAGTCATGTGAGTGTAACACATCAGATTTTTTAAAAAATGTTACAAGGTGTCTGTCAACTCACTGTAACCATAAATTTGCAGCCCACCCCAATATTCGACTTTTCATCACTCACGGAGGAGGTCTCAGCACACAGGAGGCCACCATTCGAGGAGTTCCCATAGTGGGGATTCCCATATTCGGAGATCAGAGTGCCAACATGAAGAAGGCAGTCCAGAGAGGAATAGGAGTCGCCATAGCGTTCAGAAACCTTACACACACCTCTCTACTGTCGGCCATTCAAGAAGCGATGCAACCCAGGTGAGTTAATTTTAAAACCAGTATCTGCGTACTTTTCTGCATTGGTTCACCAAAAAGATACTTTTTCTCTTGACTTCTATTTCCTCACGTTTTACATACATTTGACACACAAAGACTTCGCTAGGTTGAGTACAAATGAAGAATTATAAATGTTTTGCCCCTTCCCTTGTCTGTTATTAATTTTGGAATAAAATATTTCTTAGGACAAACCATTTACGAGCCGCTCAGTACAAACTGTGGAACAAATGCGTGACGATTTGCATGGATACACATGCGTTATTGGCAACTGGTTTCAAACTAAATTGTAACTTCGGCTCTACGAAGGTATCTTCTTGTAATACATTAGGGTTTACAATAAATTAAAATTTGCTCACAGATTAACAAAGACTTGATCTCGGGGCTCTTAGCAATAGTAGTTTCTCTAGGTGTATTTGTATCTTGAGGTGCATTTCAAGAAAGTAAAAATCCAAGATTTACAAAGTTACTAAATTATTTAGCGTAGTTACATGCAACTTTAATAATGGCGACTATTTATTTATTACTATTACAAGAATGATACATGTAAGAAACGTCTACAGTCTTTCATTGTAATTACTAGCATTTAAAATAACCTGTTCCCCGCGATGTGGAAGTCGTAGGTTCCCTGTTGCAGCGTCTGTTTTGTTGGTGTTCCTGATGGAGCGATCTAATGCCTGCAGAAATTCGGGAACTGTCCTAAATCGAACTCCAAGAAGCGGTTCCTTCATCTTCGGATTAGGTTATAATAACAGGCGCCTAGGTCCAGTGAATATGGGGATGGAAACACACTTTCCAACACCAGCGACGATACAGATCAGTTACAGGTTGTGCCACGTTCCCCGAGCATCTGGTTGCAAAATGATGGTAGTATTCTGTAAAAAGTGTCGCCTCTTTCTTTGCAACGCTGGTATGAGATGATGCTTAAAAATGACAGAAATATGAGGCAGTATTTTTAACACTTAAATGATTTCAGTCAAATTATATAATATAATTTGATAATAACAGCCTACCTTAAGCAATATGTGTATGTAACAATATATAAAAAGTGTATATTAGTCATTGTATATGTTTATATTATTGTATACATGTTCAATAATGCTATCTGAATGTATTACGTAATTTAATAACGTAGGAGCTGTGAGAATAATACGTTAAAAGTTGCTAACAATGAGGTAACAATGAGGTAACCTTGAGGCAATAATGAGTAAGAATGTTTAATAATACTACTTGTCATTATTGGAGCAACAATAATGTAAATTTTGAGACGGTTTAAAAACAGCCAATCAACAACCAGAAAAAGCTTTAATTAAATGAAGTTATTCTATTGGAGCAGCATTAGCCAATCAGAAATTGAAATACAGAAATTTACAAATTTAGGCCGTAGAAAAGAAGTCAGTTGCTTGCAGACAGCGCTCATAACTGGACGTGTTGTTTGTAGACAGTGTTCCTAAGAGGTCGCGAGATCTGTCCTCGAGAAATATTTAAAGAAACTGTCAAATTACAAAGTTAATATTTTTAAACATTTGGGGCAAAGGCCACCGGAAAGCACATTTGGGACGAAGGCTACCGGAAACTTTTTACCATATGTGCGGTTGCAACTACTTCAAGTTCGGCTCCCCAACAGTTTAACTACAATACAACTCCTACTTCAAATTGTCTTTCCATACGTGAAACAAACCTTCTTCAAATTGGCGCCCAAAGCGTGGGGCTAATAAAAATAACGTAATAAATAATAACTACCTTCTTCAAATACTGTGCAATAACATTTTGTCCTTGCGGAACGGTATGTGTTAGGAATACGCCATCAAAGTCGTACGCGAGAAACACCATAACTTTTGCATTTATAACCCTCCTTGCCACTGTTCTGTATGTAAGGAAGTTCTCCACATGCTACAACGAGACCTGTATGATATCATGTTGCTGTACGTACGCAAGCACATTCAATCTTCAACCAACTTCGTTGTTCTTGTTTTGTGAACAAGGCGAAAACAGAATAGTGTAGATCGCTAGCTCATACAGATCTATCTTTTACTCGTCAGAGGGCATGCACTTTGAGTCGAAAAGGAGAGTCCATTTGTTGGCTGGTGGGTAAGACCTAGTCAAACACGTGTAAATGTGAGGATAATTATTTCATTGTTGTTCGGCTTCCACAACAGTGTTGCCACTATTAAAGTTCCAACCCATGTATAAATTAAAAGACTGTTTCTCATAACTATCCCAGAAATTGTTTTACACCGAAAAACATCCTTATTTTTTATTTCTACTTTCGTGAATTAGAACCCAGGAGTTGTTAAAGTGGGTTACCTAATAGCATAGAGTACATATAACCATTCTCAATGCTAGGTTATTGATAACTACTCATGTAGCTTACAACAAATGAGATTTGGTACTCACATCTAGATGTAGTGAACGAAGAATTAAATGAGTGACTGTAATCTAGAGCGAAGATGAAAATAAGACATACTAGTGATAGTGCAGAATATAATTCCCTGTGACCTTATTTGTTTTTTGGTGAAGCCAGCTGTCGTCAAAATATGTTTAACATCATGGAGATTACCGCTGCTCCCTGCAGCAAGCCGAGGAGATTCCCAAAAAGTAATTACAGGTGATGTCAACTACTGCCGCTACAGCATAAGCAGAAAATGCAAAGAAGCATAGAATTAAGTTAGTGAGTTGAGGAAGGAACTTTGTTTTTTGCATTCATAATCTCAGTGACCGTGATAGGTAGCGTACAAGCTTAAATCATCACTTGAGCAAATCCGCTTTCTGCGATCAAACAAACGTTTTTCTCTTGTTTCATTTATTCAGTCTGCATATAACTACTCTGGTATCGGCAGCTCTGAGCTTACAAACACCTCCTGGTTTTAACTGCCTTATGTTGGGTTCTTTGACATTACATTTACATTACGTTTACTGTGAAATACGCTCACCATTTACTCTCTTACTCACACTTTTGACACTGGGAGGAGTAAGCAATGATTCTCTAGAGAAACATTTCTCCCTCACAGACAGGAAGTGAATCCTAAATCTCTGGGTTGTGAAGCCACACAACGGCCGACCAAAAACTATCAACAACATAGTCTTTCAGATACCGAATGAATGCACATAACAAACGAAACTGTTCAAGGATCAACCCAGAGTCCTTTGGACACTGTCGTGTACTAGAGAGGGGACAGAGTATGTCAAAAGTCACAAAGGGGCAGCACACATATTAATATTCATTACATTGTGTTTCAGGTACAGAGCGAATGCACAGAAACTATCACAGCTTTTCAAGGACCAGCCCATGAGTCCCCTGGATACTGCCGTATACTGGACTGAGTACATTATACGTCACAAAGGAGCACCGCACATGCGCTCTGCAGCTGTAGATCTGTATTTGTTCCAGTATCTCCTGCTGGACGTGATAGCGTTCCTGGCTATTGTGGGAATATCCCTACTCATCGTTACTTACATGATGTTACGGGCCTTTTACAGGACTTGCTGTCGTAGTAAGATACAGACCAAGGAAAAGCAACAATAAGACATGTTTTATAAGTGTATATATGTAGATTCCGTCTTTGTACAAATAAAGCTATTTCTTTTTTCTCATATCAGCATTAATTAATGATTTTATTATACTAGCTTCATTAATGTACATACTAATCTCTCAGACATTACTGATCTAGAAACATCTATAGGCCATAGTGATATAGAGAACCATTATGGCAGGGGCGGCTTCTTAATATGGTATAATTGGCGCAACAGTTCTAGACATGTGAAAATCTTAATGACAGCTATGAAGCGAGTTGCTTACCAGATCAGCAAGTGACCGTCGTCTGCATTCTGCAGGAGTGCGTGTGACAGTCATTGTCAAATATCCGCACACAGGTTATGCACTGATAAACTTATAGTTTATATACAGTATATTTAAATCCACGCTGTAAAAAGCGCTTAATGTAAAAACCTGTCAATCATCTGCTTCCAATTCTTCCACATCTGACAGCCCTTCCTCTTCTGCGGAATCACTTACATCATTGCTGTCGTTACTTTCCGCACCATTATCCTGGATGATAATTCTTTCTATTTGATTTCGTTTTCTTCCACTTGAACCCTGAACCTATTTGTAGCACCACCTTGAAAATGTATGCTGTTTTTCAGCTTAATGAGCAATCTGCTTATTGTTGGCACAGTTTTCTCTTCCACACAGAGAGTGTGTGAATCGTGCGCCGAATGAGCGTATCGTCTATTTCTGTAACACGTTTAGGGACCTTATGTTTCTTCCTAGGTGTGTCCAATTATACTCTTTCATCCATGTTTTTTTTCTTATCTTTGAGAACTCTGGAAATGGAAATCAGAGAAATATCAGTTGTTTTGGCTACTCTTTATTTCACTCCCTTAAGGCTTTTGTGGAATTCGGGTGAACATATATTTTCCTCCTTCATCTCTGCTTCTTGCTTCATGAAGTCGAGGACATTTGCAATTTTTTCCTGCTTTGACTATGTAATACCTTACGCTTAACTTTGAAAACATAGGAGCCATGGTTATAAATATAACAAATATAAAGCACTATTTAGGTACTCCTCTCTTTGAAATTACAACCAGATGCAAACCCTTTCTATGCAGACTGTATGTGTTACGCACTGTGAGTAAGCAAAGGTGTTATATCGCTTTCGTTGATTAAGCTAAACATAAACCATTCCTAGGCTCGGCAGCTGGGGTGGCAATCAAGGTCACGATTCCAGAAGTTTGGCGCAAGTTATAACACGTTTGCGCTACAACCAAAGTCTTGGCTTTTCCTTTAATGTAAATAACGTATACGATTCATACATTTCGGTTATCATTCTGACATGATCTTGTGGAGTGGACTTTGGCAAACGTTGTATTGTTTGCAGGTGCCAAGTAGTGCACTCCCGGCTGTAACCCACATTGGTATAATGGTGAAGTATAGGGAATGACGAACCAAGGAGCGCAGAGGTGTATGTGTGGGGGGGGGGGAAGTGAGGGGCATAAGCTGCATGTTGTTATTTAACCTAGTAGTCAAAGAGCATAGGAATAGGATGATCAACAGGTGCAATACTTTTCGTTTCGTCCCATACACAGAGTCATCTATTGAATTCACAGTAAAAGTTTACCTCACTCTAGTTACCTTGCATCTCTGATAATTACGTTGCCTGTATGCCACGTGCTTTGTGTCGTGTTGTGTGTATCGGGTTTTAATTTATGAATCAAAGTGGTTTATTTAGCTAAATTCAGGTAAACGTTGCTATAAGGAGAAACAATGAATTCCATTCAGTCTCTTTTAATGCAACCGTTTTCAACGCTAAACTTGGAGGAAAAGAATGAAAATAAACGCATTGGCAGGCCCACACCATACCTAAAAATCACTTAGGTAGTTCAAACAAAAACAAGAAGTTTTAACAGGAATTTTAACAGCGATTTATATGAAAAATATGATTGGATAAGTGGTTGTGATATTAAAAACGCCCTGTTTTACTTTCCTTGCGTTTTTGTGTGGTGGACAAAGCATGGCGTGAATGATCTGTAGCATCTTCATGAAATGTGCATGTGTTATATATTGTGAATTCTCATTTCTTGTTTATCTCCGTAAATTAATCAGCCTATAGTGAGAAACTTATTCCGTATTTATTACTTAAAACATTTCAAATTGCAAGGATAATGTTGTGAACCACCAACGTTCAGTCACCAGCCGCCCATGCATTATGGAGTAAGTCCATACATGCAAACAACAAGGAATTTGGTTTTCCTTTCACGGACAGGTGGTTTGTGGTGATGTACTTGTCAGAAATTTCGACAATTTCGGACCAAACTGATATTTAGGAGCCTTTTCCAGCGTTGAAGTTTTGATTAGTCTGCCTTGTATTCGGTGCAAGAAGCTATCAACAGAGCGCAAGTCTTTCACCCTGACTGATGACGTTGGCTTCTCTCATTCTTGCGTTTCTTATACGTGTTGAGCATCCTAATTATCAGGTTGGGCCAAAAATGTTTCAATTTCAAACCATCCAGCCAGCTACGCATGAAATCTGAGGCAGCATTTTTAACACATAAATAATCTCAGTCTAATTATATAATACGTAAATTCAATAACAGTCCACCTTGAAGCAATATGTGTATGTAATAATTTGTAAAATGTATGTAACAGTCATTGCATATGCTTATATTATTGTAAACATGTTCAATAATGTTATGTGAATATATTACGTAGTTTAATAATGTAGGAGCTGTGAGAATAATAAGTTAAAAGTTGCTAACAATGAGGTAACAATGAGGTAACCTTGAGTCAATAATGAGTAAGAAAGTTTAACAGTACTACTTGTGATTCTTGGAGTAACAATAATGTAATTTTAGTGACAGTTTATAAAATAGCCAATCAACAACCAGAAAAAGCTTTAGTTAAATGAAGGTACTCTATTGGAGTAGGATTAGGCAATCAGAAACTGAAATATAGCAAAATTTACAAATCTAGAAGTTAGTTGCCTGCAAACAGTGTTCCTAACCGGACGCGAGACACATCCTCGAGAGATTTGATACGTATTCGTGTGAGACAAAAAAGAGTTTGCGTGTTAAAAAGTGCAAGTAATTCATAAAAGAATCTCACAGCTCTCTATATCAGTGAAGTGTTATTTTAAATCGTATCAAGCATTAATAAAAGGTGTGAAGTAAAATTATAATCTGTGTAAGCCTACATTCTTGTCGCATCACGCCCTGCTAAGAGAAACGTGTCTCTAACAAATACTGACGCAGCCGAGGCAAAATATATAGTATTTAAAGAAACAGTTAAATTACAAAGTTAATATTTTTTAAACTTGGGGCAAAGGCCACCTGAAAGTAAATTTGGGGCGAAGGCTACCGGAAACTGTTTACTATACGTACGGTTGCAACTAATACAAATTCGGCTCCCCAACAGTTGAACTATAATACAACTCCTTCAATACAACCTACTTCAAATTGATGCGTGGTGCAAACAACGTAAAGATAACAAACAAACATTTCTCAAATTGGCGTCCATACGTGTGGCAAATAACAACGTAAAAAGAAAAACAATACAACGAAATAAATATTTTCTCAAACCTTAACGGAATTCCGCCTTCAGGTGTGCTATATCGTAGGCAATCATGTGTTTTCTCAATATCTCTGACACCACAGCGAGCAATTTATCTATACATAAATTTTCATAACGTCCGTCTGAATAATCTTTTTGCAGGTATAAAATACCTCCTCTACTCGGTGGCAGAGAAAGTAATAAATGTCTCCGTTTCATTAGAAACCAAGGATGATCGATAAACTAGACATCTGGATTCTTTTCTTCCGCCTGTGCATCCTTTGTGACCCAAGAAGCGGTCGTGGTTCATTTGAAGGCCCGTGATGTCACTGATGCAACTGCTCATCACGTGACACCATGCGTCTCAAGCAAGCCATTCCGCATCGACAACGACCTGATTATCCTTATCAACGTTACTATATACTGCACACCTGATATAGTTACTCCGTCCACCATACAGCCCGTGCTTAACTCCCTGCCACTTTGTGTGGCCCGCGTATGTGTGTGTTTGTTTGCGTGTGTTTGAGCAGCATAACTCAAAAACCAAAACTCGGTTAAAAGCCGAACTCGGTATTTAAGTTCTGCATCTTCCAAGGATGCGATACGAAGATTTTCAAGAAAATCACTCTACCCGAAATAACCTTTATATGCAGAATGTTTCGAACATTTTGATTTTCTCAAATATGGCTGAAACGATTTTATTTAAAATACGAGGGCAGTCCAGAAAGTCCCAGACATTTTGGCCTATCGTGGCGATGAGTAGGGCTAGAGCCGCCATCTTGGTGTCAGAACGTTACTACATTCAGTACGCATCCAGTTGTGGTAGCGTAAGGACTGTGCCTTCCTTACTGTGCTCTCTGTGAGTTGTTAAAATGTGCGCTGCAATAGAAAATCCCGCCACTCGTGAAGTGCGGTCTGTGATTAGGTTATTGTTGGCTAAAAAGAACAAACCAATTGAAATTTATCGTCAATTTTGTGATGTTTACGGGCAGGGAATAATGAGTGAAAGCCGAGTCAGGCAATAGTGCAGTGATTTTAAAAATGGCCGTACTAATGTTCACGACGAGGATCGCAGTGGTAGGCCTAGCCTTATGACTGATGAACTGTCAATGCAAATCAATGACAAAATTCATGAAAATCCTCGTTTCACGATTACAGAACTTTCGGAACATTTTACCCAAATTTCACTGGGTTTTGTGCATCAAATTGATGCTTTGATACTGACGCTGAACTGCATGCCGGTCAGTGGTTGAAGTCGCAGGCGGCAGATTTCTATAGAGAGGGTATTGAAAAACTTGTGCCTCGGTATGATAAATGCCTCAATTTGAATGGCGATTATGTAGAAAAATAGCTTAAGAGTGTACCTTTCAAATGTGGATAATAAACGTTGATATTTGCATTTTGTTAATTGTTTATTTCAAAACGTCTGGGACTTTCTGGATTACCCTCGTACCATATGTCTAAGAACTTTATGAAAAATGAAATGCATATCTTGAATTTTCTGGGAAAAGCCTCTGAAGTCCCTTTCATTTCTGAAAGACTTTTGTAGGTATGATTAATAAACCGTAAGAGAAACACAGAATTCTACTGCACAAAAAAGTAGATCGCGTTAAAGCACACAATTTATGACAGACTTTTTTTGTAGAGTTAACCATTTCCGAGATATTCCTTGTTATTGGTTTGAATTCTCAAATGTGAAGTTGTTATTCGTGTTTTTCTTCTAATCATGCAAACGGAACTTCAAAGCCATCACATAGCGATCAGCTCTTAAAAGATATGACTATCCTCAAGCTTACTGTATTCCCCTAATCTTCTTGTTCCAACAAGAACATATGCGATAAGACAGTTTCTGAATTAACTTGGAGTAGAAGGAAGAATAAGCGTTTGTAAGAATAGTTTGTGCAAGAGTGAGTAGAGAAAGTGATGTGAGTGCGGCTTATAAGATTTTTTCACGTAACCATAGGTGTACATGCTTGTAAGTAATGGAATTTTATATATGCGTGTGTGTGTTTCTCAATATTGATATAAAATCGAATATGTTACATTTCACCTCTTTCGTTTATTAGTCGGTATACAAAGTTTAATTTTTTTTTCTATCTACTTCATTTTAATCCAGATAAACCTTTGCGAAATAGCTACATTACACATTTCGTTAGGATACAAAGAGAACAGCGATAGTCAAATATTTAAGAACTGTACGCTATATACTGGCCTTAAAATTTCATATTGTTTCCATGACATCGCGAGAAACAATTGAAATTCGATGGCACTTAAAAAGAATGACAAAGTATTGAACAAATCGAGCCATTACTAACGGATATCTCGGAAATGGCTGATGCTACAAAAAAGTTATTTGTATTAAATTGTGTGTTTTAAAGAGATGTAAGTTTTGGTGAATGGATGTTGCTCCGGCGGTAATGTAATCCTTACCCACCCACCCTTTTATGCGACCCTTCTTATATAGTAGTTTTGGCGGGTTTTGGCGACTTTTGGAAGAAACTGCTGCCAACGTGAATCATTCGAGTTTTAGACGCGCAGATTCCTTGGCTACGCCCTGTCGTCGCTCTACGCTTTGAGGCTGAGAGCTCTCAATCCCTCGGCTACGCCTTCCGGATTAGGTCCTTGTATTTTCAGCTATGTTGGGAATTCAACTGTTGGCAGCGGAAAGACACCGCAACCAACGTTCCCATGATGCCACGGTGCGACTTCTGACAGTAAAATCGAACAAAGTGAGAAAATATGTCATATATTCATGAAAATAAATAAATCATGGCGTTACTTGTTCTTTATTACACGTAATCAATAAAAGTTATGCAGTGTACGCGTGTGTATAGTGATACCGGCCATAATCCAATATCGAAGTATATCTATTTACTGTGTAGTACGTTTTCGTCTATTGATTAACGTTTACCAGTTATACAAGATTATACAAAAATAGTCCTTCCAAATAAAGAGTACTTCGCCTTATTCCCAGAAATTAAAAATATACATTTTATTTGTCATGTAAATACCTTTAATATATGGTATTTTAATCAAAATCGTTAAAGCCATTTTTTAGAAAGTAAAAAACTTCGAAAAATGTTTCATGTAAAGGATGGTTTGGGGTGGGGCATTTTCTTGAAAATCTTCTGTCGCATCTTTGGAAGGTATGAATCTAAATATCAAATTTGGTATTTATCTGAATTTTCGTTTTTGAGTTAAGGCTGGTTCACAACCGCCCGAGAACGGTAACCAGAACGGAAACGAGAACGGGAAGCAATACACCATGCAAGATATTAGTTCACAACAGCCCGGTAACGAGAACGGGAATGTATATCGATCACAAAGTGAAAGTCGATTTTGCGCATTGGAATTTCATTTTTTTTAACTGAACAATGACATTTTTTCACCTACTTCCAATTTAGCCAAGCCAACGTCAAAATTCGATAGAGTAAACATTATCTAAATGCATATCCACTACATTCCCGATCCCTCTACCTATGCCAAGTTTTCATTCTTTATGGCATACATTAAAATTATTTATTGTTCTTTTTTACTTTCTCTCCTACGTGTAGTAAGTAGGGGAAGTATTGCATTCCACCCAAAAATTCGATACCGAGATTTCACCGGGAATACATGTTTTGAGACTCCCTGAATCCAAAAAAAGCATTTTTGGAAACATGTCCGTTTGTGTGTCTCTGTGTGTGTGTGTGTGTGTGTGTGTGTGTGTGTGTGTGTGTCTGTGAACAGCATAACTCAGAAACGAACAGTCGGATAAACACCAAACTTGGTATTTAGGTTCAGTATCTTCCAGAGATGCGACACGAAGGTTTTCAAGAAAATCCCCCACCCCAAACTACCCTTTACATGGAACATTTTTCGAAAATTTTAATTTTCTCAAAAATGGCTCTAACGATTTTGAATAAAATATCATATGTTTAAGGTATTTTCATGACAAATGAAAAGTATATCTTGAATTTTCTGGGAATGTCTCCAAAAGTGTTCTTCATTCTGAACGACTTTTGCATAACTGGTAAACCATAAGAGATAGACAAAATTTTACTGCACAAAAAATGTAGATCGCGTTACAATACACAATTTATGTCATATACAGTTTTTTTGTTGACTGAACCGTTTTCGAGATATTGCTTGTTATTCCCTTAAATTTTCCAATACTTATACTTTTTCTCAAATTCGTTACTCATTTTTTTATGCCCTGGACTTGCAAAGAGAATGGAATGTGCCACATAGCAACCAGCGCTTAAATATTTGACTATCGCCTAAAACCTACCATATTCCCCTTGCATCTACAAGAAAATTAGCAATAAGATTGACATCTCGATATCTCGATTAACATGAAGCATATGGAGAATAAACGTTTGTAAAAATAGTTTGTACAAAAGTAGAGAAAGTCATGTGAGTGTAACACAGCAGATTTTTTTTCATTTCCATCGCTTTTAGCTGCTTTTTTGTAGCTTTTGCCATTGTTTTAGGTAATAGCCAGAGGAACCAACGCTGATTAGATTTGCGGGTGTCGAGATGAAGTTAGGAAGCACATTTACTACTAATTCCTTCCAGTTTCATGTTTCCAGATTCCGACTGTAGAGAGCACTAGTGGCTGTTTCATGTCAGAGCCGCCTAGAATAACCTCTAGAGTGAAGAGTCTAATATACACAATAGGAATCTAATATGCCGTGCCTTGGAACGAGAACGAGAAAGTTAAAGGTTGGGCAACACTTCTTTCCCGTTCCCGGGGCCCGGGAAGGCTTCCCGTCGGTTGTGAACACTCCCATTTGAATACATGTATTTCAACTTTCTCGTTCTCGTTCCGGTTACGTTCTCGTTGGTTGTGAACCGGCCTTTATTCTGTTCACCGACACACACACACACACACGGATCTTTTTCTAAAAATGCTTTTTTGTATTAGGGGCCTCTAAACATGCATTCCCTGTGAAATCTTGATATTGAATTTTTGGGTGGAATGCAATAGGTTCTCTATGTACTATGTATGTGTAGAGAAAGTAAAAAACTGACATTTGACAGTAAGCTCGTCAAATGATAGAAGCAGACAACTGTCCTACTGTAGTCATCTGCTATTACATAACGCCGCGCGAATTATCAGATTCTACACTTGAACCCAACTGCATCGACAAACATGCTATCAGAATGACTGGCAGTACTGCGTGTGTGGAGTCTGAAGTGCGCTTTACGGCTGAGGGGTAAGCACAAGGAAGCTTGAGTTTAGTATTCTTTGCTACTTGTTTTGGAAATATGTTTACAAAGTTCCATTAGAAATCTAATTAAGATTTGTAAAAAAATTTTCGAGGTCATGATGATAAAACCACATATATCATCAGAGTCCTGAGCTTATTTATAACAACATAAAAAATCTGATGTGTTACACTCACACGACTTTCTCTACTCTTGTACAAACTATTTTTACAAACGCTTATTCTCCATATGCTTCATGTTAATCGAGATGTTAATCTTATTGCTAATTTTCTTGTAGATGCAAGGGGAATTGCTAGGCTTTAAGCGATAGTCAAATATTTTAAGAGCTGGTTGCTATGTGGAGTATTCCATTCTCTTTGTATGTCCAGGACATAAAAAAATCTTATGTGTTACATTCACATGACTTTCTCTACCCTTGTACAAGCTATTTTTACAAACTCTTATTCTCTGTTTCATATTAATCGAGATAAACATTTGCAGAAACCATCTTTTGACATGCAAAGAGAATTACATTTTACACATAGCGACCAGTTCTAAAACTATTTGACTATCGCTTAAGGCGTACTATGTTTCCCTTGTTTTGTATTTGCAAGGGCAACATAGAAATACAGTAGCCTTTAAACATAGACATATATCTTAATAGCTGGTTGCTAGGTGCAGCACCATTCTCTTTGCCACAGATTAATACTCTTTGCATATCCAAAACAAAAAAATGAATAACGAATTCGCATTTGAGAAAATAAGTATTGAAAAATTTAAGGGAATAACAAGCAATATCTCGAAAATGGTTCACTCAACAAAAAAATGTATATGACATAACTTGTGTATTTTAACGCGATCTACATTTTTTTGTGTAGCAAAATTTTGTCTATCCCTTATGGTTTACCAGTTATGCAAAGGTCGCTCACAATAAAGAATACTTTTGAAGACATTCCCAGAAAATTCGAGATATACATTTCATTTGTCATGAAAATATCTTAGACATGATATTTTAAACAAAATCGTTAGAGCCGTTTTTGAGAAAATTAAAATTTAGAGAAATGTTCCATGTAAAGGGTAATCTGGGTTGGGGGGATTTTCTTGAAAACCTTCGTGTCGCATCTCTGGAAGATACTGAACCTAAATACCAGGTTTGGTGTTTAACCGACTGTTCGTTTCTGAGTTATGCAGTTCACAGACACACACACGGACACAAACACACACACACGGACATGTTTCCAAAAATGCTTCTTTTGGATTCAGGGGGTCTCAAAACATGTATTTCCGGTAAAATCTCGATATGGAATTTTGGGTGGAATACAATGCTTCCCCTACTTACTATACGTAGTAGAGAAAGTAATACAGAAAAGTAAATTAACGGGTTCGGCAACTTAAATCCAAGTTGACCAACATAAAAGCTTGAATTGTTTTATTCTCAAACTTTGTGTATCTAAATCAATCTCAATGCGTATTGAATTTAATATGGAAATGCGGATAATATTCAGTATGGAATTGGACTCAAATCAATTTCAATTTCCCATCGAAACGTAGTGTGTATTAACACAAAGGTACGTAATTATAAAATTCTTTATGTGATAAGAGTCGAAGGTTGTCCGAATTAAGGTTTCAAGTCAGGTTGGGTCAGTGTCGGCTTGCGCTGAAGGGCACAAGAGCACGTGCCCTCCCTTAATTTTGAAGCATCATTCCTTTAAACAATTTCTGCATAAACTGTCAACTTAGAAACAAAGATTATATAAATTTAGACACAAGCCCTGAGTGCTTCAGCACCTCATTCTAGTATACAAGAGAAACACGCCTCTCAGACGAATGCAGGCAACTTGGTGAGAGAGAGAGAGAGAGACACAGAGAGGGAGAGAAGAGAACGGGTCAGGGAATATTTCCCTTCCAGCAATCCAGCAATCGAGAACAGGTCGCCCAGGTTCACCTGGGCGGAATGTGATCGCCACAGTACCTAACCGCGTATGCGGCTTTACGTGTGCGATAGAGAAGGTCTCAAAGAATTTACACAAGCTTTTGATTTTTGTCAATTTGTCTTAAGCGTAGTTTAGCTCTCTGCACTACCATTGGCTGGGTCTCGGTGTTCACTCATGGGCGGTCTAGCGACCATGTGGTGACCAAGACCAATGCTGCTTAATTTGGGCGACCGCTTGTGTGGTCAAGTTAAGCAGGCCGGCATGGCAGCAAGATGGGAATACTAGGTAATGGGATGGAGGTATTCATGTTGGCAGCAGGGCGGGTCGCTGCTAGATGGTCACTCATCCAGCCAGCGACCGAGCCCAATGCTGCTTAACTTGGGGAAGTTTGTGGAATGAGGGATTGGCAGACCTCAGCCTCGGGGGCCCAAGTCGTCCTTCGGCAACCGGTAACTCTTTCTCCGCCTTGGCTCCTTCTGGTCGTAGCGGCCCAAAGAGTTCACCAGCTGGTTGGTGTGGTGAGTGAGTTTCGTGTACATGGAACGGGTTCTCTCCCGCACCACGTCCACGATGTATGGGAGACCGGAGTGGGTGTGTAGGATGTGTGACGGGAATCTACGCCCGGTATCATAGATCATCCGAAGCGCCCTGTTCTGGACGGTTTGTAGCCTGTAGATGGTGGACGCTGCCGCCGATCCTCAGACCTTGCAGCCATACAGAATCAGGGACGGGATAATCGCCTGATATAGGCGTAGTTTGAGGCGTGTGGGCATTGATATTCCCCTTGTGTCCAGGCTTAACAGGACAGAATGTTTTGGTGTAAAAGGAGTTGTTATGCTGGGCAAGGGGACAAGGTGTGTCACAGGTAGAGTTTATTAAGGGCATGCAGAATCTGTGGACTTCGCTCGAACAAGCACTGAGCCCGTCCTTATCGGAGCATCTCAAACATGAACTTCCCTAAGCGATTTGTCGTGAGGTCAATCTTATTCCTTCTCATCAGCTGTTTGCTCTTTCACGCTAATGGCTTAAGAGAAATCTGATCTATAAGATCTTCCACTATAATGGCAATACCACCTAGAGAGAAGGCCGAGCATTAAAGCTAAATGGCTGCCTAAATATGCTATTGTTTACAGCGAACAGTAAAAGTAGTTTAAGCATTAAAGTTCTTAAGATACATTTAACAAAAATATTATCTCTATAACTCGTGTGAAAGTGTAATTCACAAACCTAAACGCAGAAAATGTGAACAATTATTATAGGTTGGATGAGAAAAAAATCTTGTGTTACAATCACATGACCTTCCCTACCTTCTATCGTTTATTAGTGGGTATACAAACTATTCCTACGAAATCTACTTAATTTTAATCCAGATAAAGCTTTGCAGAAATAGCTACATTACACATTTCGTTATACATAGATACGAAGGGAACAGCAATAGTTAAATGTTTTAGAACTGGACAATATATGCTGACCTTAAAATTCCACTCTTTCTATGACAGCGAGAAACAACTGAATATCTACAGGGCTTTAAAAGAAAGGCAAAGAACTAATAACGAATACCTCGGAAATTCCTTATGCCAAAAAAAAAACAATATTTGAAATAAATTCTGTATTTTAAAGAGACCTACATTTTTTGTGGAGTACATTTCCATTCATCGCTTAACGTTATACAAAATTCCTACCGAATGAAGACTTCACAGACTATTTCCAGAAAATTCAAGAGATAGGAGTACTTTATTTGCCAGGTAAATATCTTTAATATAGATATTTTAATAAATATATTAGAGCCACCCACACACACGCATTACATACACACATATATAACATGCATACATAACATGCATAACATACATAACATACATTTCACACAATAACATTCCTGACATACATTTCATACATAACATACCTAACATACATAATACACATAACATGCATAACATACATTTCATACATAACATACATTTCATATATAATATACCTAACATACATTTCATTCATAACATACATTTCATATATAACATACATTTCATACCTAACATACACAATATACATAACATGCATAACATACGTTTCATACATATGAATCATTTCATACATAACATACATTTCATACATAACATATCTAACACACATTTCATACATAACATACCTAACATACATAATACACATAACATGCATAACATACATTTCATTCATAACATACATAACAGAACTAACATACATTTCATACATAACATCCCTAACATACATTTCATACATAACATACCTAACTTACATTTCATACATAACATACATTTCATGCATAACATACATTTCATTCATAGCATACATTTCATACATAACATACATTTCATACATAATATACCTAACATACATTTCATATATAATATACCTAACATACATTTCATACATAACATACATTTAATACATAACATACCTAACATACATTTCATACATAACATACATTTCATACATAACATATCTAACATACATAATATACATAACATGCATAACATACATTTCATACATAACATACCTAACATACATTTCATACATAACATACCTTTCATACATAACATATCTAACATACATTTCATACATAACATACCTAACATACATTTCATACATAACATACCTAACATACATTTCATACATAACATACCTTTCATACATAACATATCTAACATACATAATATACATAACATGCATAACATACATTTCATACATAACATACATTTCATTCATAGCATACATTTCATACATAATATACATTTCATACATAACATACCTAACATACATAATACATATAACATGCATAACATACATTTCATTCATAACATACATACTATACATAACATGCATAATATACATAACATACATGTCATACATAACATACCTAACATACATTTCATACATAACATATATTTCATACATAACATATATTTCATACATAACATACCTAACATACATAATATACATAACATGCATAACATAACATAACATGCATTTCATACATAACATACATTTCATACATAACATACCTAACATACATAATACACATTAACATAATTGTAAACAAACATACATGCATACATCATACACACACGCGGGCATTTTTTTTAAAATTTTTTGGGGGATTCGCGGGGTCTGAAAACATACATTTCCAGTGAAATTCAATATCGATTTTTGAGTGGAATGCAATATGTACCTTCTCTACCTACTATGTATATGGTACAGAAAGTAATAATGCATCACAAACATTCATTTTTAAATGTTTGCTTGGGGCATATGTATTAATTAAAATCAGTGACTGCTCACACTATTAAAACTTAAATACTAAGCTGAAAATGAAAGAGATTCCTGTTTTTTTTCTTCTTTCTTTAGAAACTTGAAACCACCTTGTCCATTTTGTTCTTTAAGATCCATAGTGATATAAAGAAAACATGAGGACTAAAATTCTCAAAAGTGTTAAGTGGCAAAATTCACAAAATTCAATATTGATATATTTATTCAAAACGGTGCTTTAAACCAAGGCCATTTTTCTCTAAAAAGTGCTATGTTCCTGTTCGCCATCTTCGAGTTGAAACTGATGGCTATACACGGTACTGGTGTTAACTTCAGCAGTTAAATTAGCAGGGTTAACCGCCAAATTGATAATATCACTGATGAGATGGGAATTAACATTGTTAAAGTTGGTGGGTCTGACTTTAGCATGGCTCAAGGTTTATTAGTGCAATTTTATATAAATCTGATAAAGGCATTTTAGTTATATTATTATTATTATTATTATTATTATTATTATTATTATTTGAAAAATATGTTTTTGTAAGCTCAGCGACACCTTTCAGAGGCAATCCAAATATGAGATTATCACGTTTCCTAATTTCAAATTTAAATATTAATTTATATGCTTTTCAGCTCAATGTTATTTACATATACTTAATATGGCAAATAGTCCGGTAAGAATACTGTAGTTTAACATAGTTCCTTGTATAGGAACCAATGAAAATACTCAATTAAAACATATACTATTTATATCTAAAGAGTAGTGTTTTGTCACTTCACACCTTTGAGAATTTCAGTCCTCAATTATTCTTTCAAGCTAGCTCTGTTAAAAATCGCCTGTGAAACTTGCAGGGATATCTAAAAAGAAATGTTCTAAATTCCCCTATCTCTACACATAAATTCAGATTTACTTCCGAAGAGTTAACTTCAGCGTGAATGAAGGTGAGATTATCATTCTTAAATATATCGCACTCATGTCCATCATTTCATGTTGACAAGGACATTAGTTTGTGTCAAGTTGTTTAGATATTATTGTCTCACTTCAGAATTAGAAAGGTTAGCTTCATAAAAACAAACAAGAAAAAAAGAAAGAAAAGTACAGTATTAATCTGAAAATATGTACAAGATCACAAAACTTATAGTAATCCTAAAATAATCCTAAGGCTGGCAAAGAAAATTAAGAGCTTCAGTGAATATCATTTGTTTGTGGAAATGGAAATAGCTGGAAATTGGAAATGAGCAGCTAAAATAATTCATCCTATAAGTTCTTCCTTTTCAAGCAAATACTAATTTTAGAACACCATTCTGTCTCTTTCTTGGCATGTTAAAGTTTTAAATGTGATTGAAGTCATTAAAATGTTTTCATTTATTGTTTTATGAAAGGTTCAAGATGCCTAAGAAAAATACTCCCAAGTACTAAGTAGCAATGTTTAGAAGATCAAAGTACACATAAAGGTGATGAAAAATGTTCCAAAATAACCATAACTAGTTCCAAAAGGCACCAGTAGCCACTTTTTCCCATAAATGCACCTGTCTTTTCAAAACAACCTTATTTCTTCTTAATGTAAGTAATCTCGAACTTTTGTTAGTAGGCAGGCTTATTATTAAGTAGTTCTATTAAGTTTGCTTTATTTGATTCTTTTTTTCCACAAATAATGCACATGAAAGTTTGAAATCAAATTTCAAACAATGCTGTTAATCGTTGCTGAAAAATATAAGTAACCTTCATATTTAGCTACATTACAGAAGATTGAATTTTTTGTAATTCAGAAAAATATCATTGACTTTATATTTTAATTTCAGACATACATTGAAAAATCAGCTGCTAGTTTACATGGTTTGGGAAATAATCTTTGTTTGTTGGAAGTTAGGTTATGAATGCGTAACCAAATAACAAAGGCTTTTACATTTTACGTAACTAGTTATTTAAAACTTATTTAGCCGGTCCCCTATTGGACTAAAAAAACAAACACTCAATAAAATTGAGTACATTGCACATATACCTATCAATACGTTACGAACTGTGATATTCGCAAAAGATATACAAAAATGTCCTGCAAACATGAGCAAATAGACAACAACTTGGTTATACCTACATTTCTACACTCATCTAGACTGTGAATATTAAAGCAAATATTAGTGAACTTGCCTCCGGGTTCCTAGTGGGCGAAAAATAATAGCTTTTAACCATTGCTCCTTCAAATAGTTATCCTTTGGGGCTTGAGCACATGATATTTTTACAATTTCCCATGCAGTGGGAACACGGCATTAAAAATCAATTACGCAATAATCTCCTTAAATCATAAAAGCTACATACTTTCTGTAGCATACATACATAGCCTGCATAGACGGCCATTTTTGTTATCCACGAAGCAGTGCTTAGGCCTTGTTTCAGGTGTTATTGATAGTCAACTCAACCAACTATCCTCAAATAACATTAGTCTTAAGAAGAGCTAATATTATCATAAGAGAATGAGAAGAGGATCTCAGAATGAACTTCATCTATAACTAGAAACGTTAGTGTTTATTGCATCCCTTAACGTTACACTTTACTGCTGTTTATAATGCACTTAAAAGCCCCTCACCGCTTAAAAAACAGTGGTGAACAGAGGTGTTGTTTAAATATTTATATTTATTGAGACATTAATTCTTTCATGTAGTTAACGATCAAGAGTACGTATTGCCCACCTCTAAAGTGTAAGGGTAATGTGTTTGCTTCCCATTCAAGGGGTCCCAAGTTCGAAACTCGGTTAGGGCGAGTTACCTGGATGTTTCTTTTCGGAGTTTCCCTTATGTTGAGAAGATTAATTTCCGGTAACTTAAGTTGCCCATTTAGGCATAATTTCAACCATTTCGTTCATTCCCCGTCCGATATGACCTAATCCGATTAAAGGATTTTAAGCTACAAGGGCCCCTCGCCAAAAAAAAAAAAAAAAAAAAAAAAAACAGGACGTACCGAAACTATTAACAAAGATCTGAAATGCATGAGAAACTTAGGTAAAGCAAATTATGTATGTTAGCAACTGTTAAGTGTGTAGTGGATATTTTACGTCAAATGAACATTGAATGCCTTTGCATAAAATTACTTTTCACTATATTTTTGAGAAAAATGAAAATGTTGGTGAAGCTGCCTATTTTTACAGTACAGTGTGATAAATTCATGTTCGTAGATTCCATGCGTTATTATTTTTATAAAATGCTCATCCAACTAAAATGAGCACGAGCCGCCACTGAATAGGGCACGTAAAGGAGTAGAAATTCAACCTGTAGGAATTATTTCAGTACCTACCACGGAATGAAGTTAGTGTTCCTTTTTCTATGTTTACAGATGGCTGGAGTGAAGTTCTTGGTGGCATGGTCGCTGGCGATCCTGGTGTCAGCTTCTGAAGGCGCTCGCATTCTTGGGCTATTTCCAATGCCTGCCCCAAGCCACTTCAAAGTTATGCGGCCGCTGATGCTAGAACTGGCCAATAGAGGACACCAAGTAACGATGCTCTCCCCGTATGCTTTAGACCCGCCACATCCAAACATCACAGAGATTATTATTCAGGAGGTTATAATCCTTAATGGTAAGTACTACTTTAAGAACAACACCAAAGTACCTTTCATATAAGAGCCTTCGATATGGATTTAGTTTATATCGAACTTATGCGATATGGTTGTCTCCCATTTTGCGTGAGCTCTTAAAGTATCCTGTTTTATTGTTGAGATTTCCAAAGTGTTTGTTGACTAGCTTTCTTGCTTCCAGAAAGGTGTATATTATGAGACCATAAAAATATTTAATACTCTCCCTAATGATCTTAAGGGAAAAGTTGACAATTTCAATGTCCTTTAAAACTGCTGTTAAAGAGTACCTATTATTCTGTATATTATTCTGTATAAGATTATCTGAATGACAAATTATCTAATGATAATACATATATAGCTCTCTAAGTAATATTAGTAATATTAATGACAATTGTCAGTTTTCCAATTGCCTGCACTAGAATTAATGAAGCTATTTAAATGTATGTATATTAATAACTGACAGTAAATGCTATGCATTACAAATCAAATAGAACAAAATGATGAGACAAACAAAGGTACAAGCTTAGTGAAAGTTAAAATAACTTTTCTTATCTATAAACATAATATTAACCTTATAACGGTAGGGAGGTATTCGATTTTGTACAAAATTACACTGATTGTTTCATTTTGTATATAATATGTCTTTATTTTATTTTAAATGTTCTGTATTCTATGTAATATTTATGTATATATGTAACTATACATTTCCTTGACACGCATATAGTATGTCTCTATTTTATTTCAAATGTTCTATATTCTGTGTAATATTTATGATTATATGTAATTTTTGCACATTTCTTTGACATGTTCTATGTTCACAAGCCTTTATGGCTGCTAGTGAAAATTCATAGTATATAATCCAATTTAATCTAATCTAACCTATAGTTTGTACTACAAACAAACAAAGATGTGCTCCGTGGTCTAGGAATACCATGCTAGCCCCTAGTTCCCGGGTCGCGGGTTCGAACCCGAGGGAGGGCAATGGATCTTTTTCGGGGCGTAAAAATCCTTAGTAGATCTACGGCACGTGAAAGAAACTCAAAATTGATAAAGAGACATTTGAGCAAAATTTCCGGTCTTTCACGCCTAATATATGAGGGGCATTCAAATGAAACCTGGTCAGTGCGTCTAACTTTGCATTACCGTAAGGTGGCAACACGTAACTGCGTGTATGGTGGCAGCATCTATTGGTAGAGTGACTGCAGCGTGCGCAACGTTTGACATTGCATAGCGACAGTGTGGTTTCACGCCGAAGAGAAGGTGGTCACACAAGTTATCGTCCACTACTGAACATGAAGGCGAGTAAGCAGGAACAACGAGGAGTGATTCGATTTTTAGCGGCGGAGGGAGTTGGAGGCCGTGAAATGTATCGACGGATGAAGGCTGTGTACGGTGAGTACAGTCTGTGTCGTTCAAGTGTGGTGAAATGGCGCAAAAGATTCCTTGAGGGGCACGAGTTACTGGAAGACGATGCTCGTCCTGGACAGGCTCATCGTATCATCACACCTGAAGTGTTGCTGAAGTGAATGCTTTAGTCTTGGGCAACCGCAGAATCACCGTGGACGAGATCCATCAATTACTGAGTATTAACGTGGGCATCATTCACACCATAATGTATCAACACTTGAAAGTTCGGCAAGTTTATGCGCAGTGGGTTCCCCACAACTGACCGCCGAACAGCACAATACTCGAATGGCGCTGTCTTTGAGTCATCTGCAACGTTATCATGAGGAGGAATACGGCTTTCTGTCGCATATTGTCACTGGTGACGAAACATGGTGTCACCATTCTGAACCGGAAAGCAAGCGTCAGAGCAAGCAGTGGAAACATACGACTTCACCACCCCAAAGAAATCAAAGGCCGTGTACACCAGTTCTGGTAAGATCATTATGTTCTTTTTTGACCACAAGGGCCCACTGCTTGTCGAGTTCCTGGAACGGGGAAACCACCATCAACGCCCAGCGTTATCAAGCCACTTTACAGAACCTTAGACGAGACATCAAGTCGAAACGCCCAGGCATGTTGTCCGATGGCGTTATTCTCCTGCATGATAATGCCCGACAATTTCACCGTACAGTCCAGACCTTTCACCGTGTGACTTTCATGTGTATGGACCTCTAAAACAAGCTATTCGCGGACATCGATTCACAATGGACCACGAAGTGTGTGAATGGGTCCAGGGCTGCATCCTACAGCAACCTACTAGCTTCTTCAAGATGGAATCGACCGGCTAGTGTCACAACGAGATAAATGTGCCAACAGTTTTGGCGACTATTTTTAGGTTAATAAAATCGTTACCGTTACTTTACACAAGTGACTGGGTTTCATTTGAATGACCCTTATAGAATGGGATGTTAAGAACCATAGTGGTTAAAGAGCGTCCATAAATAAAACCTTAAAAAAAACAATGGTTACGAATTGCATGACTGAATGGGCAAGAGTTCACAGTATGCGGTCTTGCGCTATCAGGACTGATTGGTTCAGGTGAGTTGGAAACATGATACTTTTAATGAAAAGTTCAGCCTCAAAGTTAAGGGGAATCATCAAGCCCTGTCTCATTAATGTTAAATTATCTATGTTAATGACCCGTTTTCTCTGAACCCACTTTACATAGAAATACATTTTCACATTATGTTAATTCATACCTTCTGAGTACACTGATTCGATTTGATGTTAAAATACTGATTTGAAAAAAAATATGATTCTTTTTGCAAATCTCTAACAATTTCAACAAAATTTCTTACATTTTATGTTTTAACAAGCAATTTGAGCAACTTCAACTAAAGAAATTCCACATGATCATAGGTTTGTTTATACTATTTGGTAAAATTCTTATGCAGATAAACCTTGTATTTTCAGAGAAAATGGATCATTTACGTTGAGAAAATTTCCATTTAAAGTAAAAAATATCTATGAAACTCACTTAATCAGAGACAAAATATCTAACATTCTCCTAGATTGTAGTCCTCATCTTGCCCATCCAGTGCTGCCCTCCTTTTCTTGGATATCGTCTCTTTGGTGGTGTTTGTCACTGCAACCTCTGCCTGTTTTCGGGATTCATTGCCTTGTGTAGAAACAAGTTCTTCACGAGAACTTTTCAGATGTTTGGTCTACAGTAAAGTAAGCAGAACATTTTGTAGTACTTCACACGTTTCTATCGTTTGTCTCCGCAAGAGGTACCAGTTTCGTGGGCAGTCTTTGACTTAATACTAGAGTGATCTTATTGACTTTCGCATCCCATTTGAACAATAAGGTAACATGTCTTTCACGCAATTCGATTAAACATATAAAGACGTGTTCAGGATGATCCACACTAATAAAGCGACGAATAGCCACACATTTACAAGGAAACAGAAGCGCATGCGCTGGGATTTGTATATCTGGATTCGCCCTTCAGTTCAGTTACTATACTCACTTTTAATTCTAACATCTTTAAGATTATCATTTGAGTATATCAGGTTCTAAATTGCTTTGTCTTAGAGCATTTTCATTTATTTCTGTTTAGATCCCGTATTTCTCTACCAGTTCGGAGAGTTAAACCCTTTAGTCATGCCATGGGTTATGTGGAAGATGAGCAGTGAGCACACAGATATCACTCTGGGTCTCCCTGAGGTTCAGAAGTTCATCCAGTCCAAAGACCAGCACTTCGACCTCATGGTGACTTCCGCCTTCTTCCAAGATGCCTACGTGGGGTTTGCCCATAAATTCAAGGTACCTGTGGTACAGATATGTTCCTTCGGCATCGCAACCTGGATGCACGATTGGGTGGGGAATCCGTCAACACCTTCCTACATGCACGAGTTTCACCTCAGCACTGACACAAGGATGACCTTCTGGCAGCGCGTGGTCAATACGTTCTTGATGAACTATTGGAGGATTGGCAGACAACTCTATTTCCTCCCGAGCCAAGACGCCATCATGCGAACTCACTTTGAGAAGCACCTCGGTGAAATGCCACCCCTGAACGATATGCTGATGTCCACCTCACTTGTTATCGCCAATACCCATTTCGCCATCAGCTATCCCAGACCTCAGGTTCCCAACCTTATCCACGCTGCAGGAATGCATGTCAAACCACCGAAGGAACTTCCTCAGGTAAGCAACAATGTTAGACGTGTTTTGTGGCAGTATTTTATATAACAACAATGTAAATGCCAGAGTGATTATAGTGTAAATAAACATTATTGTATGACACTGATTTGAGATGTTTGTTAATTATAAGTATTGTTAGGAAATAAGTTTACACGGCCTCACTGAAACTGACAATAAGAGCGGGCTACAATGAGCGAGGGGGTGAGTTGTTTATTAATTAGAAGAGGCAAGCAAATGACGTCAGATTAGCGCGCGTTTCTTTAGAAATGGAGCGAATTTCTTCCCTAGAGCATATGTGTTCGTAATTTTGTTTGGATATAAAAATAGACGCTAATGTTGGCGCGTTTTATTAACCAATAGCAGCTCTGTTATAATGTTTAGGCATATTGGGATGAGGGGGTATAAATTCCGTGCCAGAGACGGGTAACGCGCAGTTTGATAGAATAATTCACAACGCAAACGTCGTTCAGTCCAACAGAAGGATTCGCGGGTAATACGTCGTTCAGTCCAATAGAATCATACAAAGGTTATACGTCGCACAGTTTAAGAGAATCGTTCACTCCTTATACGTCGCGCAATTCTGCAGAATCTCTCGCGTTGTAAAGTTAGTTATAAATGTGAAATACGCGAATTAATAATGTGCAGCAAATAAGTGATATTAGAAAATATAACAGTTTCAGTCTGGCGTGTATCAAGAGTCAATATGTGACATTAATTAATTGTGACGGTAATAAAAGAGTAAAAACAAATTCTTTTATAAGTGTTATCTTTCAGTAACAAATCCTTTCCGTTTACACACCCTGTTCAAGAGATATGCTCGACTGAGTAGTAATAATAGCTAGCCGGAGGACAAAGAACCCAACATTCAAAGTAATAAAACAATAACAGGCGCTCAGCAAATAGATAACACGAAGTTACTGCGACAAATTGGCTCCCATACGTGGGGCAGATAAACATGAAGCATCTTCCAACTACCAAAACAAATAATCTACTTCAGTTTATATCAAACAGTTAAACAATAACGAATGAGTTATTTGAATCAAGTAAAAACAGGTTCAATGGCAAAATACAAGAGTATTTAACATCCGATAACTGAATGTCTTCACTGGTAAAGTCATAAACACATAGGATTCAGTTTTAATTTAGAAAGTTTTCAGTATCGTAGAGAATAATTTGAATAAATCCTGTGTATTTCTCGAGCTGATTGCACAAATTCTTCAGCATATTTCTAATCTACAGCAAAAGCCCTTGTTTTGAGGCAGTATTTTATATCACAACACTGTGAATGCCAGAGTGATTGTAGTGTAAATTAACATTATTGTATGACAATGATTTTAGATGTTTGTTAGCCATAAGTATTGTTCGGAAATAAGTTTACACGGCCTCACTAAAACTGACAATAGAAGTGGGTAACAATGAAACGATGGGGTGAGTTGTTTATCACTAAGAAGAGACAAACAAATGAAGTCAGGGTAACGTGCCTTTCTTTAGAAATGGAGGGAATATCTTTCCTTGAGCATATGTGCTAGTAATTGTAATTGGCTGACAAAACAGACGCTAATGTTGGCGCGATTTGGTAACCAATAGTAGCTCTATTGTAATGTTAAGCATTTCGGGGAGGAGTATATATTGTCGAGCTACAAGCATGTTTAATGCAGTTCTAAGAAAACTCTCGTGAGGTACACGTCAGGCAGTTCTAAAGAATCATTCGCGAGTTACACATCACGCAGTTCTAAGAAATATATCGCGAGAAACACATCACGCAATCTTAAGGAATCTTTCGTGGAGTGCACATCATACAGTTCGGAAGAATCTCTCGCGTCGTAAAGTTAGTAACAAAATGTGAAGTACGCGGCAACTAATAAGACAGTAATTACATTCGGAAATATAACAGTTTCAGTCAGGCGTGTATAAAGATTTAAGATGTGAACTATTAATTAAATGTGACGGCAATAAAAGTATGAAAATAATTTTTTTTATCAGTGTTATCCTTTAGTAACAACTCCTTTCCGTTTACACGCCCTGCTCAGAGATATTTGCTCAACTGAGTAATAATAGCTAGCCGGAAGACAAAGAACCCAAAAATTCAAAATAATAAAACAATAAGAGGCGCCCAGTAAAAAAAATAACACGGACAGATTACCGCGACAGTTTCAAAAATCAATCGGTAGCCCCTAGATTTAAGGCATGTCTGAAATAAAATGCAGTGCATTGCAACATACAAAGATAGTTTCCAGATATATACATCAGAAAAACAAAATACTGTGTAATTATTGAAATGTTTCAGGATCTTCAAAAGTATCTGGATGATGCAAAGGAAGGAGTTATTTTCTTCAGTATGGGTTCCAATTTAAGAAGTGCCGATATGCCGGAGGAGACGAGAAAGGAAATCTTGGCCGCTTTTTCCCAGTTAAAACAGAAGATTCTCTGGAAATGGGAAGATGAAGTTCTTCCAGGACAACCGGACAACGTCAAGCTGAAGAAATGGCTACCTCAATCTGACATTTTGGGTACGCAGAACTGTATCGTCATTGTTTCCCTTAAAATGAAGTAAACAGACTTAAGATAGCAATTACTTACTATATTCATAGGAATTTCATCGACATGATTTACGGTATTGCTCAATAGAAAGGAGAGGGCAGCGATTATCGAAAATCCTGCTTCATCAAAAGAAAAATCTGATGTGTTACACTCACATGACGTTCTCTACTCTTGTACAAACTATTTTTACAAACGCTTATTCTCCATATGCTTCATGTTAATCGAGATGTCAATCTTATTGCTAATTTTCTTGTAGATGCAAGGGGAATATGGTAGCTTTTAAGCGACAGTGAAATATTTTAAGAGCTGGCTGCTATGTGGCGCATTCCATTCTCTGTGCATGTCCAGGACATAAAAAAAATCTGATGTGTTACACTCACATGACTTTCTCTACTCTTGTACAAACTATTTTTACAAACATTTATTCTCCATATGCTTCATGTTAATGGAGATATCGAGATGTCAAACATATTGGTAATTTTCTTGTAGACGCAAGGGGAATATGGTAGGTTTTAAGCGATAGTCAAATATTTTAACGCTGGTTGCTATGTGGCGAATTCCATTCTCTTTGCATGTCCAGGACATAAACAAATGAATAACGAATTTGAGAAAAAGTATAAGTATTGGAAAATTTAAGGGAATAACAAGCAATATCTCGCAAACGGTTCACTCAACAAAAGAAATGTATATGACATAAATTGTGTATTTTAACGCGATCTACATTTTTCGTGTAGTAAAATTTTGTCTATCTCTTATGGTTTACCGGTTATGCAAAAGTCGTTCACAATGAAGAATACTTTTGGAGACATTCCCAGAAAATTCGAGATATACATTTTATTTGTCATGACAATATCTTAAACATATGATATTTTAATCAAAATCGTTAGAGCCGTTTTTGAAAAAATTAAAATTTTCGAAAAATGTTCCATGTAAAGGGTAGTCTGGGGTGGGGGGATTTTCTTGAAAACCTTCGTGTCGCATCTCTGAAAGATACTGAACCTAAATACCAAGTTTGGCGTTTATCCGACTCTTCGTTTTTGAGTTATGCTGTTCACAGACACACAGACAGACACAGACACACAGACACACAGACAGACACACACACGGACATGTTTCCAAAAATGCTTTTTTTGGATTCAGGGAGTCTCAAAACATGTATTTCCGGTGAAATCTCGGTATCGAATTTTTGGGTGGAATGCAATACTTCCCCTACTACTATACGTAGTAGAGAAAGTAAAAATGAATAACGAATTTGAGAAAAAGTACAAGTATTGGAAAATTTAAGGGAATAACAAGCAATATCTCGAAAACGGTTCACTCAAAGAAAACAATGTATATGACATAAATTGTATATTTTAATGCGATCTACATTTTTTGTGTAATAAAATTTTGTCTATCTCTTATGGTTTACCAGTTATGCAAAAGTCGTTCACAATGAAGAATACTTTTGGAGACATTCCCAGAAAATTCCAGATATACATTTCATTTCTCATGAGAATATCTTAAACATATGATATTTTAATCAAAATCGTTAGAGCCATTTTTGAGAAAATTAAAATTTTCGAAAAATGTTCCATGTAAAGGGTAGTCTGGGGTGGGGGGATTTTCTTGCAAACCTTCGTGTCGCATCTCTAGAGGATACTGAACCTAAATACCAAGTTTGGTGTTTATCCGACTGTTCGTTTCTGAGTTATGCTGTTCACAGACGCACGCGCACACACACACCCACACACACACACACACACACACACACACACACACACACGGACATGTTTTCAAAAATTCTTTTTTTGGATTCAGGGGGTCGCAAAACATGTATTTACGGTGAAATCTCGGTATCGAATTTTTGGGTGGAATACAATACTTCCCCTACTTACTATACGTAGTAGAGAAAGTAAAAATTGGGAGTAAACTCTTAAGTTAATATTTTCTCATATACCCTGCATAGAATTATGCTTGAAAGGGCACTTGAAATATGTTGTCATGCCATGGAATCTGTAGCATGCATGTGAATTTTGCAGCCCATCCCAACATCCGACTGTTCATCACCCATGGTGGAGGTCTCAGCACCCAAGAGGCGATCATCCGAGGAGTTCCTATCGTGGGTATTCCCGTGTATGGAGATCAGCCTGCCAATGTGCACCAAGCAGTTCTTAAAGGAATAGGCGTTTCCTTAAATTTCAAAAACCTTACGGAAAATTCCCTACTTTGGGCAGTCCAAGAAGCCATGCAACCTAGGTGAGTTAAAGTTTTGAACAGTACATATTAATAACGTTATACTCAACAAAATGCTCTTCACTAATTTTTCTCCTGGGTTGTAGGTGTATTTTCTTTTGAGTTTTAATTACTGTTTTGGGAGCATTAAAGGCAATTGTTTTAACACAGGATACTTTGTAGTGAAGATCCCCTACACACTAATACGAGGAGCGTCCAATAAATAAGTTTCCCTGTTTTATAAAAAACATTACACACAATTGGTCATGTAGAATTAATTTTATTTATATTGTACAATCCTTCTGTTACTTTTCTACATAGTCACCACGTTTTTCCAAGCATTTTTGGGGACGTGACAGAAGTTTTTCCAAGCCAGTGTTGTACCAGGTCGGGTCGTGTGCTCGTAACCAGCTGTTCACTTCTGATTGATCTTCGCCATGGTGTTAAAGTGCTTACCTCCATGATGACCTTTAGTCAGGGGAACATGTGAAAATCACTCGGGAAAAGATCTGGTGAATATGGAGGATGCTAGAAAACTTCCCAGTTGAATCTTCTGAGCTCTGCCTGGGTCAAGATTATATTTGAAAGCTTTCTCCCATCCTCCGTATTCACCGGAGCTTGCCCCAAGTGATTTTCACATGTTCCTCCAACTCAAAGGTAAGCAGTTTTAACACCGATGATGAAGTCAAATCAGTGAACAGCTGGTTGCGAGTGCCTACAGGACCCGACCTGGTACAACACTGGCTTGGAAAACCGTGTGTCACGTCCCCAAAAATATTTGGAAAAACATGTTGACTATGCAGAAAAGTAACATAAGGATTGAACAATATAAATAAAATTAATTCAACATGATCAATTGTGTGTAACGTTTTTTAGAAAATAGGGAAACTTACTTATTGGACGATCCTCGTACATAAATAAGCAAGTCTTCAGGCACACAGCAAACCTCCAGCAGTAATTTTTTATAGGTTCACAGACTTAAATTTGGTCTATTTCGCACCTTCAATGCTGATTGTTAGTTGATATGCAATTATTTAAACATGCAGCAAAAATCTGTAAATGTTCCTTCAACTTAATTAAAAAACATGTGGAAAAAGAAGAATATTTAATCATTACTCTTATTTGAGGTTGACTGACTTGGGAAAATTACATCCCAATTATTTTAAGTTACTTCCTTGTCTTTTAAAACAGTATAACAGAATATTATTTTTCTACAACGTAGGGTAAGAAGGTATTAAAGGGTGTTCAATACATTAACTGCGGTGTAGTGGACGGAGTGCATTATACGTCACAATTGAATCAATGAATTTTATTTCAGGCTCTATTAATATACATGACCACGCACACACACTTTAAATTTTCTAATGAACAACTTAAATGTCTTTCTTACTGTGTAAAAGACATTAAGTATAAAAATCTGATGTGTTACAACCACCTGACTTTCTCTACTCTGGTACAAACTATTTTTACAAATGCTTATTCTCCATATGCTTCATGTTAATCGAGATATTGAGATGTTAATCTTATTGCTAATTTTCTTGTAGATGCAAGGGGAATATGGTAGGCTTTAAGCGATAGTCAAATATTTTAAGAGCTGGTTGCTATGTGGAGTATTCCATTATCTTTGCATTACCAGGACAACAAAATTAATAACGAATTTGAGAAAAAGTATGTATTGGAAACTTTAAGGGAATAACAAGCAATATCTCGAAAATGGTTCACTCAACAACAAAAAATGTATATGACATAAATTGTGTATTTTAACGCGATCTACATTTTTTGTGTAGTAAAATTTTGTTTATCTCTTATGGTTTACCAGTTATGCAAAAGTCGTTCACAATGAAGAATACTTTTGGAGACATTCCCAGAAAATTCAAGATATACATTTTATTTGTCGTGAAAACATCTTAAACATATGATATTTTAATCAAAATCGTTAGAGCCATTTTTGAGAAAATTAAAATTTTCGAAAAATCTTCCATGTAAAGGGTAATCTGGGGTGGGGAGATTTTCTTGAAAACCTTCGTGTCGCATCTCTGGAAGATACTGAACCTAAATACCAAGTTTGGTGTTTATCCGACTGTTCGTTTCTGAGTTATGCTGTTCACACACACACACACACACACACACAGATACACACACGGACATGTGAAATCTCGGTATCGAATTTTTGGGTGGAATACAATACTTCCCCTACTTACTATACCTAGTAGAGAAAGTAAAAATGCACATCTTTAGAACATAAATGTAAGAGGGTAACAGTAACACTTCTATTGACTAGAGCTCCTAGACAGCCAACTGTTGACTTTGTTTATTTGACTTGAATTGTGTAGCTTAGCTAGTTTAATTTTATTTATAGTGCTTGTGAAAAAAAATAAACTAACTCCTATCTTAGTCTGCATTGGATATCATGGGATACTGCAGTAATAACAGCAAGGAGAGGTGCATTTAATCACCAAGCTCTCTAAGAACCTCTGAGACTGAGTGCACTATGTTCCAGGGTCCCAGTAGGGATAAAAATCCTCATACAGGTTGTGGGAGTTTCAACCCATTTCCACGCACCACAGGTACCAACACTACAGTGCTTATTATAGTTTGATAGTGTAGTGATATAAGCAAAGGTAATAACATGTGGAAAATATTTTGCAGTTTATGGCTGCAGTAATTAGGAAATATGCTTCATCTTTAATTTTAATTTTCCAAAACTGTCGCGGTAATTTTCATGTTATCTTATTTGCTGAGCGCCTGTTATTGTTTTACTATTTTGAATTTTGAGTTCTTTGTCTTCCGGCTAGCTATTATTACCAGTCGAGCAAATCTCTTAAACAGGGTGTGCAAACGGAAAGGAGTTGTTACTAAAAGATAACACTGATAAAAGAATTTGTTTTTGCACTTTTATTGCCGTCACACTTTATTCATTTCACATAATTACTATTGATACACGCCTGACTGAAACTGTTATATTTTCGAATGTAACTATAATCACTTATTTGCCGCACATTATTAATTTGAGTATTTCACATTTTTGTAACTAGCTTTACGATACGAGAGATTCTGTAGAATTGCGCGACGTGTAACGCGTGAATGATTCTCTTAAAATGGGCGACGTATAACCCGTGAATGATTCTGTTGAACTGTGTGCTACCTATCCCCGGCTTTAGAATTTATACTCCCTCACCCCGATATGCCTAAACATTATAACAGAACTGCTATTTGTTAATAAAGCGCGCCAACATTAGCGTCTATTTTTATATCCAATCAAAATTACGAACACATATGGTCTAGGGAAGATATTCCCTCCATTTCTATAGAAAAGCGCGCTACTCTGACGTCATTTGTTTGTCTCTTATAATTGATAAACAACTCACCCCCTCGCTCATTGTTACTCGCTCTTATTGTCAGTTTCAGTGAGGCCGTGTAAACTTATTTCCTAACAATGCTTATAATTAACAAACATCTCAAATCATTGTCATACAATAATGTTAAGTTACACTACAATCACTCTGGCATTCACAGTGTTGTGATATAAAATACTGCCTCAAAACATAAACACTGTTATAATACTGCTGGTTTTTCAGTGAATTTAAATAATAGTAATAATAATACCATTAATGCATTATAAGCTAAATTTTAATTACTGAGTTAATTATTAGTCCAAAAAATAATATACATGACATACAAAATCAAAGTTTGATCACTGATACATACTATTATTTACTACTTTCATTTATCTAATAAGTTATCCTACACTTGAGTTGCCTCTGCCTTACAAGTATTCAACACCGTAGTTGTTGATATATTGTATGCCTGATTTACTATCTACCTATAGGTGACTGTGCCAATTTATTTAGATAGGTATCCTTGAAAATTTATAGTTTTAAAATTTTGAAAATGTTCTTTTTTTCTCTAATCTTTTTCCAGTAATTCACCGAAAATGATCTCCATTATACAGGAGTGCGGCAGTAGGATATGACGGTTTTTAGAAAGCTCTTATTTCTAGTGCTTTTGAGTGACGTAACCAGCAGTGTTGTTAATAAGATCCCTAAACCATGCAATTGTTTTTCTCAGTGTCGTAAAAGATAATATAAATAACTAGTCTGCGACAGAACTGTATTCGCAGTAAGAAGTTATTTTGAATCCAAATCGATTGCTCATGTGCAGAGAAGGTTCAGAAATGAATTTAATATCGTACAGCATGTAAGAACCGTCCCGAAACACTATCCTAAAGTGTTTAAGTAAATTTATTAATTCTGATAATGTTTGTGATGAATTTGTCGGTAGTGCAAAAACATCCGTGGACTAGGGCTACCATGCTAGCCACTTGTTTCCGACGTGGCAGGTACAAACCCGGCGGAGGGCGATGGATTCTTTTCTGGCGTAAAAACCTTAGCATGTTTTCCTTCGGAAGGGAAGTAAAGCCGATGATCCCATGTCGTAGATTTACGGAACGTAAAAGAATGTCAATATAGAATGAGAACCATAATAGTTAAAGAGCGTCCGTAAATTAAAACAAAAACATTGCGAGAGTAGAGAAGCTGTGCAGAAGTAAAACTCGCTCTGCAAGGCGTCAGTCAATGGCTTTGAATCTATCGGACAGAAGTTTTCGCCACCTCAGATTTCATCAGTACAAATTCCATTTTGTGCATCGAGTGAATCCAACTGATAATGCAGTTTTGTAGACAGTATACTGTGACGCAGTATTTTATATCACAACCCTGTGAATGCCAGAGTGATTGTAGTGTAAATAAGCATTATTGTATGCCAATGATTTGAGATGTTTGTTAATTATAAGCATTGTTAGGAAATAAGTTTACACGACCTCACTGAAACTGACAATAGGAGCGGATAACAATGAGCGAGGGGGTGAGTTGTTTATTAATTAGAAGAGACAAGCAAATGACGTCAGATTAGCGCGCTTTTCTTTAGAAATGGAGGGAATATCTTCCCTAGAGCATATGTGTTCGTAATTTTGATTGAATATAAAAATAGACGCTAATGTTGGCGAGCTTTATTAACCAATAGCAGCTCGATTATAATCTTTAGGCATATCGGAGTGAGGGAGTATAAATTCCGTGCCAAAGACAAGTAACGCACAGTTCTACAAAATCATTCACAAGTTACACGACGCGCAATTCTACAGAATCTCTCGCGTCATAAAGTTAGTTACAAAAATGTGAAATACTCGAATTAATAATGTGCGGCAAATAAGTGATTATAGTTACATTCGAAAATATAACAGTTTCAGTCGGGCGTGTATCAAGAGTAAATATGTGAAATTAAGGAAGTGTCACGGCAATAAAAGTGTAAAAACAAATTCTTTTATCAGTGTTATCTTTTAGTAACAACTCCTTTCCTTTTACACACCCTGTTTAAGAGATTTGCTCGACTGGGTAATAATAGCTAACCGGAGGACAAAGAAATCAAAATTCAAAATAGTAAAACAATAACAGGCGCTCAGCAAATAAGTTAACACGAACGATACCGCGACAACTGACATTTTCAATTATAATCCGTATGTGCTGAACAGACTGATTATGTCGAGTGAGGCACATTTCTACCTTTCTGGTTATGTAAACAAACAGAATTTTCGCTACTAGAGTTATGTACAATCCCTACGAGTTTGGACAAAAACCACTGCACAGTCCAAAGGTAACGGTCTGGTGTGACGTCTCTACCTTTGGAATTATCAGTACGTACTATTTCGAAGAAGATGGTCGTACTCTGACCGCCAACTCAGAACGGAATGTCCATAGGTTGGAAATTCCTAACGAAACTAATTTTGTTGATGAATTATGGTTTCAGCGAGATGGCACCACAGCGTAAACCGCTCGTGGTTCAATGAATTATCTACGAAACATATTTCCAGGACCCATAATTTTGAGATTAGGAGACATAGCTTGACTGCCAAGATCTCCTGATCTGACTGCAGATAATTACTTCCTATGGGGTTATTTAAAACGCAGGGCGTATTGCAACAAGCCCCGCGCCATTATCCCAAAGAAAACATAAGCAACAAAACTGATGCCATCGATCCTGTTTTCTTGGGGCGAGTTATGCAGAACTTTCACAGGAGATTACAGGAATGTATTAGTACACGTGGAGGCTACTTACAAAATGTAGTTTTTAAAAAGTAATGAGACATTAATAAACTACATTGTGCTAGTACTAGCTTACTAGCTAGACTTATTCAAAAAGAAGGAACAAACTTTAAATATTTATTTCTAATGAACGACAATAGATAGCGACACATGCGATACACCAATGAATAGAGAAAAGTTCAAAGTTTTATTTTATGTGTTGAAAATTAGCACCATTTGTTATATGAGGACGACCAGTGTTTTTCCGTTTGCATACGCAACCATCTTCTACGAATTTATTGTATCAATTGTACATTTTTTATGACGAGGCGGCTCGTTGTTGAACTTACAACGAAATGCACGCTGCAATGAAACAATGGATTGGCTCTTTGCATAATGCAGCACACAAAACGACTTTTCCTGTGGCGTTGCCATTTTCTTGTAAACAAACACAGCGCGCTGGGACTAAAAGATGGGGCTTAAAACTTTCAAATTTCCTCTATTCAATTATACGCTTCAATGTGTCTTTATGTATTGTCGTTCATTAAAAATGAATCTTTAAAATCTGTTCCTTCATTTTGAATAACCCTGTATATGCGTTTTCTTTTAATTCGATGTTAGTGTCTCACAGCAGGTCTGTAAAAACAGTCATATTCCACTGCCGCACCCTATATTTCTAGTTTTCAAAATTCTTATCTTAAATATCTCTCTCGGTAATTGCAACCATCTCAGTGGTACAAACTGGTTTTCAGTCTATCCAAATTCTAGAATATAATGGAGATCATTTTAAGTACCTCCACACAATGGGCATTCAGGTATGTCAATTCCCCCCTTAATTGTGTTACCTCAGTTCTAAATCATGCCTGCCATTCCCTACCTAATTTAATTACATATTTCTATATATTTTCCCTTTCCCATCCGTGTTTCTCTATCTATTCTTATACTAAAGTTTTCTTATCTCTAATACTCATAAAAATGTCATCTTTATTAACATCCTCTACTCTTTGACTGACCTCTTTCCAGAACCCTCCTTCTAAGTTTCCCTTTACTTCCATAAATTACCCATACCAATTTCTTCTAAGATACTTTGAAATGCCATTGACCTGTTACAAACAATTTCAGATTTCTCTGCACAATCAAGCACTGTCTAACAATATTTTCTTCTTCCATTGATCTAACTCGATGTCAATACCTTAGCGATTCTTCAATCACTAGGCCTTTACTTACTTATCTGCTATACTCCAACAATGCTACCCCTTTATGTGCTGTTATTCGTAAATCCATAGCTAGCCTGATAAAGCATTCTATGTATCAGATTCACTTTAACTAACTCCATAGTCTTTTTCTAACCACTCATACGTCATAAAGAAGCATCACAAATAGTCGTATTCACGTATAATATCTGAGATAAGGAAAGAATGCACTCAAACTATCACAGTTGTTCAAGCATCAGCCCATGATTCCCCTGAAGATTGCCATGTACAGGACAGAGTACGTCATACGTAACAAAGAAGCACCACACCTACTAGTGTCCACTTGCTGTGTTTCAGGCAACGAGTGAATTCAGAAAATCTATCACAGTTATTCAAATATCAGCATATGAGTCCCCTGGACACTGTCGTGTACCGAGCAGAGTGCGTCATACGTCACATAGAAGCACCACACTTGCTAATATCCATATACTGTGTTTCAGATGCCAAGGAAGGCAAAGAGACTCCAACAGGTGTTCAAGAATCAACCCACGAGTCCCTTGAACACTGCAGTGTACTGGACACAGTGCGTCAGACGTAATAAAGGAGCACAACACATACGAATCTATACATACTGTGTTTCAGGTACCGAGAAAATGCACAGAAACTCTCACAGCTGTTCAAGGATCAGCAACGAGTCCGTTGAACACTGCCGTGTACTGGATACAGTACGTCAGACGTCATAAAGGAGTATAAAGAAGCATTAGCACATACTAATGTTCACATACTTTGTTTCAGGTACCGGAAGAATGCACAGAAACTCTCACAGCTGTTCAAGGATCAACCCATGAGTCCCCTGGACACCGCCGTGTATTGGACAGAGTACGTCATACGTCACAAAGGAGCACCGCACATGCGCTCTGCAGCACTAGATCTGTATTGGTTCCAGTATCTGCTGTTGGATGTGATAGCCTTCCTAGCTATTGTGGGACTATCCTTACTTCTCGTTATTTATTTGATGTTCCGAGCCATGTACAGGACTTGTTGTCGAGGCAAGATGCAAACCAAAGAAAAGAAACAATAAAATGTGTATTTTACATCCATGTTTCATATATGTTGATTTCAGGATATAACCGTTTTATATGAAAGCAAAAGTATTGCTGTCAGCTCAGCGTTTATTAAATAGATCTCTTAAAAACGTAGTTTGCCCGAGTCTATAAACTGTTCTGAAGCATTTTTCTGTAAGCGAGGAAGTTCCGCAAGGCAGAAATGGAATGATTTTAAGAACCACTCTATGAAAGGAACAGGGACAAATGTTTATGATACCTATTAGGTTTTTATGAATTACTTTTGGATTTACATTCTTCTGATGTTAGAAACTTTCTCTTTGTGATGTTATTCGTCAAAGAACACATTTTCTGCTCCAGTGGAGTCATACTGGAGTTCATAGCGATTGTTTTTGTAACTTGCAGGAAATTCTAGTAGTGACAGATGGGAATTTGTAATCTTAAATTATTCTGTACTACGTCTTACCTGGTATTAAATGAATGTATTCTGCAAGTAGGCACTTCAAGGTGGGGTAAGAGTGCTTTTTGATACTCTTGAATACCCTATAATTTTAATTCTTAAAGCCTAGGTCTCCAAAGTTTTATCCAGATTGATAAAATTTGTACATAGGAGGTTAAAAAATCTGATGTGTTACACTCACATGATTTTCTCTACTCTTGTACAAACTATTTCTACAAACGCTTATTCTCCGTATGCTTCATGTTAATCGAGATGTTAATCTTATTGCTAATTTTCTTGTAGATGCAAGGGGAATTGCTAGGCTTTAAGCGATAGTCAAATATTTTAAGCGCTGGTTGCTATGTGGAGTATTCCATTCTCTTTGCATTACCAGGACAAAAAAGAAGATGAATAACGAATTTTAGAAAAAGTATAAGTATGGAAAATTTAAGGGAATAACAAGCAATATCTCGAAAAAGGTTCACCCAAACAAAAAAATGTGTATGACAAATTGTGTATTTTAACGCGATCTACATTTTGTGTGTAGTAAACTTTTGTCTATCTCTTATGGTTTACCAGTTATGCAAAGGTAGTTCACAATGAAGAATACTTTTGGGGACATTCCCAGAAAATTCAAGATATACATTTTATTTACCATAAAAATATCTTAAACATATGATATTTTAATCAAAATCGTTAGAGCCATTTTTGAGAAAATTAAAATTTTCGAAAAATGTTCCATGTAAAGGGTAATCTGGAGTGGGGGGATTTTCTAGAAAACCTTCGTGTCGCATCTCTGGAAGATACTGAACATGAATACCAAGTTTGGTGTTTATCCGACTGTTCGTTTCTGAGTCCATGGTAAAAGCTGTAGGTCCTCTAATTCCACAACCAACCTTATCATCACCCAACCATTGGAGGCAACAGATTCCGCCCACTGGGTGCCTCCACCTCAGAAATGCATCCAATTATTCGCTTAGTGAAATGAGACATCCCTCGAAGGTCATAGGCCAAATCGGGGAGCGTTAGAAACAACATTGCTGCGAGTCAAGTGAGTTAAATACGTGAGAGACGTGGACTGAGTTCTGTATGTTGAATACTGACTACTGCTTGAGGTGCGGCGACACACGCCTTTTTATTTCAACTACGCTCCGGCTCCAGGTTTAGAAGTTCTGCGCCGTGGCGCTATGGGCTAGAGCGTGGATCTCTGGTTCCCGGCCACGGAATGCGCCCGGGTTCGATCTCACCCATGGGGATGCGGATATTAAGTCCCGGTTTAGGACCAGTGTCCACAAGGCATCGCAATGAAAATGAGGAGCTGCGATGGGCAGTGATCGGCCGCGCAGACCAACATTCTGCCTGGGGGGATACGTGATGCTGTCCGCATTAATTCCCGTATCTGTTGGATGTTCGCCCACCCCTAACTTGCGTACGTCGGCGTGAGGTCGGCAATCGGGTTGGCAGATATAGACCCTCCACGGGCCGTAGCGCCACGGGGTTATTATTATTATTATTATTATTACTATTATTATTATTCTCCCGGTTTGTGACATTCTTTTACAGGGCGTACACAAAGGTGGGTCAGGGGCTGAAGTCACCCCCACGTACTCAAAACCGTAATATCGAAGCACTACAGTCCCATGTTTGTTCTCTGTATCTCTTTTATAAACTGGTGTGCAAAACCTAAGGACGAAAGTTATCTTCGCATACTGTGACACTGCCAAGTAACATAGCTCGATGAAACTTGAATCATACATAGAGGGAACTGCTACAGTAGACAACTAAATGAAATATGCAATGAGACGAACAGAAATGCCACTTTTATTCATAGACCATAAGCTACACTAAAGTCCATACGACATATGATGGCTCTCTAGATTTACAGCAACAGCAATGCATGCTCTGCATCGTGCTCCCATGCTGGCCACAAGATTGGTAAGCAGTTCTTGTGGCAGGGCGTTCCATTCCTCCACCAGCGCTGTTGACAACTGTTGGATGGTCGTTGGTGCATATGGATGTGCTGCAATGCATCTCCCCAAAGCATCCCATACGTGTTCGATGGGATCTAAAACGGGGGAACGGGCAGGCCAGTCAATTCGCCGAATATCCTCTATTTCCAAGAGATCCTCCACCTGCGCTGTTCGATGCGGTCGCGCATTGTCAGCCATAAAAATGAAGTCATGGGCGGACGGCATCCCTGAAAAGACGCACCTGGGGAAGGAATACAGTATCACAATAACGTTGACCAGTGAGCGTACCGTGTTCAAAGATTTAGAGGTCGGTGCGCCCATGCAATATTATGCCTCCCCAAACCATAACATCCGGACCACCAAAACTATCATGTTCAAGGATGACCCTGGGTTCATTACGTGTTCCCATCTCTTGCCACTACTTAGGCTGAATCTGCTCTCATCCGAGAAGAGCACGCGACCCCATTCCTCGTTGGTCCAATTTTGATGCACTTGGGACCATCGCAAACTGTGCTGCCGATGTGCGGATGTCAATGGAACACAACGTTCTGGCCGTCGGGCAAAGAGACCACCTCTGTAATCGCCGTGCCACTGTGTATCGTGAGATTGCGTGCCTAGTTGTTCTGTTAAATGTGGTTGCAAATTGCAGCCGCTGTTTGGCGTGGATCCCTTCTTGTCTGTTGCATAATGTAGCGGTCATCTGATGCTGTAGTTGAGCGTGGATGTCCACCACCTCTCCTTGGGACAGCAGTGCCTGTGGTTTGGAAGGTTCCCCATGCAAGTGAAACAATGCTGTGAGCAATTCCAAACTCCTGAGCAACACACGTCACATTTTGCCCTTCTTCCAGTTTCCCGATGGTTCTTCCCCGTGTGAAGTCATCCAAATGGTGTCTACGGGCCATGTTGCAATGAATAACACCACTACAGTGCACCGTAACAGCTCGCTAATTGTCACACACCGTCTTGTCCTGTTGTCAACTGCCCCGTGTTGCGGGACCAGACCCATTTGGCACTATAGACTCGCTACACTCACGCCACGTGACGTCCAGCTTTTTGTGTACTTGTGAGAGACCTCTGGCAACATGCTCCCGCACCTTCATCTACTTCCACCAAATAGTTCATTTGTTATGTTACTTTACCCATATCGTCCTTAGGTTTTGCACACCAGTGTACTTAGAGAATTGGTATACCACATTGTACCTGATAATATGCAGGTAAATGCAAATATTATATGCCTTAAAACAGTGGAGAAGCTGCAAAGATCAGTAACTAAATTGAAGAAATGGGAAATAAACATCATACGAAAATCTCGGGTGAGAAAACTAAATCCAAATAGGGAAAGAACAAGGAAGAGTTAAATAGTTATTGAGGAGAAGCTATAAAACAAGTTTCAACATTTAAATATGTTGGATCAAAAATATCAGTTATGAACACCAAGAAAGATTTCGAAGAGAATATAGAAGCACATAATACATTAAACGACATTTTAGTAAAAACATGAGGAAGGAAATAAAGTAAAGACTTCACAATATTATATCTAAAACAGCACTGATGTTCTCTTGTGAAGCGTGGACACTAAAAACTAGGGAAAGGACAAGATTGGAAGCAGCCCAAATGAGACTTTTACAATCTTTGTTGGGAATTAGTAGAAGAGATAGGATTGGTAATACTGTAATAAGAGAACAGCTAATGGAAGAAAACATTAATGAAATACAAAGGCACCAAAAACGTTGGAAAGAACATGTCTTACAAATGCCCCTTTAAAGGTATCCACGGCAAGCTTTATTTTAAAGACCTTCAGGAAGAAGAGGAAGAAGAAGAAGAAGAAGAAGAAGAAGAAGAAGAAGAAGTGTTGGACGACAACGGAGGATATGGAGTGACCAGTTTAGTTAGCTTCGGAACAGATCGAAAGGCCTAAACTTTGAATGGAGAAGGAAGAAGAAGAAGGCAGTGGTGAACAATGGGAGATGACAAGAGATTAGTTCGCTCCTTTGAAAAATTATCATTCCCTACCTTGGTTGGCAGCATTGATTAAATGGCTCGCACCGATTATTTCACCATCCGCACACGTTTAATCACAGGGAGTTACTATTAGATGCTTACAGAGCACCTCCGAGTGCTGATGACTTAAAATTTAATTCTTTACTACAATACTTGTAGGAGTTAACCTAGGTTATGTTCGAGTCCTGGCTGGGGTTTGGTTTTTAGGCACTGTTGTTTGCCTTTAGGTCCTATAATAGTATATTATGCAACGAGACTATAATGGTAGTAATTAAAACGCGAGTATTATCATCATTATAGTCAAGTTTCATACGACTGTTTATGCTCGACCATGTATCTAAATTAAAGGTTTCATAAGTAGTTGTTTCTGGTTTGAGTGATGTGTTACAATCTTTATTCCTTTATCTATAGTTACCATACAATGACCTTGTAGCAACTTACATTTTCTGAGAACGAATTTATACCTTTTGATATTCTCCAATCCATGAATTGTGAGTAGAATTTCTCGTACATCTTTCTTGACTTTTGTGGCAACAAGTTATTGGTAAGAGAGTGCTTTTTTCGTAGTTTCTGGGGGTGTAAGTTGAATGTCACTGTTACTATTGTCAGACATGTTGACTTTTTTCTAAATTCGCGCTAGTACCGTTGTCGATCGAAACGAGAATAATTGATCCCTGCGCTTTCACAATGTTACGTGGCCACTTCTGGTTGGTAGAATACCAATACTTTAATGAACAGGCGTACTTTAATGAGGCCCATTAAAGCACTGCTACCAGTCGTATAAATACTACATTTTGGCATGGTCGAGCATAAATACATAAAAGGTTGCCTACTAGTCACTCTGACCTGTCAAATCCTTTAATTAGTCAATCTACCCTGCTCAGTGATAAAGTTGGTATTCGCTTCACATGGATATATCTCTAAAAGGGTCCACTGAATGAAGGTATGGCTGACTATGGGTTTTCAGTTATTTCAGCCCCTTTCAAGTGCATTCTCAGCATGTTCTCTTCCCTCCACTGCCTACGAGTAATGGCTGGCTAATTCTCAGAAACCCCACCCTGGACTTCGCTAATACCTGACTTCGGTCTGAGCCACTAATTACTTCTCGTCTACCAAACATTAATCTTTCCCTCTTTTCCAGTTCCAATCTTACACAAAATGAATGAAGTTTTAAATTACATTTATTATACAAATGTTTAAATTGCTTCTGCCATATCATGCATCATTATTAACATTAAATACTCCCTTTCCAATTAGTACTGTCCTTATTTTGTTATTTATTATGAATCTCCTGTATACACACTTTATTTTTTATTTATTATCGTATATAAATTACTAGCGGAGTCTACGTATACCGACTCGGTGTCCATCGTCTCTGGTTCTATAGGAACGGGCCTTAAACAAAATTAAAATAAACCTAATTGGTTAAATATTGAAGAAGGTTGTATTGACTTTACGTTATTTGCACCACGCTTTGGGCGTCAATTTGAAGTAGTTTGTATTGAAGGAGTTGTATTTCAACTGTTGGGGAGCCGAACTTGTATAGTAAATAGTTTCCGGTAGCCTTCGCCCCAAGTCTAAAAAAATATTTAACTTTGTAATTTGACTGTTTCTTTAAATAATTATATATTTATGTTTGCCTCGGCTGCGCCAGTATTATTGTTAGAGACATGGATGTCTGGGCAGGGTTGTGGTGCGACTAAGAATGTAGGTTTATACAGATTATAATTTTACTTCACTTCTTTTATTAATGCTTGACACGATTTAAATAACACTTCACTGATATAGAGAGCTGTGAGATTCTTTTTGTTAATTAATTACACTTTTTAACACGTAGATTTATTTTTCGTCTTACACGAATACATATTATGTTTCTTGAAGACACTTTTTGCGTCTGGCTAGTAACGCTGTCTGAAGGCAACTGAATTGATTTCAACCGCCTAAACTTGTAAATTTCTGTATTTCAAGTCTCTGATTGGCTATTCCTAATCCAATAGAATACCTTCATTGAACTAAAGCTTTTTCTGGTTGTTGATTGGCTATTTTTATAAACTGTCACTAAAATTATATTAATGCTTCCAAGAATCACAAGTAATATTTAAACTTTCTAATTCATTTAAAATTTTTTGAGTTGGAAAATGTAAATTCCCATCACATATGTGCGCTAGATGTTATCGCAGGAGCGCTTTCGAGAGATGTTTCTCCCATCTTCAGCTGAGAATCCAACTGACGGATCTCCCTCTCCCCTCTCCCCAAGAAGCTTTTCATTAAATGTTATTTCTGCCCTCTGTTGGGAAACCTTGGAACCTAAAACTGTTGCTGCCCTCTGTGTTGTCTGTTGGTCACTCATCATGCTTCTTTCTTCTCTCTTATGATGTAATTGGTCTGCCTTCTGTTGAAAAGTCTTGAAAACACTTGATCTTGAATTTGCTGCCATCTGTGGAGAACCTTGGGAACTTCTATTTTTTCTCTTGTTATTTAAATGGATCAACTGCATTAAGTGGTCTGTCGGTGGTATCTCAAAGTTCAAAACATTCTCAATGTTGAAGTGAATAAGCGCACATATGTGATGGGAATTTACATTTTCCAGCTCAAAAAATTTTAAATGCTACATAACATCACTATAAATAATACTTCTGGTTTATCATAAAATTTCTAATTCATTATTGCCACAAAGTTACCTCATTGTTAGCAACTTTTGATCTATTATTCTCACAGTTCCTACATTATTAAATTACGTAATACATTCATATAACATTATTGAACATGTTTACAATAATATAAACATATATAATGACTGTAATATACACTTTTTATATATTGTTACATACACTTATTGCTTTAAGGCTTTACTTTATTGAATTTACATATTATATAATTAGACTGATATCATTTTAGTGTTAAAAATACTGCCTCAATATTAAGACTTCACGTTCTGTGTTATTGAGAAAGTTGCAAAGATGAGATCAAAATCTGATGTGTTACATACAGATGACCTTCTCTACCCTCTATTGCTTATTAGTGGGTGTACAGTTTATTCTTAAGAAAGTTTATTTTCCTATCCACATCATTTTAATCGAGATAACCCTTTCCGGAAATAGCTGCTTTAAGCGTTTCATTAGAGATACAATGGGAACAGCGATAGTCAAATGTTTTAGAACTGGACGCTACATGCTGGCCTGAAAATTCCATACTGTTTCCATGCAATCGTGAGAAACAACTGTCACTTGGCAGGACTTTAAAATAATGGCTAAGTATTAAACAATTTGAATCATTAATAACGAACATCTCGGAAATACTGATGCCATAAAAACGTTATATGAAATAAATTGTGTATTTTAAAGAGACCTGCATTTCTTATATACTACGTTTTCGGCTATCGCTAAACGTTTACCAGTTATACAAGATTATACAAAATTCCTTCTGAATAAAGAAGATTTCAAAGGCTATTCCCAGAAAATTCAAGATATACATTTTATTTGTCATGAAATATATTAAATATACCTATGGTATTTTAATTAAAATCGTTAAAAAAGTTTTAGAAAATCAAAACTTTCGAAAAATGTTCTATGTAAAGAATAGTTTGGGGTGGGGGCATATTATTGAAAACCTTTGTGTCGTATCTTCGGGAGGTACTGAACGCAAACACCTACGTTTGGTATTTATTGCACTTTTCGTTTTTGAGTTATGCTGTTCACAGATAGTTAGACAGACACACACACACACACGCGCGCGCGCGCGCGGACCATTTTCTATTATTTCTAAACAAGGTGTCTCAAAACATGTATTACTGGTGAAATTTCGGTTATAGATTTTTCGGGTGGAATGCACTATCTTCTCTGCCTACTGTGCATATGGTAGAGAAAGTAACGAGAAAGCAGCAAGCCAATAATTTATTTTTAGGAAAATATTTTTCTACATATTGCACAAGGTTGCATAGTTTAATGAACTCTGCTCTTGAACTCTGGCACCATAAACGAACAAACAGGGCTACTGCCTGTCTCAATAACTGATAGTTTTCTGCGAGTTCGATATTGAGCAGGTCGTGTTCCCGAGCATCCAAACACAAGTAAGTAATACATCAGTTTCTTTTGTATTTCTGTTGTTGGCTGCTTAGTAAATACTGTCTTCAGCAATGCAAGGTTACAAGGGACTATGTGTTTTTTATTTTGCTTTCTCTACTACGTATAGTAAGTAGGGGAAGTATTGTATTCCACCCAAAAATTCGATACCGAGATTTCACCGGTAATACATGTTTTGAGACCCCCTGAATCCAAAAAAGAGCATTTTTGGAAATATGTCCGTGTGTGTGTGTCTGTGTCTGTGTGTCTGTGAAGAGCATAACTCAGAAACCAACAGTCGGATAAACATCAAACTTGCCATTTAGGTTCAGTATTTTCCAGAGATGCGACACGAAGGTTTTCAAGAAAACCCCCACCCCACATTGCCCTTTACGTGGAACATTTTTCGAAAACTTTAATTTTCTCAAAAATGGCTTTAACGATTTTGATTAAAATATCATATGTTTAAGATATTTTCATGACAATTAAAATGTATATCTTGAATTTTCTGGGAATGTCTCCAAAAGTATTCTTCATTGTGAACGACTTTTGCATAACTGGTAAACCATAAGAGATAGACAAAATTTTACTACACAAAAAATGTAGATCGTATTAAAATACACAATTTATGACATAAACATTTTTTTTGTAGAGTGAACCATTTTCGAGATATTGATTGTTATTCGCTTAAATTTTTCAATACTTATTTTCTCAAATGAGAATTCGTTACTCATTTTTTTGTGTTGGATATGCAAAGAGTATTAATATGTGGCAAAGAGAATGGTGCTGCACCTAGCAACCAGCTATTACGATATATGCCTATGCTTAAAGGCTACTGTATTTCTATATTACCCTTGTAAATATATATTCCCCTTACATCAACAATAAACTTAGCAATAAGATAGAGTCTGCAAATGTTTATCTCGATTAACATGAAGTAGATGGAGAATAAGAGTTTGTAAAAATAGTTTGTACAAGAGTAGAGAAAGTCATGGAAGTTTAACACAGATTTTTTCTATTGCGTCTACATTAAGTAGAAGAAGGAGAAGCGGAAAAATTCCATAGCAAGATTTCACCGGAATTTTTTTTGAGGCTCCCTGAATTTAAAGAAAGCACTTTTAGAAAAAGGTCCGCGTCTCTCTTTTTGTGCCTGTGGTTTCAGCATCTACAAAAGATGAACACAAAGACATTCAAGAAACCCCCTCCACCCTTTACCCTTTACATGGAAAAATTTTAGTTGCTTTTTTTTTCAAAATGGCTAACGATTTTGACTAAAATAGTTTATATACGGAGTCTTCTCAGTGAGTGAATATAAGTGAGTCTTCTCAGCCTGCGGATTGAGAAGTTACGCAGCTCCGGCGTTGTACAGGCTATGCCGTAAACACTGTCTACTGCATCGCGTCGTTACAAATTTGGCCGAAATTACAGTTTTGCACACCGTGCGTGCAGTGGCTTGCAATTGTACTGCAACAGTTTGCGCGTTGGCCTTCACTGATGAAAGTCCCAGGTTCAAATACTGCCACTTAGAGTACTTCTTTATGTTTAGTAAATTTAACGAGAACTGATAGTTTGACATGGAAGTATCGTTTCACCTAATAGTTTAATTATGTGAATTTCATTAAAACACAATTTGTTACATATTGTTGCAAATCCACTTTCCAGTGCATTCGGAAAGAAATCATGATTTGCTAGAACGCATGAACAGAATGCATAAAAAACTCATTTAGTCACAGGCGTGATTAGAATTTCCGACCTTCACTACGACTTTCCAGCATGTTAACCATTGCGCTACTGGAGCAATGAGCACCATCGTAGCCCTAATCAGCGGGCTGGTGAATGTGGTGTCAGCTCCTGAATTTTGCATCGTCTGTAAAATGCAGGGTTGCCTAGTTGCCAATCAGCAGTATGAGCAGACTCACGCGGTATATATATATATATATATATATATATATATATATATATGTATATATAGGGTCTTTCAACAAGAGTGTCCTATTTTTTAACTTAAATAAAACAATTTTATAAATGATAGAGGTTTATTTCTTTTTTTATTTTGGAACATAATTAATGTCATTACGTGTGGAAGAGAACATCAGTTAAGTGATCGCCGCGACTTCGTTGGGTTTGCTGTGGTATGTCAATTCTGCGGTGGTATGTGGCTATTTTACAGTACAGGATTTGTAGGAATGGTCCCGGGTACTAGCTCAGGGTTCTTTGCATGCATCTTGGATCTCGGGCTACTGGTGAATACGACTGTTTGTTTTCCTGCTCGTTTATTTACCGTTTCTACATTTGATTCCTGCTATTACTTCGACACACACGCGCGAGTATTTCCTGTTTGTTACACTTCATATCATCGCCCCTATCCGCTGTCACATTTCTTTAACGACCATCTCCATGGAACTACCACGGACAAGTGTGTATTTTAAACTTTCCTACACATTTTCGTAACAAACATCTCCATGGAACTACCACGGACAAATGTGTATTTTAAACTTTCCTACACATTTCCTAACAAACATCTCCATGGAACTACCACGGACAAGTGTGTATTTTAAACTTTCCTACACATTTTCCTAACAAACATCTCCAAGGAGCTACAACGACCAAGTGTGTATTTTAAACTTTCCTACACATTTTCCTAACAAACATCTCCATGGAACTACCACGGACAAGTGTGTATTTTAAACTTTCCTACACATTTTCCTAACAAACATCTCCATGGAACTACCACGGACAAGTGTGTATTTAAAACTTTCCTACACATTTCCTAACAAACATCTCCATGGAACTACCACGGAGAAGTGTGTATTTTAAACTTTCCAACACATTTTCCTTACAAACATCTCCATGGAACTACCACGGACAAGTGTGTATTTTAAACTTTCCTACACATTTTCCTAACAAACATCTCCATGGAGCTACAACGACCAAGTGTGTATTTTAAACTTTCCTACACATTTTCCTAACAAACATCTCCATGGAACTACAACGGACAAGTGTGTATTTTAAACTTTCCTACACATTTTCCTAACAAACATCTCCATGGAACTACCACGGACAAGTGTGTGTTTTAAACTTTCCTACACATTTTCCTAACAAACATCTCCATGGAACTACCACGGACAAGTGTGTGTTTTAAACTTTCCTACACATTTTCCTAACAAACATCTCCAAGGAGCTACAACGACCAAGTGTGTATTCTAAACTTTCCTACACATTTTCAAAACAAACATCTCCAAGGAGCTACAACGACCAACTGTGTATTTTAAACTTTCCTACACATTTTCCTAACAAACACCTCCAAGGAGCTACAACGACCAAGTGTGTATTTTAAACTTTCCTACACATTTTCCTAACAAACATCTCCAAGGAGCTACAACGACCAAGTGTGTATTTTAAACTTTCCTACACATTTTCCTAACAAACATCTCCATGGAACTACCACGGACAAGTGTGTATTTTAAACTTTCCTACACATTTTCCTAACAAACATCTCCATGGAACTACCACGGACAAGTGTGTATTTTAAACTTTCCTACACATTTTCCTAACAAACATCTCCAAGGAGCTACAACGACCAAGTGTGTATTTTAAACTTTCCTACACATTTTCCTAACAAACATCTCCATGGAACTACCACGGACAAGTGTGTATTTTAAACTTTCCTACACATTTTCCTAACAAACATCTCCATGCAACTACCACGGACAAGTGTGTATTTTAAACTTTCCTACACATTTTCCTAACAAACATCTCCAAGGAGCTACAACGACCAAGTGTGTATTTTAAACTTTCCTACACATTTTCCTAACAAACATCTCCATGGAACTACCACGGACAAGTGTGTATTTTAAACTTTCTTACACATTTTCCTAACAAACATCTCCAAGGAGCTACAACGACCAAGTGTGTATTTTAAACTTTCCTACACATTTTCCTAACAAACATCTCCATGGAACTACCACGGACAAGTGTGTATTTTAAACTTTCCTACACATTTTCCTAACAAACATCTCCATGGAACTACCACGGACAAGTGTGTATTTTAAACTTTCCTACACATTTTCCTAACAAACATCTCCAAGGAGCTACAACGACCAAGTGTGTATTTTAAACTTTCCTACACATTTTCATAACAAACATCTCCAAGGAGCTACAACGACCAAGTGTGTATTTTAAACTTTCCTACACATTTTCCTAACAAACATCTCCATGGAACTAACACGGAGAAGTGTGTATTTTAAACTTTCCTATACATTTTCCTAACAAACATCTCCAAGGAGCTACAACGACCAAGTGTGTATTTTAAACTTTCCTACACATTATCCTAACAAACATCTCCATGGAACTACAACGGACAAGTGTGTATTTTAAACTTTCCTACACATTTTCCTAACAAACATCTCCATGGAACTATCACGGACAAGTGTGTGTTTTAAACTTTCCTACACATTTTCCTAACAAACATCTCCATGGAACTACCACGGACAAGTGTGTGTTTTAAACTTTCCTACACATTTTCCTAACAAACATCTCCAAGGAGCTACAACGACCAAGTGTGTATTCTAAACTTTCCTACACATTTTCAAAACAAACATCTCCAAGGAGCTACAACGACCAACTGTGTATTTTAAACTTTCCTACACATTTTCCTAACAAACACCTCCAAGGAGCTACAACGACCAAGTGTGTATTTTAAACTTTCCTACACATTTTCCTAACAAACATCTCCAAGGAGCTACAACGACCAAGTGTGTATTTTAAACTTTCCTACACATTTTCCTAACAAACATCTCCATGGAACTACCACGGACAAGTGTGTATTTTAAACTTTCCTACACATTTTCCTAACAAACATCTCCATGGAACTACCACGGACAAGTGTGTATTTTAAACTTTCCTACACATTTTCCTAACAAACATCTCCAAGGAGCTACAACGACCAAGTGTGTATTTTAAACTTTCCTACACATTTTCCTAACAAACATCTCCATGGAACTACCACGGACAAGTGTGTATTTTAAACTTTCCTACACATTTTCCTAACAAACATCTCCATGCAACTACCACGGACAAGTGTGTATTTTAAACTTTCCTACACATTTTCCTAACAAACATCTCCAAGGAGCTACAACGACCAAGTGTGTATTTTAAACTTTCCTACACATTTTCCTAACAAACATCTCCATGGAACTACCACGGACAAGTGTGTATTTTAAACTTTCTTACACATTTTCCTAACAAACATCTCCAAGGAGCTACAACGACCAAGTGTGTATTTTAAACTTTCCTACACATTTTCCTAACAAACATCTCCATGGAACTACCACGGACAAGTGTGTATTTTAAACTTTCCTACACATTTTCCTAACAAACATCTCCATGGAACTACCACGGACAAGTGTGTATTTTAAACTTTCCTACACATTTTCCTAACAAACATCTCCAAGGAGCTAACGACCAAGTGTGTATTTTAAACTTTCCTACACATTTTCATAACAAACATCTCCAAGGAGCTACAACGACCAAGTGTGTATTTTAAACTTTCCTACACATTTTCCTAACAAACATCTCCATGGAACTAACACGGACAAGTGTGTATTTTAAACTTTCCTATACATTTTCCTAACAAACATCTCCTAGGAGCTACAACGACCAAGTGTGTATTTTAAACTTTCCTACACATTTTCCTAACAAACATCTACATGGAACTACAACGACCAAGTGTGTATTTTAAACTTTCCTACACATTTTCCTAACAAACATCCCTATGCAACTACCACGGACAAGTGTGTATTTTAAACTTTCCTACACATTTTCCTAACAAACACCTCCAAGGAGCTACAACGACCAAGTGTGTATTTTAAACTTTCCTACACATTTTCCTAACAAACATCTCCAAGGAGCTACAACGACCAATTGTGTATTTTAAACTTTCCTACACATTTTCCTAACAAACATCTCCATGGAACTACCACGGACAAGTGTGTATTTTAAACTTTCCTACACATTTTCCTAACAAACATCTCCAAGGAGCTACAACGACCAAGTGTGTATTTTAAACTTTCCTACACATTTTCCTAACAAACATCTCCATGGAACTACAACGACCAAGTGTGTATTTTGAACTTTCCTACACATTTTCCTAACAAACATCTCCATGGAACTACAACGACCAAGTGTGTATTCTAAACTTTTCTACACATTTTTCTAACAAACATCTCCAAGGAGCTACAACGACCAAGTGTGTATTTTAAACTTTCCTACACATTTTCCTAACAAACATCTCCATGGAACTACAACGACCAAGTGTGTATTTTAAACTTTCCTACACATTTTCCTAACAAACATCTCATGGAACTACCACAGACAAGTGTGTATTTTAAACTTTCCTACACATTTTCCTAACAAACACCTCCAAGGAGCTACAACGACCAAGTGTGTATTTTAAACTTTCCTACACATTTTCATAACAAACATCTCCAAGGAGCTACAACGACCAAGTGTGTATTTTAAACTTTCCTACACATTTTCCTAACAAACATCTCCATGGAACTAACACGGACAAGTGTGTATTTTAAACTTTCCTATACATTTTCCTAACAAACATCTCCAAGGTGCTACAACGACCAAGTGTGTATTTTAAACTTTCCTACACATTTTCCTAACAAACATCTACATGGAACTACAACGACCAAGTGTGTATTTTAAACTTTCCTACACATTTTCCTAACAAACATCCCTATGCAACTACCACGGACAAGTGTGTATTTTAAACTTTCCTACACATTTTCCTAACAAACACCTCCAAGGAGCTACAACGACCAAGTGTGTATTTTAAACTTTCCTACACATTTTCCTAACAAACGCCTCCAAGGAGCTACAACGACCAAGTGTGTATTTTAAACTTTCCTACACATTTTCCTAACAAACATCTCCAAGGAGCTACAACGACCAAGTGTGTATTTTACACTTTCCTACACATTTTCCTAACAAACATTTCCATGGAACTACCACGGACAAGTGTGTATTTTAAACTTTCCTACACATTTTCCTAACAAACATCTCCAAGGAGCTACAACGACCAAGTGTGTATTTTAAACTTTCCTACACATTTTCCTAACAAACATCTCCATGGAACTACAACGACCAAGTGTGTATTTTGAACTTTCCTACACATTTTCCTAACAAACATCTCCATGGAACTACCACGGACAAGTGTGTATTTTAAACTTTCCTACACATTTTCCTAACAAACATCTCCAAGGAGCTACAACGACCAAGTGTGTATTTTAAACTTTCCTACACATTTTCCTAACAAACATCTCCATGGAACTACCACGGACAAGTGTGTATTTTAAACTTTCCTACACATTTTCCTAACAAACATCTCCATGCAACTACCACGGACAAGTGTGTATTTTAAACTTTCCTACACATTTTCCTAACAAACATCTCCAAGGAGCTACAACGACCAAGTGTGTATTTTAAACTTTCCTACACATTTTCCTAACAAACATCTCCATGGAACTACCACGGACAAGTGTGTATTTTAAACTTTCTTACACATTTTCCTAACAAACATCTCCAAGGAGCTACAACGACCAAGTGTGTATTTTAAACTTTCCTACACATTTTCCTAACAAACATCTCCATGGAACTACCACGGACAAGTGTGTATTTTAAACTTTCCTACACATTTTCCTAACAAACATCTCCATGGAACTACCACGGACAAGTGTGTATTTTAAACTTTCCTACACATTTTCCTAACAAACATCTCCAAGGAGCTACAACGACCAAGTGTGTATTTTAAACTTTCCTACACATTTTCATAACAAACATCTCCAAGGAGCTACAACGACCAAGTGTGTATTTTAAACTTTCCTACACATTTTCCTAACAAACATCTCCAAGGAGCTACAACGACCAAGTGTGTATTTTAAACTTTCCTACACATTTTCCTAACAAACATCTCCATGGAACTACCACGGACAAGTGTGTATTTTAAACTTTCTTACACATTTTCCTAACAAACATCTCCAAGGAGCTACAACGACCAAGTGTGTATTTTAAACTTTCCTACACATTTTCCTAACAAACATCTCCATGGAACTACCACGGACAAGTGTGTATTTTAAACTTTCCTACACATTTTCCTAACAAACATCTCCATGGAACTACCACGGACAAGTGTGTATTTTAAACTTTCCTACACATTTTCCTAACAAACATCTCCAAGGAGCTACAACGACCAAGTGTGTATTTTAAACTTTCCTACACATTTTCATAACAAACATCTCCAAGGAGCTACAACGACCAAGTGTGTATTTTAAACTTTCCTACACATTTTCCTAACAAACATCTCCATGGAACTAACACGGACAAGTGTGTTTTTTAAACTTTCCTATACATTTTCCTAACAAACATCTCCAAGGAGCTACAACGACCAAGTGTGTATTTTAAACTTTCCTACACATTTTCCTAACAAACATCTACATGGAACTACAACGACCAAGTGTGTATTTTTAACTTTCCTACACATTTTCCTAACAAACATCCCTATGCAACTACCACGGACAAGTGTGTATTTTAAACTTTCCTACACATTTTCCTAACAAACACCTCCAAGGAGCTACAACGACCAAGTGTGTATTTTAAACTTTCCTACACATTTTCCTAACAAACATCTCCAAGGAGCTACAACGACCAAGTGTGTATTTTAAACTTTCCTACACATTTTCCTAACAAACATCTCCATGGAACTACCACGGACAAGTGTGTATTTTAAACTTTCCTACACATTTTCCTAACAAACATCTCCAAGGAGCTACAACGACCAAGTGTGTATTTTAAACTTTCCTACACATTTTCCTAACAAACATCTCCATGGAACTACAACGACCAAGTGTGTATTTTGAACTTTCCTACACATTTTCCTAACAAACATCTCCATGGAACTACAACGACCAAGTGTGTATTCTAAACTTTTCTACACATTTTCCTAACAAACATCTCCAAGGAGCTACAACGACCAAGTGTGTATTTTAAACTTTCCTACACATTTTCCTAACAAACATCTCCATGGAACTACAACGACCAAGTGTGTATTTTAAACTTTCCTACACATTTTCCTAACAAACATCTCATGGAACTACCACGGACAAGTGTGTATTTTAAACTTTCCTACACATTTTCCTAACAAACACCTCCAAGGAGCTACAACGACCAAGTGTGTATTTTAAACTTTCCTACACATTTTCATAACAAACATCTCCAAGGAGCTACAACGACCAAGTGTGTATTTTAAACTTTCCTACACATTTTCCTAACAAACATCTCCATGGAACTAACACGGACAAGTGTGTATTTTAAACTTTCCTATACATTTTCCTAACAAACATCTGCAAGGAGCTACAACGACCAAGTGTGTATTTTAAACTTTCCTACACATTTTCCTAACAAACATCTACATGGAACTACAACGACCAAGTGTGTATTTTAAACTTTCCTACACATTTTCCTAACAAACATCCCTATGCAACTACCACGGACAAGTGTGTATTTTAAACTTTCCTACACATTTTCCTAACAAACACCTCCAAGGAGCTACAACGACCAAGTGTGTATTTTAAACTTTCCTACACATTTTCCTAACAAACACCTCCAAGGAGCTACAACGACCAAGTGTGTATTTTAAACTTTCCTACACATTTTCCTAACAAACATCTCCAAGGAGCTACAACGACCAAGTGTGTATTTTAAACTTTCCTACACATTTTCCTAACAAACATTTCCATGGAACTACCACGGACAAGTGTGTATTTTAAACTTTCCTACACATTTTCCTAACAAACATCTCCAAGGAGCTACAACGACCAAGTGTGTATTTTAAACTTTCCTACACATTTTCCTAACAAACATCTCCATGGAACTACATCGACCAAGTGTGTATTTTGAACTTTCCTACACATTTTCCTAACAAACATCTCCATGGAACTACAACGACCAAGTGTGTATTCTAAACTTTTCTACACATTTTCCTAACAAACATCTCCAAGGAGCTACAACGACCAAGTGTGTATTTTAAACTTTCCAACACATTTTCCTAACAAACATCTCCATGGAACTACAACGACCAAGTGTGTATTTTAAACTTTCCTACACATTTTCCTAACAAACATCTCATGAAACTACCACGGACAAGTGTGTATTTTAAACTTTCCTACACATTTTCCTAACAAACACCTCCAAGGAGCTACAACGACCAAGTGTGTATTTTAAACTTTCCTACACATTTTCCTAACAAACATCTCCGTGGAACTACCACGGACAAGTGTGTATTTTAAACTTTCCTACACATTTTCCTAACAAACATCTCCAAGGAGCTACAACGACCAAGTGTGTATTTTAAACTTTCCTACACATTTTCCTAACAAACACATCCATGGAACTACCACGAACAAGTGTGTATTTTAAACTTTCCTACACATTTTCCTAACAAACATCTCCAAGGAGCTACAACGACCAAGTGTGTATTTTAAACTTTCCTACACATTTTCATAACAAACATCTCCATGGAACTACCACGGACAAGTGTGTATTTTAAACTTTCCTACACATTTTCCTAACAAACATCTCCAAGGAGCTACAACGACCAAGTGTGTATTTTAAACTTTCCTACACATTTTCCTAACAAACATCTCCATGGAACTACCACGGACAAGTGTGTATTTTAAACTTTCCTACACATTTTCCTAACAAACATCTCCAAGGAGCTACAACGACCAAGTGTGTATTTTAAACTTTCCTACACATTTTCCTAACAAACATCTCCATGGAACTAAAACGACCAAGTGTGTATTTTAAACTTTCCTACTCATTTTCCTAACAAACATCTCCATGGAACTACAACGACCAAGTGTGTATTCTAAACCTTTCTACACATTTTCCTAACAAACATCTCCAAGGAGCTACAACGACCAAGTGTGTATTTTAAACTTTCCTACACATTTTCCTAACAAACATCTCCATGGAACTACAACGACCAAGTGTGTATTTTAAACTTTCCTACACATTTTCCTAACAAACATCTCTAAGGAGCTACAACGGCCAAGTGTGTATTCTAAACTCTTCTGACAATCATCTCTAAGGTACTACCACGACCAAGTGTGTATTCTAAACTCTTCTGACAACCATCTCTAAGGAACTACCACGACCAAATGTGTATTCTAAACTCTTCTGACAACCATCTCTAAGGAACAACCACGGCCAAGTGTGTATTCTAAACTCTTCTTACAATCATCTCTAAGGAACTACCACGACCAAGTGTGTATTCTAAATTCTTCTGACAACCATCTCTAAGGAACTACCTCGACCAAGTGTGTATTCTAAACTCCTCTGACAACCATCTCTAAGGAACTACCATGACCAAGTGTGTATTCTAAACTCTTCTGACAACCATCTCTAAGGAATAACCACGGCCAAGTGTGTATTCTAAACTGTTCTGACAACCATCTCTAAGGAACTACCATGACCAAGTGTGTATTCTAAACTCTTCTGACAACCATCTCTAAGGAACTACTACGACCAAGTGTGTATTCTAAACTCTTCTGACAACAATCTCCAAGGAACTACCCCGGCCACGTGTGTATTCTAAACTCTTCTGACAACCATCTCCAAGGAACTACCTCGGCCAAATGTGTATTCTAAACTTTTCTACACATTTCCTAACAAACATCTCCATGGAACTACAACGACCAAGTGTGTATTCTAAACCTTTCTACACATTTTCCTAACAAACATCTCCAAGGAGCTACAACGACCAAGTGTGTATTTTAAACTTTCCTACACATTTTCCTAACAAACATCTCCATGGAACTAACACGGACAAGTGTGTATTTTAAACTTTCCTATACATTTTCCTAACAAACATCTCCAAGGAGCTACAACGACCAAGTGTGTATTTTAAACTTTCCTACACATTTTCCTAACAAACATCTACATGGAACTACAACGACCAAGTGTGTATTTTAAACTTTCCTACACATTTTCCTAACAAACATCCCTATGCAACTACCACGGACAAGTGTGTATTTTAAACTTTCCTACACATTTTCCTAACAAACACCTCCAAGGAGCTACAACGACCAAGTGTGTATTTTAAACTTTCCTACACATTTTCCTAACAAACACCTCCAAGGAGCTACAACGACCAAGTGTGTATTTTAAGCTTTCCTACACATTTTCCTAACAAACATCTCCAAGGAGCTACAACGACCAAGTGTGTATTTTAAACTTTCCTACACATTTTCCTAACAAACATTTCCATGGAACTACCACGGACAAGTGTGTATTTTAAACTTTCCTACACATTTTCCTAACAAACATCTCCAAGGAGCTACAACGACCAAGTGTGTATTTTAAACTTTCCTACACATTTTCCTAACAAACATCTCCATGGAACTACAACGACCAAGTGTGTATTTTGAACTTTCCTACACATTTTCCTAACAAACATCTCCATGGAACTACAACGACCAAGTGTGTATTCTAAACTTTTCTACACATTTTCCTAACAAACATCTCCAAGGAGCTACAACGACCAAGTGTGTATTTTAAACTTTCCTACACATTTTCCTAACAAACATCTCCATGGAACTACAACGACCAAGTGTGTATTTTAAACTTTCCTACACATTTTCCTAACAAACATCTCATGAAACTACCACGGACAAGTGTGTATTTTAAACTTTCCTACACATTTTCCTAACAAACACCTCCAAGGAGCTACAACGACCAAGTGTGTATTTTAAACTTTCCTACACATTTTCCTAACAAACATCTCCGTGGAACTACCACGGACAAGTGTGTATTTTAAACTTTCCTACACATTTTCCTAACAAACATCTCCAAGGAGCTACAACGACCAAGTGTGTATTTTAAACTTTCCTACACATTTTCCTAACAAACACATCCATGGAACTACCACGAACAAGTGTGTATTTTAAACTTTCCTACACATTTTCCTAACAAACATCTCCAAGGAGCTACAACGACCAAGTGTGTATTTTAAACTTTCCTACACATTTTCCTAACAAACATCTCCATGGAACTACATCGACCAAGTGTGTATTTTGAACTTTCCTACACATTTTCCTAACAAACATCTCCATGGAACTACAACGACCAAGTGTGTATTCTAAACTTTTCTACACATTTTCCTAACAAACATCTCCAAGGAGCTACAACGACCAAGTGTGTATTTTAAACTTTCCTACACATTTTCCTAACAAACATCTCCATGGAACTACAACGACCAAGTGTGTATTTTGAACTTTCCTACACATTTTCCTAACAAACATCTCATGAAACTACCACGGACAAGTGTGTATTTTAAACTTTCCTACACATTTTCCTAACAAACACCTCCAAGGAGCTACAACGACCAAGTGTGTATTTTAAACTTTGCTACACATTTTCCTAACAAACATCTCCGTGGAACTACCACGGACAAGTGTGTATTTTAAACTTTCCTACACATTTTCCTAACAAACATCTCCAAGGAGCTACAACGACCAAGTGTGTATTTTAAACTTTCCTACACATTTTCCTAACAAACACATCCATGGAACTACCACGAACAAGTGTGTATTTTAAACTTTCCTACACATTTTCCTAACAAACATCTCCAAGGAGCTACAACGACCAAGTGTGTATTTTAAACTTTCCTACACATTTTCATAACAAACATCTCCATGGAACTACCACGGACAAGTGTGTATTTTAAACTTTCCTACACATTTTCCTAACAAACATCTCCAAGGAGCTACAACGACCAAGTGTGTATTTTAAACTTTCCTACACATTTTCCTAACAAACATCTCCATGGAACTACAACGACCAAGTGTGTATTTTGAACTTTCCTACACATTTTCCTAACAAACATCTCCATGGAACTACAACGACCAAGTGTGTATTCTAAACTTTTCTACACATTTTTCTAACAAACATCTCCAAGGAGCTACAACGACCAAGTGTGTATTTTAAACTTTCCTACACATTTTCCTAACAAACATCTCCATGGAACTACAACGACCAAGTGTGTATTTTAAACTTTCCTACACATTTTCCTAACAAACATCTCATGGAACTACCACAGACAAGTGTGTATTTTAAACTTTCCTACACATTTTCCTAACAAACACCTCCAAGGAGCTACAACGACCAAGTGTGTATTTTAAACTTTCCTACACATTTTCATAACAAACATCTCCAAGGAGCTACAACGACCAAGTGTGTATTTTAAACTTTCCTACACATTTTCCTAACAAACATCTCCATGGAACTAACACGGACAAGTGTGTATTTTAAACTTTCCTATACATTTTCCTAACAAACATCTCCAAGGTGCTACAACGACCAAGTGTGTATTTTAAACTTTCCTACACATTTTCCTAACAAACATCTACATGGAACTACAACGACCAAGTGTGTATTTTAAACTTTCCTACACATTTTCCTAACAAACATCCCTATGCAACTACCACGGACAAGTGTGTATTTTAAACTTTCCTACACATTTTCCTAACAAACACCTCCAAGGAGCTACAACGACCAAGTGTGTATTTTAAACTTTCCTACACATTTTCCTAACAAACACCTCCAAGGAGCTACAACGACCAAGTGTGTATTTTAAACTTTCCTACACATTTTCCTAACAAACATCTCCAAGGAGCTACAACGACCAAGTGTGTATTTTACACTTTCCTACACATTTTCCTAACAAACATTTCCATGGAACTACCACGGACAAGTGTGTATTTTAAACTTTCCTACACATTTTCCTAACAAACATCTCCAAGGAGCTACAACGACCAAGTGTGTATTTTAAACTTTCCTACACATTTTCCTAACAAACATCTCCATGGAACTACAACGACCAAGTGTGTATTTTGAACTTTCCTACACATTTTTCTAACAAACATCTCCATGGAACTACCACGGACAAGTGTGTATTTTAAACTTTCCTACACATTTTCCTAACAAACATCTCCAAGGAGCTACAACGACCAAGTGTGTATTTTAAACTTTCCTACACATTTTCCTAACAAACATCTCCATGGAACTACCACGGACAAGTGTGTATTTTAAACTTTCCTACACATTTTCCTAACAAACATCTCCATGCAACTACCACGGACAAGTGTGTATTTTAAACTTTCCTACACATTTTCCTAACAAACATCTCCAAGGAGCTACAACGACCAAGTGTGTATTTTAAACTTTCCTACACATTTTCCTAACAAACATCTCCATGGAACTACCACGGACAAGTGTGTATTTTAAACTTTCTTACACATTTTCCTAACAAACATCTCCAAGGAGCTACAACGACCAAGTGTGTATTTTAAACTTTCCTACACATTTTCCTAACAAACATCTCCATGGAACTACCACGGACAAGTGTGTATTTTAAACTTTCCTACACATTTTCCTAACAAACATCTCCATGGAACTACCACGGACAAGTGTGTATTTTAAACTTTCCTACACATTTTCCTAACAAACATCTCCAAGGAGCTACAACGACCAAGTGTGTATTTTAAACTTTCCTACACATTTTCATAACAAACATCTCCAAGGAGCTACAACGACCAAGTGTGTATTTTAAACTTTCCTACACATTTTCCTAACAAACATCTCCAAGGAGCTACAACGACCAAGTGTGTATTTTAAACTTTCCTACACATTTTCCTAACAAACATCTCCATGGAACTACCACGGACAAGTGTGTATTTTAAACTTTCTTACACATTTTCCTAACAAACATCTCCAAGGAGCTACAACGACCAAGTGTGTATTTTAAACTTTCCTACACATTTTCCTAACAAACATCTCCATGGAACTACCACGGACAAGTGTGTATTTTAAACTTTCCTACACATTTTCCTAACAAACATCTCCATGGAACTACCACGGACAAGTGTGTATTTTAAACTTTCCTACACATTTTCCTAACAAACATCTCCAAGGAGCTACAACGACCAAGTGTGTATTTTAAACTTTCCTACACATTTTCATAACAAACATCTCCAAGGAGCTACAACGACCAAGTGTGTATTTTAAACTTTCCTACACATTTTCCTAACAAACATCTCCATGGAACTAACACGGACAAGTGTGTTTTTTAAACTTTCCTATACATTTTCCTAACAAACATCTCCAAGGAGCTACAACGACCAAGTGTGTATTTTAAACTTTCCTACACATTTTCCTAACAAACATCTACATGGAACTACAACGACCAAGTGTGTATTTTTAACTTTCCTACACATTTTCCTAACAAACATCCCTATGCAACTACCACGGACAAGTGTGTATTTTAAACTTTCCTACACATTTTCCTAACAAACACCTCCAAGGAGCTACAACGACCAAGTGTGTATTTTAAACTTTCCTACACATTTTCCTAACAAACATCTCCAAGGAGCTACAACGACCAAGTGTGTATTTTAAACTTTCCTACACATTTTCCTAACAAACATCTCCATGGAACTACCACGGACAAGTGTGTATTTTAAACTTTCCTACACATTTTCCTAACAAACATCTCCAAGGAGCTACAACGACCAAGTGTGTATTTTAAACTTTCCTACACATTTTCCTAACAAACATCTCCATGGAACTACAACGACCAAGTGTGTATTTTGAACTTTCCTACACATTTTCCTAACAAACATCTCCATGGAACTACAACGACCAAGTGTGTATTCTAAACTTTTCTACACATTTTCCTAACAAACATCTCCAAGGAGCTACAACGACCAAGTGTGTATTTTAAACTTTCCTACACATTTTCCTAACAAACATCTCCATGGAACTACAACGACCAAGTGTGTATTTTAAACTTTCCTACACATTTTCCTAACAAACATCTCATGGAACTACCACGGACAAGTGTGTATTTTAAACTTTCCTACACATTTTCCTAACAAACACCTCCAAGGAGCTACAACGACCAAGTGTGTATTTTAAACTTTCCTACACATTTTCATAACAAACATCTCCAAGGAGCTACAACGACCAAGTGTGTATTTTAAACTTTCCTACACATTTTCCTAACAAACATCTCCATGGAACTAACACGGACAAGTGTGTATTTTAAACTTTCCTATACATTTTCCTAACAAACATCTGCAAGGAGCTACAACGACCAAGTGTGTATTTTAAACTTTCCTACACATTTTCCTAACAAACATCTACATGGAACTACAACGACCAAGTGTGTATTTTAAACTTTCCTACACATTTTCCTAACAAACATCCCTATGCAACTACCACGGACAAGTGTGTATTTTAAACTTTCCTACACATTTTCCTAACAAACACCTCCAAGGAGCTACAACGACCAAGTGTGTATTTTAAACTTTCCTACACATTTTCCTAACAAACACCTCCAAGGAGCTACAACGACCAAGTGTGTATTTTAAACTTTCCTACACATTTTCCTAACAAACATCTCCAAGGAGCTACAACGACCAAGTGTGTATTTTAAACTTTCCTACACATTTTCCTAACAAACATTTCCATGGAACTACCACGGACAAGTGTGTATTTTAAACTTTCCTACACATTTTCCTAACAAACATCTCCAAGGAGCTACAACGACCAAGTGTGTATTTTAAACTTTCCTACACATTTTCCTAACAAACATCTCCATGGAACTACATCGACCAAGTGTGTATTTTGAACTTTCCTACACATTTTCCTAACAAACATCTCCATGGAACTACAACGACCAAGTGTGTATTCTAAACTTTTCTACACATTTTCCTAACAAACATCTCCAAGGAGCTACAACGACCAAGTGTGTATTTTAAACTTTCCAACACATTTTCCTAACAAACATCTCCATGGAACTACAACGACCAAGTGTGTATTTTAAACTTTCCTACACATTTTCCTAACAAACATCTCATGAAACTACCACGGACAAGTGTGTATTTTAAACTTTCCTACACATTTTCCTAACAAACACCTCCAAGGAGCTACAACGACCAAGTGTGTATTTTAAACTTTCCTACACATTTTCCTAACAAACATCTCCGTGGAACTACCACGGACAAGTGTGTATTTTAAACTTTCCTACACATTTTCCTAACAAACATCTCCAAGGAGCTACAACGACCAAGTGTGTATTTTAAACTTTCCTACACATTTTCCTAACAAACACATCCATGGAACTACCACGAACAAGTGTGTATTTTAAACTTTCCTACACATTTTCCTAACAAACATCTCCAAGGAGCTACAACGACCAAGTGTGTATTTTAAACTTTCCTACACATTTTCATAACAAACATCTCCATGGAACTACCACGGACAAGTGTGTATTTTAAACTTTCCTACACATTTTCCTAACAAACATCTCCAAGGAGCTACAACGACCAAGTGTGTATTTTAAACTTTCCTACACATTTTCCTAACAAACATCTCCATGGAACTACCACGGACAAGTGTGTATTTTAAACTTTCCTACACATTTTCCTAACAAACATCTCCAAGGAGCTACAACGACCAAGTGTGTATTTTAAACTTTCCTACACATTTTCCTAACAAACATCTCCATGGAACTAAAACGACCAAGTGTGTATTTTAAACTTTCCTACTCATTTTCCTAACAAACATCTCCATGGAACTACAACGACCAAGTGTGTATTCTAAACCTTTCTACACATTTTCCTAACAAACATCTCCAAGGAGCTACAACGACCAAGTGTGTATTTTAAACTTTCCTACACATTTTCCTAACAAACATCTCCATGGAACTACAACGACCAAGTGTGTATTTTAAACTTTCCTACACATTTTCCTAACAAACATCTCTAAGGAGCTACAACGGCCAAGTGTGTATTCTAAACTCTTCTGACAATCATCTCTAAGGTACTACCACGACCAAGTGTGTATTCTAAACTCTTCTGACAACCATCTCTAAGGAACTACCACGACCAAGTGTGTATTCTAAACTCTTCTGACAACCATCTCTAAGGAACAACCACGGCCAAGTGTGTATTCTAAACTCTTCTTACAATCATCTCTAAGGAACTACCACGACCAAGTGTGTATTCTAAATTCTTCTGACAACCATCTCTAAGGAACTACCTCGACCAAGTGTGTATTCTAAACTCCTCTGACAACCATCTCTAAGGAACTACCATGACCAAGTGTGTATTCTAAACTCTTCTGACAACCATCTCTAAGGAATAACCACGGCCAAGTGTGTATTCTAAACTGTTCTGACAACCATCTCTAAGGAACTACCATGACCAAGTGTGTATTCTAAACTCTTCTGACAACCATCTCTAAGGAACTACTACGACCAAGTGTGTATTCTAAACTCTTCTGACAACAATCTCCAAGGAACTACCCCGGCCACGTGTGTATTCTAAACTCTTCTGACAACCATCTCCAAGGAACTACCTCGGCCAAATGTGTATTCTAAACTTTTCTACACATTTCCTAACAAACATCTCCATGGAACTACAACGACCAAGTGTGTATTCTAAACCTTTCTACACATTTTCCTAACAAACATCTCCAAGGAGCTACAACGACCAAGTGTGTATTTTAAACTTTCCTACACATTTTCCTAACAAACATCTCCATGGAACTAACACGGACAAGTGTGTATTTTAAACTTTCCTATACATTTTCCTAACAAACATCTCCAAGGAGCTACAACGACCAAGTGTGTATTTTAAACTTTCCTACACATTTTCCTAACAAACATCTACATGGAACTACAACGACCAAGTGTGTATTTTAAACTTTCCTACACATTTTCCTAACAAACATCCCTATGCAACTACCACGGACAAGTGTGTATTTTAAACTTTCCTACACATTTTCCTAACAAACACCTCCAAGGAGCTACAACGACCAAGTGTGTATTTTAAACTTTCCTACACATTTTCCTAACAAACACCTCCAAGGAGCTACAACGACCAAGTGTGTATTTTAAGCTTTGCTACACATTTTCCTAACAAACATCTCCAAGGAGCTACAACGACCAAGTGTGTATTTTAAACTTTCCTACACATTTTCCTAACAAACATTTCCATGGAACTACCACGGACAAGTGTGTATTTTAAACTTTCCTACACATTTTCCTAACAAACATCTCCAAGGAGCTACAACGACCAAGTGTGTATTTTAAACTTTCCTACACATTTTCCTAACAAACATCTCCATGGAACTACAACGACCAAGTGTGTATTTTGAACTTTCCTACACATTTTCCTAACAAACATCTCCATGGAACTACAACGACCAAGTGTGTATTCTAAACTTTTCTACACATTTTCCTAACAAACATCTCCAAGGAGCTACAACGACCAAGTGTGTATTTTAAACTTTCCTACACATTTTCCTAACAAACATCTCCATGGAACTACAACGACCAAGTGTGTATTTTAAACTTTCCTACACATTTTCCTAACAAACATCTCATGAAACTACCACGGACAAGTGTGTATTTTAAACTTTCCTACACATTTTCCTAACAAACACCTCCAAGGAGCTACAACGACCAAGTGTGTATTTTAAACTTTCCTACACATTTTCCTAACAAACATCTCCGTGGAACTACCACGGACAAGTGTGTATTTTAAACTTTCCTACACATTTTCCTAACAAACATCTCCAAGGAGCTACAACGACCAAGTGTGTATTTTAAACTTTCCTACACATTTTCCTAACAAACACATCCATGGAACTACCACGAACAAGTGTGTATTTTAAACTTTCCTACACATTTTCCTAACAAACATCTCCAAGGAGCTACAACGACCAAGTGTGTATTTTAAACTTTCCTACACATTTTCCTAACAAACATCTCCATGGAACTACATCGACCAAGTGTGTATTTTGAACTTTCCTACACATTTTCCTAACAAACATCTCCATGGAACTACAACGACCAAGTGTGTATTCTAAACTTTTCTACACATTTTCCTAACAAACATCTCCAAGGAGCTACAACGACCAAGTGTGTATTTTAAACTTTCCTACACATTTTCCTAACAAACATCTCCATGGAACTACAACGACCAAGTGTGTATTTTGAACTTTCCTACACATTTTCCTAACAAACATCTCATGAAACTACCACGGACAAGTGTGTATTTTAAACTTTCCTACACATTTTCCTAACAAACACCTCCAAGGAGCTACAACGACCAAGTGTGTATTTTAAACTTTGCTACACATTTTCCTAACAAACATCTCCGTGGAACTACCACGGACAAGTGTGTATTTTAAACTTTCCTACACATTTTCCTAACAAACATCTCCAAGGAGCTACAACGACCAAGTGTGTATTTTAAACTTTCCTACACATTTTCCTAACAAACACATCCATGGAACTACCACGAACAAGTGTGTATTTTAAACTTTCCTACACATTTTCCTAACAAACATCTCCAAGGAGCTACAACGACCAAGTGTGTATTTTAAACTTTCCTACACATTTTCATAACAAACATCTCCATGGAACTACCACGGACAAGTGTGTATTTTAAACTTTCCTACACATTTTCCTAACAAACATCTCCAAGGAGCTACAACGACCAAGTGTGTATTTTAAACTTTCCTACACATTTTCCTAACAAACATCTCCATGGAACTACCACGGACAAGTGTGTATTTTAAACTTTCCTACACATTTTCCTAACAAACATCTCCAAGGAGCTACAACGACCAAGTGTGTATTTTAAACTTTCCTACACATTTTCCTAACAAACATCTCCATGGAACTAAAACGACCAAGTGTGTATTTTAAACTTTCCTACTCATTTTCCTAACAAACATCTCCATGGAACTACAACGACCAAGTGTGTATTCTAAACCTTTCTACACATTTTCCTAACAAACATCTCCAAGGAGCTACAACGACCAAGTGTGTATTTTAAACTTTCCTACACATTTTCCTAACAAACATCTCCATGGAACTACAACGACCAAGTGTGTATTTTAAACTTTCCTACACATTTTCCTAACAAACATCTCTAAGGAGCTACAACGGCCAAGTGTGTATTCTAAACTCTTCTGACAATCATCTCTAAGGTACTACCACGACCAAGTGTGTATTCTAAACTCTTCTGACAACCATCTCTAAGGAACTACCACGACCAAGTGTGTATTCTAAACTCTTCTGACAACCATCTCTAAGGAACAACCACGGCCAAGTGTGTATTCTAAACTCTTCTTACAATCATCTCTAAGGAACTACCACGACCAAGTGTGTATTCTAAATTCTTCTGACAACCATCTCTAAGGAACTACCTCGACCAAGTGTGTATTCTAAACTCCTCTGACAACCATCTCTAAGGAACTACCATGACCAAGTGTGTATTCTAAACTCTTCTGACAACCATCTCTAAGGAATAACCACGGCCAAGTGTGTATTCTAAACTGTTCTGACAACCATCTCTAAGGAACTACCATGACCAAGTGTGTATTCTAAACTCTTCTGACAACCATCTCTAAGGAACTACTACGACCAAGTGTGTATTCTAAACTCTTCTGACAACAATCTCCAAGGAACTACCCCGGCCACGTGTGTATTCTAAACTCTTCTGACAACCATCTCCAAGGAACTACCTCGGCCAAGTGTGTATTCTAAACTTTTCTACACATTTCCTAACAAACATCTCCATGGAACTACAACGACCAAGTGTGTATTCTAAACCTTTCTACACATTTTCCTAACAAACATCTCCAAGGAGCTACAACGACCAAGTGTGTATTTTAAACTTTCCTACACATTTTCCTAACAAACATCTCCATGGAACTAACACGGACAAGTGTGTATTTTAAACTTTCCTATACATTTTCCTAACAAACATCTCCAAGGAGCTACAACGACCAAGTGTGTATTTTAAACTTTCCTACACATTTTCCTAACAAACATCTACATGGAACTACAACGACCAAGTGTGTATTTTAAACTTTCCTACACATTTTCCTAACAAACATCCCTATGCAACTACCACGGACAAGTGTGTATTTTAAACTTTCCTACACATTTTCCTAACAAACACCTCCAAGGAGCTACAACGACCAAGTGTGTATTTTAAACTTTCCTACACATTTTCCTAACAAACACCTCCAAGGAGCTACAACGACCAAGTGTGTATTTTAAACTTTCCTACACATTTTCCTAACAAACATCTCCAAGGAGCTACAACGACCAAGTGTGTATTTTAAACTTTCCTACACATTTTCCTAACAAACATTTCCATGGAACTACCACGGACAAGTGTGTATTTTAAACTTTCCTACACATTTTCCTAATAAACATCTCCAAGGAGCTACAACGACCAAGTGTGTATTTTAAACTTTCCTACACATTTTCCTAACAAACATCTCCATGGAACTACAACGACCAAGTGTGTATTTTGAACTTTCCTACACATTTTCCTAACAAACATCTCCATGGAACTACAACGACCAAGTGTGTATTCTAAACTTTTCTACACATTTTCCTAACAAACATCTCCAAGGAGCTACAACGACCAAGTGTGTATTTTAAACTTTCCTACACATTTTCCTAACAAACATCTCCATGGAACTACAACGACCAAGTGTGTATTTTAAACTTTCCTACACATTTTCCTAACAAACATCTCATGAAACTACCACGGACAAGTGTGTATTTTAAACTTTCCTACACATTTTCCTAACAAACACCTCCAAGGAGCTACAACGACCAAGTGTGTATTTTAAACTTTCCTACACATTTTCCTAACAAACATCTCCGTGGAACTACCACGGACAAGTGTGTATTTTAAACTTTCCTACACATTTTCCTAACAAACGTCTCCAAGGAGCTACAACGACCAAGTGTGTATTTTAAACTTTCCTACACATTTTCCTAACAAACACATCCATGGAACTACCACGAACAAGTGTGTATTTTAAACTTTCCTACACATTTTCCTAACAAACATCTCCAAGGAGCTACAACGACCAAGTGTGTATTTTAAACTTTCCTACACATTTTCATAACAAACATCTCCATGGAACTACCACGGACAAGTGTGTATTTTAAACTTTCCTACACATTTTCCTAACAAACATCTCCAAGGAGCTACAACGACCAAGTGTGTATTTTAAACTTTCCTACACATTTTCCTAACAAACATCTCCATGGAACTACCACGGACAAGTGTGTATTTTAAACTTTCCTACACATTTTCCTAACAAACATCTCCAAGGAGCTACAACGACCAAGTGTGTATTTTAAACTTTCCTACACATTTTCCTAACAAACATCTCCATGGAACTAAAACGACCAAGTGTGTATTTTAAACTTTCCTACTCATTTTCCTAACAAACATCTCCATGGAACTACAACGACCAAGTGTGTATTCTAAACCTTTCTACACATTTTCCTAACAAACATCTCCAAGGAGCTACAACGACCAAGTGTGTATTTTAAACTTTCCTACACATTTTCCTAACAAACATCTCCATGGAACTACAACGACCAAGTGTGTATTTTAAACTTTCCTACACATTTTCCTAACAAACATCTCTAAGGAGCTACAACGGCCAAGTGTGTATTCTAAACTCTTCTGACAATCATCTCTAAGGTACTACCACGACCAAGTGTGTATTCTAAACTCTTCTGACAACCATCTCTAAGGAACTACCACGACCAAGTGTGTATTCTAAACTCTTCTGACAACAATCTCTAAGGAACAACCACGGCCAAGTGTGTATTCTAAACTCTTCTTACAATCATCTCTAAGGAACTACCACGACCAAGTGTGTATTCTAAATTCTTCTGACAACCATCTCTAAGGAACTACCTCGACCAAGTGTGTATTCTAAACTCCTCTGACAACCATCTCTAAGGAACTACCATGACCAAGTGTGTATTCTAAACTCTTCTGACAACCATCTCTAAGGAATAACCACGGCCAAGTGTGTATTCTAAACTGTTCTGACAACCATCTCTAAGGAACTACCATGACCAAGTGTGTATTCTAAACTCTTCTGACAACCATCTCTAAGGAACTACTATGACCAAGTGTGTATTCTAAACCTTTCTACACATTTTCCTAACAAACATCTCCATGGAACTACAACGACCAAGTGTGTATTTTGAACTTTCCTACACATTTTCCTAACAAACATCTCCATGGAACTACAACGACCAAGTGTGTATTCTAAACTTTTCTACACATTTTCCTAACAAACATCTCTAAGGAGCTACAACGGCCAAGTGTGTATTCTAAACTCTTCTGACAATCATCTCTAAGGAACTACCACGACCAAGTGTGTATTCTAAACTCTTCTGACAACCATCTCTAAGGAATAACCACGGCCAAGTGTGTATTCTAAACTGTTCTGACAACCATCTCTAAGGAACTACCATGACCAAGTGTGTATTCTAAACTCTTCTGACAACCATCTCTAAGGAACTACTACGACCAAGTGTGTATTCTAAACTCTTCTGACAACAATCTCCAAGGAACTACCCCGGCCACGTGTGTATTCTAAACTCTTCTGACAACCATCTCCAAGGAACTACCTCGGCCAAGTGTGTATTCTAAACTTTTCTACACATTTCCTAACAAACATCTCCAAGGAGCTACGACGCCCAAGTGTGTATTTTAAAATCCCCGCAATTTCAAACGTTTTATATCTCCCCATTCCTCTATCACCTGATTTCTAGCTTGTTCCATTGGACACCTAAGGCTATCTGTTTTTTGGTGAACATTGACCCTTTTCTACACCTCTGTGTTCCAGCAACCTAACGGCACACTTAAAAATACAGGGTAAAAACCATTCGTTTCCGGCCGCTGATGGCACTGCCTCTCTCAACCCTTATTCACACTTACAGTAACATTCGCTTTCCAGTTTTATTTAACACTGTCCTTAATGTTATCT